>OY997268.1:335966266-337166266 GCA_963921465.1 Triticum timopheevii
GCTAACCAAGGCGGAGAACGACGGCAAGGCCTCGGACAGGAACGAATAGCAGCCATGGAAGATGCGGCAGTGTAGTGGCAGGTGGAGGGGAGTACGAGGGCAACAACATGCAAGTCAAGCATAAAAATGGTACAAAAAACCCAAGGACTAATTTTTCATCAAATTTTTAGACAAAACCCAGATTGAACATGACAGTAACATCTAACCCAACCACTCTTCTTTGCAGTCACAAACAAATGGATTGGTCTGATCGATAAAATCAACATCCTGTGCAAAAAAAATTATTTCAGGATGTCTTCAACTTATTGTAAATAGAAGCTGAGCACGTTTAGAAGCCCATTTGTCCACCTAAAACTTCTTTTTTTGCTGTTCAACATGTTCGTCCATGAGAAATCTCTTGTTGTAAAAATTAAGCCTCATGGACAATAGTAACCTCGCATTCAACAGGAAGAATGTGACAAAGCTTCTGGTTTCCTGGTTGGATGCATATCGTCCCATCGTTATTGTCCTCAAATGAATGTCATGAGAACTGAGAAAATCCTTGTGCTTATTACGCCAACGATTGGTTATACGTTTTTCTCCATGTGGTTCTGCCTAAGTAGACATGAAGATTGAAAATAGTTAAGGTCTGAAAAAATAGTATGTCGAATGAATGACAGCTGAACAGTTAATTCTAGTACAATATATACGGGCTTTCAATGTGCATGAAATCATCACCTCTATGTATAAATTCTCCAGAGATCGAAAGCATCACAGCCAGCCAATAATTATGTCCACATCAAAACTATACATTATGATATATATGATCTTGACAGAATCTAGCAGCATTGATAGGCTATCAATGGACGAACTCTTCATTGATCATATAACATAATATTAGTACCCAAAGTGTACTCCAAGATAATATAAAACTTATGCGCACAAATGAAAAATGCAGCATATGATTACAAATGTGTAGATGATAATATACGATACCTGAAAAAGTGAGGAGCAAAATACCAACTCCTTGTGATTATTAAACGAGTCACGAATTACACCCAAGTCTCCAGTTTGGGCGTAGAGACGACAGATATTTCTGAAGGTGTATAACAATTATGAAGGAGCAACCTTTCAAGTGAAGGGGCATCTTTGATGATGAGCAACTGTCCTTTAAAACAAATCCCAATGCTTTTAAGGTGAGGCGACTTTATTTGGAAACAACTAATACCGATTTCCATTCCCAAAACAATCAACAAGCGCTCCAGGGCAGGGCAACTGGAGTGGATGATGCTGTGCAGTGAGGCCTCTGACAGATAAACCACCACAAGCGAAAGTTGTTTTAGCAGTGGGAGTCAAAGCATTTGTACCAGATCGTCTGGTAGATGGCACCAGGCGAAGGTGGCGGTGTGGAGACAGGAGGAAACCGCGAGTTGGACAATGGTGGTGTGGGCACGAATTCTTGGTATGTTCGTGGTATGAAACTTTCATGGTAATGGTAGAACTCAAACTGCTGGAGTTTTCCAAATTCAGGAGATGTCAGCCAAGCGTCCACCTTGCCGGGTATGGACAGCAGGTAGCTTGTCGGGATGCAGAGGCATTGAACGGGGCCCTGCTGGTGAGAAGAGACGATGGCTCTGAGGAGATCAAATTCAGGAAGGACAGATATCTGACGACAGTCGAGATTGAGGGGCGCGGTGCACCATAGAGGGTGCCACCGAGTTGAGAGGACTTGTGTGCGACAGCAATCCTTGGTGGGGAGAAGCGAGCTGATCTCCTCAAGGATGACGCCCAGGAGATCGCTGATGCGGTCCACCGGAGATTCTACCGATTCCTCAGATCTGGGTGGGGGGGGGGGGGGGGGGGGGGCTCGCCGCTTCTCCCCGCGCTACCGGGTGCGGGAACTACAATCGTCGTCGCCGCTGGCGGGAGCCTCATCTTCTTGGCGCTGGGGCCAGCCGACTCCATTTTCCTTGTGGGCGTCGCGCCGAGCTCACGGGTTTGAGCAGAGTAGCCAGAGACGAGCCTAGTGGCAGTGCGAGTGGGGAAGAAGGAGGGCTGGGGATTTCTGTTGGAGTGGAAGAAGAGGAGCAGGCGTTTTCTGTATGAGTGAGGAAGAAGGTGAGAGGGGTTTTCTGGACGAGTGAGGAAGATTGGGGAGCGGGGGGAATCGGGTGGGGAGACAGAAGCGGGAGAGCGAGTGCTACGTCTTGAGCTTGCGTTGGTTTTCCTTGAAGAGGAAAGGGTGATGCAGCAATAGTAGCGTAAGTATTTCCCTCAGTTTTTGAGAACCAAGGTATTAATCGAGTAGGAGGCTCCTCAAAAGTCCGACGCACCTACACAAACAAACAAAGAACTCGCAACCAACACAATAAAGGGGTTGTCAATCCCTTCACGGCCACTTGCGAAAGTGAGATCTGATAGAGATAGTATAATAAGATAAATATATTTTTGGTATTTTGTAATATAGATGCAAAAGGTAAAGATGCAAATAAAAGTAGATTGAAAGCAAATATGATAAGAGATAGACCCAGGGGCCATTGGTTTCACTAGAGGCTTCTCTCAAGATAGCATAGGTATTACGGTGGGTGAACAAATTACTGTCGAGCAATTGATAGAAAAGCGAATAATTATGAGATTATCTAAGCATGATCATCTATATAGGCATCACGTCCGCAACAAATAGACCGACTCCTGCCTGCATCTACTACTATTACTCCACACATCGACCGACTCCTGCCTGCATCTAGAGTATTAAGTTCATAAGAACAGAGTAATGCATTAAGCAAGATGACATGATGTAGAGGGATAAACTCATGCAATATGATATAAACCCCATATTTTTATCGTTGATGGCAACAATACAATACGTGCCTTGCAACCCTTTCTGTCACTGGGTAAGGACACTGCAAGATTGAACCCAAAGCTAAGCACTTCTCCCATGGAAAGAAAGATCAATCTAGTAGGCCAAACCAAACTGATAATTCGAAGAGACTTGCAAAGATAACTCAATCATACATAAAAGAATTCAGAGGAGATTCAAATATTTCCCATAGATAAACTTGATCATAAACCCACAATTCATCGGATCTCGACAAACACACCGCAAAAAGAGTTTACATCGAATAGATCTCCACAAGAGAGGGGCAGAACATTGTATCGAGATCCAAAAAGAGAGAAGAAGCCATCTAGCTAATAACTATGGACCTGAAGGTCTGTGGTAAACTACTCACAACTCATCGGAGGGGCTATGGTGTTTAGGTAGAAGCCCTTCGTGGTGGATTCCCCCTTCGGCAGAGCGCCGGCGAAGGCTCCAAGATGGGATCTCGCGGATACAAAAGGTTACGACAGTGGAAATTATGTTTCGTTGGCTCCCTGGATGTTTTCGGCGTACATAGGCTTATATAGGAGGAAGAAGTATGTCAGTGGCCGCCCGAGGGGCCCAGGAGATAGGGGGGCGCGCCCTATGGGGGGGCGCCCTACCCTCTCGTGGCCGCCTCGGCTGCTTCTTGACTTGCACTCCAAGTCCTCTGGGTCACGTTCTGATGTAGGGTAGAACCCTAGGAAGGACCTTTTCACACTTGGAGGGGGAAAAGGAGAGAAACCACAAGAACAACAAGAACACAAAGATGAACACAAGAGGTAATCACTCTGACAATTCCCGATTACACATCCACTAGGGTAACAACACAAGATCCACAAGTCACAAACACAGTCAAAGGAAAGATACAATGGCAAAGTTCATCCCAAATCCAAAGGAAGAGGGGTCTTGAAGGTAGTCTTCTCCCACTGGAGGTCTTGAAATCCTCAAGGATTCTTCCCTATGGGGTCTTGATCCTCAAAGAGGGAAGGTAATGGAGCAAAGCTCACCAAGATCTCATCTAATACTTTGCTAACCCTAAACATGGTCCTAGGTACGGAATATATAGCCTTGGGGTCGAAGGAGAAGAAGTGGAGCTGAAGATGCAATCTCAGCCGGCCATCCTGGGTGGCTCGTGCGCACGGGGTAAGTTGGGCCCGTGCGCATGGGGGTCCCGTGGGCATGGTACAGGCCCATGCGCAAGGGGTGCTCCAGCGCCTATTTCCCGTGTAGCCCGTGGGCACGGGGTCTCGGGGGCCCGTGCGCACGTGGTCACCTGGGACTTCCAGTGTTGCTGCTGTTGCACTCCGTCTTGATTCGTACGGCCTTGGGGTGGTCCTCCTTCTCCTTGGGGATGTTCCTGAGCTTCTTGGTGATGTTCCACTTCATACCTAAGGAGGCATAGCATATCTTGGTGAGGTAATAAACATGTTCCATTCGTATTCACATGCAAGTCTAGTAGGAAGGAGTTCACCTCGGTTTCGAGAGCACGTGCTCTAGCTCTTGTCATGGGTCCTCGTGGGGTTGGATGTGTTGATGTAGAGTCCATGGGGATGATGGAAGGATGCTCCGCATCATCTCCCCTCCCTTGGGGAAGATCCGACCTCGGATCAAAATCTTCATCACCATGGATTGGCGAGAGGTCTTTGACGTTGAAGATGTCGCTCATGTTGTACTTGTCTCGTGGGAGTTCAATCTTGTAGGCGTTGTCTTTGTAGCTTGCGAGCACCTTGAATGGTCCATCGGCTCGAGGGAGAAGCTTGGACTTGCGTTCGTTGGGGAAGCGGTCCTTGCAAAGGTGTAGCCACACGAGATCACCTATGTTGAAGATCATGGGTTGCTTGTTGACGTTGAGCTTGGTCGCTAGTCGATGTACTTAGCGCTCGATGATGTTCCTTGTATCTTCATGCATCTTCTTGATGTAGCTTGCTCGTGCACTCTCATCCATGTTGGTGCGCTCTTGTAGAGGCAAAGGTAGAATGTCCAATGGGGACAACGGGTTGAAGCCGTAGACGACCTCGAAGGGGGACTTGCCGGTAGTCGAATGTCTTGCACGGTTGTAGGCGTACTCGGCGATGGGTAGACATGCCTCCCACTCCTTGATGTTCTTCTTGATCAAGACGCGAAGTAGAGTGGATAGTGTATGGTTCGTCACCTCCGTTTGGCAGTCGGTTTGAGGATGGTATGCATATGAGAACAAGAGCTTGATTCCGAGCTTGGAGCATAGCGTCTTCCAAAAGTAACTCAAGAACTTGACGTCGCGGTCGGAGACGATTGTTTTTGGTACTCCATGGAGGCGCAAGATTTCCCTACAAAAGAGATTGGCAACATGTGAAGCATCGTCTATCTTGTTGCAAGGAATGAAATGTGCCATCTTAGAAAATCGGTCCACAACAACAAATACGGAATCCTTTCCATTTTGAGTTCTAGGCAAACCAAGTACAAAATCCATTCTAATGTCTGCCCAAGGTTGATAAGGAATAGGAAGAGGCATGTAAAGACCATGGGATTGAGCTTTTGACTTAGCTTTGCGACATGTTGAGCATCTTGTGGTGAAGCGTGAGACGTCGCGGAACATCTTGGGCCAAAAGTAGTTCTTGGATAGCGTGGCGAAAGTCTTGTCGCGTCCGAAGTGTCCCATGAGTCCGCCTCCGTGAGCCTCTTGCAAAAGGAGCAAATGAAGAGAAGACTCAGGAATGCATAGTTTGTTAGCTCTCATAAGATAACCATCCTTGATGTAATAGTGTTCCCAAGATGTATGCGTCAAACATTTAGCATAATGAGGTGCAGAAGATGGATCATTAGCATACAAGTCTTTTATGTGCTCAAAGCCAATAACATTCAACTAAAGTTTAGTGACAAGCGTGCATATGCGTGAAAGTGCATCGACAACTACATTTTCCCTACCCTTAACGTACTTAATCACATAGGGAAAAGATTCAATAAATTCACTCCATTTGGCATGACGCTTGTTCAACTTAGTTTGGCCTTTTAGGTACTTAAGAGTTTCATGATCGGTGTGGATGACAAACTCATGAGGTCTAAGATAATGTTCCCAAACATGTAGTACACGCACTAAAGCATACAATTCTTTGTCATAGATGGGATAGTTAAGTTGAGCACCGGAGAGTTTTTCACTAAAATATGCAATTGCTCGTTCTTCTTGCATCAAAACTCCGCCAATTCCGGTACCACTTGCATCACAATGAACCTCAAAAGTTTTGTCAAAGTTGGGCAAGGCAAGAATCGGAGCATGAGTAAGCAAAGACTTGAGCTCATCAAAAGCGGTGGATTCTTCTTACTCAAAGCATGCAAAGGGGCTGCAATAGTGCTAAAGTTTTTCACAAAGCGACGATAAAAACCCGCAAGACCAAGAAAACTTCGCACTTGTTGCAAATTGGTGGGTTGGGGCCAAGTTTTAATTGCTTCAATTTTAGTTTCATCAACATGGACACCCTTGGAAAAGACAACGAAACCCAAGAAAACCACTTTGTCAACACCAAATGTGCACTTTTTCATGTTGGCATAAAGACTTTCCTTGCGAAGTGTTTGCAAAACAACCCTAACATGATCAAGATGCTCTTTCATGGTTTTGCTAAACACAAGAATATCATCGAAGTAAACCACAACAAAGACTCCAATGTAAGGTCGAAGAACATGATGCATGAGATGCACATAAGTACCGGGAGCCTCCGATAGACCCATAGGCATGACTAACCACTCATATAAGCCAAATTTGGTTTTGAAAGCAGTTTTCCATTCATCACCCTCTTGTATGCGGATTTGATAATAGCCACTTTTAAGATCAATTTTTGAGAAAAAGTTGGCTGCACTAAGTTCATCAAGCATATCATCTAAGCGAGGAATGGGATGCCTATAGCGAACGGTGATAGCACTTATAGGTCTACAATCGGAACACAAGCAGAAACTTCCATCGGGCTTAGGCACAAGTATAACGTGAACGGCACAAGGGCTTAAGCTTTCACGTGCATGACCGTTGTCTATTAGTTGTTGTACTTGCCATTGAATCTCCTTGGTTTCTTCAGGATTGACACGGTCTGGAGCTTTGTTTGGAAGTGGTGCTCCGGGGATGAGGTCGATTCGATGCTCAATGCCTCGTAGAGGAGGTAGACCCGGAGGTAGCTCATCGGGGAAAACATCTTGAAATTCCTGCAAAAGAGATTGAAACACCAAAGGTAGCTCGTGAGCGGTGTTAGTTTTTGGTTCTCCATCCTTGCACACAAGGACAAAGTGCATCACACTCGATGGGTTCTCACACACTTCTCTCATCTCACTTTTTGCGGCAAAGAGTATGAGGTTTTTCTCTCTAGGCGAAGAGGCACTCAAGTTTGGCTTGTTGCTCTCTGAGGGAGTCCTGGACTAGGGGGTGTCCGGATAGCCGAACTATCATCATTGGCCGGACTCCAAGATTATGAAGATACAAGATTGAAGACTTTGTCCCGTGTCCGGATGGGACTTTCCTTGGCGTGGAAGGCAAGCTTGGCAATACGGATATGTAGATCTCCTACCACTGTAACCGACTCTGTGTAACCCTAGCCCTCTCCAGTGTCTATATAAACCGGAGGGTTTTAGTCCATAGGACGAACAACAATCATACCATAGGCTAGCTTCTAGGGTTTAGCCTCCTTGATCTCGTGGTAGATCTACTCTTGTACTACCCATGTCATCAATATAAATCAAGCAGGAGTAGGGTTTTACCTCCATCGAGAGGGCCCGAACCTGGGTAAAAACATCGTGTCCCTTTTCTCCTGTTACCATCTGCCAAGACGCACAGTTCGGGACCCCCTACCCGAGATCTGCCAGTTTTGACACCGACATTGGTGCTTTCATTGAGAGTTCCTCTGTGTCGTCACCTATAGGCCCAATGGCTCCTTCGATCATCATCAACAACACGGTCCAGGGTGAGACTTTTCTCCCCGGACAGATCTTCGTATTCGGCGGCTCTGCACTGCAGGCCAATTCGCTTGGCCATCTGTTGAAAGCTACGCCCCTGGCCATCAGGTCAGATTTGGAAGTTTGAACTTCACGGCCGACATCCGCGGAGACTTGATCTTCGATGGATTCGAGCCACAGCCGACCGCGCCGCACAGTCACGATGGGCATGATCTAGCTCTGCTGCCGGACGGTGCCCTGGAGGACGCACAAGAGTCCGCTCCGACCCTCAACTCGGAGCCAACTGCACCGATCGAGGATGGGTGGCTAGACACCGCCTCGGGGGCTGCTACCTTTATTACGATGGAGCCGAATACCAACCCTGTCCCTTGTGAAGCTCGTGACTCCGAGGTGCCGGACTCCTCGCCAGGCTCCGAACCTCCCGCGCCCCTACCAATCGAATCCGATTGGGCGCCGATCATGGAGTTCACCGCTACAGACATCTTTCAGCACTCGCCTTTTGGCGACATCCTGAATTCGCTAAAGTGTCTCTCTTTGTCAGGAGAGCCTCGGCCGGACTATGGCCAGGACGGTTGGGATGCGGATGACGAAGAAATTCAAAGCCCACCCACCACCCACTTCGTAGCTACTGTCGACGACTTAACCGACATGCAAGACTTCGACTCCGAAGACATCGACGGTATGGACGATGATGAAGGAGACGACCAGGAACCAGCGCCTACCGGGCACTGGAAAGCCACCTTGTCATACAACATATACATGGTGGACATCCCAAAGGATGGGAATGGCAAGGGAACAGCGGAGGAAGACCCCTCCAAGAAACAGCCTAAGCGCCGGCGTCAGCGGCGCCGCTCTAAATCCCGCCACAGCAAGAATGGAGATTCCGGCACCGGAGACAATAACACCCCGGACAGTGCCGAAGACAACCCCCTCCAGCAAGATTCAGCACAAGAGGACGGAGATGCCAGCCCTCACGAGAGAGCGGCAGACGAAGAGGTAGAGGACAATAATTACATGCCTCCCTCCGGAGACGAGGCAAGCCTCGACGACGACGAATTCGTCGTGCCTGAGGATCCCGTCGAACAAGAGCGTTTTAAACGCAGGCTTATGGCCACGACAAGCAGCCTCAAGAAAAAGCAGCAACAGCTTAGAGCTAATCAAGATCTGCTAGCCAACAAATGGACCGAAGTCCTTGCGGCCGAAGAGTATGAACTCGAACGCCCCTCCAAAAGCTACCCCAAACGCAAGCTGCTGCCCCGATTAGAGGAGGAAGCATATAAACCTACATCACCAGCGCACAATACGGCCGACCGGCCACCTCGTGGTCGCGACAGAGAGGCCTCTAGGCCTTCCACTAAAGCCGTACCCCGGCATCGCTTGAAAAGTACAAAGCCACGGGGGAATGCGCCGAACTTGCGAGACATATTGGAGGATAAGGCAAGACAATCAAGATCGATCTACGGATCGCGTGGGCGCCCCATGATACACGACAACAACCATGGCGCCGGATACAGTAATTCCGGCCGGGCCTAACACAGTAGACAAAGCTCGCTTGAGCTACGTCGTGATATAGCCCAATATAGAGGCGCCGCACACCCACTATGCTTCACAGACGAAGTAATGGATCATCAAATCCCCGAAGGGTTTAAACCCATGAACATTGAATCCTATGATGGCACAACAGACCCTGCGGTTTGGATCGAAGACAATCTCCTTCATATCCACATGGCCCGTGGCAACGATCTTCACGCCATCAAATACCTCCCACTCAAGCTTAAAGGCCCAGCTCGGCATTGGCTTAACAGCCTGCCAGCAGAATCAATTGGGTGTTGGGAGGACCTGGAAGCCGCATTCCTTGATAACTACCAGGGCACATATGTGCGACCACCAAACGCTGATGACCTAAGCCACATAATTCAGCAGCCAGACGAATCAGCCAGACAATTCTGGACACGGTTCTTAACCAAGAAAAATCAAATCATCGACTGTCCGGATGCAGAGGCACTCGCAGCCTTCAAACATAACATCCGCGATGAGTGGCTTGCCCGGCACCTAGGACAGGAAAAGCCAAAATACATGGCAGCCCTCACATCACTCATGACCCGCTTCTGCGCGGGAGAGGACAGCTGGCTAGCCCGCAGTAACAACCTCAACAAAAATCCTGGCAGTGCGGATACCAAGGACCGCAATGGCAGGTCATGTCGCAACGAGCAAAAACACCACATTAACGGCGATAATACTGAGGATATGACAGTCAATGCCGGATTCAGAGGCTCCAAACCTGGTCAGCGGAAAAAGCCATTCAAAAGAACTACTTCGGGTCCGTCCAATTTGGACCGAATACTCGACCGCTCGTGCCAGATACACGGCACCCCCGAATAGCCAGCCAATCACACCAACAGGGATTGTTGGGTATTCAAGCAGGCAGGCAAATTAATCGCCGAAAACAATGACAAGGGGCTGCATAGCGATGACGAGGAAGAGAGCCGGCCGCCGAACAATAGAGGACAGAAGGGTTTCCCCCCACAAGTGCGGACGGTGAACATGATATACGCAACCCACATACCCAAAAGGGAGTGGAAGCGGGCACTTAGGGACGTATACGCGATGGAGCCAGTCGCCCCAAAGTTCAACCCATGGTCCTCCTGCCCAATCACTTTTGATCGAAGGGACCACCCCACTAGCATCCGCCATGGCGGGTTCGCCGCATTGGTTCTAGACCCAATCGTCGATGGGTTTCACCTCACTAGAGTCCTAATGGACGGCGGCAGCAGCCTGAACCTGCTTTACCAGGATACAGTGCGCAAAATGGGCATAGACCCCTCAAGTATTAAACCCAAAAGACAACCTTGAAAGTCGTCATACCAGGTGTAGAGGCCAATTGTACAGGCTCAGTTACACTGGAAGTGGTCTTCGGATCTCCGGATAACATTCGAAGCGAGGAGTTAATCTTTGACATAGTTCCGTTCCACAGCAGCTATCATGCACTGCTCGGACGAACCGCGTTTGCAAAGTTCAATGCGGTGCTACACTACGCATACCTCAAGCTCAAGATGCTAGGCCCTCGAGGAGTCATCGCGGTCAACGGAAACACTGAACGCTCCCTCCGAACGGAGGAACATACAGCGGCTCTCGCGGCAGAAGTGCAGAGCAGCCTCTTAAGGCAATTCTCGAGTCCGGCCGTTAAGCGATTGGACACTGCTAAGCGCGCCCGGAGTAACCTACAACAAGACCACCTGGCACGTTCCGAGCACGCATTGCAATGCGGCCCCAACCCCAGCCCTTGCAAAATTGCAAAACCAGTACCCCGCGTACATCACTACGCTCTAGAAATACCATGGGCAAAGGGGGAGGGGCACGATCACGGCAGGCCCAGAGTGCGGCTCAACCACACCAAGGGCTCCCAAGTGTGTCATCCTTTTTTCTTTCTTTTTTTTCTTATCCTCAGGACTCCATTTACCAGAGGCCCTGTCCAGCAGCAGACCTACCGAACTCACGATGCAACAGCCAGGGAAGGAGAAAAGCTACGACGAGTATCCAGGTGGTCTCCATTATGAGCATTATACCTATTTTATACACCATTCCGCAGCCTACCCCTGGAGGGGGACATGCTAAATAGTTCCACCCCTTGCTTATCGCACTATTTGTATCATTCTGCATTCACGGCAGTATTTTTTGAATAAACAATGCATCACTTTTTGCCTATAATTGCATTCCTTTCTTATACATATGTTCATTTATGACATGTTGCATCCGTACACTTTGGCACGGCTAAATACACCAGGGGCTTAAGTTCCCCACATCATGGTGTGATAAGTCCGAACACTTTCACAAGTGCGGCACCCCGAACTTATAGCATTATATGCATCGGCTCCGAATCATGTCTTGGGTCAATAGTTGGGTTTGCCCGGCTCCCATGTTTTGGTACCTTACATTCCGTTATATTGGCTAAGGTAGTGCTGGGAGAACCACTGCGATTGTGCCCCAGTTGAGCTGGGCGAGCACCTCAGTGGAGAAAGCTAAAACTGACCATCATGATGAGGCGAGAGCCGGTCGCTGTTCGAGAGGTTTTTTCGAGTCCCTAAAGACTTATGCCGCTTAGAGCGAGGAATCGGCTTTGTCCGGCCCAGGCGTGGACAGCGCCCCGAATTCGGCCTTCCGAACACTAGGGGCTTCGCCGAAATTTAAAATTATAGAATTCTATGGCTAAGTGAGAGTGTTCAAGCACTATAAGTCCGGTTGCCTTGTTCGTTGTGTTGAGCTCCTCCCTAGATGGACCCAAAAATGGGAACAAGACCGCTCAAGTTTATCCCGAACACCCCGGCACTCGTGGCATGGGGGCTGAAGCCGACGACTTGCCATCTCTCATATTTGATAAACGGCCGCACAGAAGGTAATATTTGAAATTAACAAGCGTTTCTTAGCGCATGTGAACAAAGTTTTCAGCGCACAGGATAACAAAAAGCGAGTCTACTCAAATATTACATCTTTGGAGCACTCACCCGCAATAATGCGGGCACCCTTCAGGACACCCTTATAATACATCTCGGGTGTGCGATACTCCTTGCCCGGCGGTGGCGCGTCCGTCACAAGCTTCTCAGCATCCATCTTGCCCCAGTGCACTTTAGCACGGGCACCTTCAATGCAGGCGGAGTGCTTGATGACTTCAACCCAGGGACACACATCCACCAGCCGCCGCACCAGGCCGAAGTAGCTCCCAGGCATGGCCTCTTTGGGCCATAGTCGAACTATAAGGCCGTTCATGGCCTGTTCGGCCACCTTGTGGAGCTCGACTAGCTGCTTCAGCTGGTCGCTAAGGGCACCGGATGTCCGGCCTCAGAATACTGAGACCAGAACACCTTCTCCGTCGAGCTGCCCTCCTCGGCTCTGTAGAAAGCGGCAGCATCGGACACGCTGCGGGGCAGATCTGCGAACGCTCCTGGAGAGCTCCGAATTTGGGTAAGTAACAGGTAATTCACTTTTACATGCTTGCTTTGCATGAAGAATGCCTTACCCGCCGCTATCTTCTTCAATGCCTCGATTTCCTGGAGGGCCTTGTGGGCTTCGGCCTTCGCGGCTTTGGTACTCTCAAGAAACAACGCAAGCTCGCACTCTCGAGTCTTCGAGTCACGCTCCAAATTCTCGTGTTTTTCCACGAGAGCCTGGAGCTCTTGCTGTACCTCCGCCCGGCGTGTTCCGCGACCGCATTGCGTTCGGCAGCGGACACCGCCTCCTTCAGGGTCGCCACCTCGTTCGTAGCCCCTGGAGTACCCACGTTATCCTTGTCATTTCTCTTGCAACCAAATCCTTTTCTGTAAGGTACAACTTTAATACGGTGTTACTCACCTTCCTTGTCCTCAAGCTGCTTCTTGGCACGGCCGAGCTCGCTCTCGGACCGCTCGAGGCTCTGCTTCAAGGTATTGACCTCCGCAGTCAGTGCGGCAGAGGTCAGCAGCGCAACCTGCATTCCCATATTGACATATTTTTCAAGACTCCTTCGTATATCTTTTTAGATCCTCAGTCCGGCTTTTCTTTCCGAACACCGAACCGAGCATAAGGGGCTACTGTCTATGCGGTATTATATTACACTTAAAATTCTTACGTCAAAGCCTGTTAGAAGGCTGCTGCAGGCTTCGGTCAGCCCGCTTTTGGCGAGCTGAACCTTCTGAATCACCGCACTCATGACAGTGCGGTGTTCTTCTTTGATGGAAGCGCCGTTGAGCGCCTCCAGAAAGTTATCCGGTGCCTCCGGTTGGACGGAGGCCGCCGGCGTCACAATCTTGCCCTTCTTACAAAGGGGCCGCCCGCCGGACTCCGAAACCACTGAAGGTTCTGGTGCGGAGTCCGGTCCAAAGTCCGGGAGGTTGCCCTGCGGCACCTCCGGGGCCTCCTCTTCCCGGTGGGTCCTTTTCCGGGATCCCACCTCGCCGTCGTCACCGTCGTGGGGGGAGGAGGCGGCCGGAAGTGAAGTGCTACTCACATCCGACGTGCCCAAGGACCCGCTCGACAAAGCGGGAAGATCATCCTTGGGCGGACTACAGGGTTGGCCCTTGAGGGCCACTCCTCGTCGCCGTCACCGGCGTTGGCGGAACAGTCCGGGGGAAGGGTCCTTCCCTTCTTGGACCCTTCGGCCTCCCTCGTTGGGGAGGCCTTCCTCTTATTCTCTCTCCCCGCTGGGGGAGAGGCCTCTTTCTTCTCCTCCTCGTCCTCATGGGAGGAGTCCGCCTTGGAGTCATCAAACGATGAATCCGATAACACCTGACGCCGGGAACTCCTCTGAGTTCCCGTGGCCTTCTTCTTGGCCTTCTTCTCCGGCACCACGTAAGGCACCCGGACCAGCAGCCCTGTTAAACGGGCGTCCGCTGGGTCTTCTGGAAGGGGGGCCGGACAGTTAACCTGTCCGGACGTCTCCTGCCAGGCCTATTAAAGGTATTGGGAGTTTAGATCCCACATAGAGTCAAACTATGAAAAGCAAGTGTCCCATAAAGGATAACATGGCTTACCTCGCCACCCGGTCGTTGCGAGCTGAATCCGCGATCTTCAGTAGCGGATGCGGGAGCCTCGGCGCCCTTGAATAGCACCCTCCAGGCCTCTTCGTATGTAGTGTCGAAGAGCCCGCTCAAGGTCTAGTGCTGTGCCGGATCGAACTCCCACAAGTTGAAGTCCCGCTGTTGGCAGGGGAGAATCCGGCGGATGAGCATGACCTGGATTACGTTGACAACCTTGAGCTTCTTGTTCACCAGGGTTTGGAGACAGGATTGAAGTCCGGTCAGCTCTTCCGAATTACCCCACAGCAGGCCCTTCTCTTTCCAGGAAGTGAGCCGCATGGGGATGCCAGATCTAAATTCGAGGGCCGCTGCCCATTCAGGGTCACGCGGCTCGATGATGTAGAACCACCCCGATTGCCACCCTTTGATGGTTTCCACAAAGGCGCCCTCGAGCCAAGTGACTTTGGGCATCTTGCCCACCATTGCGCCTCCGCACTCCGCTTGGCTACCCTTCACAACCTTCGGCTTGACATTGAAGGTCTTTAGCCACAAGCCAAAGTGGGGCTGGATGCAGAGGAAGGCCTCGCACACGACGATAAACGCCGAGATGTTGAGGATGAAATTCGGGACCAGATCATGGAAATCCAGGCCGTAGTAGAACATGAGGCCCCGGACAAAGGGGTGGAGTGGGAAGCCCAGTCCATGGAGGAAATGGGGAAGGAATACCACTATCTCATGGGGCCCGGGGGTGGGGATGAGCTGCCCCTCGTCGGGGAGCCGGTGCGCGATGTCGCTGGACAAATATCCGGCGCCGCGCAGCTTCTTGATGTGCCCCTCCGTAACGGAAGAGGCCATCCACTTGCCTCCCGCTCCGGACATGGCTGGAGAAGGTTGAGGTGAGATGTGCGTACTTGGGCGCTGGAGCTCAAGTGCGCGGAGATGGATAAGCAAAGGAGGAAGAAGGCGTAGGTAAAAAGGTGGATCCTTATCCCCTTATATATGGGCGGACGAAACTGTGCGACCCCACCAGCCTGGTAAAACTCGCTTATCTCCCAAGCACCACAATCAATGGCACGGTTGGGTTACCCACGTACGTATTGATGAGAATCCTGGAATAAGGGGACACGATCTCTGCTTCGACGAGACGTGCCAAGGAAACCGCTTTGCTAAACGTGCTGAGGTGGAATAATAAAAACGATTCAAGTAAAGGCTTGGTTGTGGTGTGACGTCACGCCGCAAAATACGACAGCAGATTGAACTTGTGTAAATATTTTTCTCTCTACGGTGGTATGTGGAATTTATTTTGCAGAGCCGAACACTATCCTGGTGTTCAAAATCTTCTACGAATTATTCGGAGGAGGAACCCGCCTTGCAATGCCGAAGACAATATGCGCGCCGGACTCATCGTCATTGAAGCCTGGTTCAGGGGCTACTGAGGGAGTCCTGGACTAGGGGGTGTCCGGATAGCCGAACTATCATCATTGGCCGGACTCCAAGATTATGAAGATACAAGATTGAAGACTTCGTCCCGTGTCCGGATGGGACTTTCCTTGGCGTGGAAGGTAAGCTTGGCAATACGGATATGTAGATCTCCTACCATTGTAACCGACTCTGTGTAACCCTAGCCCTCTCCGGTGTCTATATAAACCGGAGGGTTTTAGTCCATAGGATGAACAACAATCATACCATAGGCTAGCTTCTAGGGTTTAGCCTCCTTGATCTCATGGTAGATCTACTCTTGTACTACCCATATCATCAATATCAATCAAGCAAGAGTAGGGTTTTACCTCCATCGAGAGGGCCCGAACCTGGGTAAAAACATCGTGTCCCTTGTCTCCTGTTACCATCCGCCTAGACGCACAGTTCGGGACCCCCTACCCGAGATCCGCCGGTTTTGACACCGACACTCTCACTCATGTTTGGTTGGCTCACTTTATCACTCTTCTCTCTATGGTGGGTGGCTTGCTTGTCGGCAATCACTTGACTAGGAGACATAGGTCGTTGCACATATTCCATCCCTTCCATCTTGAAGCTATAGTGATTGGTATGCCCATTGTGGATGACACCACGGTCGAATTGCCATGGTCGACCAAGAAGGAGGTGGCAAACGGTTATTGGGACCACATCACACTCCAAAGTGTCCTCATATGCACCAATTTTGGAGGAGACTTGGACCGTATGCTCAACTCATATAGTGTCGGAGTCACTTAGCCATTGAACCTTGTAGGGGTGCGGGTGCTTCCTCTTGACCAATTGAAGCTTGGAGCATAGTTCTTCACTTGTCAAGTTTTGGCAACTACCTCCATCGATGATGACTTTGACGGACCTTCCATTTATGCCGGCCTTGGTGTGGAAGATATGGCATCGTTGGTCTTCTTCTTGTTGATGTTGAAGTGTCAAGACCTTGGAGACAACGAGAGCGGGGCTTGTATCTTCATCACAAAATACTTGATCATCTTCATCCTCGTTCACACGCCGGTGCATGGCCACTTGCTTAATAGCTTCCAGTTCATCTTCACTCATTGAGTCGTAGGTGCCATCGTCATTGAGGATCATGGTGCGCTCGTTGGTGCATTCGAAGGACTTGTGGCCTCGGCCGCCACATGTGAAGCACTTGATTGAACTTGTCTTGACGGTCTCATTGGTCGGAGTAGAGGAAAAAGCACGCGGCTTGTAGTTGCTTGTAGTAGGAGGAAGACGACTTGAACTTGACGAAGGTTTCTTGTAGGTTGTCTTGTCGTCGTTGCTTGGAGAAGGCTTGGTTGACGTACATGTTGGAGGAGTTGTTGAAGCTTGATTGTTGGAGAAGCCGTATGTCTTGGATCAGTACTTGGCATACTTGAAGTCATCTTGCACTTGACGTTCCGCCTTGGTCACTTGATGCACGAGCTCGACGAGGTTGGAATAGGGTTGGAAGTCGGTGATCTTCTTGATGGGATGATTGAGTCCATTTAAGAATCGTGCCATTGTTTTCTCATCATCTTCCTTGACATTGGCTCGAATCATGGCTATCTCCATTTCCTTGTAGTATTCTTCAACACTCTTTGTTCCTTGCTTTAGGAGTTGTAGCTTCTTAAAGAGATCATGGTTGTAGTAGGTGGGCACAAATTGTGCTCGCGTGACATCCTTCATTTGAGCCCAAGTGGTGATTGGAGGGTCACCTCTTGCTTCTCGGCGCTCAAGGACTTGTTCCCACCATATGTGCACATAGTCTTGGAACTCAAGTGATGCCATTGCGATCTTCTTCTCTTCCTCATAGTTGTGCAAACAAAAGATTTTGTCGACCTTCAACGCCCATGAGAGGTATTCTTTTGGATCATTGCTTCCATTGAACTTGGGCATTGTGAATTCGAGCTTTCCATAGCGTTGCTCTTCATCTTGATAGCGGTTGTGAAATCGCTCTTGCCTTGGAAAGTTCTCGAATGCTCGTTCCTCATGATGTCGCTCTTGGCGTGGAGGAGGGTCTTGAAGCACTTGTTTCACTTGGTGTCGCTCTTGGCGTGGAGGAAGTCCATGATCAACTTGCTCTTGTTGAACTTGAGGTTGAGGTGGAGCTTGACGATGCACACGTGGTTGGTAGTTCCTCTCTTGGATTTCTTCTCGAAGGGCTTCCTCTTTATTGCGCCGTTCGCGATTGTGGTTGGCGGTGGCTCGACTTGATTCTTGAAGGGCACGTTCTGCCTCAAGAGCTTGTGCTTCTCGTTGTTGTTGTTGAAGACGTTGAGCCTCGGCGTCTTGTTTCTCTTGGTGTAGACGCGCTCGTTCTTCCTCTTGGTGTAGGCACGCTCGTTCTTCCTCTTGGCGCCGTAGTCGTTGTCATTCTTAAGCTTGAGCAAAAGCGACTTGGTTTGATTGAGGACGAGGAACTTTCTCGTCAACTTGCTCTTGTGAATGCTTGACGTGTAGCGGGTTGCGAGATGCATGACTGTCTTGACACGCGGCTCGTCCAAGAATGGTTGATGACGGTGTACGTGAGCCGGAGAAGGTGTCGTCGGAGTGTCGATTTGAGTGGCTCTGTCTTGAGTAGGAAGAAGTTGAAGGAGGCCGGTTGACCAACAAAGCGCGGATCTCGTCCAATCTTGCATCATTCTCTTGCTTGTGCACGTCGAGCTTGTTGTCGAAGTAGTCTCGTGTACGTTGCTCGGAGAGTTGCAAGTCAGTGGAGAGGTTGTCGATGCGGTCGTTCATTGCTTGCTGCTCTTGATGTAGCGCTCATTGTGCACCAAAGAGGTGGCTCTTGGTGACGAATGATGACATGTCATCGTCTTGCTCGATGAAGAGTGGGTTGATACAGGAACTTGGCCTATCCATCATAAGAAAGTGGTGGTGAGTAGGAAAATGAGAGAACAAAACCAAAGTTACCTTTTCCGAAGATTGTGGATGTAACAAGTACGATCCCACGTGATGTTACAATAGGGGAATTGGTACCGGGAATTATTTCTCACACCTACAAGTAGATGGTCTATGGAGGAGCTTGGTTAGGAAAGGCACAAATGATTCAAGCAAATGTTAGTCAAGATGTTGATAAAGTTGAGAAGATTCACAAATGGCAAATAAGACAAATAGATCAACCTCCAAAGATAACACGAGGAACACACACATAGAAGATAAATGGGATCCGCACAACCAAGGGGTGAGCTCGAAGATGTCTAATCAAGGGAAAAGCTCTTGTCGTACGGATACTAGAGAGACGCTAGCTCGATTGCACTAATGGGCTAGATATGCTAGTGCACCAACCTAACAGAGAATCCACTCGTCTCACTATCCCAAGTATGCTTATGTATGTGGTGACCAAGATGATGCATGTATGCTAAGGCTCGATGCTATTGCTTATAAGCTCTTTGCTTCTCTTCTCTTTTGCTTAAAAGCTTTTTCTCTTTTTTTTTCAACTATGCCACGATGCTTGATGTACGACCCACACAACGAGGTAACAAGTAGTAAAATGCACGGGATGGACGGAACACTAAATGGTGCACGAAGGCGTGGCCCGGCAATACTCAACAAGCTAGTCTCGATGGGTAAGCTATGCAAAAGGGCTCAGAGCTATCAAGTTAATGGCAAGGGAGTACAAGGTGTTGTCGAGGTTACCGTCCTTGCTTATGGTCGAAGATGATCTTGTCGAAGCCGAAGTGTTGGCCGAGTCGATGATTGGTGGCGATGATGATACCAACTTACGCCTAAGTAGCCGAAACACCTTAGGACACAAGAGAAATCGCAACCGAACACTCAAACAAATACATGGAATGGTGCGAAAGAACACAAGAGGTGGTGGTGGAACAAAAGGGGAAAAACAGAAAATGGCCGAAACTTCCTGGATAGCCCGTGCGCACGGGGTAAGTTGGGCCCGTGTGCAGGGGGTCCCATGTGCACGGGGTCCCGATGGCCCGTGTGCACGGGGTCTCCGAGAGCAGATGAACTTATCTGATTTCATGGTAATTCCCAAGTTTTTTGCCAAATTCGGACGGTGGAAGGGTGGGGATGACGGTGGAGGGATAGATCCACTTGCCAAACACCAAATTCGTGGATCAAATCAACCAAATCTCACAAGATCAACAAATTGCTAGAAAAAAATTTCGGGCTATTTTTGGTGGGGATTTTCGGATTAGGACGAAAAACAAAAAAATCAAGCTAGAAAGTGGAGGGTAGGGACTCCAAGATGTGAATCAACGTGGCTCATGATACCAAGATGATGTAGGGTAGAACCCTAGGAAGG
This sequence comes from Triticum timopheevii, assembly GCA_963921465.1. Lineage (NCBI taxonomy): Eukaryota > Viridiplantae > Streptophyta > Magnoliopsida > Poales > Poaceae > Triticum > Triticum timopheevii. The sequence continues at coordinate 335,986,218 of OY997268.1, forward strand.
GCCTTTTCACACTTGGAGGGGGAAAAGGAGAGAAACCACAAGAACAACAAGAACATAAAGATGAACACAAGAGGTAATCACTCCAACAATTCCCGATTACACATCCACTAGGGTAACAACACAAGATCCACAAGTCACAAACACAATCAAAGGAAAGATACAATGGCAAAGTTCATCCCAAATCCAAAGGAAGACGGGTCTTGAAGGTAGTCTTCTCCCAATGGAGGTCTTGAAATCCTCAAGGATTCTTCCCTATGGGGTCTTGATCCTCAAAGAGGGAAGGTAATGGAGCAAAGCTCACCAAGATCTCATCTTATACTTTGATAACCCTAAACATGGTCCTAGGGTACGGAATATATAGCCTTGGGGTCGAAGGAGAAGAAGTGGAGCTGAAGATGCAATCTCAGCCGGCCATCCTGGGAGGCCCGTGCGCACGGGGTAAGTTGGGCCCGTGCGCACGGGGGTCCCGTGGGCACGGTACAGGCCCGTGCGCACGGGGTGCTCCAGCACCTGTTTCCTGTGTAGCCCGTGGGCACAGGGTCTTGGGGGCCCGTGCGCACGGGGTCACCTGGGACTTCCTGTGTTGCTGCTGTTACACTCCGTCTTGATTCGTACGGCATTGGGGTGGTCCTCCTCCTTGGGGATGTTCCTGAGCTTCTTGGTGATGTTCCACTTCATACCTAAGGAGGCATAGCATATCTTGGTGAGGTAGTAAACATGTTCCATTTGTATTCACATGCAAGTCTAGCAGGAAGGAGTTCACCTCGGTTTCGAGAGCACGTGCTCTAGCTCTTGTCATGGGTCCTCGTGGGGTTGGATGTGTCGATGTAGAGTCCATGGGGATGATGGAAGGATGCTCCACATCATGTTCGTTCCAAAAATCACACTCCCAAAGGTTTCATTCCGTTTGGACTCCGTTTGATATTCCTTTTCTTTGAAATACTGAAATAGGCAAAAAAAACAGCAATACAGGTTGGGCCTCCGGTTAGTAGGTTAGTCCCAAAAATGATATAAATGTGTAAAATAAATCCCATAAACATCCAAGAGGGGCAATATAATAGCACGAAACAATCAAAAATTATAGATACGTTGGAGACGTATCAAGCATCCCCAAGCTTAATTCCTGCTCGTCCTCGAGTAGGTAAATGATAAAAACAAAAATTTTGATGTGGAATGCTACCTAGAATAATTCTCAATGTAATTTTATTTATTTTGGCATGAATGTTCAGATCCAAAATGATTCAAAATAAAAGTTCATATTGATAAAAGAAATAGTAACACTTCAAGCATACTAATCAAAGTAATCATGTCTTCTCAAAATAACATGGAAAAAGAAAGTTCATCCCTACAAAATCATATAGTTAGGCTATGCTTCATTTTCGTCACACAAAAATGTTCCCAACTTCTATACCCCCGATGACAAGCGAAGCAATTGTTTCATACTTAAATAATGTCAAACTTTTTCAACCTTCACGCAATACATGAGCGTGAGCCATGGATATAGCACCATGGGTGGAATAGAATATGATAATGGGGATTGTGTGGAGATGCCTCACATTGACGAGGATAATCAACGGGCTATGGAGATGCCCATCAATTGATGTCAACATGAGGAGTAGGGATTGCCATGCAACGGATGTACTAGAGCTATAAATGAATGCTCAACAAAAAGAAACTAGTGGGTGTGCATCCAACTCGCTTGCTCATGAAGACCTAGGGCATTTGAGGAAGCCCATCGTAGGAATATACAAGCCAAGTTCTATAATGAAAAATTCCCACTAGTATGAAAATACATCTTATGAGACTCATTATATGAAAAAACATGGTGCTACTTTGAAGCACAATATATGAGACTCACTACATGAAGAACAAGGTGCTACTTTGAAGCAAAAGTGTGGAAAAATAGATAGTAACATTGCCCCTTTTATTTTTTTTCTTTTTTTTTCTTTTTTTGGGCCTTCGTTTTTTTGGCCTTTCTTTTTTTATTTTTGGGAAATGCTCTAATAATGATGATCATCGCACTTTCATTGATTACAACATATGAATTACAACTCGAAACTAGAACAAGATATGACTCTATATGAATGCCTCCGACGGTGTACCGGAATGGTGCAATGAATCAAGTGACATGTATGAAAAATTATGCATAGTGGCTTTTCCACAAATACGATGTCAACTACATGACCATGCAATGGCAATATGACAAAAGTAAAGTATGTCATGATGATGATGAACGGAATGGTGGAAAGTTGCATGGCAATATATCTCGGAATCGCTATGGAAATGCCATAATAGGTAGGTATGGTGGTTGTTTTGAGGAAGATATAAGGAGTTTTATGTGTGATAGAGAGTATCGTATCACGGGGTTTGGATGCACCGGTAAAGTTTGCACCAACTCTCTAGGTGAGAAAGGGCAATGGATGGTACCGAAGAGGCTAGCAATGGTGGAAAGGTAAAAGTGCGTATAATCGACGGACTCAACATTAGTCAAAAGAACTCATATACTTATTGCAAAAATTTAGAAGTCATCGAAAATCAAGTACTACGCGCATGCTCCTAGGGGGATAGATTGGTAGGAAAAGACCATTGCTCGTCCCCAACCGCCACTCATAAGGATGCACAAGCCAGGTACACTGCATGTTTCAAATTTGTTACACAACTTTAACCATACGTGCATGCTACGGGACTAGCTAACTTCAACACAAGCATTCTTTAAATATATAATCACCCAACTAGAATGACTTTAAGATCACTACCTCCATATCTCAAAACAATTATCAAGTATCAAATTGATCATAGCATCCAATTCACTTCCTATGATAGTTTTTATTATACCCAACTTGGATGCCTACCATTCTAGGACCAATTTTATAACCATAGTAAATACCATGTTGTTCTAAAAGACTCTCAAAATAATATAAGTGAAGCATGAGAGACTAGCAATATCTAAAAAAATAAGTCACCGCCAGGCTCTAAAAGATATAAGTGAAGCACTAGAGCAAAAACTATCAACCTCAAAAGATATAAGTGAAGTGATACGTCTCCAACGTATCTATAATTTATGAAGCATTCATGCTATATTATTATATGTTTTGAATGATTACGGGCTTTATTATACACTTTTATATTACTTTTGGGACTAACCTATTAACCGGAGGCCCAGCCCATATTGCTATTTTATTGCCTGTTTCAGTATTTCGAGGAAAAGGAATATCAAACGGAGTCCAAACGGAATGAAACCTTCGGCAGCATGATTTTTTGGAAGAATATGATCTTGGAGACTTGGAGTTCACGTCAGAAGATCCTCGAGGAGGCCAGGAGATAGGGGGCGCCCCCCTACTGGGCGCGCCCCCTGTCTCATGGGCCCCTCGAGCACCCCCCGACCGACTTCTTTCGCCTATATAAGCCTACGTACCCTAAAAACATTGAATATCAAGATAGATCGGGAGTTCTGCTGCTGCAAGCCTATGTAGCCACCAAAAACCTCTCGGGAGTCTGTTCCGGCACCCTGCCGGAGGGGGAACCCATCACCGGTGGCCATCTTCATCATCTCGGCGCTATGCATGACGAGGAGGGAGTAGTTCACCCTCGGGGCTGAGGGTATGTACCGGTAGCTATGTGTTTGATCTCTCTCTCTCGTGTTCTCTCTATGGCACGATCTTGATGTATCCCGAGCTTTGCTATTATAGTTAAATCTTATGATGTTTCTCCCCCTCTACTCTCTTGTGATGAATTGAGTTTTCCTCTTGAAGTTATCTTATCGGATTGAGTCTTTGATGTATGTCTTGCCGAGTTTATCTGTGGTGACAATGGGATATCACGTGCCACTTGATGTATGTTTTGGTGACCAACTTGCGGGTTCTGCCCATGAACCTATGCATAGGGGTTGGCACACGTTTTCTTGACTCTCGGTAGAAACTTTGGGGCACTCTTTGAAGTACTTTGTGTTGGTTTGATGAATCTGAGATTGTGTGATGCATATCGTATAATCATGCCCACGGATACTTGAGGTGACAATGGAGTATCTAGGTGACATTAGGGTTTTGGTTGATTTGTGTCTTAAGGTGTTATTCTAGTATGAACTCTATGATGGATTGAGCGGAAAGAATAGCTTCATGTTATTTTACTACAAACTCTTGAATAGATCGATCAAAAAGGATAACTTGAGGTGGTTTCGTACCCTACCATAATCTCTACATTTGTTCTCCACTATTAGTGGCTTTGGAGTAACTCTTTGTTGCATGTTGAGGGATTGTTATATGATCTATCTATGTTATTATTGTTGAGAGAACTTGCACTAGTGAAAGTATGAACCCTATGCCTTGTTTCCTATCATTGCAGTACCGTTTACGCTCACTTTTATCGTTAGTTACCTTGCTGCTTTATATTTTAATATTACAAAAACCTATACCTACTATCCATGTTGCACTTGTATCACCATCTCTTCGCCGAACTAGTGCACCTATACAATTTATCATTGTATTGGGTGTGTTGGGGACACAAGAGACTCTTTGTTATTTGGTTGCAGGGTTGTTTGAGAGAGACCATCTTCATCCTACGCCTCCCAGGGATTGATAAACCTTAGGTCATCCACTTGAGGGAAATTTGCTATTGTCCTACAAACCTGTGCACTTGCAGGCCCAACAACGTCTACAAGAAGAAGGTTCTGTAGTAGACATCATGAAGCACATAGAGTATTCTAGCAAATTCTAATCAAGTAGGCTTCTCTGAAAAGGTGTGTACAGCAAGGATGATTGTGGTAAACTAAAAAGCAAAGACTAATATAATAAACGACGCTCCAAGCAAAAGACATATCATGTGGCGAATAAAAATATAGCTCCAAGTAAATTCACCAATGAACGAAGAAGAAAGAGGGGATGCCTTCCCGGGGCATCCCCAAGCTTAGGATTTTGGCTATTCTTGAATATCTTGGGGTGCCTTGGGCATCCCCAAGCTTAGGCTCTTGCCACTCCCTATTCCATTGTCCATAAAAGCTTTACCCAAAACTTGAAAACTTCACAACACAAAACTAAACAGGAAATCTTATAAGCTCCCTTAGTGAAAGAAAAGAAAACCACCACACAAGGTACTGTAATGAACACATTCTTTATTTATTTTGGTGTTAACCCTACTATATTCCAACTTCTCTTTGGTTTATAAACTATTTTACTAGCCATAGATCCGTCAAAATAAGCAGACAACACACGAAAAACAGAATCTGTCAAAAACAGAATAGTCTGGAGCAATCTGTACCTAACGCAAACTTCCGGAACTCTAAAACTCCTACCAAAATAGGAACTCTGGACAATTTTTCTATTGATCAGTAGAAAAAAAGAATCAATGCAAAAGCACATTTCTGTGGTTTAACAAAACTAAATTTGTGCGCGCAAAGTTTCTGTTTTTCAGCAGAATCAAATCAACTATCATCATAGGTTATCCTATAAGTTCTACTTGGCACAAACACTAATTAAAAGATAAAAACACATCTAAACAGAAGGTAGATGCAAGATTTATTACTAAACAGGAACAAAAGCAAAAAACACAAATAAAATTGGGTTGCCTCCCAACTAGCGCTATCGTTTAACGCCCCTAGCTGGCATAAAAGCGAAGATAGATCTAACTAGTGCCATCTTTAATTTTCAGTTTTTTAGCAGAGTTATACTCGAATCTGTGAGGTTCTTTACGTTTCCCTTCATACTCGGAAATTTTTAGATCTAAAGAATCCAACCGCTTATTGCAAAGAGTAATCAACATATTCATGCGGTGGAGATTTTCGCTAACACTTTTAAGAGGCTCAAGAGATTTTTGTAAAAAATTTGTCACTTCGCAAATCTTTCCAAACACTTGTGTTTCTTCTTGGGTAGGATGAGGTCCTCCCTTTTGAGGTAGTGTTCCCACTATTCCCTCTATAATTTCATGCGCAATACTAGGATCAATTTCCTTAAAATTTCCCTTGGCAATGCAATCCAAGAGTTGTCTATGCGTCATGTTTAGCACAACTTAAAAATTGCGAAGAAGAATTCTAAAGTTCACCTCTAGGGTGCACCTGCGACAAGATTCCATCATCCTATACCAAGCATCTTTTAAGTTTTCTCCTTGCCTTTGCTTGAAGTGAAGAACTTCAAACTCGGGAGACATAGGAGTGGATAAGGAACTAGACATAATGACAAGCAAACCAAGAGCAAGCAAAAGAGAGAGAGATTGGGAAAGAGAGGGCGAATAAAACGGCAAGGGTGAAGTGGGGGAGAGGAAAACGAGAGGCAAATGGCAAATAATGTAAATGTGAGGGAGATGAGTTTGTGATGGGTACTTGGTATGTCTTTACTTGAGCGAAGACCTCCCCGGTAATGGTGCCAGAAATCCTTCTTGCTACGTCTTGAGCTTGCATTGGTTTTCCTTGAAGAGGAATGGGTGATGCAGCAATAGTAGCGTAAGTATTTCCCTCAGTTTTTGAGAACCAAGGTATCAATCCAGTAGGAGGCTCCTCAAAAGTCCCATGCACCTACAAAAACAAACAAAGAACTCGCAACCAATGCAATAAAGGGGTTGTCAATCCCTTCACGGCCACTTGCGGAAGTGAGATCTGATAGAGATAGTATAATAAGATAAATATATTTTTGGTATTTTATAATATAGATGCAAAAGGTAAAGATGCAAATAAAAGTAGATTGAAAGCAAATATGATAAGAGATAGACCCTGGGCCATAGGTTTCACTAGAGGCTTCTCTCAAGATAGCATAAGTATTACGGTGGCTGAACAAATTACTGTCGAGCAATTGATAGAAAAGCAAATAATTATGAGATTATCTACGCATGATCACGTATATAGGCATCACGTCCGCAACAAGTAGACCGACTCCTGCTTGCATCTACTACTATTACTCCACACATCGACCGACTCCTGCCTACATCTAGAGTATTAAGTTCATAAGAATAGAGTAACGCATTAAGCAAGATGACATGATGTAGAGGGATAAACTCATGCAATATGATATAAACCCCATCTTTTTATCCTCGATGGCAACAATACAATATCACTAAAAAAATCTATTAATAGAAAAAAATCTAACACAATATGAACAAATTAATTACACAATATGAAAAAAAAATCTAACAGAAAAATCTATGAACTACACATCTAAATTACTACACATCTAACAAAAAAATCTATGAACTACAAAAAAATCTAACAAAAATCATAAAAAGTTGCTCATGGCGACGGCGACGGCGACGCGACGGTGAGGTGCGGCACGGGGCAGGGCGGGGCGGCGACGGCGTCGGGGCGGCGCGGGCTGGGGCGGCAGGGGAAGTTGGCGTCGGGGCGGCGCGGGACGGTGCGGCGCGGGCCGGGGCAGTGCGGGCCGGGGCGGCGCGGGGTGAGGGCTGGCTCGGGCAGCCTGCTGGCGTCGTGGATGGATTCGCCGCCATCGGGGGAGAGGAGGAGGAGAGATCGAAGTGGGGATGCGCGGTTCTGAAATTTTCCTAAGTGCTACTTATATTGCAAAGGCTTTGGTCCCGGTTCGTGGCACAAACCGGGACCAATGCCCCCTTTAGTCCCGGTTGGAGCCACCAACCGGGACCAAAGGCCTCTTTTCAGCAGCCCAAAGGGCGGGAAACAGAGACCTTTGGTCCCGGTTGGTGCCTCAAAACGGGACAAAAGAGAGGCATTGGTCCCGATTGGTGCCGCCAACCGGGACTAAAGAGAGGCATTGGTCCCGGTTGTTGCCACCAACCGGTACCAATGCACCCGTATAATTACTTATTTATTTTCTACAGCTGTTTTTTAGTTGATTCTTTCTGCAACTGTTTCTTAGTCCCACCTCGCCAAGCAAGAGGCACTCACATCGGTTTATAAGCCCTGAGTGCAGAGACGATGAAGAAGAGGCTCAATGCTCACCTACACGTTGCTTAGCTTCAAGCCTTGAGGAATATGGTAGAATGCACGGAGCTATGTGAAGTGCAGTTTACACTATTCCGAAAGGCTTGAAGCTAATTAACGAGCATTGCGCCTCTTATTTATTTTTAATGACTTATTACAACTCAGAAATAAATAGAAAAAAATAAATATAGCAGAAAAGAAAAAAAACTATATAAAAAACTGCTCAGAAATAAATAGAAGAAAAAATAGTTGTGATTAACTTTACTAAAAAAATGAGCATAGATGCGCTTATAGAGAGAATTCAACCTAAATTCATAATAAATTTCTACTAACTTCAGAGAAATTCAGTATGAATTTAGGTCAAATTGCCTGTATAAGGGCATCTATTTTCACTTTGAGAGGAGCTCAACAAGGCAGAGAGGGAGGGGCTTATAAACCGGTGTGAGCGCCCTTCGGTTGGCGAGGTGGGACTAAACTCTGACCGCAACGAGGACCAACCCTTTAGTCCCGGTTGGTGGCATGAACAGGGACTAAAGGTGGGTCATTGGTCCCGGTTCAAGCCACCAACTGGGACCAATGGTGGTGGGCCAGGAGCGAGGCCCATTGGTTCCGGTTCGTCCCACCAACCGGGACCAAAAGGTCCAGACGAATCGGGACCAATGGCCCACGTGGCCCGGCCGGCCCCCGGGGCTCACGAACCGGGTCCAATGCCCCCATGGGTCCCGGTTCTAGACTGAACCGGACTAATGGGGTGGCCCGGCCTGGACCATTGCCCCCTTTTCTACTAGTGAGCATAGACTCCAAGAAATATGGTGTCAGATGGAAGTCGTGCTGGTGGCCTGTGACGTACTCCTGGACGTGAATGCTTGTTTTGGCGCATGCCGCCCTACTACTCCTACTACTCACTATATAGTACTAGTATCGAGGATTCGAGGTGCTGATTACGTACAATATGGTTACAATAGAAACACCTGCACGACGCGTGAAGCATGTGAAGCTAGTACAAATAGTGTACTACTGTTGTTGATTGGCCTCATCCGATAACCTGTTGCAATGCATGTACAATTATGTATTCGGAAAATATTTTTTTGGCTCGTCGCACCACTCACTCAGAGAAGTGACTCGAAAGCCATTCATAAATTTAGTAAGTATATCACAGGCATATCATTTTATTACATACAGCAGGTCATCAACCCACATCGACAACGAGGATACATTATAAATACTAAAGTTTTCACCACACAACAAATAACAAGCAATGAAATGAACTTCAAATCAACCATTCCTCTGCATTAGAAACGCTTGCTTTGAACCACAAGTTATTCTCTGGGACGGGCCATCCATTGTTGATCTGGAGACGAACGCAGGACTGATCATCCAGGCTGAAGCGGCCTACTATATCAGTACCAGGGTAGGGAACCACCCAAATGTCCGAGGTATAGACACAGTTGTTTCTCATAAATGGTAGTAACATTGTGTCCACAGCAGTTGGATCGCCTTTCACCATCATTGGATAGTTTTGTCCAAAGAAGAGCGAGTTTTCTCCAAGACTATCAATTCTGTACCAGGGAGAAGGAGTTAGCGCTAGCACACTAGTATCCATCCCGAATACCATGCAATGGGTGTTGGAATATGTCTGGAGAGTGCGACCATGGGAGACTACACCTGCTTCCTTAGTAGTAACATCATTAGTGGGCTGTATACACACAAGAAAAGGTGATCCATCGGAATTAGTTGCCTGTGAATTAGCTGCTCATCCTCATGCTCGTCATCATCACCATCGTCATCTCCCCCTTGGTTATAAAAATTATCAAGGTGGAATGTTCACAGGACCTTGGAAACACAAGAAGAAGGTTAATTAGTAAAGGGAAACTTGCTAACCCGCATGCATGTGGATGAAACAATTATAATTACGGTGGAAGACAAACGTACCGAAACTACGAGGATCCCCATGCAAAAACAGTGCCATGAGCGGTGGCAGCAAACACAAGGCCCTCGTATTGAATTGCATCACAGTACACATACGTGTATAGAAACAAAATTTTAAGAAATATCCATCGAGTCAAACCACAAAGGACGACAACAAGCTTGTCGAAGATAGCAATAGCTTCATAGTTGTTATAATTCCAAGAGCGGTTGGGAACTCGACAAATTGCTATCTTCCGTAGAAGACAGTCACCATGATCGTATTTGAATGTGCGTACAATACCGGTGTGCTCAACCTCTGGGCAGTCTGCTAAGATTTTTGGAAGTGGAACCCGGTCACGAGTGTACACATTAACAAGTTCCCGCTCGCAGTTGGACCCAATGTAAACAACCCAATCTCCATTTGCGCCTGCCCAAGCCTTGCCCTCAAGCGATGGCATCTTAACTTCATACGTATCATTATCAAGCGGCATGAAGTTGCACAGGGCGAGGCCTCCGTCATCCCGGCGCCAGTAGTCATCAGGGTCACGATGAAGAAGATAGGGGAGTTCAAACCGCTCCTTGACTCTTGGGTTCCTTGTAATGTTGTTATTAGTTGAGTCGAGAATGGGCTTGAACGAACCTGCCATGCTAGCCGAGGTGATGACGTTAAACCGATCAATGTGTTCCTCCACCACGTCATCTTTCAGATTGGGGCAAGAATAACGGGGTCGTTTCTGGCCTGTTCCCTCCATGGAGAAGACGATCGAACAATGGCAGAAGAAAGGGTGAAGGGCTGAAGGAAAATGGAGGAGGGAGAGGAGCGTGCGACAGCAGTTCCAAATCGACTAGGAAAGGCGAAGAGTCGGTGGACGGTTGCCAGTTTGTCACGGTTCACGAAGAGGTGCCCCGGCCTACACGTCCGTTCGGAAATTGAAAGCACAAGTGCTCCCTAGGTGATTTTGGTAATTAATGTCAACATATCTCTTGTTGGACTAACACTTCTACCTAGTATGTTTCAGACAAGTTCAACAATGGAGTGGCATGGACTATAGGATGTGGAACCCCTTCAAGATGCTAAGGACAAAGGATTGGCTCAAGCTCCAAGCACAAGACTCTACATTTTCTATTTTAGTGATCCAAGATCACATTGAGTCTATAGGAAAAGCCAATACTACCAAGGAGGGATGAGGTGTTGCTTAATGGCTTACTTGCTCAAGTGCTTAGTGATATGCTCCAAAGCCCTCAACTACTTTCTCACATCCACATATGTCCCAACCCAAAAAGTCTAACTCGCCCCCCCCCCCCCCGATTCTTTCTATCCGGCGCCACCGAGTTCAGATGTCTTAGCCACTGCCACAAACCCTAGGAAAATCGGTTTCACCGATAGGGATCTCGGTCTCATCGAGATGGGATTGTAATCTCTCTGTGTATGTCCATTACCAAAATCGGTCCCACCAAGTTTGTGTAATCGGTCCTACCAAGATTAAATGCAACTCTTTGTTCCTCTTCGTAACATTTCGATCTAACCGAGATGAGCGAATCGGTCCTACCGAGTTTGCCTGACCAACCCTCTGGTTAGCTTATTAACAAAATTGGTCCCACCGAGTTTGTGTAATCGGTCTAACCGAGATTACGTTATGCCCTAACACTAAACAAATCGATCCTACCAAGTTGCATGTCGGTGCCACCGAAAATCCTAACGGTCACATTATTTGCTAAATTGGTCCGACCGAGTTTCTCGATTCGGTCCCACCGAGATTGGTAAGTTGTGTGTAACGGTTAGAGTTTGTGTGGAGGCTATATATACCCCTCCACCTACTCTTCATTCGTGGAGAGAGCCATCAGAACGTGCCTACACTTCTAGCATACATTTTCTGAGAGAGAACCACTTACTCATGTGTTGAGGCCAAGATATTCCATTCCCACCATATGAATCTTGATCTCTAGCCTTCCCCAAGTTGCTTTCCACTCAAATCTTCTTTCCAGCAAATCCAAATACTGTGAGAGAGAGTTGAGTGTTGGGGAGACTATCATTTGAAGCACAAGAGCAAGGAGTTCATCATCAGCATACCATTTGTTACTTCTTGGATAGTGGTGTCTCCTAGATTGTCTAGGTGTCACTTGGGAGCCTCCGACAAGATTGTGGAGTTGAACCAAGGAGTTTGTAAGGGCAAGGAGATCGCCTACTTCGTGAAGATCTACCTCTAGTGAGGCAAGTCCTTCGTGGGCGACGGCCATGGTGGGGTAGGCAAGGTTGCTTCTTCGTGGACCCTTCGTGTACCCTTCGTGGGTGGAGCCCTCCGTGGACTCACACAACCATTATCCTTTGTGGGTTGAGGTCTCCATCAACGTGGATGTACGATAGCACCACCTATAGGAACCACGACGAAAACATCGGTGTCTCCAATTGCATTTGAATCCTCCAATACCTTCCCTTTACATTCTTGCAAGTTGCATGCTTTACTTTCCGCTGCTCATATACTCTATGCATGCTTGCTTGCTATGTATTGTGAGTGTTAAACTTGTGCCTGAACTCCACTTAAACTTAAAGAAGTTAAAAACTGCAACTTTTGGTACTTAGTGTCTAATCACCCCCCTCTAGACACCTCTTCTCGATCCTTTCAATTGGTATTAGAGCATTGGTCCCCATTGCTTTGGTTTAAACACCATTGGAGGAAGATGGATGAGTCTACTATTGGGAGTCTTAGACATAGAGTGCCAAATACTTGAGGGAGAGTACTTTCATGAGTGGAAAAAATGAGATGCTTGTGATTTTCAATGAATATCAATTGAACAAGTACATTGCTAGCCCTTGTGCACCTCATGTTGATCCTATGCATCCTACCCTTGATGAGTCAATTGACATGATTCGCAATCTTAGAACTGTTGAACTTATCATTAGAGGCTTGCCTAGAAACTTGATTGGATGTTTGCCTACTCTTAAGTGTGCCTACACCATATGGAAATTTCTTAAGGAACGTTTTCCAAATTATTCCTTGAAAAATCTTGATGAAATTCTCCATAAGTCTATTGCCTTGAGTAAGATGAATTCCAGTGATCCTATGTTTAGTGATTGTCTATTTGAGCTTACAAACCTTATGTGTGCCAAAGGAGATGTTGGAATTATTAGTAATATTATTTCCAAAGCTATAAAAATTCATAAACAAGATCATTGTCAAACTCACTCTAACGAATCACCCTCTCTAGGATTTGATCCACCACATGACGATGTTGAACATGGATACTATGACGAGGATGATGATAGTGACTTTGATCTTCATGATGCAATGAGACACTTTGGTCTTATGGCAAATCTTCGAGGATATATGGCAGGCGGAAAGGAATGGGTTCTTGATAGTGGCTGTACCGATCACATGACCGGAGATAAAGATATGTTTCGTGAGCTTGCTAAAAACGATGGTCCTCGAAAGTATGTCACTTTTGGTGATAACTCAAAGGGTAAGGTGGCTGGCCTCGGTAAGGTGGCCATATCACATGATAGCCCCATACAAAATGCCATTCTCGTTGATTCTCTTGGCTACAACTTACTTTCAGTATCTAGACTTGCTGATTTCGGTTTCAATGTCCTATTTACTGAAGTAGATTGCCAAGTGTTTTGTAGAAATAATCATAAAATGATCTTTACCGGTGTACGTAGAGGTGATCTATACATTGTTGATTTCACTAAAAAGCCTCAACCTAGAACTTGCTTTATTGCTAAATCTTCTAAAGGTTGGTTATGGCATAGACGATTAGGTCATGTTGGCATGCGAAACCTTGACAAGCTTGTTAAAGGAAATCATATCCTTGGCGTTAACAATGTCATATTTGATAAGGATAGACTTTGCAGCGCTTGTCAGGAAGGTAAGAGGTCGGAAGGAGGCATCCCGTGAAAAACATCATGACCACAAGGAGGCCACTCGAGCTACTTCACATGGATCTTTTCGGTCCCAACGGATACAAAAGTCTCAGTTGAAATTCTTTTGGTCTAGTTATAGTTGATGATTTTTCAGTATTTACGTGGGTGTTCTTTCTCGATGATAAATCGCAGGTTCAAAAGATCTTCAAAAACTTCGCTAGGAAGGCCCAAAATCAATTCGAAGTGAAGGTCAATAAGGTTCGAAGCGACAATGGAACAGAGTTCAAGAACGCAAATGTGGATACCTTTCTTTTTTTTTGCGGGTGCTGTGGATACCTTTCTTGACGAAGAAGGTATTTCACATGAGTCCTCGGCTACGTACACACCTCAATAAAATGGAGTTGTTGAGAGGAAGAACCGAACGCTCATCGAAATGGCGAGAACAATGCTTGATGAGTACAAGACGCCGAAGCACTTTTGGGCGGAAGCGGTTGAGACATCTTGTCATGCAACAAATCACTTGTATCTTCACAAGCTACTCGGCAAGACGGCATACGAGCTTCTCATCGGTAACAAACCCCAAGTTGGATACTTTCGAGTATTTGGCTCGAAGTGCTACATTCTTGATAAGCATCGTCGTTCTAAATTTGCTCCTAAGTCTCATGAAGGTTTCCTACTTGCTTATGGCTCAAACTCTCACACATACCGTGTCAACAACAATTTCACCCGAAAGGTTCAAGAAACGGTAGATGTGAAGTTTGATGAATCTAACAGCTCGCAAGTAGAGCAATTGCCAATTGATGTAGGAGACAAAGATCCCTCGGAAGCAATCGAAGACTTGTCTATTGGCAAGATTCGTCCAATGGAGGTGAAGGAGACTACCTCGTCTGTCGAAGTGGAAGCTTCTACCTCACGACAAGGTTAACCAAGAGTTGATACGGAAGCATCCACAAGTGGGACACACCAAAGATGAAGAAAAAGAGGATGTGCACCAAGACGAACGTCAACAACCTCCTTCTCCACCACGACAAGAGAACGGCAACGTCAACAATGAAGAAGGCCAAGAAGAAGAACAAGATGAAGAAGATGTTCAACCAAGATCCATGAAAAAGCTTTCACGAGTTCGAGCAAGAATTGCTAAAGACTGTCCCGTCGAGCATATCTACAATGATATCCAAACCGGGAGAATCATTCGCTCTAAAACTCGTTTAGCTAACTTTTGTGAACACTATTCATTCATCTCTAGCATTGAACCTATGAAGGTTGAAGAAGCATTGGAAGTTCCGGATTGGATAAATGCTATGCATGAAGAGCTACACAACTTTGAGAGAAATCAAGTGTGGACATTGGTTGAGAAGCCCAACAACAAACACAACATCATCGGTACCAAATGGGTGTTTTGCAACAAGCAAGATGAAGATGGACAAGTAGTTCACAACAAAGCACGTCTCGTCGCCCAAGGCTACACACAAGTCGAAGTTATGGACTATGATGAGACTTATGCTCCCGTTGCTAGACTTGAGTCCATTCGCATCTTACTTGCCTATGCTAATCACCATGATATCACCTTGTACCAAATGGACATTAAAAGTGCTTTTCTAAATGGTGAAATAGAGGAGGAAGTTTATGTTAAGCAACCTCCCGGCTTTGTTAATCCTAAGAAACCTAATCATGTTTACAAACTTCACAAAAGCTCTTTATGGTCTTAAACAAGCTCCTAGAGCATGGTATAAATGCTTGAGCAAGTTCCTTATTGAAAAAGGCTTTGAAATTGGAAAAATAGATTCTACTCATTTTACTAAAAGGGTTAATGGAGAACTATTTGTGTGTCAAATCTATGTTGATGATATTATATTTGGTTCTACTAACCCTCATTTTAGTGAGAAGTTTGGAAAGCTAATGTCGGAGAAGTTTGAGATGTCTATGATGAGTGAACTCAAATTCTTTCTTGGTTTGAAAATCAAGAAAACTAAGGAAGGTACCTTTGTCTCTCAAACAAAGTACACCAAGGACTTATTCAAGAAGTTCAATATGCAAGAATGCAAAGGAATGACTACACCCATGCCTACTAGTGGCCATCTTGATTTGACCAAAGATGGTGAACCGGTCGATCAAAAGGTTTATCGCTCTATGATTGGTTCATTGTTATATCTATGTGCTTCACGTCCCGATATCATGCTAAGTGTGTGCATGTGTGCACAATATCAAGCTGCTCCTAAAGAACGTCATCTTAAGGCCGTGAAAAGGATAGTGAGATATTTAATACATACACCAAACTTTGGCATTTGGTATCCAAAGAGGGCCTCCTTCGATCTTGTTAGCTACTCCGACTCGGACTATGCCGGTGACAAGGTTGATAGAAAGTCCACTTCGGGTACTTGTCAATTTCTTGGTAGATCTCTTGGGTCTTGGTCTTACAAGAAACAAAACTCGGTATCATTATCCACCGCCGAAGCGGAATACATTGCCACTGGTTCATGTTGTGCTCATTTACTTTGGACGACCCAAACTCTTAAAGATTATGGGATATATGTGAAACATGTTCCATTACTTTGTGACAATGAAAGTGCTATCAAGATTGCTGACAATCCCGTGCAACACTCTCGAACTAAGAATATTGAAGTTCGTCATCATTTCATTCGAGATCATTTTGCCAAAGGGGACATTAATCTTAAGCATGTTCACACTGAAAAGCAATTAGCGGATATATTCACTAAACCACTTGATGAGAAAGCGTTTTGCAGGTTTAGAGGTGAATTGAACATCATTGATGCCTCAAACTTGGAGTAGGGACTCCATTTGATACATGCAAGGCATGAGCCTATGACTAATCCTTGATATTTCCCTTATGATGATAATCTTATGTCATGGATATATTTGCACCTTGCATGTTATCTAACCCATGTAGGTACTTGGATGAATCTAAATTTATGAGATTGCAACTCACTCACATCTTGAGCAATCTCTACATCACCAAGTCTCTACACAATGGTGGTTGAAGACAAGGAAGCACGAAACCACTCAAACATATCCTTTGACAAACTTCTTATTGACCTTCATGATTGTCATTTTGGACACACAAGTGCTCTTCCTTGCAAAAACTAACCCATGTAGGTAGATGAACTCAAATTCCAAGTGGTGCTCCCAACTCTTGATGAGCTACATCAACCTTGAGCAACCCACATAAGTTCAACTACATGATCACAATCAACACCACCACCCAAGTCATGAGTCAAAGCAACTTGACAAGATGTGAATACATGAAGATGCTTAAACAAAAAATGGTAACCCCATTTTGAGCTTAAATGATGAGTATGACCTATGATCAAGTGATCTCACTTGACTCCTAAGTCAATATACTCTAACATAGGTGACTTTGTCGCCGACCATCTCTAGATGAAGTTTTCTTGTGTTCTTTTCGGTCCTCTTGCATTTGTCTCATGCATATTTGTTTCTCCTTTCTTTTTCAAAAAAAACTTCATCTAGATTTCTTTTCTATTTGTTCTGCATTCCCTTCATCCAATTCATTGCAAATCCTTCAGTTAGTTCCTTGCAAATCCTTGTGAGATCTTACTTGTCTAGTGAGCTGAGGTGACAAGTGTTTTCTCCGTGATGAACTCGGTCACACCGGTCTCTTGTTTTCGGTCTAACCAAATTCTTTTGGTGCAACCGAAGCATACCACTCGGTGCCACCAATTTCACTACAAGAAAGACATTTTGCCATCTGTTCCTGCATTACTCTTGATCCAGCTCCACTCAATGAGTCTTGTCCTCTACAAGCATCACATTTCCCTTAGTGCTTTGTGCTGTGTCTCAAGGACCAAACCCATTCACAACAAATTCCAGAAGACCCTTCTTGGAAATTGATGTCAAAGGGGGAGAGAGAGATCACATCAAAGCTTAATCATATCTCTAGGGGGAGAGAATGCTCAAGGAAAGAGTAATCATCAAGGACCCCAGATGCTTGGTGTTAAAGAGGAGAGAAGTCACATGTCTTTAAGAGGGGAAAGACATGTTAATATGTGCTTATTTGCATTACCTCTGTTCATTTGCTTCTTTGAGCTCTGATTTTGCTCTGATTTTCTGTTCCCTATCTTCTCCCAGTATCCCATGCTAGATTCAGGGGGAGCAAGACATCTAAGGGAAGGAAGTCCTTCAATTCACTGCACATCTTTACCTTTGGGGACATGTCTATATCCAATGTGGTACTTAGTACTCACTCTACATGTCATCCCAGTCTTGGTACTCTTGTGCTTTCCTTCTGTTTGCTCTGGCTAGTAGGTGCATCTGTGTTATCTAACCTTACTTTCACAGGTTCATTCCATCCTAAGGCAACTCAAGACGACAAGGTAAGTATATGCATCACAGTCATGTGTATGAGACATTCTTGCTGATGTACATACTGTTTGCAAGAAGGACTCATGAGCATGAAGGTACATTTACCATATTCACATCATTTGCTCTGATGCATATAGCCAAGATACATGTAACACATTGCCTACTCTATCATGGTTATGCTCTCACATGCTTCTATATTCCATACTCACATGATTGCATACATGTAGGGGGAGCCTACGCTTGTTACATGTCTTTCCAAAGCTTTACTTGCTATTCTCTATATCTTTATCTAAATCTTTGATGTATGTTGTCATCAATTACCAAAAAGGGGGAGATTGAAAGCACAAGTGCTCCCTGGGTGGTTTTGGTAATTAATGTCAACATATCTCTTGTTGTACTAACACTTCTACTTAGTATGTTTCAGACAAGTTCCACAATGGAGTGGCATGGACTAGAGGATGTGGAATCCCTTCAGGATGCTAAGGACAAAGGATTGGCTCAAGCTCCAAGCACAAGACTCTACATTTTCTATTTTAGTGATCCAACATCACATTGAGTCTATAGGAAAAGCCAATACTATCAAGGAGGGATGAGGTGTTGCTTAATGGCTTGCTTGCTCAAGTTCTTAGTGATATGCTCCAAAGCCCTCAACTACTTTCTCACATCCACATATGTCCTAAACGAAAAGGTCTAACTCGGCCCCGCTGATTCTTTCTATCTGGCACCACCGAGTTCAGATGTCTTAGCCACTGCCACAAACCCTAGGCAAATCGGTTTCACCGATAGGGATCTCGGTCTCACCGAGATGGGATTGTAATCTCTCTATGTATGTACATTACCAAAATCAGTCCCACCGAGTTTGTGTAATCGGTCCTACCGATATTACAATGCAAACACTCTGTTCCTCTCCGTAACATTTCGGTCTAACCGAAATGAGCGAATCGGTCCTACCGAGTTTGCCTGACCAACTCTCTGGTTAGCTATTACCAAAATCGGTCCCGCCTAGTTTGTGTAATCGGTCTCACCGAGATTACGTTATGCCCTAACCCTAACCATATCGGTCCTTCCGAGTTGCATGTCGGTCCCACCGAAAATCCTAACGGTCACATTATTTGCTAAATCAGTCCTACCGAGTTTCTCGATTCGGTCATACCGAGATTGGTAAGTTGTGTGTAACGGTTAGATTTTGTGCGGAGGCTATATATACCCCTCCACCTACTCTTCATTCGTTAAGAAAGCCATCAGAACGTGCCTACACTTCCAGCATACATTTTCTGAGAGAGAACCACCTACTCATGTGTTGTGGCCAAGATATTCCATTCCCACCATATGAATCTTGATCTCTAGCCTTCCCCAAGTTGCTTTCCACTCAAATCTTCTTTCCACCAAATCCAAATCCTGTGAGAGAGAGTTGAGTGTTGGGGAGAC
Source organism: Triticum timopheevii (assembly GCA_963921465.1). Taxonomy (NCBI): domain Eukaryota; kingdom Viridiplantae; phylum Streptophyta; class Magnoliopsida; order Poales; family Poaceae; genus Triticum; species Triticum timopheevii. The sequence goes on from OY997268.1 coordinate 336,005,630, forward strand.
TATCATTTGAAGCACAAGAGCAAGGAGTTCATCATCAACACACCATTTGTTACTTCTTGGAGAGTGGTGTCTCCTAGATTGGCTAGGTGTCAATTGGGAGCCTCCGACAAGATTGTGGAGTTGAACCATGGAGTTTGTAAGGGCAAGGAGATCGCCTACTTCGTGAAGATCTACCGCTTGTGAGGCAAGTCCTTCATGGGCGACGACCATGGTGGGATAGACAAGGTTTCTTCTTTGTGGACCCTTCGTGGGTGGAGCCCTCCGTGGACTCACGCAACTGTTACCATTTGTGGGTTGAAGTCTCCATCAACGTGGATGTACGATAGCACCACCTATCGGAACCACGACAAAAACATCAGTGTCTCCAATTGCGTTTGAATCCTCCAATCCCTTCCCTTTACATTCTTGCAAGATGCATGCTTTACTTTCCGCTGCTCATATACTCTTTGCATGCTTGCTTTGTATGTATTGTGAGTGTTAAACTTGTGCCTAAACTCCACTTAAAGTTAAAGAAGTTAAAAACTGCAACTTTTTGTACTTAGTGTCTAATCACCCCCCCTCTAGACACCTCTTCTCGATCCTTTTAGAAATACTCCTAGTACTCGTCATCGTCTCACTGATATGCTGGAATGGGACCACATGTCAACGAAACATGGTGTGTAATTTCTCGTGCAAAATGCGATCTGGTCGCGTTGGCCCGAGGTGCCGCATTAGTTTTTTTTTTCTAGAAGTTAGCCGCATTAGTTATCGGCCTTTATTTTTTTTAACATGCAGTCTGAATGGGTAGCTCCTATGGTCATCACACGTGAGCGGATATAGTAATGGTTGATTCACCCGAGCAACTTATTACTGTGGGAATATGGGAGTACCATCGGATTCAAGGAACAGAGAAATGATGGTTGCTTCGTCCGAGCAACTTACTGTGGCGAAGGTGGGGCTCTGTGATTTGACTGCTCACTAGTCATTACTACTGTGGGGCAATGACCGGGGTGAATCTTTCCCTTGTGTTGTGCACTCAATATTGCTGCATGGAAGGTGGAGCGGGATGAAGGATGTCCAACATGTCGGCGAAACGAAGTTGAATTGTTTCTGGCATTGCTATCAATCCTTCAGGATTTGTTTATATGTATGCATAATTTTGATGAAATTGTACTGTGATGCTATGAAGGTTTCAACTTTGGTTCCCGCAGGAAAAAAAGGTTTCAACTTAGGATTCATGTGTCTTTCCTCGAGATTATCTCGTTACAACATTCCATCCAATACAAATGAAACTACCATGGCTAATGCATCTCAATGGTTCGCATATCAGCCCCAATATTCACATCACAACTGAAGACAAAGTTGTGAGAAGGGTACAAATAAATAAAAAAATATAATTGATCGATGTTGTTCGTAGGCATGGCTCCATTTCCTTGGCACAATGTTCATTGCTTGGCAGCTAGTTTCACCCAGCTCTATAGCCAAAAAAGAGGTGTATGAAGGACACCACAATCCGATCATTTTGTGTAGCTCCACTAAAATCAAGCGGACCATCCCTGTTTGCAAAGATATCTAGTCAGTGTGATTACAATAATAGTGGAACTAGATGATGAAACATAACACACATAAATAGAAGCCGATCACCTCTACAATCTCTCTTTAGGACTAACTTCTTGTTGGACAAGATTAGGCACGAAGTTGGATGAGGAGGATAGCAAAACCAATCTCCCTTTCCGCAGTCCCACAGAAATGTAAAAATGTTGCTCGTGTGACATTTTGGCGGAACTGCACAAAACACTCTTCAGAAAAGTGATTTGTGCAGTTCACCAAAAGGTTGCAATAGCAACGAGGTGAAAATAGATAGCCCTGTTTGCAAAAGGAGGTCGAAAGGAAACAATTACTGCCCAATAACACGAGTTGAAGACACATACGCTGACAAAAAAGAAGCATGTTCCATGTAAAAAGGGAAAGATAGCACATGGTGGTTTATAAAAAATGGTTTGAGGACGAGATTGCAAGATGGAAAGTACGCCGGCCGAGATATGATTTAAGCAAACAACTAAAGAAGATCCACATGCAGCAACGTGGGAAGATGGGTAGTGGAGAAAGGCCTGAGGAAGCTGTACCTGAGGGTCGTCGGGATGTTACAAGGAGGGCGCCGGCGGCCGGGATCTCCCCATACTGCGGCAGCGAGCAACTAGCGAAGGCCCTACCACGCCGGAGCTTGGTCAGAGAGAACGGCGGGTACCGCAGATCGGGACGAGCTGCCTCAACGCCGTCCAACGGAGAGACGATGCACATCCTCCCTTTCCGCTGGTGGATGGGATGCGTCCAGATCACTGACCAACGCTGAGAGAGAGAGGCCACGGTGGCCTTGTGTGAGATGGTGTGACGAGAGACAAACCCATTTTTCCATTTTCCCCAGGGCAATCGTTTTATATTCTATGCGTGGTACCCGACCCTCCTTCAAGTAAACAACCTCTACACGCGTCAAGTTATCACGTGGGCTGTCTTTTCGTAGAGAAACGAATTCCACCATGTACCCGCGCGGGTGTGGCCGGGAACGAGACGTGAGTACGTGCATCCTACGTGCACTTCTTCTTTAGGTGCAGGTACGTGCGTGGGTGGGTGTGAGAGAGATGGTTTGTGCGAAACAAAGGCAATGTGTCGATGATATCTCAATCAGAAAAACGTAACATATGCAGTGTGTGTGAAACGGAGTCATGGATGTGAGATAACGATAGAATTGAAAACATGGATGAAGTGTGTGGCTGCGCGATCGATAAAGAGTGCCATCGAATTTGTGTTTGCCCACGTCAAAGATACAGGGCGGCTGGCCTACTGGAATTTGAGAGGGCAGAGGTCCGGTTCTTCTCCATGGCATCGATACCTACCTACAAAGTTCAACTATCGGTGTGGGGGGTAGATACCGGTCAACTAGTATATGTGTGGGGAAAGATAGAGACCTAGATATGCATTGAGGGAGATCAATCGACATCCATGGATATGTGTAGCAGAGGAATAAGGTTGGGAAAAAGACAAAGGTAGAGCGTCGGAGGGTTGGTGGTGGAGTGGCGTCTCACAAATGGTGGGAGAGGCCTGCTAGACAAACGGAGGGTATGAGTGCAATATCTATAAGAGAGGGCGTGGGATGTCTGTCTGTCCATGCACGTGCGTGTGAGGGACGGGTCGGGAGGTATTCAAGGATGATGAGGGGAGAAGATATGGTTGTGGTAAGCATATGTAACCACATAGGAAGATCAACCGTCGTGTGTCCGAGAAAAGGAGAGACATAACTAGTGAGGTAAGTGTATCAGTGCTTGGTGAAAACGAATTATAGTCGACCTGGCTATATGTAGGGAGATCAGTTCATATACACGCCTGCATGTGTTAGAAGCAAATAAGGTCCGGAGAGGCAGACAGGGGGAGAGGGTGTGGCTAGGAGGTGGTGCGAGAGGCCTAACATGTCGAGGGGAGAGGAGTGTGTGAGTATGTGATAAATGAAAAGAGGGGTGGGAGTGTGCACCTGCGTGGAATCATATTGGACATATGGGGGCATGGACAGTGAGAAGAGAAGAGGGGAAGTATATCTGTGTTTGTTGTAGGCACACTTGGCTAGAGAGGTATATCAACTAGTGTGTGCCAGAAAGAAGGAGCTGGGGGCCCACACACACCGCTGGTGGACGACCTAAAGAGAAATAACGAACATGCACGATGGAGGGGTTGCTAAGGTTGTGTGAGAGGGGGGTGGGCGTGTGCATGCATGATAGAAAGTTAGCGCTAGCGAGCTAGAAATAGAAGAGGATCATGAAGGTGTAACAAACGAACAAAGATCATAATTCATTATAAAAAAGTGGATACGGATACTTGAAGAAGATATCATAATGTAGAACATTGATTATAATTTGGGCTAATGTGTGGCTTTTGCAACTCAGGTCTAAATACTTGTCATAATGTAGGGGTGGGGCACTATACTTTGTGTGATAAACACGGTGTACGTATGGAACATGGTTTAGATTGTGAATATATAGTTAGTACATCAAATGTACTATTATTTGGAATCAACATCAAGTGTATTCAAAAAATAGAATTCGAGTTCATGTAGTACACATAGTTCATATCTATCTCTATAGTAATCATGTGGTGTGTTATTAACGTAATACACGAATGATGGTTGAAGTTGGCAACAATCATGATTGTAGATTCTTACTGAAATAGAGAAACGAATTCAAATTTAGTTCGAATTGCAGCGGTAGTATAGACATTTGGAATGCACTAAAATGTTGGTATGAGTAGGTTACATGCATTATACAACAAGCAAAAAAATTTAATCGGACATAACATGGATTCATACTCCCTCCTTCCATCTATATAGGGCGTTATGAGATTTTTAAGACCGCCTTTGACTATTGACAAGATTAATAGTACATGACATGCACAATGTGAAAATTATATCATTGAAAAAACCATTCACAGACGAATGTAACGGTGTGCTTTGTGTAAGTTGCATGTCATATATCATTGCTCTAACATTTGGTCAAAGTTAGCATCAAAAAACGCATTAGGCCCTATATAGATGGAAGGAGGGAGTAGCTTTGAATAGCATTTGTATAGTAAAACAGGGCAAGACTCTCTCTTTATGTGGTGTGAATAGTTTTATTTTTTTCGTTTTCTTTTTGGTTGAGGGAAGTGCGAATTGATTTGGTACGTACAAGTACAATATTACTACACATTAGGCTTGTCCCTAAAATTCAACCCGCGTCTTGTTATATCCCTAAAATTCAGATATCGTGCTCCCAAAACTGGCGCCTTCACAACCCGCGCCTTGCTATCCCGAAATTACGACACGCGCAAAAACTCCCTCCAGCTGCCAAATCCCGACACGAGAAATCCCCCTTCTAACCCTGAGCCGAAAGGGCCGCTAGTTCAAATCGGTGGGGGTTACTTTTGTAACACACCCGACATTTTGGACAAGCGTGTCCCCAACTCTTGCTTCACCCCCTCCCATCGCCCCTTTTCGCCATTAGAAATCCCAGGCCGCCATAACCTCTCCCCTCCAACCACGAAACTCCACCCTCCTCCGTCCGCCACGTCACCGCTACCCAGCCGGAGCCTCTTCCCCGACGACGTCGTCCACCGCAACAGCTCGACGTCCCTCGTCCATCTCCCGGGATGAGGATCCGTCGTCCATCTTGCCGTCCCGCTGGTTCAGCCGCCCCATCCTCCACCGCTAAGGAGCTGCTCCGACGATCGCCTCGTCCATCACGGCTGCTCCATCCCCACAGCGTCACCTTAACCTGCTCCACTAGAACCGCAGCATCCTCACCGACTCCTAGACGAAGTCGAGGCCTACTCGGCGCCACCAAAGAGGTTGTACACTCATCACATCGCACCTTCTCCTTAACTCGACCTCCCGGCGCCAACAGTGCTCCATCCCGCACCCACATGGAGCGGCTACCTTGAAGCCGGCGCCGCGGGCGACATCTCCACGACGGCTCTCCCCCAGTGCGAGGCCCCTTCGGCGGCGGCGGCCATACCAGCCGGATTTGCTGCTGCTGTTGCTCCGGCTCTCGCTCGCTCGCTCACGCTGCTACTGCTGCTCCGGCTCTCGCTCGATCACTGGCTCGCCCAGCTGCTGCTGCTACTCTCCCCCTCGCTTGTGTTGTTGCTCTGCTCAGATTAAGCCACACTTCAGTCGACTGAATCGATTTTTGGGTCAGTCGATTTTTAGGGGTTGGGGGGGGGGGGCTCGCCGGAGTTAAGGAAGAACCACCCGCAGCAGGGACGGGGGCTCGCCGGAGAGGTACCCCACTATCTATCTTAGGGTTTAGGGTGGGGCGGGCGGCCTAGCGGGCTGGCCGGGGCGGCGGTGGCGAGTTGTTTCCGGGCGGCGAGGCGGCGCTGGGGCCGGCGGTTCGGCCGGTGGTGGCTGGCAGCTCAGGGGGGTGCAGGTTGAAGATGAACTGCAGGCCCTCCCTAAACTACATGTCAAGTGCCTCTCTGCTACCATTGCGTTCAGTTTCGACAGTAGCATTCAGATTCCACAGTAAATTTCAGTTTCAACAGTTAAGTTCAGAGTCAACAGTTTTTACCTGATCTGTTGTAGTCAGGTGGTTTTTGGTGATGTTAATTTTACATCATCCATTTTACATCCATTTTACATCCATTTTACGTCTGTCTTGTGCTACTTCAGCCTTGACGTCTTATGGCTCACCGGAGCTGCTCCAACAACAGAACGATCCATCATGACAGAGCAGTGCCCTGGACGCCGTCTACAGATTCCTCAGATCTTCCTCCACACCTCCGGCAGCCACCTCTGCCTCAACTGCTTCAGCGACCAACCCAATGATGCTGAGGTCGACATGGCTACGACAAAGAGGTTGTACACTTGTTGCATCACTTATTACTATACATTCACGTCGATCCATTAGGGCTGTTTTGGTTCAACGGAAAAACATAGCATTAGGGAATTTTCCAATGGCACTCTACTATTCAATTATTCATGCATTTTGTTGAATGGAATGAAGCAAAACATGCGCCTGGACCTACTTTTCAAAATCCTATGCATGAAAACAAGACCAAGTGCATTAGTGCTAGAATAACATTCTAACTGTATACGCTTTCATATGGTTTCACTTTATTTTGGCCATGTTTCTTTGCATTCCTCTGCTCTTCCAATTCCTGTAAACCAAACACCCAAGTTGACAGAAATCCTGTGTTTACAAATGCTCTATTTACCATGTGCATTTTCCTATCCTATTCCGGTGTTTTTGCTATCCCTGCGTTTTAAGAATCATGCAAGCCAAATGAGCCCTTACAGAATTACTTCAGTTACAGGTATGTGTCGAAGGGAACTTTGTGTGGTTTGTCCTGCTCCTGCTGCGATGTCGTCCACCTCACTTGAGCTGCTCCATCGATGGAAGCATCCACCAAACTAGACATCACGACTCCTGACCGTCTTTCACCGCCTCAGAACTCCTTTCCTGCCGCCGGCACCCACCGCAACGGCATCACCATCATTGACTCAGCAGATGAACCTGAGGAGTACACGGGTCCACAAGAGAGGTCGCACTCTTTTGTTTCTTCTTATGTTATGCATTGCTTAAACTTACCTGCTACTTTATCGTCCTGTTCAGCTCTTGGACTCCCAAGTCAGGTCCAAATTAATGTTCAAACTTGAGTTCTAAATTAGTTATGGGGCACATATCGAGGCAACAATGAATAGTATGTCTATCTAATATCTGGTTCACCTAGGGTATGCCTATGTTGTTCATCTTGGGTGTGAAGCAAATAGTAAAGCAATCATCATCTGTCTTTTTATTAATTTAAAACAATCATCAGCCTGCTATCATTATTTTTGGATCCATCCACTAGTTGTTACCATCACTCTAAATTTCTGCATGCTCTCCTTACATAATCTCACAATATTTTTTCGTATGCATGTCAGATATTGTACACAGTCATGCTGAACATGTAGAGAAAAAGAGAAGAGTTTTGCACGGCAATACAATGTCATGTAGACATTGCTCCATGGTGGGTTCAATGGCAAACCCTCCCCACCCCTCTCTTGATTGTAATCCAGAGGAAGATATCTGTTCTGGGGCGGATTCAGACGCCGCTGACCACTCCTATTTACCCCCCAAGGTGTTTGCCCTACCTTGGCATGATCATGTTAGTCATATGATGCATATGTTTCCTTGCAGTGCCTACTTTTGACATCATATATGTCATCTGCTTAGTTTACACATGTTCTATAATGCCACCTGTTTAGTTTCTATATCATATATGGGAATTATGCAGTCTCATGTCTTTTAGCCAGCCATAATATATGTGAAATGTGCAATGCCATCCTGTTTAACCAGGCATCATATATTTGAATGATATCTTGCCCATCCTTTTATTCATTACATTTCCATTTGCCGACAATGATTGTACATTAAACTACTCTTCCTGTGAATCAGCCATTTGGGTGGGAGATGGAAAAATCTGGAGTGAAAACAAGGCCTTCGGAGCAGACAGTGCTACCTGTGGAAGCAGATCTCTTGTTGGGTCCCAATAGCTCCTCAGAGATGGATTCAGAGACAAATGACTAGTCCTATTCCCCCACTGAGGTGTATGCTCTAACTTGGCACGACTATACTGCTCATATCATGCATACGGTATCTTGCATTGCATAGTTTAGACATCATATACACAATATTCAACACCATGTTCTTAGTTCGGACATCATATGGAATGCCCTCTGTTTAGCATATAAATCACATATGTGAATTTAATGATGCGATCCTGATTACTTAGATAACATGTAGGTGAATTATGTTATGCGATCCTGTTTAGTTATTCATCTTATCTTTGAATTATGTTATGCTATGCTATCCAGTTTAGATAGACATCATATATGTGAAATTATGTCATGCTATCCATTTTAGTTAAACAATATACATGTCAACTATTTCATGCCCTCTTTTTTCCACACTATCTATTGCATCTGTCTCTCATACAATGTCTGTACATTCCACTATGTTTCCTGTTTATCAGCCATTTGAATTGGAGCGGGTGATGCCAGTATCTAGCAGACTAAAAACACGGTCTTCAAATAAAATAGTGCTACCTCTTGGTGGAGATAGCACCCCGGTTGTACATGCACAAGAACCAGCCCTACCACACATAACCCAAACTCTCGCAGATTGTACCCCTACTGCGATGGACAGAGAACCAGCTTCACCCAATCTAACCCCAACCCCAGCCGATAGTAACCCAGTTCCTCTTGACACATCACCATCTCCACCACAGAGCTCCCAAACAAGAGCAGTTAGTAAGGTAGCTCCAGTGCCCAAAGGGCCAGTACTATCAGGGCGAACCCCAACTCCACCAGTTAGTACGCCTATTCCTGTGGAGGAAGCACAACCAGCTAGTCGTAGTTTAGCATCTATCGCATTTGATGTTGTTAAATCATATGTGCGTATCTTCCCATCTTGGAAATATTATAATGAAGATGAAGGAAAATGCTAGTTACAGGTGTTTGTCCAGGAGTTATGTGTAAGTAATGTTATTCATGGCAATTACTTTGCTTCTTCCCATACATCCTACCTCCATGATGGTTATAATATATCAAATTTTCCCATTATTCTCTATAGAGAAGGACCGATTTGGAAACTCAGGATGAGGTAACCTGTGCTAATACCTCTGCTATCTTCAAGAATGCTTGGTGGCAGTATCAGAATTACCTGAAGAAAATGTACTTCACCGACAAAGGAACTCATCAAATTCTCTTACGTTCTCCAGAGACACATTTACTGGATGATGGCTGGGAACGCCTTGTTCTGTACTGGTCCCGAACCAAGAATGTGGTAAGGTCTATGAGCTCATTTTATATTTTTAAGTATTATATTCTTGTGTCTTACTGTACTCTATTCATGTAGAACAAGTGCCTAAACCTGAAGAACAACTGTTCTAATTTAAGATTCCATTGCTATCATAGTTCAAAAAAGTGCTAGGCGTTAATTGTGCGTTTTGCCACCGCCTTGTGCTTTACTGACCAAAGTGCATGCTTATGCGCAGTTATGCACAGATTAAGCGTAGTTATGCGCAATGTGTTTTGCCAATGCCTAGAGCCTAGGCGCGCTTAAGCGCTCGCTTAGGCGCACCTTTTTTAACTATGATTGCTTTGCTCTTGTATCACTGTATTTACACATACAAACTTATTTTTAAATTGAAGGATCCAATTGAAACTCCAATGGCACAACAGGTATGTTCACGCATGTTTCTTTAACAGGTTTGCTCTTATCAATAGCTCTTTTGATTTCGATTTCAATTGTGTATACAATTGACTTTCATATCATGCACATTACTAGCATCACAATAGAGCCAATAGTGTTGTTGTACATGTAGACCCGTGGTCCCCATTGGAAATCTTGTTGTGCCGTGCAGTTTCCCACGCTTGGTATTCTTTCACTGCTGCTTTGTCTTGAACTGATATGATTTGAACCGTGTCTCTATTTTGATTTGGCAAGACAATGCAGTGACCATAGGACATACATATATGTTTGTTTGATGCTTTTATTATGTACTAGTACTTGGCAATAGAAGACTTGGTAGTTTAATCCTGTCCACCTTACTAATGAACTGGTTCACCAAAATGAGTTTCATATACTAGTACATGCTAAACTTGTTGTGTGTCTGCTTGTTTCTTCATTTAGAATGCTGAAAGAATATTGGGGAAGAGTGCCTTATTAAGCAATGTTAAAGGAAGTAATGCAGATAAGGTTCAGGATAGTGACACATCCTTGTTGGTCTCCAACAAATCTTGAAGACAGCGAGACAACCCCAAAGTTCTGTCTCGGTTTAGTGTTTGAGTTACTGGCCACTACTGCTTGCACAAGCTATTCAAACTCACTGTCTGAATCAGTTCGGTTTCTTGAGTCTCAACTACAAGCTAAAAGACATCGATCAGCTATGCTGCGAAAAGAAGCGGAAGGACTGCGGAAGTCCCTGGAGCATTCAGATGCATACTTTCTGGTGCAATAACAAGCGTTGGAGGATTTTACTGCCAAACAGGACAAAGCTAATAAGCTTGCTAAGCTTATTGCCAGGATGGTGGATACCCAGGATAAAGTTTCTTGAGATCGTCCGAAGTTGTTTCAGTTATGCTCTTGTTTTGCTGCCACTTTTATTTGCACTGGTGGCCAATTTTGATGGCCAGTGTATGTAATATGTTGCTTTGTTCCCTATATTTGCACTGGTGGTGAACTTTGATGCCAAGTGGATGTAATATGTGTAATAGCGGTAATAGGCTAGAATTCTATATTTGCACTGGTGGTGAACTTTAGTTGTTTGCTTGTAGTCACTACAGTTCTTTTTCTGTGTTTTTCTAGTGGCCACTGTCGGTGTCAAAACCGGCGGATCTCGGGTAGGGGGTCCCGAACTGTGCGTCTAGGCTGATGGTAACAGGAGACAAGGGACACGATGTTTTTACCCAGGTTCGGGCCCTCTCGATGGAGGTAAAACCCTACTCCTACTTGATTGATATTGATGATATGGGTAGTACAAGAGTGGATCTACCACGAGATCAAGGAGGCTAAACCCTAGAAGCTAGCCTATGGTATGATTGTTGTAATGGTTGTGTGTCCTACGGACTAAAACCCTCCGGTTTATATAGACACCGGAGAGGGCTAGGGTTACACAGAGTCGGTTACAATGGTAGGAGATCTACATATCCGTATCGCCAAGCTTGCCTTCCACGCCAAGGAAAGTCCCATCCGGACATGGGACGAAGTCTTCAATCTTTTATCTTCATAGTCTTGGAGTCCGGCCGATGATGATAGTCTGGCTATCCGGACACCCCCTAGTCCAGGACTCCCTCAGTATCCCCTGAACCAGGCTTCAATGACGATGAGTTCGGCGTGCATATTGTTCGGCATTGCAAGGCGGGTTCCTCCTCCGAATAATTCGTAGAAGATTGTGAACACCAGGATAGTGTCCGGCTCTGCAAAATAAATTCCACATTCCACTGTAGAGAGAATAATATGTACACAAGTTCAATCTGCTGACGTATTTTGTGGCATGACGTCACACCACCACCAAGCCTTTACTTGAATTTTTATTATACCAGCTCAGCGCGTTTAGCGAAGCAGTTTCCTTGGCGCGTCTTGTCGAAGCAGAGATTGTGTTCCCCTTATTCTGGCATTCCCATCAATACGGACGTGGGTAACCCAACCGCGCCATTAATGGTGGCGCTTGGGAGATAAGCGAGTTTCACCAGGCCGGTAGGGACGCATAGTCTTCATCCGCCCATATATAAGGGGATAAGGATCCACCTTTTTTACCTACGCCTTCTTCCTCCTTTGCTTTATCCATCTCCGCGCACTCGACCTCCAGCGCCCAAGCTCGCACATCTCGCCTCAACCTTCTCTAGCCATGTCTGGAGCGGGAGGCAAGTGGATGGTCTACTCCGTCACGGAGGGGCACATCGAAAAGCTGCGCCGCGCCGGATACCTCTCCAGCGACATCGCGCACCGGCTTCCCGACAAGGGGCAGCTCATCCCCACCCCCAGGCCCCATGAGAGGGTCGTATTCCTTCCCCACTTCCTCCGCGGACTGGGCTTCCCACTTCATCCCTTTGTCCGGGGGATCATGTACTACTACGGCCTGGACTTCCATGATCTGGCGCCAAACATCATCCTCAACATCTCGGCGTTTATCGTCGTGTGTGAGGCCTTCCTCTACATCGAGCCCCACTTCGGCTTGTGGCTAAAAACCTTCAATGTCAAGCCGAAGGTAGTGAAGGGCGTCCAAGCGGAGTGCGGAGGCGCCACGGTGGGCAAAATGCCCAACGTCCTCTGGCTCAAGGGCGCCTTTGTGGAAACCATCAAAGGGTGGCAATCGGGGTGGTTCTATATCACCGAGCCGCGGGACCCTAAATGGGCAGCGGCCCCCGAGTTCAGATCTGGTACCCCCATGCAGCTCACCTCCTGGAAAGAGAAGGGCTTGCTATGGGGCAGTTCGGAGGAGCTGACCGGACTCCAGTCCTGTCTCCAGACCCTGGTGAACAAGAAGCTCAAGCTTGTCAATGTGATCCAGGTCATGCTCGTCCGTTGGATTCTCCCCTGCCAACAACGGGCCTTCAATCTGTGGGAGTTTGATCCGACACAACACCGGACCCTGAGCGGGCTCTTCGACACGACGTACGAAGCTGCCTGGAGGGTGTTGTTCAAGGGTGGTGAAGCCCCCGCGTCCGCGACTGAGGACCGCGGATTCAGCACCAAGCGCACGGCCGGTGTGGTAAGATATGTTATTCTTTATGGGACATTTATTTCTTTCATAGTTTGACTCTATTGTGGGATCTAAAACTCCCGATGCCTTTAACAGGACTGGCAGAGGACGTCCGGACAGGTTAACTGTCCGGCTCCCCTCCCCGAAGACCCAGCGGATACCCGTTTAGCGGGGCTGCTAGTCTCGGCACTTTACGTGGTGCCGGAGAAGAAGGCCAAGAAGAAGGCCACGGGAACCCGAAGGAGTTCCCGGCGTCAGGTGGTATCGGACTCATCGTCCGATGACTCCAAGGCGCACTCCTCCCCCAAAGGCTAGGAGGAGGAAGAAGGCTCTCCCTAGGAGGGGGGAGAAAAGAAGAGGAAGGCTTCTCCAATGGGGGAGGCCGAAGGGTCCAAGAGAGGAAGGTCCCTTCCTCCGGACAGCTCCACCAACGCCAACATTGGCGACGAAGGGTGGCCCTCAAGGGCCAAGCCTCCGGCAAGATCGTAAGTATCCGGATCCCTGAGCGATTTATAATTTCTCTTTTGTGCCACATAGTGTCCTTCTAATGCCGCCCACTACCTTTAGTCCGGCCGAGGATGATCTTCCCGCTTCATCGAGCGGGTCCTTGGATGTGGATTCCATTCCGACCGCCTCCACCCCTTGTGATGCTAACAACGCCGAGGTGGGATCCCAGGAGGGGACCCATCAGGAGGAGGCTCCGGAGGTGCCGCAAGGTAGCCTCCCGGGCTTTGCACCGGACTCCGTGCCGGAGCCCGCAGTGGTTCCAGAGTCCGGTAGGCGGCCCCTTCGTAATAAGGGCAAGACCGAGACTCTGGCAGCCTCCGTCCAACCGGAGGCGCCGGACAATTTGTTGAAGGCGCTCAATGGCGCTTCCATCGAGGACGAACAACGCACTGTTATGAGTGCAATGATTCAGAAGGTGCAGCTCGCCAAGAGCGGGCTGACCGAAGCTTGCAGCAGCCTTCTAACAGGCTTTGAGGTAAGAAGTTTCAAAATATGTAATGTAATACCGCATAGACAGTAGCCCCTGATGCTCGGTTCGGTGTTCAGAAGGAAAAGCCGGACTGAGGATCTAAAAAGATATACGCAGGAGTTCTAAAAATTACGTCAATATGGGTTTGTAGGTTGTGCTGCTGACCTCTGCCGCATTGACTGCGGAGGTCGGTGCTTTGAAGCAGGATCTCGAGCGGACCGAGAATGAGCTCGGTCTTGCCAAGAAGCAGCTCCAGGACAAAGAAGGTGAGGAACACCGTATTAAATTTGTACCTTACAGAAAAGGATTTTGATTGCGATAGAAATAATAAGGATAACGTGGGTACTGCAGGGGCCACGAACGAGGTGGCGACCCTGAAAGAGGCCGTGTCCGCGGCCGAACGCAATGCGGCCGCGGAGCGAGCGGAGCGAGAGAAACAGGAGGCGAGGGTGGCGGAAGTGCGGCAAGAGCTCCAGGCTCTCATGGAAAAGCATGAGAGTTTGGAGCGCGACTCGAAGACTCCAGAGTCTGAGCTTGCCTCGGCTCTTGAAAGTGCCAAAGCCAGTAAGGCCGAGGCCCATAAGGCCCTCCAGGAGGTTGAGGCGGTGAAGAAAATAGCGGCGGGTAAGGCATTTTTCATGCAAAGCAAGCATGTGAATGTGAATTACCTGTTACTTACCTGAATTCGGAGCTCTCCAAGGGCGTTTATAGATCTGCCTTGCAGCGTGTCCAATGTCACCGCATTCTACCGGGCCAAGGAGGGGAGCTCAACGGAGAAGGTCTTCTGGTCTCAGTATGCTGAGGCCGGATATCCGGTGCCCCTTAGCGACCAGCTGAAGCAGCTGGTCGAGCTCCACAAGGTAGCCGAGCAGGCCATGAAGGGCCTCATAGTCCGGCTGTGGCCTGAGGAGGCCATGCCTGGGAGCTACTTCAGCCTCGTGCGGCGGCTGGTGGATGCGTGCCCCTGGGTAGAAGTCATCAAGCACTCCTCCTGCATTGAAGGTGCCCGTCGGGCCCTTGCCCGCGCAAAGGTGCACTAGGGCAGGCTGGACGCTGAGAGGCTTATCACGGACGCGTCGCCGGCGGGCAAGGAGTATCGTACGCCCGAAATGTACTATAAGAGTGTCCTGAAGGGTGCCCGCAAGATTGCGGATGAATGCCCCAAAGATGTAATTTTTTAGTAGACTCGCAATGTGTTATCCTGTGCGCTGAAAACTTTATTCATATGCGCTAAGCAACGCTTATTAATTTAAAATATTACCTTCTGTGCGGCCGTTTATCGAATCTGAGAGATGGCAAGTCGTCGGCTTCAGCCCCCATGCCACGAGTGCTGGGGTGTTCGGGATAAACTTGAGCGCTCTTGTTCCCATTTTTGGGTCCATCTAGGGAGGCGCTCAACACAACGAACAAGGCAACCGGACTTATAATGCTTGAACACTCTCACTTAGCCATAGAATTCTATAATTTTAAATTTTGGTGAAGCCCCTAGTGTTCGGAAGACCAAATTCGGGGCGCTATCCACGCCTGGGCCGGACACAGCCGGTTCCTCGCTCTAAGCGGCATAAGTCTTTAGGGACTCGAAAAGACCTCTCGAACAGCGACCATCTCTTGCTTTATCATGACGGTCAGTTTTAGCTTTCTCCACTGAGGCGCTCGCCCAGCTCAACCGAGGCGCAATCACAGTGGTTCTCCCAGTGCTACCTTAGCCGATAGAATGGAACGTAAGGTACCAAAACATGGGAGCCAGGCAAACCCAACTATTGACCCAAGAAATGATTCGGAGCCGATGCATATAATGCTATAAGTTTGGGGTGCCGCACTTGTGAAAGTGTTCGGACTTATCACACCGTAATGTGGGGAACATAAGCCCCTGGTGTATTCGGTCGTACCAAAGTGTACAGATGCAAGATGTCATAAATGAACATATATGTAAAAAAGGAATGCAATTATGGGCAGAAAGCGCTGCATTGTTTATTCAAGGAATGCTGCTATGAGTGCAGAACGATACAAATAGTGCGGTAAGCAAGGGATTGGACTATTAAACATATCCCCCTCCGGGGGTAGGCTGCGGACTGTTGTATTTAACAAATTTAATGCTCGTAATGGAGACCACCTGAATGTTCGTCGTAGCCTTTGTCCTTCCCTGGTTGTTGCATCGTGAGTTCGGCAGGTTTACCGTCGGACAGGTTCTCTGGTGGACGGAGTCCTGTGGATAAATAGAGAAAGGAAAAAAGGAAAAAATAAAGAGACCGACACACTTGGGAGCCCCTGGTGTGGTTGAGCCGCACTCTGGGCCTGTCATGGTCGTGCCCCTCCCCCTATGCCCATGGTATCTCCAGAGCGTAATGATGTACGCGAAGAGCTGGTCTTGCAATCATGCAAGGGCTGGGGTTGGGGCCGCATTGCTATGCGTGCTCGTAACGTGCCAGGTGGTCTTGATGTATGTTACTCCAGGCGCGTTTGGCCATGTCTGGTCGTTTAACGGCCGGACTCGAGAATTGCCTTGAGAGGCTACTCTGTACTTCTGCCGCGAGAGCTGCTGTGTGTTCCTCCGTTCGGAGGGAGCGTTCAGTGTTTCCATTAACCGTGATGACTCCACGAGGGCCTGGCATCTTGAGCTTGAGGTATGCGTAATGCGGCACCGTGTTTAACTTTGCGAACGCGGTTCGTCCGAGCAGAGCGTGATAGCCACTGCGGAACGGGACTATGTCGAAGATTAACTCCTCGCTTCGGAAATTATCCGGGGATCCGAAGACCACTTCTAGTGTAACTGAGCCTGTACAATTGGCCTCAACACCTGGTATGATGCCTTTGAAGGTCGTCTTTGTAGGTTTAATCCTTGAGGGGTCTATGCCCATCTTGCACACTGTATCCTGATAAAGCAGGTTCAGGCTGCTGCCGCCGTCCATCAGGACTCTAGTGAGGTGAAATCCATCGACGATTGGGTCTAAAACCAATGCGGCGAATCCTCCATGGTGGATACTAGTGGGGTGGTCCCTTCGATCGAAAGTGATCGGGTAAGGGGACCATGGATTGAACTTCGGGGCGACTGGCTCCATCGCATATACGCCCTAAGTGCACGCTTCCGCTCCCTCTTGGGTATGTGGGTTGCGTATATCATGTTTACCGTCCACACTTGTGGGGGGAAACCCTTCTGTCCTCGACTGTTCGGTGGCCGGGTCTCTTCCTCGTCATTGTTGTGCAGCCCCTTGTCATTGTTTTCAGCAATTAACTTGCCTGCCTGCTTGAATACCCAACAATCCCTGTTGGTGTGGTTAGCTGGCATTTCGGGGGTGACATGTATCTGGCAAGAGCGGTCGAGTATTCGGTCCAAATTGGACGGACCCGGAGTGGTTCTTTTGAATGGCTTCTTCTGCTGACCGGGTTTAGAGCCTCTGAATCCGGCGTTGACTGCCGTATCCTCAGTGTTATCGCCGTTAACGCGGCGTTTGTTTTTGTTGCGACGCGACCTGCCATTGTGGTCCTTGCTGTCCGGACTGCCAGAATTTTTGCTGAGGTTGTTACTGCGAGCTAGCCAGTTGTCCTCTCCCGCACAGAAGCGGGTCATGAGTGATGTGGGCTGCCATGGATTTCGGCTTTTCCTGTCCTAGGTGCCGGGCCAGCCACTCGTCGCGGATGTTATGTTTGAAGGCTGCGAGGGCCTCTGCATCCGGACAATTGACGATTTGATTTTTCTTTGTGAGGAACCGTGTCCAGAATTGTCTGGCCGATTCGTCTGGCTGCTGAATTATGTGGCTTAGGTCATCGGCGTCTGGTGGTCGCACATATGTGCCCTGGAAGTTGTCAAGGAATGCGGCTTCCAGGTCCTCCCAACACCCAATTTATTCTGCTGGCAAGCTGTTAAGCCAATACCGAGCTGGTCCTTTAAGCTTGAGTGGGAGATATTTGATGGCATGGAGATCATCACCACGGGCCATATGGATGTGAAGGAGATAATCTTCGATCCAAACCGCGGGGTCTGTTGTGCCATCGTAGGATTCGATGTTTACGGGTTTGAGGCCTTCAGGGATTTGATGATCCATTACTTCATCTGTGAATCAGAGTGGGTGTGCGGCGCCTCTATACTGGGCAATATCACGACGTAGCTCAAGAGAGCTTTGTCTGGTGTGTTCGGCCTGGCCGGAGTTGCTGTATCCGGCGCGACGGTAGTCGTCGTAGATTGTGGGGCGCCCACGTGATCCGTAGATAGATCTTGATTGTTTTGCTTTGTCCTCCAATATGTCTCGCAAGTCCGGCGCATTCCCTCGTGGCTTCGTACTTTTCGAGCGATGCCGGGGTACGGTCCTGATGGAGGGCCTAGATGCCTCTCTATCACGGCCACGGGGTGGTCGGTCTGCCGTATTGTGTGCTGGTGATGAAGGTTTGTATGCTTCCTCCTCTAGTCGGGGGAGCAGCTTGCATTTTGGGTAGCTTTTGGAGGGGCGTTCGAGTTCATACTCTTCGGCCACGAGGACTTCGGTCCATCTGTCGGCCAGCAGGTCTTGATCAGCTTGAAGCTGTTGCTGCTTTTTCTTTAGGCTATTTGCCGTGGCGATAAGCCTGCGTTTAAAATGCTCTTGTTCGACGGGATCCTCAGGCACAACGAATTCGTCGTCGTTGAGGCTTGCCTCGTCACCGGAGGGAGGTATGTAATTGTCATCCTCTATCTCCTCATCTGCCTCTCTCTCTTGACGGCTGGCTTCTCCGTCCTCCTGTGCTGAGTCTTGCTGGAGGGGGTTGTCTTCGGCACTCTCTGGGGTGTTATTGTCTCCGGTTCCGGAATCTCCATTCTTGCTGTGGCGGGATTTAGAGCAGCGCCGCTGACGTCAGCGCTTGGGCTGTTTCTTAGAGGAATCTGCATCCGCTGCTTCTTCGCCGTCCCCATCCTTCGGGGTGTCCACCATGTATATGTCGTATGATGAGGTGGTCTTCTAGTGCCCCATAGGCGCTGGTTCTTGATCGTCTCCCGCATCATCGTCCATACCGTCGATGTCCTCGGAGTCGTAGTCTAGCATGTCGGTTAGATCGTCGACAGTGGCTATAAAGTGGGTGGTGGGTGGGCTTTGAATTTCTTCGTCGTCCGCATCCCAACCACCCTGACCGTAGTCCGGCCAGCGCTCTCCTGATAACGAGAGATACTTTAACGAGTTCAGGATGTCGCCGAAGGGAGAGTGCTGAAAGATGTCCACAGCGGTGAACTCCATGACCGGCGCCCAATCGGATTTGATCGGCACGGACGCAGGAGGCTCGGGGTCCGGCAAGGAGTCCGGTACCTCGGAGTCACGATCTTTGCAAAGGACAAGGTCGGTATTCGGCTCCATCGCCGTGGAAGTTGCAGCTCCCGAGGCGGTGTCCAGCCACCTGTCCTCGATCTGCACGGTCGGCTCCAAACTATGGGTCAGAGCGGACTCGTGTGGGGCCTCCAGGGTACTGTCCGGCAGCAGAACTAGGTCATGCCCATCGTGACAGTGCGGCACGCTTGGCTGTGGCTCGAATCCATTGAAGATCAAGTCTCCGCGGATGTCAGCCGTGAAGTTTAGGCTTCCAAATCTGACCTGATGGCCAGGGGTGTAGCTTTCGATCTGCTCCAGATGGCCAAATGAATTGGCCCGCAGTGCAAAGCCGCCGAACACGAGATCTGTCCGGGGAGAAAAGTCTCACCCTGGACGGCGTTGTTATTGATTGAAGAAGCCATCGAGCCTATAGGTGACGACACAGAGGAACTCTCAATGAAAGCACCAATGTCGGTGTCAAAACCGGCGGATCTCGGGTGGGGGGTCCCGAACTATGCGTCTAGGCGGATGGTAACAGGAGACAAGGGACACGATGTTTTTACCCAGGTTCGGGCCCTCTCGATGGAGGTAAAACCCTACTCCTGCTTGATTGATATTGATGATATGGGTAGTACAAGAGTGGATCTACCACGAGATCAAGGAGGCTAAACCCTAGAAGCTAGCCTATGGTATGATTGTTGTAATGGTTGTGTGTCCTACGGACTAAAACCCTCCGGTTTATATAGACACCGGAGAGGGCTAGGGTTACACAGAGTCGGTTACAATGGTAGGAGATCTACATATCCGTATCGCCAAGCTTTCCTTCCACGCCAAGGAAAGTCCCATCAGGACACGGGACGAAGTCTTCAATCTTCTATCTTCATAGTCTTGGAGTCCAGCCGATGATGATAGTACGGCTATCCGGACACCCCCTAGTCTAGGACTCCCTCAGCCACAATAGCCTATTTTATGTAACTAGGCCAAAATAATCATGGCAACACACGGACTCTTGTAACCATGGGCCTCCTGCAGGCCGTATGATCCATGGGCCTTCTTCTGGCCATTGGATCCATTGGCCTTCTATACGGGCCGTAGGATCCATTGGCCTTCTATACGGGCCTTAGGGTCCATGGGCCTTCTACAGGTCATACGATCCATGGGCCTTCTACGGGCCGTAGATCCATGGGCCTCATACGGGCCGTAGATCCATGGGCCTTCTACGGGGCGTATCATTATTTCGACAATCATGGGTCGTACTATTCGTGGACCATAACGGGCCGTTAATAGACCGTATTTGATAACTCTATGAAAACAGCCCAACGGGTTTTTTGACATGAAAACGGCCCAATGTATTAACGGTCCGCAAATGGGCCGACTGTAACAACGGGCTGAATTTGGCCCACAAGCAGAAAATGATAGTAATAGGCCGTATGTAACCGAATGTTGCAAATGAGCCCAAGAATCAATGGGCCCTGAGAAGTCCGAAAGATAACTTGGGCTGGAAACCGCCCAATAGAATAACGGGCCGTTAATGGGTATAAAGTGATACATTGTTCATTACGGGCCAGTTTCACCACGGGCCGTTAATGGGCCAAGAGTTACAAAGGGCCTCATATGGGCCGAAAGAATTCACGGGCCACACTTGGGCCGGAAGTTAAAACGGGCTGGAATCATATTGGACGACCCAGATGACGCTACTGGGCCTAATTCGGATAGGGCGTAACGGGCCCTGGGTTAGCGGGCTGTAATTGGGCTATATGCGAACAAGCCGTTAACAGGCTTTCCGTGGGCCGGCCCGCCACCTTTTGACCAAGTCAAATGGGCCGGCCTTTTCACAGGAATGGGCCTCTGTTGGGCCGTGCCACATGTCGCTGTATCATAGGCGCCTTCGGTCCAATGAGCGGATGACATCTGTCCCAATGGTGAGCCGGCACGTGTTTCCTCCAGCCAATGATGATTTTACACGTGGAAAATCCCCATTGGTCGGGGCTGTTAACGGGTTATCGGATCCAAAAGCCGACCCGATAGCTTAACGGCATTCCGTTACGGTGGATGCCACGTGTCGGTCACCCTTGACGAAAGCACTTCTATGACGCACGATTTATCTTCATGGAAGTGGACACTTCCATGATGATAATTTTTGTAATGTCATGGAACACTTCTACGACAGCACAGGTATGACTATCTTGATTCTGTCATAAAATCGTCATGGATGTACATGCATGACAAAAAACGCGACCTACCGTGACAAACACGTATCATCACGGAAGTGTATTTTTTTTGTAGTGTGTTGTTGTTGTTGTTGTTGTTGTTGTTGTTGTTGTTGTTGTTGTTGTTGTTGTTGTTGTTGTTGTTGTTGTTGTTGTTGTTGTTGTTGTTGTTGTTGTTGTTATAGTTGTTGTTGTTGTTGTCGTCGTCATCATCGTTATTGTCATTGTTGTCATTGCCGTCGTTGTGGTTGTTGTCGTTGTCGTTGTTGTTTTTATCGTCGTCGTTGTTGTTGTCATTGTTGTTGTTGTCGTTGTTGTTGTTGTCGTTGTCATCGTTATCATCATCGTCGTTGTTGTTGTTACCCAGATGATGTACGGTAGAACCCTAGATGCCCGATCTTTCATGTTTGGAGGGAATCTTACCGATAACACGAAGAACACGAGGGGAAAATGAGGGGAAAACGAGAGGAAATACAAGAGAAATCACTCAACCAACAAGAGATGGACACACATATGCTAGATCCTTGAAACACAAAGAGATACATGATCCGTATCCAACAAGGGACAATACATAGCGTAACCGGTTTTTCTCCGTGAGGAGGTCTTGAGTTCTTCCCATTAGGGGTCTTGGAACCAAGTGGATCTTCTCTGAAGAGGCACGGTCTCCCTCGGAGGAGCAGATCCGGATGGATGAGCGAGGCTTTATCTCACAAATGAGCTATCACAATGCTAACCCTAGAAAAAGGGTGGAGGAGGAGTATGGGCTCGGCCCTTTACACTGTGCGTCGGATGTCCGGGGCGTGGGGCTAGATATCCGGGTGGACCTCTCCGGTTGCTTCTATCGTTCCTCTTCGTCCATGAACTTGGGGGCTTGACCATCTTCATGTGCATCCTCGGGAGGGTTCTCTTGGTACCTAATCATGCACAGCATTCCAAACTTAGGTAGTAGCCATGTCTCGAGGGGATCGAATGAGATATCACTAAGGAAATAAGTCACCTCGCTCTCGAGTGCTCTAGCTTGTGCTCATGTAATAGGTCCTCTTGGCACTCGGTGGCATGATGGTAGGTCCATGGAGATGGCCGTAGGATGCTCCGCATCATCTCCCCACCCTTGGGAAAGAACCGACCTCGGATCGAAATCTTGATCACCATGGTACGGGGAGAGATCGTTGACGTTGAAGATGTCGCTCATGGAGTACTTGTCGCGTGGAATGTCGATCTTGTAGGTGTTGTTGTTGTAGCGTTCAAGCACCTTAAAGGGTCAATCGGATCGTGGTAGAAGTTTGGACTTGCATTCGTTGGGGAAGTGCTCCTTGCGAAGGTGTAGCCACAAAAGATCTCTAATGTTGAATATCATGGATTTCTTGTTGATGTTGAGCTTGGTCGCGAGTCTTTGTACTTGGCGCTCGATGGTGTGCCTTGTATATTCATGCGTCTTCTTGAGGTAGTTCACTCGGGCACTCGCATCCATGTTGGTGCGCTCTTGTAGAGGTAGAGGAAGAATGTCCAATGGGCACAACGGGTTGAAACCGTAGACGATCTCAAAGGGGGACTTGCCAGTAGTCGAATGTCATGCACGGTTGTAGGCGTACTCGGCGACGGGTAGGCACTCCTCCCGCTCCTTGATGTTCCTCTTGATCAACATGCGTAGTAGAGTGGAGAGTGTTCGGTTTGTCACCTCCATTTGGCCGTCGGTTTGGGGATGGTATGCCGAAGAGAACAAGAGCTTGATTTCGAGCTTGGCGCATAGAGTCTTCCAAAAATAACTCAAGAACTTGACGTCGCGGTCCGAGACAATCGTCTTGGGCACTCCATGTAGGCGCAAATTTTCCCTACAAAAGATATTTGCAATATGTGAAGCATCGTCTATCTTGTTGCATGGGATGGAATGAGTCATTTTAGAGAATCGGTCCCCAACAACAAACACAGAATCTTTTCCATTTTGACTTCTAGGCAAACCAAGTACAAAATCCATGCTAATGTCTTCCCAAGATTGATAAGGAATAGGAAGAGGCATGTAAAGACCATGGGATTGAGCTTTTGACTTAGCTTTGCAACATGTAGAGCATCAGTTGGTGAAGCATGAGACGTCGCGGAACATCTGAGGCCTAAATTAGTTATTGGAGAGCGTGGAGAATGTCTTGTCACGTCCAAAGTGTCCCATGAGTCTGCCTCCATGAGCCTCTTGCAGAAGGAGCAAACGAAGAGAAGACTCGGGAATGCAAAGTTTGTTAGCTCTCATAAGATAATCATCCTTGATGTAATATCATTCCCAAGATGTTTGCGTAAAACATTTGGCATAAGGAATAGCAAAAGTAGGATCATGTGCATACAAGTCTTTCATGTGCTCAAAGCCAATGATATTCAATTCAAGTTTAGTGACAAGCATGCATATGCGGGAAAGAGCATCCACCACTACATTTTCCTTACCCTTGATGTACTTGATGACATAAGGAAATGACTCAATGAATTCACTCCATTTAGCATGACGCTTGTTCAACTTAGTTTGTCCTTTTAAGTACTTAAGCGTTTCATGATTGGTATGGATGATGAATTCATGAGGACGAAGATATTGTTCCGATTCACGCAAAAGTCGCACTAAAGCATATAGCTCTTTGTCATAGATGGGGTAATTGAGCTGCGCTCCAGATAGTTTCTCACTAAAATCTGCTATGGGGCGCTTCTCTTGTGTTAACAAACCTCCTATGCCATTACCACTAGCATCACAATGAATCTCAAAAGGTTTGTCAAAGTTGGGTAATGCAAGCACGGGAGCATGAGTAAGAAAATTCTAAAGCTCATTAAATGTGGTATCTTGGGATGGTCCCCAAACAAATGGTGCATTTTTCTTACTCAAAGAATGTAAAGGTGAAGCAATGGTGCTAAAATCCTTACAAATCTACGATAGAAACTGGCTAAACCAAGAAAAATACGTACTTGTTGCAAGTTCGTTAGTTGGGGTCAAGTTTTAATAGCATTGATCTTAGATTCATCTACATGAACACCCTTAGAAGACACAACGAAACCCAAGAAAACAAGTTAATCAACACCAAAAAGGCATTTGTCCATATTAGCATAAAGGCGCTCTTTCCTAAGGGTGTTCAACACAGTTCTAAGATGGGTGACATGATCGTTGAGGGATTTGCTAAAGACAAGAATATCATCAAAATAGACAACAACAAATACACCAATATAGGGGCGAAGAACAAACTACATGACTCGCATGAAAGTACCGGGTGATTCGGACAAACCCATTGGCATAACAAGCCATTCATATAAGCCAAATTTGGTCTTAAATGCGGGTTTCCATTCATCACCTTCTTGGATGCGTATTTGATAGTAGCCACTCTTAAGATCTATCTTAGAGAAAATGGCAGCTCCACTAATCTCATCAAGCATATCATCTAAATGTGGAATAGGGTAACAATATCTAACGGTGATAGCATTGATGGGACGGCAATCGGGTACCATGCGATAAGTACCGTCTTTCTTTGGAACAAGTATGACCAGAACGGCACAGGGACTCAAGCTTTCACATACTTGACCGTTGTCGATGAGTTGTTTTATTTGCCATTGGATCTTCTTAGTTACCTCGAGTTTGTAAGTGCATCTAGTGCCCCTTAGTGATTTTGGTGTATTGAAGACTTATAGGTTAAGTGACTGATGCGTTTGTGAGTGTATACAGGTCTATAAGTCTATGAGGAGTTTGATATTTACAGAGAAAGTCAACCCCTAAAAATGAAGTTCTTCAACTGAAGACTTTGATATTCTGAAGACTTTCTGAAGACTTTGAAAGTGAAGAAATTGGTGTGACCTTGAAGACTTGGTATTCATTCGAGGAATATGAAGCGTGAAGACTTCTGTTTTCGTAGTTCCATTTGCTCTTTCTTGAGTCATAGGAAACACCGTACTGTTAAAGGGGGTCGAGGAAATACTAAGGAAAAATTTCCATGTGATGCTCAACTCAAAATCCTACACCTACCAATCCCTTCGAGTGAAGCCATTGGAAATCTCATACAGTTCAGTCAATTTCTTCAGTGACAGAGACGCAGTTCTTCTGGTCACTGAGGACTTTGCTCTGACTTAGGAGTTAGGAATTCGCCAGTGCGAATTGCCTACAAAGTGAGGAACATGATAGCCCTGAGGAATTTGAGAGTCAAATTTCCGACCGTTGCTATGCTGCGCGCCGGCTGTCCAAAATATCTTATCCACCTAACGGTCATATCATTGAAGGGCATTTATGTCTTATCATGTCGGGCTGCTCCCTAGGCTATAAATAGCCGCCCCCTACAACCACTAGCTGGTTGGCTGCTCCGAGAGAACTTGACACTTGTCATCTGAGAGCAACCCATCCTCCGAGGACTTTGAGCGAAAATCATCAAGTGAGGAAAATCCCAAAACCAAACCCCCACAAACCCAAAGTGATTGAGCATCACTGAAGAAATTGATCCTGCGTGGATCCGACGCTTGTTACCTTTGAAGACTGTGCTTCTTACAGACGGTTAGGCGTCAAGGTCTAGAGCATCCAAGAGGAATTGTGGATCGCCGAGTGACCAAGTCTGTGAAGGTTTGGAAGTCACCTGAAGACTTACCACGAGTGATTGGACGAGGCCTGCGTGGTCTTAGTTCAAGGAGAATACGGTGAGGACTGGGTGTCCTAAGTTGCAGCTCAGAGACTGGGTGTCCGGGACTGCGTGTCCTCGAGTTTAAATACTCAGCCGCTCCAACCAGACGTACAACTGAGACAGCAGTTGGAACTGGTTTACCAAATCATTGTCTTCACCAACTAACTGGTTCTATTTCCTCAACTCTTTCATTTCCTCATTACTGTGTTGTATGTTGTTCATATCTGTGCTTGAAGACTTTGACTGAATACTTTCACAAATTCCTCAGTTCAATTTCTTCAGTCTGTCCGTCTTCATCTTGTTATCCTGTGTTTACGCTTTCTGTACTCTGTTCTAGTCTTCATTTCATCATGATGACTATGTTTGTATCCTGTTATGATTACTTCTGAGTACTTATTCCGCTACAAGTAGTTCTTCGCTAAGGAATTTCCTCACCAGCAAATTCCTCAGTGAAGAATTCATAAAAATTGCCTATTCACCCCCCCTCTAGTCGATATAACGCACTTTCAATTGGTATCTGAGCAAGGTACTCCCTTGTTCTGGGTGATTTTGGTTTAACCGCCTGGAGTTTTAGTTATGTCGACCGCAGGTATGATCAAGGTCTCGGCTGGGTGTCCTACCTTTGATGGGACGGACTACCCCTACTGGAAGAACAAGATGCGAATGCATCTTGAGGCAATTGATAACGATCTCTGGTATGTTGTGGAAAATGGTGTCCCCTCTGTCACTCCCTCACTGAACGCTACCGATGTGAAGAGATTCAAACAACTCGATTCTCAAGCGAAGAATATCATATGTGGCCATCTGAGCAAAGGACAGTATGGAAGAGTGAGTGCTTTGGAAACTGCTAAGCTTATCTGGGATAGGCTGTCCAAAGTAAATGAAGGAGTTTCAACTCAGTGTGACTCTCGAGTCGATGTTCTTCGGAATCTCTTCAACCGCTTCAAAAGACTCGACAATGAGAATGTCCAACAAACCTTTGATTGCCTCACTGACATCTCAAATGAGCTTCAAGCCCTCGGTGCCACTGACATTACTGATCATGAAGTTGTGAAGAAACTGTTGAGATCGCTTGATTCCTCATTTGATACTCTGGGACTGATGATACAAGAACATGCTGACTACAAGTCGCTTGATCCTGCTAATATCCTTGAAAGGCTAAACACTCACGAGTTCCAGCTTGCTGAAAAGAGAGATCTCTATGGTTCAAACTATGGCAAACCACGTGCCCTGAAGGCCAAGGCTGTGTCTGACTCTGAATATGAGGATTCTGGTAGTAGCCTTGGTGACCCTGAAGAACTGAGCCAGGATCTAGCACTGCTTGTGAAGAAATTCCAGAAGTTCACAAGACGTGGTCGCTTTGGAAAATCCTCAAGAGGCAATGATTCCTCATCCAATGACTATAAGAGAAGGCTTTGCCACAAATGCAAGAAGCCTGGTCACTATATTCAAGATTGTCCTCAGTGAAAAAAGGAAATGAAGAAGAAGAAATACAAGGATTACAGTTCTAATGATGCGAAGAAGAAGAAGAAATCGTCAAAATTTTCGTCATCAAAATCCTCGAAGTCTTCATCTCACAAGAAGAGCAGCTCCAAGAAGGCTCGGGCATTCATTGGCAAGGAAATGGACTCTGAAGCTGAATCTGAGGAAAATGATGAAGAGGAGGCGTCTGAAGAATCTGAGTCTGGTGTGGCGAGTCTGGCCGTTGCTACTGCCTTCGTCAGCAAGTCCATCTTCAACACTAAAGAAACTGACTCCACCGACAATCTTGATGAAGATAATGATGGCTACGCTCCCACCTATTGCTTCATGGCGAAAGGTGCTAAGGTACTCAAATACAACTCCTCTGAATCTAGTGAAAATGAATCTGATGAGGATCTCACGCCCAGCTACTCTAAACTTGCTAAGATTGCTGTGAAACAACAACGGGCTCTTGAAAAGGTTCAAAACATGCTAGATAAAAGTGACGATATGTTGGGTGAAGAAATGGATCGCACTAAAGCCTTGACTGAAAATCTTCAGAGACTTCAGTCTAGGTTTGATAACCTTCAAGGTCATCATAACGCTCTCTTGTCTGATCATGAGAAACTTTCTTATGAATTTGTTCAAGAAAAGCAAGATCACGAGAAGCTTTCTCTTGAATCTGTTCAAAGAAAGGAAGATCTTGTGAAGCTAAGAGTGTGTTATGAAGATCTTCAGAAGGAGCGTGATTCATTACTAGCTCAACAAATCAGCGCTTCTCAGGAAGAATTTGTTCCCCCATGCTTAAAGTGCATTGAACGTGAATCTGTTAATTCTTCACCTGAATGTTCAAATGCTTCAACTGTTACAAATCCTTCATCTGCCTCTGCTATCACTAATTCCTCATCTGAGGACATTGCTAGCATCACTGACAATGCAGGGCTGAAGGAACTGTACATGACAGGCATGTACAAAAGCCTCAAAGGACATCAGACACTTTGTGATGTGCTCAAAAAGCAGATCCTCAACAGAAACCCTAGGAAAGAGGGTATTGCCTTTGAGAGGAAACTCAATGCTGATGGAACATATTGGAAGCCTGAGCAGTACCCCAAAACCTCATGGGTTGCTGCAAAGGGACCTCCAGTTGATCCATCTAACTTATCTGGCTTTACATGTGAATCTCCTCATTCTTCTGATGAGTCATTTGACTCCAACTATAAACTGTTCAAAAATCAGAATGGTGAAGTATTTGCTAGATATGTTGGCACTAACTGCAGGAATGGTTCCCCTATGAAGAAAATCTGGGTTCCCAAAAGTTGCGTTGAAAGTCTTCAGGTGAATGTCCTCATGACACCACCTGTGAAGAACAGGAACCCCAGATCAAATTCTTCATATGGACCAAATTCTTCATATGGATCCAAGTCCTCATATGGACCAAATTCTTCACATGGATCAAAGTCCTCACATGATTATCATCGTGCTAACAACTCTATCTCGCAGGGTAGAGCTAAGGGTTATGAATATGTGCATTATTCTTCAAACCATTATGTTCATAAGTCCTCAAGGAATTACTCTGCTTATTCATATGCTTACCCTAACCCCTCTTATGTGAAGCGAAATGGTTTGGCATCTTTGCCACCTTTCTCATATGGTGCTCGCAGAATGGTGAACTCTTTGCCACCCCTCCAGATGTGGGTGGTGAAGAAAAAGAACTAATCTCTTCTGCAGGGTCAGGTCTCCAGACGTGCTCTAACGTCTGAAGAATTTGCTGGGGACCTGAAAAATTGCCTGAAAGGACGCAAGCAAATCTTGATGAAATGAACTTTCATTCCACACGTCCTCATACTGCTATATCTGTTTACTGCTTGATGAAATTCATCTGATGAACCTGATATCATATTCTTCATTGATGAAGCATATGAGATTGTAAGTTACACTAATTCATCTGCAGGATGATCAACCCAAAACCACTGAATGGGTCCTCGATACTGGATGTACAAATCACATGACTGGTGACAAGAATCTATTGATGGATGCTCCCTTATCACCGTCACCTCTGAAGCATATCATCTTTGCTGACAAAGGCAAAAGTCAGGTATTGGGTCTTGGTAAGGTTGCTATCTCTAAGGATAAGCACATGGACAAAGTCATGCTTGTTGAGTCCTTAGGATACAATCTCATGTCAGTCTCAATGCTTTGTGATCTTGATATGGTTGTTGTCTTCGGCAAATATTGCTGTGTTGTGATTATGGAAGCTGACAATTCTAAAGTCTTCGAAGGCTTTAGGATAGGAGATCTGTATATTGTTGATTTCTCTATAGGACCACAACCAGCCATATGTCTACTTGCAAAAGCTTCAGAAGGCTGGCTATGGCATCGACGACTTGGTCATGCAGGCATGAGGAATTTGAACACGCTTGCGAAGAAGAAGCATGTCATTGGCATTGAGAATGTCAAATTCCTCAAGGATCACTTATGCGGAGCATGTGAAGCTGGAAAAATGACCAAGGCCAAGCATCCAGCAAAGACTATCATGACCACTACCCGTCCATTCGAATTGCTTCACATGGACCTCTTCGGACCTAATCATTACTCAGCAGTCACTAATGATGCATCTCTATATGGTTTTGTCATTGTTGATGATTATTCTCGATATACATGGGTACACATTGTTACTTACAAACATGAAGTGCAGGAAGTCTTCAAACGATTTTCCTCGAGGGCTTCAACCAACTTTGGTGTGAAGATCAAGCATATCAGAAGTGACAATGGAACTGAGTTCAAGAATTCCGGTCTTGATGCATATCTTGATGAACTTGGTATTACTCATGAGTTATCTGCTCCCTATACTCCTCAACAGAATGACGTCGTGGAGTGCAAGAATAGAACTCTTATTGAGATGGCTCGCACTATGCTTGATGAATACAAAATGCCTCAGCGTTTTTGGATTGATGCAATTGATACTTCTTGCCACATCATCAACAGAGTATATCTTCACAAATTCTTCAAGAAGACTGCCTATGAACTCCTCACTGACAAGAAACCCAATGTGAGTTATTTCAAAGTCTTCGGTGCTAAATGTTGGATTAGAGATCCTCACCACAACTCTAAATTTGCACCGAAAGCACATGAAGGTTTTATGCTTGGTTACGGAAAGGACTCGCACACCTACAGAGTCTTCAACATTGTTCTTCACAAGATTGTTGACACTGTAGATGTGTGGTTCAATGAAACTAATGGCTCGCAAAGAGAGTACCTACCTTCTGTGTTAGATGAACCAGCACCTGAAGATGCTATCAAGCTCAAGGAAACTGAGGATGTCATTCCGACTGAAGAATCTGCTGAAGAATTCATTCCTGTTCATGAAGAACGTCGAGTTGATGCACCTAAAGAACAAGATGAGGAAAATGGTGCTGAAGAAAATGCTGATCAAAATCCTCAGCGACAACCAACTCATCCACGCGTTGCAAAAGAAGTGCAAGTGGAGAAGATCATCGATGACATTAGCGCACCAGGTCCTCTCACACGCTCAAAAGCATCACATTTATCTAACTTTTGTGGGCACTATGCTTTTGTCTCTATCACAGAGCCCACTAAGGTAGATGAAGCATTTCTGGAGCCGGAGTGGATTCAGGCTATGCAAGAAGAATTACATCAGTTCGAGCTGAACAATGTCTGGGAATTGGTCAATCGCCCAGATCCTCGCAAGCATAATATCATTGGCATAAAGTGGATCTACCGCAACAAGCAAGATGAAAATGGCCTTGTGGTGAGGAATAAGGCACGACTAGTAGCTCAAGGCTACACACAGGTTGAAGGAATTGATTTCGATGAAACTTTTGCACCTGTTGCGAGACTTGAGGCTATTCGCATATTACTTGCTTACGCTAACCATCATGATATCATCTTATATCAAATGGATGTGAAAAGTGCATTCCTCAATGGTAAGCTTGAGGAAGAAGTATATGTTGCTCAACCCCCAGGTTTTGAAGATCCCAAGAATCCTGACAAAGTCTTCAGACTCAATAAGGCTCTCTATGGCCTCAAGCAAGCCCCTCGGGCGTGGTATGATACATTGAAGGAATTCTTCGTGAAGAATGGCTTCACACCCGGTTCACTCGACCCTACTCTTTTTACTAAATCATATGATGGTGAACTGTTTGTGTGCCAAATATATGTTGATGATATTATCTTTGGCTGTACTGACCAACGTTATAGTGATGAATTTGCCTATATGATGAGTGAAGAATATCAAATGTCTATGATGGGAGAGTTGAAATTCTTCTTAGGTCTTCAAATTCGTCAGCAGCGCAATGACATATTCATATCTCAGGAGAAATACCTCAAAGATGTACTGAGGAAATTCGGCATGCAAGATTGCAAAGGCGTCAAAATTCCTATGCCCACAAATGGCCATCTATGCACTGATGAAAATGGTATTGACTTCGATCACAAGGTATACGGCTCCATGATTGGTTCCTTATTGTACTTATGTGCATCTAGGCCAGATATAATGCTTAGTGTTTGCATGTGTGCCCAATTTCAAGCTGCACCGAAGGAATCACACCATAAGGCTGTGAAGCATATTCTTTGATATCTAGCTCACACACCAACACTAGGATTATGGTACCCCAAGGGCTCTTCTTTTGATCTCATTGGATATTCTGACTTTGACTATGCTGGTGATCGTGTGGATCGCAAGTCAACATTTGGCACTTGTCATTTCCTCGGACGATCTTTGGTCTGTTGGTCCTCGAAGAAACAGAACTGCGTATCACTGTCTACTGCTGAAGCTGAATACATTGCTGCTGGCTCATGCTGTGCTCAACTGCTTTGGATGAAGCAAACCCTCAAGGACTATGGCGTCAACGTGAAGAATGTGCCTCTCCTCTGCGACAATGAGAGTGCCATCAAGATTGCTCACAACCCAGTTCAGCACTCGAAGACAAAGCACATCCAGATTCGTCATCATTTTCTTCGTGATCATGTGTTGAAGGGCGACATCTCCATCGAGCATGTGAAGACTGAAGAACAGCTAGCTGATATCTTCACTAAGCCCTTGGACGAGAAGAGATTTAGCAAGTTGCGGTGTGAGCTAAATATCTTAGAATCTTCGAATGTTCTTTGAAAAGGACACACATCCTAACCCTTATGCAGAATTGATGACTTAGATGTGCAACACATGAAGAAACGTTTTTCTTCAATCAATGAAGAATAACACTCTAAGTGTGAAGAAATTAACGAAGAATTTGATTCTCAGAACCCTACGACAATTGTACACGGTGTCTGAAATCATCATTCTTATACGGTGGGTCACGCCACCACAAAAAGTTGAAAATCTTCAATTTGAGTTTTTCCTCATTTTTGAAAGTCTTCAGTTTTTCAAATTCTTCAACTTTGCAAAATCTTCACTGTTTCCATCGTTTTTCTTCATTGGCTATATATATATGAGTTTATGTCCTCTACAACATTCACTTATTGTATTTCTTCAAGTTGGTATTTCTGCTAAGTGAATGTGATCGGACCCTTCCCCCTCTATGTTACACTCAACCCAATCTATTCACAAATTCTTCATGTGCGTTCTGATTGAAACTCGTTCAAAGTCTTCACTGTGTCCTTGTCAGCTGAAGAAATTGCAAACGAAACTTTAAAACAAATCTTATTCAGATTTTCGGTTTTAACGCTCAAACCATTCCGCATCCCACGATGCATTAATTTATTCACCCACGATCGTACACGATCTCATCTGCACAGTACATGGGTGACACATGTCGCGTGAAGAAGAAAGGGCAAGGGCATGTTCGTCCCAAAATCTTCGGGCGGACAGTTTTTACCGTGGCTATAAATACCCCTCTCCCCTTCCTTACTTCATTTACTCCGCTCGGTCGCTGTCTCTCGCTTGAGCTCTCCTCAAACCCTAGCGCCGCCGCTACTCCATCGCCGCCGGTGAGGAAGAGCTTCACTGTCTCGACCTCGTCGTCGTCGTACTCGCGCCGGCTGCGGAAATCTTCACACCGCCGCCGCCGTAGCCGTCTCCCTCTGCCAAGTTAGGGCGTGGGAGATCTAACTTGACGAACTTCATCGATGTTCATCTCTGTTCGTCGTGTTCTTCAGTTCGGGTAATTAAAAATCACTTTTATTACTCGCTTTGATTCTCAAACTTTTCTGAAAATCTTCAAAGGTGTTTTATTCTTCAAATCTTCACATATGAACACCTCACACACTGTATGCTCTTGATCCATCTCTCTAAGCACTCATTTCTTCAAGATTCCTCAATTGTGCGGATTTTCAATCTGTACAACTCTGGAACCTAAGACAAGAACGCTTAGTGAAATTCCTCAAGGCTCAACTGGTCAAATTCCTCAAAACTTGTCTTTTCGAAAAATCTTCTGAGAACGCATATGACCTCTCCAAATTCCTCACACCTACACTCTGTTCATAGGTACTCATGTCCGCTGCTGAATCACTAGGTTCTCATCAACTTAACTCATTTGCAGTGTTCCTCGAAGAAAAACTGCATACTTCTTCAGAGTGTTCAATTGTTCAAATTCCTCATCTGAAGAAAATGGCTGAAGGAAAGAGACCGCAG
The DNA here is from genome assembly GCA_963921465.1 of Triticum timopheevii. Classification (NCBI taxonomy): domain Eukaryota; kingdom Viridiplantae; phylum Streptophyta; class Magnoliopsida; order Poales; family Poaceae; genus Triticum; species Triticum timopheevii. The sequence goes on from OY997268.1 coordinate 336,039,514, forward strand.
AAAGGAGGAAAGAAACCGGAGGTCATGACTGCTTTCGAGATCCCTGATGAAATATACAAGGATTATTGCACACCTGATGAAGCCAAGTTTGGCAAAGAAAACAAGAATCAGCGCAAAGTGCGAATTCAGAGGATTGAACGAATATGGGCACAAGAATGGAGGGAATATCGATATGTTACTCCAAAGTACATGAAGAAATTCGCCTTAAATCCTCCATGCCCAAGAGCTCCATTGGAACCTGGCCAAGTCGCTGATCCCACTAGCATCAAAAGTGGTGAAGACTTTCCTGAAGAATGGGCTAGGCGCCAAGCAAAATTGGCAAGACAAGCCAAGGAGGCAGTGAGGAAATTCAATGAGGATTCTGCTGATGCTGCTGCCGCTGAGACCTCGGTCAAGCCAAGGAAATCAATGCCGAAGAAGCCTGCTCGCAAGCCAAGTGCTTCACCATCAGCGCCCTCACGGCCAAGTTCCTCAGCCGCGCGCTCACGGTAAATTCCTCAGACTACTGCTGCTCCACCAAAGTCCTTAGCAGCTCCCTCCAAGTCCTCAACTCCTGTGCATCTTGCTACATGTCAAAGGACTCAGGGTTTCTCAATTGCTTCTGGTGTCTCAGCGAGTTCCTCAGCTGCACCAATGTCCTCATCAGGCCCCACTCTGCTGAAGACAAAAGCAACAGCTGGACGCGGTCCTCGGCCAAGTCCAAGAAAGAAACAGGTTGCTTTCCAAGTGCCCTCTGATGACGAGGCTTCTGATGAAGAACTTGCAGAAATCATCAGAGACAGACAAGCAAAGGCCGCCAGAGCCAAAGGAACACCTGTGCCCCTGCTTCTGGATCTGAAGAAGATCCTCGACTATATTGACTTATGGCATAAGGATCCAAACACTCCAATGCCTGATCTGCCTCTGACTCCTGGTCAAAGTCATATGCTGACCCATTTCATCTCTCAAGAGAAATGGAAGTTTGAAAAGGCTCGTGAGATAAAGAGAGCACAAGCTAGAAAGGAGAAGCTTCTGAAGAAGACCAACTCCAATTCTTCCTTCTGCTTATGAAGTGAAGAAGACCAAGGCTGCAGAGCGAGCTGCAGTGAAGAAAAGGAAGGCATCAGCTGCATCAAATTCTTCGGCCGCGAAGAAAATGAAGCCAATGACTTGCTCGCTTGAAAATCCTATTGATGCCATTCCGATTTCCTCCATGTCATCCAAGGAAATTGTTCCTTATGGAGAAGACTACAAGATCCCAAGCGGATCTGATGAAGAAAATCATTCTGTTGCTACCTCAGAGCAGTTTGATGAAGAAATTGAAGTGGAAACATTCCCTTCAACGCCAGTCGTTTCCTCACCTATGCCTCAGTTCACAGCTGAAGAGGCTGGTGTTGAGGAAATTGAAAACGAAGATGAAGATGTGGATATTGGATGCACTACACCAGTGATGAACGATGACTTTTGGGAAAGTCAGCACCCCAATACTCCTCTCTTCACTCCTATTCAACAAATTCCTCAGTCCCCGGCTACAACTGTTCAAATGGGCTCTGAAGAAACTCATCCCACATCGTCTGTTCATGAAGAAATTCCAGCCGCTAGTGCTGAAGAACCTGCTGCTGCTGATCCCCAAACTGCACAAGGAGAGGAACCAGAAATTCCTCAGCCTGAAGCACCTGAGATCGTCATTCCTGAGGTTGTGCTGCAAATCACTGATACTCCTCTACCCAAACCGAAGAATCCGTTCTCTAGCAAGCAAAAATTCAAGGCTGAAGACTTCTTTTCTGAGCATGTGTTCTTCACTGATTACAATCCATATGACTCTGCTCGCATAAGGAAGAGACGTTTCTGGACTACTACTCAATCCAACTTCTATTCCTCAATGCTCTCTGACAAGGACAAAATCTTCGATCATGAACATATTCCTCACGTGGATATGGAATCTCTGCCATGCTTCGAGCCGGTCCTCCGAGTTATTCACGATGCAGGACTACTGAACTTCTGCACTGATATCTGGGATTGGAATGAAGAACTCATTCTTCAGTTCTATGCCACTTTGCATATCACCGGAGATGTTGAAGATGTCAATTCATGGGTGCTGGATTGGATGACCGAAAACACTCACTATAAGGCACCAGCAACTGAATTGCTTCGTGTCCTTCCTCTTGATCCTCCCCATGCCAGTGCACGTTGCATCTACAATGACTGCGAACTGACAGATCATTATATGCAAGTGCTCATGAAGCCTTTGAAGCCAGGGTAGGCCCCACGAACCAAATTCCTCGTCAAGGAATTGCTATATGTGCCTCGGACTGTCTATCGCATCCTGACGAAGATAATGAGTCCTATCAAAGGCCACGACTCAAATGATGAAGATGTCGTTGGCATCATGAAGAATATGCTTTTTAACATCATTCATGGCATTCCCGTCAACTTCCATGATTTCTTCATGAGGACTCTGGCTAATGTTGCTATGTCACCTTTTGAGATGAAGCCCTATGCACCTTGGATTATGAAATTCATAAGGGCAAGATCTTCACTAAATTACAAGGCTGACACTCTGAACCATGGTAGCTACTTGCCGCCCATTGAAGTCCTCAAGTGACCAGTTTCATCATCTGATGATAAGGGAAAGGCAGCTGCTGTGATCGATGAAGGCACTCGTCCATTGGATGGTCAATTCCGTCTAGCTACATCTTACTCCACCAATGAAGATTCTGCAACACATGACACTGCCGCAAATACATCAGCCAAGCAAAAGCCTCAAGCAACAGCACCCAGGGTGATGACTGACCGTGAGTTACTCCTCAGTCTTCATCAGAAGGTTGATCGCAATCACAAATGGGTGAAGCATCAGTTTGCTGCAATTCTTCACAACATGACCTCAACCCATAATGCAGTGAAGAAAAATCAGTATCACCTTCATGAAACCCTCAACCGCACCTGGGTTGTTCTCACTCATGTATATTCCGCGGAAGAACTGAAGACCATGGGTCTCCAGGAAGCATTTGACTGGTCTGCACCACCTCCGAAGAAATTCAAGAGAGTCAGAGTTCCTGATCTGGTGGCCAGTTCTTATTCTTCATCGCATGAAACTGATGAGCATGAAGATTTGGACAACACTGCGGCAGGCCCTACTTCAACGAACAACCCCAACAACGCTGGCGCTCCTCCATCGACTTGAAATTCTTCAGGGGCGTTAGTCCTTAGTTTCGATCCTCTTGGTCATTGGATGACAAAGGGGGAGAAATCTGAGTTAGTCTTCAAGCGGGTTTATACTATGGGCGTTTTGTTAAGTTACAACTCTCGTTCTTCCGAAACTTTTTATTGGATCGAGTTGTAATCTTAAATCCGATGGTGCCCTGATACTTTTGGACGGTGCATTGTGCTCTGACTTTGATGCACTGTGCTCTGATACTTTTGATGTGTTATTCTGCATACTTACTCCTCATTAATATTATTGCACGCATGCTGAATCTCATCAGACACCATATTTCATCATGCATTTCAAATTCTTCATATTATATATCAAATGCGTGTATGAATTACAAGATATAGGGGGAGATCTCCATGATTCAATTCTTCAAATGTGCATTGCCTCAAAAGCAAATTCCTCACTATGCACATATTCAGGGGGAGTTGTTCTATATCTTGCAATCAAATTCCTCAATATCAGTATTTACACTTCATATGTTAATCCCCGTTGAAAACATAACCTATGTTGTCATCAATCACCAAAAAGGGGGAGATTGTAAGTGCATCTAGTGCCCCTTAGTGATTTTGGTGTATTAAAGACTTATAGGTTAAGAGACTGATGCATTTGTGAGTGTATACAGGTCTATAAGTCTATGAGGAGTTTGATATTTACAAAGAAAGTCGACCCCTAAAAATGAAGTTCTTCAACTGAAGACTTTGATATTCTGAAGACTTTCTGAAGACTTTGAAAGTGAAGAAATTGGTGTGACCTTGAAGACTTGGTATTCATTCGAGGAATATGAAGCGTGAAGACTTTTGTTTTCGTAGTTCCATTTTCTCTTTCTTGAGTCATAGGAAACACCGTACTGTTAAAGGGGGTCAAGGAAATACTAAGGAAAAATTTCCATGTGATGCTCAACTCAAAATCCTACACCTACCAATCCCTTCGAGTGAAGCCATTGGAAATCTCATACAGTTCAGTCAATTTCTTCAGTGACAGAGACGCAGTTCTTCTGGTCACTGAGGACTTTGCTCTGACTGAGGAGTTAGGAATTCGCCAGTGCGAATTGCCTACACAGTGAGGAACATGATAGCCCTGAGGAATTTGAGAGTCAAATTTCCGACCGTTGCTGTGCTGCACGCCGGCTGTCCAAAATATCTTATCCACCTAACGGTCATATCATTGAAGGGCATTTATGTATTATCATGTCGGGCTGCTCCCTAGGCTATAAATAGCCGCCCCCTACAACCACTAGCGGGTTGGCTGCTCCGAGAGAACTTGACACTTGTCATCTGAGAGCAACCCATCCTCCGAGGACTTTGAGCGAAAATCATCAAGTGAGGAAAATCCCAAAACCAAACCCCCACAAACCCAAAGTGATTGAGCATCACTAAAGAAATTGATCCTGCGTGGATCCGACGCTTGTTACCTTTGAAGACTGTGCTTCTTCCAGACGGTTAGGCGTCAAGGTCTAGAGCATCCAAGAGGAATTGTGGATCGCCGAGTGACCAAGTCTGTGAAGGTTTGGAAGTCACCTGAAGACTTACCACGAGTGATTGGACGAGGCCTGCGTGGTCTTAGTTCAAGGAGAATACGGTGAGGACTGGGTGTCCTGAGTTGCGGCTCAGAGACTGGGTGTCCAGGACTGCGTGTCCTCGAGTTTAAATACTCAGCCGCTCCAACCAGACGTACAACTGAGACAGCAGTTGGAACTGGTTTACCAAATCATTGTCTTCACCAACTAACTGGTTCTATTTCCTCAACTCTTTCATTTCCTCATTACTGTGTTGTATGTTGTTCATATCTGTGCTTGAAGACTTTGACTGAAGACTTTCACAAATTCCTCAGTTCAATTTCTTCAGTCTATCCGTCTTCATCTTGTTATCCTGTGTTTACGCTTTCTGTACTCTGTGCTAGTCTTCATTTCATCATGATGACTCTGTTTGTATCCTGTTATGATTACATCTGAGTACTTATTCCGCTGCAAGTAGTTCTTCGCTAAGGAATTTCCTCACCAGCAAATTCCTCAGTGAAGAATTCATAAAAATCGCCTATTCACCCCCCCCCCCTCTAGTCGATATAATGCACTTTCAGGGTTGACACGGTAGGGAGCCTTGTTAGGTAGAGGTGCTCCGGGGATGACGTCGACTCGGTGCTTAATGCCTCGTAGTGGAGGTAGACCCAAAGGTAGCTCATCGGGGAAAACATCTTGGAATTCCTGCAAAAGAGAAGACAACACTAAAGGTAGATCGTGAGAGGTGTTAGTTTTTGTTGCCTCGTCCTTGCACACAAGGACATACTGCACAAGATGTGATGGGTTCTCACACACTTCTCTCATCTCACTTTTGGTGGCAAACAGGACTAAGTTTTTCTTGTCGCTCAAAGTGGAGGCACTCGATTTTGGCTTGTGGCGCTCACTTTCTTTTGGGTGGATCACTCTCTCACTCTTTTCTCCATGATGGGTGGCTTGCTTGTTGGCGATCACTTGACTTGGAGACATAGGTCGTAGCACATACTTCTTTCCTTTCATCTTTAATCTATAGTGTTGGTATGCCCGTTGTGGATGACGTGGCGGTCAAATTGCCATGGTCGACCAAGAAGGAGGTGGCAAATAGACATCGGGACGACATCACACTCCAAAGTGTCTTCATATGCTCCGATCTTGAAGGAGACTTGGATCGTATGCTCAACTTGTATAGTACCGGAATCACTTAGCCATTCGACCTTGTAGGGATGCGGGTGATTCATCTTGACCAATTGGAGCTTGGAGCATAGTTATTCACTAGCCAAGTTGTGACAACTACCTCCATCGATGATGACCTTGACCGACCTTCCATTGATGACGGCCTTTGTGTGGAATATGTGGCATCTTTGGTCGTCGTCTTGTTGATGTTGAAGAGTCAAGACTTTGGAGACAACGAGAGCAGGGCTCGAATCCTCATCGCAAAAGACTTGATCATCTTCATCTTCGTTCACGCGCCGGTGCATGGCCACTTGCTCAAGAGCTTCCATCTCCTCATCACTCATGGAGTCGTAGGTTCCGTCGTCATTGAGGATCATGGTGCGCTTGTTGGTACACTCAAAGGACTTGTGGCCTCGGCCGCCGGAAGTGAAACACTTGATGGAACTTGTCTTGATGGTCTCATCGGTTGGAGTAGATGATGAAGCGCGCAGCTTGAAGTTGCTTGTAGTAGGAGGACGACATGAGGTTGTCGAAGTTTTCTTTTAACTCGACTTGTCCCGTTGCTTGTATATGGCTTGGTTGAGGTACAAGGTGTTGGAGTTGTTGCAGCTTGGGTGTTGGAGAAGCCGTAGCTCTTGGACGAGTACTTTGCGTACATGAAGTCATCTTGCACTTGATGTTCCACTTTGGTAGCTTGATGCACGAGCTCAATGAGGTTGTACTAGGGTTGGAAGTCGGCAATCTTCTTGATGGGATGATTGAGGCCATTCAAGAAACATGCCATATTTTTTTCATCATCTTCCGTGACATTGGCTTTTATCATGGCAATCTCCATTTCCTTGTAGTATTCTTCAATGCTCTTTGTTCCTTGCTTGAGGAGTTGGAGTTTCTTGAATAGATCGCGGTTATAGTAGGTTGGCACCAAGCGTGCTCGTGACATCTTTCATTTCCTCCCATGTGGTGATTGGTGGTTCACCTCTTGCTTCTCGGCGTTCAAGGACTTGTTCCCACCATATGAGCACATAGTCTTGGAACTCAAGGGATGCCATAGCAATCTTCTTCTCTTCCTCATAGTTGTGCAAGCGAAAGATTTTGTCGACCTTCAGTGCCCATGATAGGTACTCTTCGGGATCATTGCTTCCATGGAACTTGGGCATGATGAACTTGAGCTTGCCATAGCGTTGATCATCATTGTGTTGGGGTCAAGGGTGATGATGACGCCCTTGACATGGAAGATTATCAACCTCATGTTGCTCTTAGCATGGAGGGTTTCCATTTTCGTCGTGCTCTTGATGAACTTGAGATGTGGAGGAGCTTGTCAAGCTTGTGGAGGATCTTGAGGAACTTGACTATGCACTCTTGCTTGGTAGTTTCGCTCTTGAATTTCTTCGTGAAGTGCTTCCTCTTGATTGCGCCTATCTCGGTTGCGGTTGGCAATGGCTAGACTTGATTCTCAGAGGGCACTTTGCGCTTCAAGTGCTTGAGCTTCGCATAGTCGTTGTTCTTGACGTTGAGCCTCGGCGTCTTGTTCGTCTTGATGTTGTCGCACTCGCTCTTCCTCTTGGAGATGTTGACGTTGCCTTTCTTGTGGTTGAGCAACAGGGACTTGGTTTTGTCAATGACAATGTGCTTGCTCGTCGAATTGGTCTTGTGGATGATTGCCTTGTAGGGGATTGTGAGATGCTTGCTGGTCTTGACGTGCGCCTCGACGTAGAGTGTTCGATGTCGGGGTACTTGAGCTAGAGAAGGTGTCGTCGGTATGTCGACTCGAACGGCTCCGTCTTGAGTAGGAATAAGTGGAAGAATGATGGTTCACCAACAAGGCACGAATCTCGTCCATTCTTGCATCATTCTCTTGTTTGTGAGGTCGAGATTGTTTTCGAAGTAGTCTCTTGTTCGTTGCTGGGAGAGTCGCAAGTCGGTGGCGAGATTGTCGATGCGGTCGCTCATTGCTTGTTGTTCTTGATGCAAAGCTCGTTGTGCACCAAAGAGGTGGCTCGTGGTGACATAGGATGACAATGCGGCGTCTCGCTCGATGAAGAGTGGGTTGGTAGAAGAACTTGGCCTATCCATTATTCCAAAAAAATATGTGAGAGGGAGAAAGAGAAGAACTTATACCAAATGTACCATGACCGATGTTGAAGATTGATCAATGATCACTCAAATATGTAACAAGGAAATAGCACAATTGGTACCAATTCTTGTCGGTTCTCGCACCTAAACAAGTAAAAGCTTATGGTGGAGGTCGGTTAGGATGGTGGCACAAAATTTGATGCAATTGTTAGCGAGATTCAATAATGTTGGAAAAGATTCACAAATTTGCAAATGCAACAAGTAGACCAATAGTAAGATATGGTACATGGAAACACACACGCAAATAGATAAGTGGGGTCGTGCAACCAAGGAATGAGCCAGAATGTGGAGACCACTATCTGTGTCAAAACCGGCGGATCTCGGGTAGGGAGTCCCGAACTGTGCGTCTAAGGCTAATGGTAATAGGAGGAGGGGGACACGATGTTTACCCAGGTTCGGGCCCTCTCTATGGAGGTAATACCCTACTTCTTGCTTGATTGATCTTGATGATATGAGTATTACAAGAGTTGATCTACCACGAGATCATAGAGGCTAAACCCTAGGAGCTACCCTATGATTACGATTGTTGTTGTATTACGGACTAAACCCTCCGGTTTATATGGACACAGGAGGGGCTAGGGTTACATAGAGTCGGTTATAGAGAAAGGAATCTACATATCCGAATCGCCAAGCTTGCCTTCCACACAAAGGAGAGTCCTACCCGGACACGGGACAAAGTCTTCAATATTGTATCTTCATAGTCCAACAGTCCGGCATAAGCATATAGTCCGGCTGTCCGAGGACCCCCTAATCTAGGACTCCCTCAGTAGCCCCTGAACTAGGCTGCAATGACGATGTGTTCGGCGCGCAGATTGTCTTCGGCATTGCAAGGCGGGTTCCTTCTCCGAATACTCCAAGGTAGATTTTGAAGACATGAATCGTGCCCGACTCTGCAAAAACAAATACCACACACCACCGTAGAGAGCACAATATTCCACGAATCTAATCTGCTGACAACTTTTAGCTAGCGTGACATCACGCCGCATCCCAGTGATTATCAGAATCGTTTTTCCCAACCTGGCATTACACGCCCTGCGAGGTGGTTTTGTTGGCACGTCTTGTCGAAGCAGAGATCGTGTACCCCTTATAATGGGATTCTCATCAATACGGGCATGGGTAACCCAACCGTGCCGTTAGTATGACTCCTTGGTTTAGGCACGTTCCAAACGGCTGCGCGGAGGGCGCTTGACATTCATCCTCTTTATAAAGAGGCCAAGACCTGTCCTTTTCTTTCCACGCCTGATCCTTCCCTTCTCCCACCTCGAGTTCCAACAACCAATGCTCAGTCCATGCGCTCCGGACCTTCAATCATGTCCGGATCCAACCCTCATGGCCGGTGGATGGCGTCTTCTGTCACAGAGGAGGACATCAAGAAGCTTATGGAGGCTAGGTATCTAACCGTCGAAATCCTTCATAGGCTTCCTGCCCAAGGGCACGTTGTTCCTACTCCCAAACCCAACGAGAGCGTTGTATTCATCTGCCACTTCATCCGAGGGCTAGGCTTCGGTCTTCATCCCTTCGTTAGAGGGCTCATGTTCTATTACGGGCTAGATTTTCATGATCTAGCTCCAGATTCCTTCCTTCACATCTCGTCGTTTATCGTCATGTGTAAGGCCTTCCTCCTCATTACCCCACACTTCGACTTATGGCTCAAGACCTTCAATGTTAAGCCGAAGATGATCGACGGTCAACATGCGGAGTGCGGAAGAGCTATAATAAGCATAGGTGCCGACGCCTTGTGGCCACAAGGTTCCTTCCCGGGGGTGTCTGACCATTGGCAACGGGAGTGGTTTTATACCACAGCACCCCGAGGTACAAAGTGGGCAGTCGTCCCGGCCTTCCGCTCTGCCCCTCCGCCACAGCTTGCATCATGGGTCAACAAGGGGCTGGACTGGGGACCAGTTAATGATGTGCTGACATTGCAAAGCCGCATCTGAGATCTCCTTAAGAGGGATATCAGTCTTGTCAAAGTAATTCAACTAATGTTAGTTCGTCCAGTCCTGCCATGCCAACGTCGATCTCTTTGCATGTGGGAGTTCAACCCGGAAGGACCGTGAACCAATCAACACTTCTTCGGCGTGACGCTCGAAGGGATGCATCGATTATTCTTCGGATCACGAATAAAGTGTCCAGACACAACAGAGGATGCGGGTTTCAACTTCAACCATCCAGATACCCAAGTAAGTAACACCGTGACCGAACATGCTGTCATTATATTTGTCACAACATTATTCTGAAAAAACTACCCTTTGCCAGGACTGGATAAGAAAGGCGGAGAGGATCAGGTGTTCAGCTCCTCTTCCCGAAGACTCGCCGGATCCTGTACTAACCAAGATGCTGGCTCGTGCACCTTATCAAGTGCCATCAGTGGACGACGAGGAGAGGAATAGGGAAGCCAAAAGCGGGCTTCATGCTGGAGGTACATTATGCATCCTAACCGGGGAAATTAGTGCTCCCGTGTTGGAGGATGATCGGGGAGGAGAATCTAGAATCCCCTCTCCCCACGGGAAGAAAAGGACCGCCCCTGAAGACTTGGAAACGGAGGTTTCCAAAAAAGGGAAGAAACCTTCATTAGGGGGCCCTACCCCGGAGGGCATCCTTACCGCACAGCGCCCACAAGGGGGCCAGCCGTCGACCGAGACTTAAGTGAACAAAGGCACTATAGTAAGCATGCCCCGCTCTTTTCCTGAGAATAACAACTGAGGCATATATTTTGCAGTCCGGCTCATAGCCCTTCTCAACAATGTTCGTCCTCGGGGGATCTTCTTCTGGATATGATGGAGAGCGAAATGCCTCCTCCAGCTTCCCCGCCTCATGAGGCGGACGACCCTAAGGTGTCGACCTGGAGGATCTCTCCCGATCCGCAAAGGCCGGAAGGTAACTCTTCGGCCGCCCGAAGTCCAGAGTTCTCGGCTCCTAAGGAGACTGAGGGAGTCCTGGACTAGGGGGTGTCCGGACAGCCGGACTATCATCGTCCGCCGAACTCCAAGACTACGAAGATACAAGATTGAAGACTCCGTCCCGTGTCCGGATGGGACTTTCCTTGGCATGGAAGGCAAGCTTGGCGATACGGATATGTAGATCTCCTACCATTGTAACCGACTCTGTGTAACCCTAGCCCTCTCCGGTGCCTATATAAACCGGAGGGCTTTAGTCCGTAGGACACAACATCCATTACAACAATCATACCATAGGCTAGCTTCTAGGGTTTAGCCTCCTTGATCTCGTGGTAGATCCACTCTTGTAATACACATCATCAATATTAATCGAGCAGGACGTAGGGTTTTACCTCCATCAAGAGGGCCCGAACCTGGGTAAAACATTGTGTCCCTTGTCTCCTGTTACCATCCGCCTAGATGCACAGTTCGGGACCCCCTACCCGAGATCCGCCGGTTTTGACACCGACATTGGTGCTTTCATTGAGAGTTCCTCTGTGCCATCGCCGATAGGAAGGATGCCTCCTATCCGGCTAGGTGGTTTTCTTATGACCGCCTGTCCGGCCGCCGCTTCGACAATGACCTCTCAATTCATCAAAATCAATCTTCGCGTCAACTCAGAATTGGCCGAGCGGCTCAATCCAATAGAGCTCTTGTCCGTAAACGAGCTCTTGGATCGCATCGCCGCCCTGGGAGTCGCTACAGACTACAATCAGATTGGGCTTAAAACCGATCTGAGAGAGATTAACTCTCCCCAGGTCACCCACCATGTTGCAGTGGTAGAGGAACAATGCGGCGACTCTTCCCCTGTATTGAAAACTAGTCATGTCCGGGCTGCCGAACCCACCATGCCGGATTCCCGCAGAGGGACGAACTTCGATCAAGCACTGAACTTAAAGTCAGGCATCATCCGGACTCGTTGGACAACGTCCAACAATCCAAGCTTCCAAATTTGGAAACTTCTTGGCCCTTGAGCCTTGAGATGGGTAGGGTTCCGGACTTAATTCCACCCGCCCGCCCAAACATACGCGATCTATCTCTAATCCGGCAAGAGCCCGCTGAAACAGTACATCATTACTGGGCCAGATTCCTCCTGGTTATGGACAGGATAAAGGACTGCCGAGAGGAAAACGCAATCTCAATCTTTTGCAATAATTGCACGGACGAGGGACTCCTGAGCGCCGTCAGCCGTCATGAAATTACACGCTTCGCCGACCTGGCGTCCATAGTACGAAAGTACTGTGCGATCGAGAGCTTCCGGAAAACCGAAAATAAGTTTTGGGACAATCCGGCCCCAACCCTAGTCCGCAACAAAAGGGTGCATTACACTCAGGCCCCAGATACAAAAATCAAAAAGCAAAAACCCCATAGAGGGCACGGAACCGTACTGGAGGGATGGCTTAGCGGACCCTGTAAAATTCACAGTACAGAGGGCGCCGTCCCAACACATAGCCTTCGAGCATGTTGGATATTACAGCAGGTTGCCAAAAGTGACGAGGAGCTTCTAGCCCCGGAAAACCACTCCAACAATACCGGTACGGTATCAACAGTCTTCGAGACCATCGCATAAAATAATATGCGGAAACGAACAATCCGCGGCCTCGCCGAAGTCTACCAAGTAGCAACAACAAATCCATGGAGCGACACAGCCATCACCTTCAACGCCAGCGATGAACCTAAATTCCGAACAGCCTGAGCACCAGCTGCACTGGTGCTTAGTCCAATAGTGGACGGCTTTCGACTTACAAAGGTCCTCATGGATGGCGGCAGCGGACTAAACCTCATCTATGAGGAAACTCTTCAAAAAATGGAAATAGACTGGAGCCGCATTGAGCGAAGCAGCACAACCTTCAGAGGAATAATCCCTAGCCGGGAAGCGCGCTGCACCGGAAAAATCACACTCGATGTGGTGTTCGGCTCACCGGACAATTATAGATCTGAAGAAGTCACGTTCCAAGAGGCCCCGTTCAACAGCGGATATCACGCTATATTAGGACGAGAGGCATTCACAATTTTTCAAGCCGTAACCCATTACGGGTACATGAAGCTCAAAATGCCTGGGCCCGGCGGAATAATCACTCTCGTTAGTGATCCGGACATAGCACTCCGCGCCGAAAATAAGACAGCTGCATTAGCCCTGGAGGCACTATCCGAAGCCCTAGCGGCGGAAGAACTCTCCGCGCTGCGCTCTACGGTGAATAGGGACGATGTGATACTTGATAAGAGATCCAAGTCTACCTCCTTTAAACCAGCAGATGAAATAATAAAATTCCAGGTCCATCCAATGGACCCGACAAAGACGGCTTCCATCGGGGCACAGTTGAACCCTGATGTAGACGCCGCACTACGAGAATTCCTTCGGGAAAATTGGGACATTTTCGCCTGGCACCCTTCGGATATGCCCGGAATCCCACGCAGATTGGCAGAACACAGCCTAAACATCCTAAAAGGATTCAAGCTAGTCAAACAGGCTCTTCGACAATTTTCCGAACCTAAAAGACAGGCAATGGGAGAAGAACTAGCCAAACTATTGGAAGCAAGATTCATCAGAGATATCAAACATCCGGATTGGCTAGCAAACCTGGTAATGGTACCAAAGAAGGACAAATCCTGGTGCCTATGTGTTGATTTTAAGGACCTCAACAAAGCCTGCCCAAAGGATCCCTTCCCCCTCCCCCGCATCGACCAGATAATCGATGCTACTGCAGGACACGATTCACTGTGCTTCCTCGACGCATACTCCGGCTACCATCAAATCAAGATGGCGGAAGCAGACCAAGCCGCAACGGCATTCATCACTCCATATGGACCATTCTGCTTCAACACGATGCCCTTCGGACTTAAAAATGCCGGCGCAACATATCAGCGCATGATTCAAACATGTCTGGCAACCCAGATCGGCAAAACAGTAGAGGCATACGTAGATGACGTAGTCGTCAAAACCAAACACGTCGAAACTCTAGTAGACGATTTGAGGGTCACATTCGACAACCTCAGAGCATATGACATCAAGCTGAATCCGGAAAAATGCGTTTTCGGCGTACCAGCCGGAAAGCTGCTAGGCTTCATTTTATCCGGTAGAGGAATTGAAGCAAACCCGGCCAAGATCCAAGCTCTGTCATAGCTGGATATTCCAAAAGACCTCAAACAGATACAAAAACTGACTGGATGCGTGGCGGCTTTAAGCCGCTTTATCTCCCGCTTGGGAGAAAAGGCATTGCCCCTCTATCGCCTCCTTAGGCGCACCGAACACTTCGAGTGGACGGATGCTGCCACTGCCGGACTCGAATAAATAAAGGCCATATTGGCAACAAATCCGGTCCTGGCTGCGCCCAACCTGGGCGAACCAATGCTGTTATATATCGCGGCAACACATCAAGTTGTAAGCGCGGTACTCATCGTCGAACGAGAGACAAAAGGGCATAAATTCCCTCTTCAAAAACCAGTGTACTACGTCTCCACTGTGTTAACCCCCTGCAAGTCCCGTTACCCGCACTATCAAAAGATAGCGTACGCGGTGTTCATGGCATTCCGGAAGCTCCGACACTACTTTCAAGAGTGTTCGATAACAGTGGCCTCCGAAGTACCACTCAACGACATTATAAACAGTCGCGACACGACGAGCAGGATTGCAAAATGGGCCATCGAGCTCTTACCATTCGATATAACTTACAAACCTCGGCGAGCTATAAAGTCACAAGTTTTGGCTGACTTTGTCGCTGAATGGACCGAAGCCGAACTCCCTAAAGAGTACGGCGCATACTCCAATTGGATTATGCACTTCGACGGCTCTAAAATGTTGGCCGGATTGGGGGTTGGCGTCGTATTGACGTCCTCAACCTGGGACACAGTCCAATACGTACTTCAGATAATGTACACGGACTCCAACAATGCAGCCAAATACGAGGCCCTTTTACATGGCCTCCGGATGGCACTCTCCATGGGCATTCAATGCCTAGAGGTGCGATGGGATTCAAACCTTGCAATATCCCAAATGACGCCAAGGATCCGAAAATGGCAGCATATCGCAACGCTGTCCTAAAAATGTCAGCTCGGTTTGAAGGACTTGAATTTCATCACATAGCCCGATATAATAACCAAGCAGCCGACGTACTGGCACGCATCAGCGCAAAACGTGACGCTATCCCTCCAAACATCTTCCTGGAATGGCTCTTCAAGCCATCCGTACTATGGGAAGAGGAGTCCGGAAATGATAAACCGGAAAAAACCGCGCCAACCGGCGATTCAGCCGATGACATAACACCTTCAGCCCACGACATAATGACAGTAATCGCCCCGTGGACAGAACCATTCCTAGCCTACTTGCTTAGGCAGGAACTTCCTGAAGACCAAAATGAGGCCCGCTGCATAGTCCGGCGATCTAAAGCCTACAAGGTCCATGAGGGGGAACTTTATAAGAAAAGCACAACCGGAGTCCTTCAAAGGTGTATCTCCGAAGAGGAAGGGCGAAACCTCCTGGCTGAAATTCATGCCGGACTAGGCGGACCCCACACAGAAGCTCGGGCCCTTGTAGGAAAGACATTCCGTATAGGATTTTATTGGCCGACGGCCCGGGCAGATGCTCAGGACTTAGTCCAAAGATGTGTCGGTTGTCAGCTCTTTGCTAATCAGAGCCATATGCCACCCACCGCCCTCAAAACTATACCCATTACCTGGCCGTTCGCGGTCTGGGGGCTTGACATGGTTGGACCCCTTAAAGGGGGAACACAAAAGCAAAGGTACCTATTGGTCATGGTGGATAAATTCACCAAATGGATAGAGGCCAAGCCAGTAAAAACGGCAGAGTCCGGACCAGTGATAGACTTTATCTCCGGGGTAGTACACCATTATAGTGTCCTCCACAGCATCATCACCGATAACGGCACGAACTTCACGGCCGACGAGGTTAAATCATGGTGCAAAAATATGGGCATTAAGCTTGATTACGCCTTAGTCTATCATCCTCAAACCAACGGTCAAGTGGAACGAGCGAACGGTCTAATAATGAGCGGCATCAAACCCAGACTAGTGCAGTCACTTACGAAATCTGACACGCACTGGGTAGAGGAGCTCGACTCCGTACTCTGGGGGCTGCGGACAACGCCCAACCGTACTACCGGATTCACTCCATTTTTATGGTATACGGCACAGAGGCAGTTCTGCCCTGCAACATTATTCATGACTCACCTCGAGTGCGCATGTATGAAGAAAGAGAAGCCGAGCTGGATCGGCAGGACAGCTTGGACGCATTGGAGGAAGAACGCGACGTCGCCAAGGCTCGTTCCGCATTCTATCAGCAGCAGACTCGAAGATATCAAAGCAGAGAAGTACGGGCCAAGACTTACAACGTTGGCGAACTAGTTCTACACCTATCGGACAAGAAAAAGGACAAGCTCAAGCCCAAATGGGAGGGCCCCTTCATTATCGATCAAGTCCTGACCGGCGGAGCATACCTTCTACGAAATGCATCGGACAACCGACTCGAGCCGAACCCATGGAACGCAGCCCGCCTCCGAAGATTCTATGCCTAGCGCTGGACTAAGAGTTCGTCCCCTTCCCCCGTCCAAATTTTTACACTTCAACTGTCTTTTGTTTCTCTTTCTTCTCTTAACCCTTTTCCTAAAAGGCCCTTAAGGGCCTACTTGCGCATTGTTTGCACATACTTGATGTGCCATCTGCACTCATTATACCAGGGGGCTTCTTTTCCAAAAGCTCGATTATAAGGGCTTCATGCCCAGCACATGTGTCAAGCTTCCACATGTACCTTTGACTCACCATTATATGCATCGATATGACTTAAGTTTTGGCCAAGCTGGGTTGCCTGGCTCCTGTGCTTACCCCTACGTTCCCGGTTGTTCGGCTAGGAGGTAAAGGGAGCACCTCTGCGATTGTTACTGCTGGGTCAGCCGGATGTGTACCTCAGACTGGGTGAAGCCGAAAGCTAGCGTTCTTAAGGGAATATTCGGTTGATGACTTGAAAGATGATTTTTTACCTATTTATTTATCTACCCCCACATGTTTTTCTGCTTTTTTCGCAGTCCGGACATGCACTTTAGGGCATGCCTCCCAGGGAAAGGAACCCTTAACGGAACTATTCTCCCTGGAAGATGTTTCTTACTAACCATGTAATATAACATAACTAGTTGGGCACTTGTCTGATAAAGCACTGATAACCCCTACGCCTGGTCTCCATGCATACCCCGGTTGTTTCTTAACCGAAAATGTATTCAGACACACTCCGGACTCTAGGGCCCCGAGGTTGAAGCGAAAAGGTCGGCAAAGACAAACGATCTACAATCCGGCTAGAAGGCATTTCACATGTCATTTTAAAATACATTGTCAAATCTACTGACTGTATTCCTCCTCAATCCCGTCTAACAGGCTGTCTAATTTACAGTCCCGTTGGGAAAATTTAGCGGCCAACTCTACTTGGCCGTATACTAAACTCACAGGGATCTCCTTCCCATCGGGCCCCACAGGTCCGACCTCGGCCATGTGGTTGGGATCCGCCTTCTTGTACCGCGTCTTCACCATGGCCCAAGCCTCCCTGGAACCTTGGCGGCAGGCCGAAATCTTCCACAAATGGAAGCGCTGCCGCATTCCCTGAAGCTTCTCCGTAAGCTCCCGAAGGCCTTCGGGCAGGGAAAGGGCCGGCCATAAAGCCTGAACGGCGCCGCTCATCGCCTGCCGAACTCGTTCGAGCAGCTGCAACAGTTCGGGAAGTTGATCACCCGTCGATACGGGCATCTCCTCTGCAGGGCGACCTGTGAGTATACCTACAGACATATTTTGTCAATTGACTTCCTCGCCGAACTCTTCTTTTCAAAGGAGTTCGCTTAAGAACTTACTATAGATGCCGCGATGAAGCCGTTGAGTCTCCTTAACGGAGCCAGACAGTTCGGCCCGAACACCTTTCAGCTCTTCTCCAAGCTGGGCGTGGGCATCCTAGAGCTTGTTCCTTTCCTGCTGCACTCTATTCAGCACCCTCTCGCCGGCCTTCAGCTGGCGCAGTAGTTCTTGCCTGTCCGGATCTTGTCCGGCAGCACCTGCAATGTCATTATTAGACTTGCTCGCACGCCGCACAGCGCTTATATTTAAAAAAAATGTGTTACCAGGAGGGGTCTCTGTGTTTCCTCCTGCGGCAGCAAGTGCGGCCTCAAGTTGGGCCTTGCACTCTTGCAGCTCCTGAGACAGTTGGATATTCTTCTCGGTAAGATCCTGCGTTTCAAATGATCCTTAAATCAGTTAACATAACTACTTTAAGTCTCGGGGGCTACTGGCATGTATAACTGTTATATTCTCTTACCCGTATTACATATTGCTCCGTGGCTCTGGTAAAACCATCTTGAGCAGCACGGAGGTGCGCGTCCCCCGCGTTAAAGGCATTCAACGCCTCAGGGGGGAAGCACGCGTCACAAAATACTGTCCGGCGGTGCCTATGGTTCATGGCGCTCTCCACCTCAGAATTGGTGGCGGACAGTCTGTCGGCATCCTCCGTTGGAGGAGTGTCCGGCTCGCGCCTTGCGCTCGCCTCCCCCTCCAGACCAGGTGCTGGAGCCTGGCTGGTAGAGGTTGGATTGGCAACCTCCATGCCGCAGTTCGGCGGGCGCTTTTTCTCCTACAAAAAGCCATGAGCATTCAAACGCTTCCTAGGAACGTTGCTCCAAATAATGAACTATGAGCTATACCTTTGCGGCGACGTTTCAGTCCGCGCCACGCTCCTCTTCTGCCTACTGGTCCGGACTGGCCTTTGTTGGTCAGCCGCCGCAGGCTCGACTTCCCGCCTTGAAGGTGCTTCCTGCAAAACACCATCGCACGCGAAGGTTAGAAATGAGCAAGGAAGAGATAATGGTGTCAAGACTTCCGTCACAATCACCTGGGAAGCCGGATATAGTCCGGGGTAGTCAGCCGTAATGGCGACTAAAGCATTATCCATGCTGAGCTGGTGGAACACCCCGTCGACTAGCTCCACCTGAATGTCCGGATCCTCTTCGGAGGCCAGATCCTGGGATCTCTCTGGATCCTCGGGTTGCGGAGCTGGACTTATCATGTCCTCCACAATCCGACGCAGTTCCTGCGTCGAAGACATAATATAAGAAGCTTAAACTTTGAAAGCATGGGTCGGGCCCTTAAAGTGTTCGCTTACCCAACGCCGAGGGTTATTCATGGAGAACCCATTCAACGGGTTCATCTGAAGGAAGTCCTCCTTCTCCCCCTTGTACAGGCCGGATAGGATCTGCACCAGATCCTCGACTGAATCCGGTCCTTTGCGGCCATGACGGGTGGCATCGTCTTCCCCGTTGAAATCCCACATGGGGTGGCCCCTGTATTGCAGTGGCTGCACCCCCCGCATAATGCATGTTGCCATGACTCCAATCATGGTCAACCCGGAATGGGCCAGTAATCTTATTCGGCCCATCAGATAATGGACGCTCTTGTCTTCCTCCAATTGGGGGCTCCGCGGGCGCCAACTAAAGCATTTCTTAAGAGGAGCAGTACTGAACTCCGGGAGGCCGATCTGAATAGGGTCCGGTAGCGGAGCGTCTTCTATGTAAAACCATTCCGAGGGCCAGTCTTCGGACGCCTTCTTGGGGGTTCTGGATGGATATCCGGTCCCGGCAATGCGCCATATTTCGGCGCCACCCACTTGATATATGGACCCCTCGTGAGAATGGGGTACGAGGCAGAACAACCTCTTCCACAGTGCAAAATGGGGCTCGATGCCCAGAAATAGCTCGCAAAGAGCTACATAACCCGCGATATGCAGGATAGAGGCGGGCGTAAGGTGATGGAGCTGGAGTCCATAGAACTCCAGGAGCCCGCGGAGGAACGGATGTATAGGAAATCTGAGTCCCCTTATCAGATAGGGGACGAAGCATACCCGCTCCCCTTTGTTGGGACTTGGGGTAGCCTCCGCTTGCTTCCCACCTTGGTAGGTGGCCAACCCGGCTCGAACCGGGACCATGAAGGCCGGAGGGAGATATCCCTTTGCTTGGAGCGTCACCAGCTCATTGTGCGGGACAGAACATCTCCGCCAGTCTCCTGGCAGTGGGCTGGGAGTGCGAGAGGAGGAGTCGCGTCGACGGTCCATGATGGAATGGATTTTTCGGTCAGAGGCGCTCCGATGAGTACTCGCGGAAGGAAGATGGTGTGATTTGGATCTGGATTCTTGCCTCTCTTATAGGCAGATTATTTGCACAGCTAGGGGGTAAAACATAAAAGATACCCTGGCTTTTCACATTCGTGTGACGCGTGGAAGATGGCCATTATTGGGCGTGGAAGCCAAGGAGCGCAACATTGATAAGGAAGCCGGACATTGTTCGGCAGGTACATGGAACTTAAAGGGAGAACCCGCCTTGCAACGCCGAAGACTATATACGCGC
This sequence comes from Triticum timopheevii, assembly GCA_963921465.1. Taxonomy (NCBI): domain Eukaryota; kingdom Viridiplantae; phylum Streptophyta; class Magnoliopsida; order Poales; family Poaceae; genus Triticum; species Triticum timopheevii. The sequence goes on from OY997268.1 coordinate 336,059,824, forward strand.
TGGACTTATCGTCATTGAAGGCTGGTTCAGGGGCTACTGAGGGAGTCCTGGACTAGGGGGTGTCCGGATAGCCAGACTATCATCGTCCGCCGGACTCCAAGACTACGAAGTTACAAGATTGAAGACACCGTCCCGTGTCCGGATGGGACTTTCCTTTGCGTGGAAGGCAAGCTTGGCGATACGGATATGTAGAACTCCTACCATTGTAAACGACTCTGTGTAACCCTAGCCCTCTCCAGTGCCTATATAAACCGGAGGGCTTTAGTCCGTAGGACACAACATCCATTACAACAATCATACCATAGGCTAGCTTCTAGGGTTTAGCCTCCTTGATCTCGTGGTAGATCCACTCTTGTAATACACATCATCAATATTAATCGAGAAGGACGTAGGGTTTTACCTCCATCAAGAGGGCCCGAACCTGGGTAAGACATCGTGTCCCTTGTCTCCTATTACCATCCGCCTAGACGCACAGTTCGGGACCCCCTACCCGAGATCCGCCGGTTTTGACACCGACAGAGACCAATAGAAAAAGCCCGGGGTTGTCCGATGTACAACCGGACACATTGATGGGGCCTCTGCAGCAAGCGGATATGTCAGAGGCACAACGTACCTTAATGGGTACGATGGTGGAGAGGATTTCATCCGCGAAAAGCGGGTTGAATGAAGCTTTTACGAGCCTGCTAAGAGGCTTTGAGGTACGCAAAGTGATATCTATATTTTCGGTTGTACCGTACACGCAAGGTGTGCTTTGTATCGATAGTAGCCCCCGAGACTCTGGTTGCCGTCTGGACGAGGCGAGCAGAGGATTATAGTCTTAGGTAATGATAGTGTTGCGTTTGTGCACAGGCAGCTGCAGATCCGGCAGCTGACCGGAATGCTGAATTTGCCGAACTTAGGCGGCAACTTGACGTGGCGGATGCAGACATCACGCTTGTGAACAAGCGGCTTGACGAGGCACAGGGTATGTATATTTGGGTGGTCAGCAAATATTAATAAGAACATGATGCTAGTATTTATAGTATGCTTTGACTGCAGATGGAGCTGCCGCCGTGGAGACCCTTCGGGCAGAACTTGCCTGGGCCAAGGAGCAAGCCAGGGGAAGTGATGCGGCCGCCCTGAAGGCAGCCGAAGAATTAAAAGCCGAACAGGCTGCTCATCACTAGAGTGAGGATAAAATAGCCAACACGGCTCTTGAGCTGCAAAATGTCGCCAGTCGAGAGCTTCTTGAAAGGGAAAATCAAACGAAGACGGCTGACCTAAAGATGGCCTTGCAAGCAGCAAAGGAAACTCACTCCAAAATCAGAGCGGCGCGGGAGGAGCTTCGGCAAGCCGGTGATATCGCGGCTGGGAGGCCCTTTTTATTGCGAACGAAGTTCAGTGATCCGAAGTATGCCCCTCTTGATCAATTGTGGAGTTCTGCAGACGCTTACTTGGATTTAGCAAAGAGTGCTGCTGATGCGACTGAGTATTTCAAAGATCAAAAAGATCATGAGGTGGAAAGATTGTTCTGGTCGTAGTTCAGTAATCCAAGGCGTCTGCTGCTGCTGAATGAGCAAATGGCCGAGTGGGCCGAGCTCCATAGGTTGTCCGAGCTTGCCATGAAGGCTGTCGTGGATCATCTGTGGCCGAAGGAACCAAGTCCGGATAGTTATTTCGGTTTGGTGCAATGATTTATTCGTGTTGTGCCGCATATCGACGCTGTCAAGAGGTCAGCGTGCATAGAGGGTGTGCGGATGGCCCTTCCCGTGTTAAGATGTATTGGGCGAAGATGGAGGCCACCAATATTGCAGCCGGGGGTCCGCCCAGGGGCCAGGACTCGCCCGAGCACTATTTTGAAGAAGTCTTAGAAGGTGCCCGTTTAATAGAGGCTCAGTGCTCAAAGAATGCCATGTTCCAGTGACATGTATCTTGATTATAAAAACAATGCTTTTGATAATAAATGCTATATTTATACTTTTGCCCGTAAAGTATTGTAGTGCCTCCTGTGCGGCCGCTTATGTATATATGTATATAACCTGAAAGTTTGCAGTCGTCAGCTTCAGCTCCCTTGCATATAATGCAGGGGTGTTCAGCAAAGCGCGTAATCACACTTGATCCAATGTCTTGGTAAATTAAGGGGGTGATGGCACGGCGAACGAGGCAATCGGACTATATAGCTTTAACACTTTCACTTAGCCATAGGAGTTTGATCGTGGGGCTACTATATAGTCCATGGTATATCTGCGTTCATCCGAATACGGTGTGCGTACATACATGACCAGGAAACCGGTCCTTCGTTAATGCAGAGGAATCGCGAAGATTCCGCTGAGTCATCGAGTGGTTGACCAGTCTCTCGCTTTATCATGACAGTCAGTTTTCGGCTTTCTCTACTGAGGTGCTCATCCAGATGAACCAGGGCACAATCGCAGTAGTTCTCCCAGTGCCACCTTAGCCGATAGAGAGGAATGTAAGGTATCAAAACACGGGAGCCGGGCAAACCCATCTATTGACCAAAGACATGATTCGGAGATGATGCATATAAGGCCAAACTCGCGACGCCGAACACTCCCGAAGGTATTCGGACTTTACAACATATACTGGGCTGAGTACCGCCCTCGATAATGAGCCCTGGATATCCAGGTACGTGCATTAATCTTGCGTGATGAAGGAGTGTCTATAGTGAGAGCATAGATCCCAAAGCTTGCCAATAACGCCACTATATCTCTTGGTTATTTTAAGTGCCCGGAGGGTGTGAGGCAACACGAGACAATAAAAAAAGGTTTACACAGGGTCTTAATCTAGAAAGAAACCTTTGAATGGGACCCTGCTGCACGTCTGCGCCTTTGTCTCCGTTGTGCCGTATCCTGGAAGGGTGTAGCACGATGGTCATCTGTAAAAAAAGGAAAAACCCAGGTGAAAGAATCTGGTGTGACCGTGTGAAAAGTTGGTTATACTTAATGAACCATGAGAATTCAATTTATTGTTTATTAGTAGGGTCGAGCCGAACTATGGACACTTTTACATGCGGGCAGCCCGTAGCACTACTTATGGGGGCATATCAGTTGACCAAGCTCAGGTTTATCTGGGCTGCTACAACTAGTGGTGCACCGGACACGTCTAGCCGTGTCCGTCATCTCGAAGACCGATCATTTATTCGGGTTGCAGAGGCCGTTCAGTGGTTCGGCTGCTATAGCCGCCACATATTCTTCCGCACACAAGGAACGCGCTGTATTTCCGCTGATTGTGATGATGCCACGTGGACCGAGCATCTTAAGTTTAAGATAAGCGTAATGCGGTACTGCATTGAAACGAGCGAAGGCTGTTCTTCCGAGTAGTGCATGATAGCCGCTTCGGAATGGAGCGATGTCGAAGATTAGTTCTTCGCTTCGAAAGTTGTCGGGAGAACCGAATACAACCTCTAATGTTAGAGAGCCCGTACAGCAGGCCTCTACGCCTAGTATTACTCCATTAAAAGTAGTACTTCTTTTGCTTATTCCTGACGGGTCTAACCCCCATCTTGCGGACAGTGTCCTGATATATCAGATTAAGACTACTGCCGCCGTCCATGAGGACTCGGGTGATATGGTATCCGTCAATTATTGGTTCGAGTACCAAGGCAACCGAACCTCCATGCCGAATACTAGTCGGATGATCCCTGCGGTCGAAAGTGATCGGGCAGGCCAACCATGGGTTGAATTTGGGGGCGACGGGCTCTACAGCATATACGTCTCGGAGTGCGCGTTTGCGCTTCCTCTTTGGTATGTGGGTGACGTAGATCATGTTCACTGTTTTGACCTCCGGTGGAAATTTTTTCTGTCCCCCAGTGTTCAGCTGGCGAGGTTCGTCCTCATCTTCACTTGGCCGCTCCCTCCCCTTGAGTTCGGCATTTAGCTTGCTGGCCTGCTTGAAGACCTAGCATTCTCTGTTGGTGTGATTCACAGGTTTCTCGGGGGTGCGATGAATCTAACAGGATCTGTCTAGAATTTTATTTAGGCTGGATGGTCCATCTCTGCTGCCATTAAATGGCTTTTTCCATTGACCGGGTCGAGAGCCCCTGAATCCAGCGTTTACCGTTGTGTTGTCTGGGCTGTCTTCATTATTTCGACGCTTGTTTTTATTGCGTCGCGGCTTCCCATTGCCATCCCTGATTTCGGATGTGCCTAGGTCGCTAGTGCCGCTGTGGGCCAATCAACTGTCGTCGCCCACGCAAAAGCGGTTCATGAGATTTGTTAGGGATGCCATTGTCCTTGGCTTTTCCTTGCCGAGGTGTCTGGCGAGCCATTCATCCCGGACACTGTGTTTGAAAGCTGGTAAGGCTTCGGCATCGGGATAGTCGACGACTTGGTTCTTCTTGGTGAGAAATCTGTTCCAAAGCTTATGGGCTGACTCTTCGGGCTGTTGGCTTATGTGACTTAAATCATCTACATCCGGAGGTCGGACATTGGTCCCTTGAAAATTAGCCCTGAAAGCGTCCTTGAAAGCACAAGTGCTCCCTTGGTGATTTTGGTAATTAATGTCAACATATCTCTTGTTGGAGTAACACTTTTACCTAGTATGTTTCAGATGAGTTCAATAATGAAGTGGCATGGACTAGAGGATGTGGAACTCTTTCAAGATGTTAAGGACAAAAGGATTGGCTCAAGCTCAAAGCTCAAGACTCTACATTTTGTATTTTAGTGATCCAAGATCACATTGAGTCTATAGGAAAAGCCAATACTATCAAGAGGGGATGAGGTGTTATTTAATGGCTTGCTTGCTCAAAGGGCTTAGTGATATGCTCAAAAGCCCTCAACTACCTTCTCACATCCACATATGACCTAAACCAACTGTCAAACTCGGCCCCACCGATTCTTCCTCTCCGGCGCCACCGAGTTTAGATGTCATAGCCACTGCCACAAACCCTAGGCAAATCGGTCTCACCGATAGGGATCTCAGTCTCACCGAGATGGAATTGCAATCTCTCTATATGTATCTATTACCAGAATTGGTCTCACCGAGTTTGTGCAATCGGTCCTACCGAGATTGCAATGTAAACTCTCTGTCTCCTTTTCGTAACATTTCGGTCTCACCGAGATGAGCGAATCGGTCCCACCGAGTTTACCTGACCAACTCTCTAGTTAGCTTATTACCAAAATCAGTCTCACCGAGTTTGTGTAATTGGTCACACGAAGATTACGTTATACCCTATGTCACGCCCAAGATGCGACCCTATCCTAAAGGAACTCGAAGGTCCCACCAAGGATAGAAGCGCATCTTGAAGACGCTTTTGCAAGGTGGATAACATTACATCAACATTACATAATAGATAGGGACACATACAAGAGGCATACAATGCCACAAGAATACAACGATACATCATACAAGGGATCAACATCCGACTACGGATGAAACACAAACAGAAGCTCAAACGACATCCACCCTGCTAGCCCAGGCTGCCGACCTGGAACCTATCCCCTGATCGAAGAAGAAGCAGAAGAAGAACTCCAAAACAAGCAAACATCGCTCTCGCGTCATGATCATCATATAACCTGTACCTGCAACTGTTGTTGTAGTAATCTGTGAGCCACGAGGACTCAGCAATCCCATTACCATGGGTATCAAGACTAGCAAAGTTTAATGGGAAAAGAAGGGGGTAAAGTGGTGAGGTTGCAGCAGCGACTAAGCATGATATGGTGGCTAACATACGCAAATAAGAGCGAGAAGAGAAGCAAATGAACGGTCGTCAACTAGTAATGATCAAGAGGTTATCCTGAACTCCTACTTACGTCAAACATAACCCAAAGACCGTGTTCACTTCCCGGACTCCGCCGAGAAGAGACCATCACGACTACACACGCGGTTGATGCGTTTTAATTCGGATCTGGTGTCAAGTTATCTACAACCGGACATTAACAAATTCCCATCTGCCACATAACCGCGGGCACGGCTCTCGAAAGTTTAAACCCTGCAGGGGTGTCCCAACTTAGCCCATGACAAGCTCTCGCGATCAACGAAGGAATAGACCTTCTCCCAGGAAGACCCGATCAGTCTCGGAATCCCGGTTTACAAGACATTTCGACAATGGTAAAACAAAGCCAGCAAGACCGCCCGATGTGCCGACATCCCGATAGGAGCTGCACATATCTCGTTCTCAGGGCAACACCGGATAAGCGAAGCGTACAGGTACCGACGAATCCAAGTTGCCAAGGAATGGTCCCGCACGGTTCTCTAGTTTGGACCAACACTTAGACAAGCATTAGCCCAGAGGGGCTATAATAAAGATGACCCTTGGGTTAATTACTCCCAAGGGAAAAGTAGATGGTGGTGAGGCAAATGGTAAAACCAAGGTTGGGCCTTGCTGGAGGAGTTTTATTCAAAGCGATCTGTCAGGGGGGTCCCATAAATCACCCGACCGCGTAAGGAACACAAAATCCGGGAACATAACACCGGTATGACGGAAACTAGGGCGGCAAGAGTGGAACAAAACACCAGGCATAAGGCCGAGCTTTCCACTCTTTACCAAGTATATAGATGCATTAACAATATAAGAGATATTGTGATATCCCAACATAACCCTGTCCACCATGGAGAAAACTTCATCTTCACCTGCAACTAACAACGCTATAAGAGGGGCTGAGCAAAGCGGTAACATAGCCAAACAATGATTTGCTAGGAATGGTGTCAAAGGTTAGAGGTTCATGGCAATTTGGGAGGCTTGAAGAGCAAATGATAGGTAACGCAGCATAGCGAAAGAACGAAGCAACTAGCATAGCAATGATAGTAGTGAGATCCAGGGTAGCGGTCATCTTGCCTGAAATCCCGCAAGGAAGAAGAACGAGTCCATGAAGAAGATGAAGCCACGAAGACGAACCACACGTAGACGAACGAATCCTCACGATCGCAACGAAACGGGAACTATCGAGAAGAAGCACACAACATAGTAAACACACCACACATAGACAAGACATGATGCACAAACAAGCATGATGCATGACAAAGCTAGATGAGGCTACTCATGGCAAGAGATGATGCAAACAAGAACAACACATCAAGGCAAGTTTAAATGAGGCCGGGAACAACATATAACAATTCCGGTAAGTCCTCGTATGCATATTTCGAAATTGGTCCAGAACTGAATAAACCATATGTTCAAGTTGTTAAACATCAAGTTAAAGAGCACCAAGATGATCTACATGAGATTCTAGTCAAGTTACATATAAAGTTCATTAGATTCGGAGCTACGGCCTAGAAGATATGAGCAAAACAAGTTAAGCATGGCATTGATGCAAAATGCACCCCAAACATCAAGCAAACACCTCAAAACAAGGATGCAACATGATAATATGAAACTACATGCAAAAACAAGCAAGTATCATATAGAGCACACTCAAAACGGAGCAACGGTTCAACACATGCACACTATACAAGTCATAACAACAATCTGTCCAAAACAACAACTAGGCATATTGCAAGCATCAAAACAACATGCTACAGCACCCCAACATAATAACAAAAGGCATGGGCATGAAGTACAGATAAAGCATAACAAAACATGAACACTGAGCTATATCCATAAACAACTAGAACATGCTCAAAAAGACATGGGAAGATTGCAAATTATAACAGTTTCAGGCTTAGCAGAAAATAATATCAGGTTGCAATGTTTAGAGCTATCAAACAACATGTTACAAAACTTATCATGCCAAACAAAGGCATGGCATGAATCTACTAATTGCATAGATCAAAAGTCCCTTACTGACCATGAGCCAAAAAGGCATAGAAAATATGATGGCACCCATGTAAACATGGCAAGTTATATTACAGATTCATACATGGCAGGAACAACAATAAGTAGGCATGTTGGTGAGCTTGAACCACTCACCACAGAGCAACACATGGCATGGCAAGGCAACCAACAGTAAGAATACATGTTTGTGAAGCTATACATGGCAAGAGAATGGTCATAGGGTGCATGGATCACTAGCAAACAATCATTGAAACATTGAACTTAATGTTAACAGGCTGACAACAACATTCTCAAGCAACTTTGGAGCAAGATATGAACAATCTACAGCAAGCTATAAATGCAACCAGGGGCATGGATGGATAGGGCATAATATGTAGATCAAAACATTTTTATAGAACATCCCCCAGATTATGCACGAAATGACTAGTAGAGGCATGTTTACATAGCAATAAAATATAACAGAATCAGCCTAGCAAAACAGCAACATCAAGTACCCTCCTTAACAAGCTTGAATCACTCACCACAAGTCATTGCATGACAATATAATCATAGCATCATCAAGAAGGCATGTTTGTGAAACAAACCAAGGCAAGAACAAGTCCATAGCATGCAAGGATCAACTATAGCAACCTTGGCCAAATTGAATAACAAGTAAACAATCTGCTAGGAAACATTTTGAAGCAAAAGTAGAGCACCAAAATTACATGCTAGACTACTCCATAATTGCAAACAAGGGCATGAATGGATAGACAATAACCATATGCTCAAAACACCCTTACTGAAGTATCTCAAAATATGCATGGATCTCTCTGTAGCATCAAGTTTACATGGCATCAAAATAACAGCAGAACATGGACTAAAATCAGCAATATCACGAAGCCTAGTTTGCATGCTTGTGCTAGTCACCACATTGATCACAAAAATACATGGCATACACCCCTGGAAAGATGGCATGGCATAGATCAAAACACATGTAGACATCAACCCCACAGGATGCACACATCAATCATGGCAAAAATGACAATTGAGCAAGTTATAACAGTTTCAGCAGGTTAACATCAACATGCACTCTTCCAACAGCATTTCGGGCATCAAGATGAGCTCAAATGAAAATGACGCAATGTAAAGAAATGAAGTACTCGTCGAGACGAACAATTGAACATATTGCACGTACGAAACGGAGCAGTATGCAGCAAGTTGTGATGCGATGAACATGGCATGATAATGTAAAAAATATAGGGACTTAGGCGTTTTTCGGGGTCAACCTCATAACTGGATCTGGATCGGGCGAGCGCGCGGATCGAGGTCGGGCCGGAGCTCGCCGGAGACGAGCGGCGCGGCGGCCTGAGCTGGAGGGCGCGGAGGGCGACGGGGAGGCGGGGCGACAAGGAGGCCGGCAGCGAGGAGGATCCGCGACGCGGCAGGGTGGCTCGCGGGGACGGGCGGCGCGGGCGCCGTCGGCCGTGGACGGGCCGGGCGGTGGCATCGCCGACGGCCAGAGGCGGCGGGAGGCCATGCCGGCGAGGTGCCGTGGCGAGGCGCGGGGCGGCGCCCGACCGGAGGCGACGAATGACGGCGACGGGCGGAGGCGGAGGAGCGCTCGGGCGGCGGCGGCGCAGATCGGGCCCGCGCGGGCCCCGGATGGGCTCCGCGGGCCGGCGGCACGGGGCGGCGGCGGGAGGCCACGTGGCAGGCGGTGGTTGGCCGGGCGGCGGCGGGCGGACGTGTCCGGAGCGGTGCGGACGCGTCCGGTGGCGGCGGAGGGCGATTTTTAGGGTTTGGACCCGGGATTAGAGGAGAGGTGCACATATATATAGGTAGAGGGAGCTAGGAGAGTCCAAATGAGGAGCGGTTTTCGCCCACACGATCGTGATCGAACAACCGAGAGCATGGAGGGGAGTTTTGTGGGTTTTGGGCCACTTTGGAAGGGGTGTTGGGCTGCAAACAAAGAGGGCTTTTACGGTTACCCGGTTAAGCGTTGGAGTATCAAACGACCTCCGAATGGCACGAAACATGACAGGCGGTCTACCGGTGGTATACCAAGGCCGCTTGGCAAACCTTGGTCCATTCCGAGAAAGTTTAACACCCACTCACAACAGGAGACAAAAGGGGGACGCCGGGGGACATAGGAGTGCCGGATCGCAAAACGGATAACGGGGAAAATGCTCGGATGCATGAGACGAACACGTATGCAAAATGAGATGCACATGATGACATGATATGAAATGCATATGATGACATGGCAAAGTGCAACACGCAAGCAAATGACATGGCAACAACGGCGAATGACGGACACCTGGCGCATCGAATCCGGGGCGTTACACCCTAACCCTAATCATATCGGTCGTACCGACTTGCATGTCGGTCCCATCGAAAATCCTAACAGTCACTAGATTTGTTGAATCGGTCTGATCGAGTTTCTCAATTCTGTCCCATCAAGATTGGCAAGTTGTGTGTAACGGTTAGATTTTGTTTGGAGGCTATATATACACCTCGACCTCCTCTTCATTGGAGGAGATAGCCATCAGAACAAACCTACACTTTCAGCATACATTTTCTGAGAGAGAACCCCCTACTCATGTGTTGAGACCAAGATATTCCATTCCTACCATATGAATCTTGATCTCTAGCCTTCCCCAAGTTGCTTTCCACTCAAATCTTCTTTCCACCAAATCCAAATCCTGTGAGAGAGAGTTGAGTGTTGGGGAGACTATCATTTGAAGCACAAGAGCAAGGAGTTCATCATCAACACACCAATTTTTACTTCTTGGAGAGTGGTGTCTCCTAGATTGGCTAGGTGTCACTTGGGAGCCTCCGACAAGATTGTGGAGTTGAACCAAGGAGTTTGTAAGGGCAAGGAGATCGCCTACTTCGTGAAGATCTACCGCTAGTGAGGCAAGTCCTTCATGGGCGACAGACATGGTGGGATAGACAAGGTTGCTTCTTCGTGGACCCTTCGTGTGTGGATCCCTCCGTGGACTCGCGCAGCCATTACCCTTCGTGGGTCGAAGTCTCCATCAACGTGGATGTACGATAGCACCACCTATCGGAATCATGTCTCAAAAATCTCCGTGTCTCCAAATTGTGTTTGCACACTCCAATCCCATCCCTTTACTTTCTTGCAAGTTGCATGCTTTACTTTCCGCTGCCCATATACTCTTTGCATGCTTGCTTTGATATGTGTTGTGATTGTTAAACTTGTGCCAAAACTCCACTTGAACTTAAAGAAGTTAAAAACTGCAACTTTTGGTACTTAGTGTCTAATCAGCCCCCCCCCCCCCCCTCCTCTAGACACCTCTTCTCGATCCTTTCAGTCATCGAGTTCCTCCCAACTTCAAATTGATTTTTCAGGGAGGCTTTTCAACCAGTGTCGAGCTGGTACTTTCAACTTGAGGGGTAGGTATTTGATGGCGTCGAGATCATCTCCGCGAGCCATATGGATGTGAAGAATAAAGTCCTCAATCCAGACTGGAGGGTCTGTCGTTCCGTCGTATGCCTTGATGTTTATGGGTTTAAACCCCTCTGGAAATTCATGATCCAGCACCTCATCGGTGAAGCACAGGGGGTGTGCGCCACCCCTATATTTGGATGTGTCGAGGCATGCGTCCAACGGCTGTAGTGTTCGGTGTTGATTCCGAGCTGGTAGTCGATCAGTATAGTCGGTTTGGTGGCTGTGATCCTGCGTAGGAGCACGCTTCCTAGATCCATAGATGGACCTGGCCATACCGGCTCTTTTGTCCAGGTGCTCACGTAGATCGTGTGCTAACTTGTGTGCGGCGTCATTAGCCGCTCTGTCTCGGCCACGGGGTGGTCAGTCCGGCAGATCGGACGTATTGTTCTTCGGCGGAATGGACGCGATAGCCTCGTCGTCGAATTCGGGCAGCAGCTTGCATTTTGGGTAGCTCTTTGTGTGGTGATCATTGCCATATATTTCGTCAGTGTCGAGCACTTTGTTCAATCTGTGGTTGAGCATATCCTACGCGGCTTTAAGACATTGCTTCTGCTTCTTCAAGCTCCTCGTGGTGGCAATAAGCCTTCCGTGGAGGTGCTCTTGTTCGAAATGCTTTTCCGGGACGATGTGTGCATCGTCGTCCGAACTATTCTCCTCTTCGGAGACAGGTTTATAAGTTTTGTCTTCGGCATCGTTGTGATCGGACAGCGGCCCCAGACTGTGTTCGCCGTCCCCTGGCTCATCCTGCTCCATCGCTGGGTCTATAGGGTCGTCATTATCTTTAGAGTCGTCTGGGGTATTACTCTTTCGTGTGCCGGTATTGCTGTTTTTGCTATGGCGGGCTTTAGAGCGGCGCCGCTGACATCGGCGCTTTGTTTGCTTCTCGAGGGGATTATCCTCCGTTGCATCCTCGCCATTGCTTTCTTTGGGTGTGTCCACCATGTATATATCATATGATGAGGTGGCTGTCCAGCACCCTGGGGGCGGTGGTTCCCATTTTTCTCCGGCATCATCATCCATACCGTTGATGTCTTCGGAGTCAAAGTCAAGCATGTCGATTAAGTCGTCGACAGTGGATATTAAGTGGGTGGTGGGTGGGTAATGAATTCCTTCGTCGTCCGCTTCCCACTCAAGCCGGACATAGTTCGGCCAAAAGTCTCCTGACAGGGAGAGAGATTTTAATGAGTTTAGAACATCACCCAGGGGCGAGAGCTGAAAGACATCTGCCGAGCTAAACTCCATGATCGGTGCCCAGTCAGATCCGATGGGCACGGATGCACGCGGTTTGGAGCCTATGGCCGGAGACGAGTCTGAGGGTCTGATGATACAGGTCCCCTTGGAGGTGAGACCTGTGTTCGGCTCTATCGCCGCTGAGTGTGCAGCCTCCATGGCGGGGTCCATCCACCCGTACTCGGATGGCGTGATCTGCTCTGGATTTAAAGCCAGTGCAGTTCCAGGTGCAAGCTCCTGAACATCGTTCGACGGACGATCTAGGTCATGCTCGTCGCGACTGTAGGGTGTACCTATCATGGGCTCGAATCCGTCGAAGATCAAGTCTCCGCGGATGTCGGTAGTGTAGTTCAAGCTTCCAAACGTGACCTGATGGCCAGGGGCGTAACTATCGATATGCTCCAGATGGCCAAGCAAGTTGGCCCGCAGTGCGAAGCCGCCGAATGCGAAGATCTGTTTGGGGAGGAAAACCTCGCCCTGGACCGCGTCGTTGTGGATGATTGAAGGAGCCATCAAGCCTTATGGTGATGACACAGTGGAACTCTCAATGAAAGCACCAATGTCGGTGTCAAAACCGGCGGATCTCGGGTAGGGGGTCCCGAACTATGCGTCTAAGGCTAATGGTAACAGGAGGCAGGGGACATGATGTTTACCCAGGTTCGGGCCCTCTCTATGGAGGTAATACCCTACTTCCTGCTTGATTGATCTTGATGATATGAGTATTACAAGAGTTGATCTACCATGAGATCGTAGAGGCTAAACCCTAGGAGCTAGCCTATGATTATGATTGTTGTTGTCCTACAGACTAAACCCTTCGATTTATATAGACACCGGAGGGGCTAGGGTTACACAGAGTCGGTTACAGAAAAAGGAATCTACATATCCGAATCGCCAAGCTTGCCTTCCACGCAATGGAGAGTCCCACCCGGACACAGGACGAAGTCTTCAATCTTGTATCTTCATAGTCCAACAGTCCGGCATAAGCATATAGTCCGGTTGTCCGAGGACCCCCTAATCCAGGACTCCCTCAATCACAAGAATGCTCTTGTTGCACAACACTAGAGAGACGCTAGCACGATTGCCCAATAGGCGGATACGGAACTTGTGCACAACCTACTAGATAAAAATGCAACGACTTCTATCCCAAGTATGCTATATGTATGGTATTCCAGTGGTATGGTCCAAGATGATCGGATATGAGAATCTTAATGTAGTATAATGCTATGGTTCTTGCTAACAAGCTTTTTGCTTATCTTTCCTTCTTGCTTAAAAGCTTGTTTGGCTCTGTCACTTTTGAGCTCGTTTCTCATGCAAAACTTCACGAACCAAATAGCAATTGTGTATGCGATGACAACTTTGTGACACAAAATATGATACCAAGATATGCACCACCATGATATGGTATGTGTACTATGGGGAGTATGATCACTAATGTGCACAAGTCACGTTGCCGGCAATACTCAAAGGCTAGTCTCGATGGGTAAGCAATGCAAAAGTAAGGCTATGTGGTTAATCAATGCAATGGCATGGAATAGACAAAGATGTCATCGAGGTTACCGCCGCGGTAGTCATTTGTAAGCACGGACGGTTGTTGGCAATGACAATTCCTTGGCGAAGATGAGCGGTGGGGATGTTGATGTCGAACCGTACGTATATAGCCGAAACACAATAGGACACGGGAACCACAAATCAAACTCTCAAAGACCAAAACGGGTCAAAATTGTCGTAAGTGGAAGCGGTAAGCAATGGTGGTGCTTGCGGAAAGCGGTGGTGGTATGCGGAAGTGATGGTGGTATGCGGAAGTTTATTTGGGCACTCGAACAAAAGTTGGCGAAAGTTAGGCGGGAAACGGGGCGGTGGATGCAAATTTTGTTGTCAGGGGCCGGATGTCCGGGCCTAGGGGCCGGATGTCTGGGGCGGGCTGGATGTCCGGGCTCAGGATACGTGGACGAACGCGATGAACTTCGCGGGGGAAAGTCAACTCTGGGGCAAAATTCGGATGATTTAGTGGATGGAAATTGCGGAGAAGATGGGGGAAAGCTAGATCCACGCATGGCAAAGCAAATTCATGGATCAAATCCAACAAAACTTCATCACACCAAAAAATCACAAAAAAAATTGGGGCTATTTTTGGTGGGGATTTTCGGATTAGGATGAAAAACAACAAAATCAAGCTAGAAAACAAAAGGGTAGGGGCTCCAAGAACGTGATCAACGTGGCTCATGATACCAAGATGATGTAGGGTAGAACCCTAGATGTCCGATATTTCACGTTTGGAGGGAATCGTATCGAGAATACGAAGAACACGAGGGGAAAACGAGGGGAAACACAAGAGAAATCACTCAACAACAAGAGATGGTCAGACATATGCTAGATCCACGAAACACAAACAGATACACGATCCGTATCCAACAACGGATGATACATAGGGTAACAGGTTCTTCTCCATGAGGAGGTCTTGAGTACTTCCCGTTAGGGGTCTTGAATCCAAGTGGATCTTCTCCGAAGAGGCACGGTCTCCCTCGGAGGAGCAGATCCGGATGGAAGAGCGAGGCTCTATCTGACAAATGAGCTATCACAACGCTAACCCTAGAAAGAGGGCGGAGGAGGAGTGTATATAGTCTAAGGGGGTGAAGGGGTACATGGGCTCGGCCCTTTACACTGTGCATAGACAGGGGTGGCCGGACGTCCGGGCGTCGGGCCGGATGTCCGGGCGCTCGCAAGGCGCCGGATGTCCGGGCGCTGGGGCCGGATATCTGGGCTGACTGGGTTCAACTTCTGTGATGGGGCACCGGATTTATTGGGGTCGAGCCGGATGTCCGGATGCTTGTCATGCGGCGGATGTATGGGGCCTTGGCCGGATGTCCGGGGCCTGTAGGTTCGGTTGGGCTGCGAATGGGGTAGATGCTCCACGGGCCGGATGTCCGGGGCTTGGGGCCGGATGTCCGGGTCCTGGGGACTTCTCAGGTTCCTTCCGTCATTCCTCTTCATCCACGAACTTGGGGGATTGACCATCATCATGTGCATCCTCGGGAGGGTTCTCTTGGTAACTAATCATGCACAACATTTCGGACTTAGGTAGTAGCCATGTCGCGAGGGGATCAAATGAGATATCACTAAGGAAAGAAGTCACCTCGGTCTCGAGAGCCCTAGCTCGTGCTCGTGTCATAGGTCCTCTTGGCACTCGGTAATACGATGGTAGGTCCATGGGGATGACTGTAGGATGCTCCGCATCAGACCATCTTCATCTTATGCCTCCCATGGATTGATAAACCTGAGGTCATCCACTTGAGGGAAATTTGCTATTTTCCTACAAAACTCTGCACTTGGAGGCCCATCAACTTCTACAAGGAATAAGTTGTGTAGTAGACATCAGCCGTCCAGCTATTCCATGTCAAACTTCATTTCTGCGACTTAGGCCTCGTCCGCCCGTCGCCCTTCGATTTCGCCATGGATCAAGATCTGGCTTCAGAATTTTACCACAAGGACTAGCCTTGGATCCCTTGCTAGATCTGGAATCCCTTCCGCCACCAGCGCTCCATGCCATCGATAGCATATAGGTCGACCTTGGTCACATAATTTTATTATCGGGAGAAGATCCCATCGGCTACCGCACCTAGCTATCGACATGTGCTCGAACTGGTCTACCGCCACCGTGGGCCACCTTGCCTCACACCACCGCCGTGCCGCTGAGGAGTGATGACTTCTGATACCAATTCGTCAGATCGTACTGAGGATCAACAATTAATAATAGATCATTCACTCAAGATAAACCATTGATAAACTCCCGATACGGAAACCCGTCGATTAATTGGGGGGATTTTGGCTATAATAGCTATTAGAAGATAAGAACTAGGATTGAGTTTGTCTCATTACATTTGATACTCTTCTCCTTGAACACAGGTGAGCTTATAAAGGAGCTTACAAGAAAGGTGGGAAGCATAGGAAGGAAAACAGTGTTGTGTGGGTGGTAAAGTAGCCATTGCGATCTGGACCGTCAATCCCGCTTCGTCATTCCCGGCCATAATATCTTCACAATGGCCAAACCGAGACAGAGATAAGTGAATATAAGTGACACTTGCATTCTGGAACTGACATGGTGCCCCTGCTAAGCGCTTGGCATTGGAGATGCCCTAAGAGCCAAAGATTCGGCGACTGGGTCATGTTAGCTTGTGACAACTCTGCTCTAGGAGTCTAGTAAAATGGTTACTCTGCGTAATCATGTAGTAATGCTTTCTATTTCTTTGCATAATGAGGATAAAGGGCTACTTCTGATTCTCAATTCTAGTTACTTTCATGAATTCCATGATGTATGCATGCATCCTCTATCTTTGATGGCTCTAAACCTATTTTTTAGTCAAGTCTATAGGTGGAGCAAGAATAACACCACTCTTAGTTTCGTCATGATTTTTTCCTTTTGCAATACTGACAGAGACACCATCTTAGGAAGTTATAGCTAACGGAAGGCTCAAGTAGCACCTGCAATCCATGATGAAGTTGACCTTGATGAGTTATTGGATGTGAGTTGAACTTTAAACCATCCCTTATCGTCTCGTGTTTTTCTTTGGTGTAGAGCACCAAAAACTTTTGTATCTGTTGTGCTACCATTATATTGAGGAACTATTTTGTAGGACCTAGTGCTTGAAAAATTGCTTGCTAAACGAATTGCTGCTCTGAAGGTAATTATTTTGTCTCACTTGTCAAGCTTGTCTAAGTGACATGTCATGTGTTAAGTATCTCAATTCTCTATGCAACAGAAAGAGGTCAAGAAGCGTGAAGTGCTAAATAGGCAAGGTCATGATGAATACAAGGATACAACTGAAGGAGATTTCTTTGGACATGTCACTTGTGGTGACAAGGTCATTTGTCATTTCTACCATCGTGAATTTTACCGCTTAAGCCATTAGTCCCTTTTATGTTAGATGCTTTACCCTTGCCCCTAATGATTTGGTAAAGGATAATGATGTAAATCTATGGTAGGATCATGGATAAGCATTTGAAGGCAGTTGCACCAGTCTATTTGGGAACTAAATTCATTAACCTTGGAGCCAACGTTCATATATCACTCTTAGTTTTAAAGTTACTTTTGATTTTAATACATCGACGGGTGCTGATTTGTTGATAACTACTACAGAATGCTCCCTTGTTTGTGGCAAAAATTGCAATCAAAACGTTCCCATGTGTTGTATTGTTCAAGTAAGTGCACAAATTGCTCATGGATTCTACCTATTGCATCATTAGATACCGAGCCTTGTAATTGTTTCATGCTCCTCTTTATTCCTATGTCAGCATGTGAAGTTTAATTGAGGGTCATTCTAATTTAACTTTTTTGCGGTACTTATGTGTTCTAGGAAGGGTATTGCTGTTGATTGGTTAGTTTGCTTGAAGACCTTGGAAATAAAGATGATTTTTCTATCAGGGCTTTGGAAAATATACCGATAAAATATATGTTAACACCCTGAAAATGTAGGTATAATTGAGGAAGGAAGAAAGACAATGAAGAAGAAGACGATGAGACAGACATGCCAACGAATAGGATGGTTAGATCTTTCACTGATTACGATTCACATTTAGATTCAAATGATGAAGTGATATGATCATGTCTTTTGCAACATTAAAAATTTCTCTTCTATACTCTAGTTCTCAAAATTTCTTTATGATCTATGTGTATCGTATTGTATCACACAAGATAACTCGAGACTGGAGGTACGAGTGATATGTGAATAGCTTCGGTTTTACATGATCTGGGTTATAGTTCATCAATTATCAGAGTACAATACATATGTATGACTAAGTATTAGTGCTGCTATTATGCTTCAGTGTCGGACATTTCAGCTTCCTTATTCATCTCTGGCATTTCAGTGATCACATCAAAGCCTTTTCACAATAGCATACAAGGTAATTTCCATTAGGGCGCGCATGGTCTCTATTCAGCTGTGGCAAAATGTATTTTTATAGGAGTAGTTTAGCATAATGCCATGCCGATAGATAGTTCGGTCCCTGATAATGTCTGCAAGCAACCGATTAGCCACATCATTATGTTTGTCAGGTGACTGAGATACCATTCATCACATATTGTAGCTACATAATTTCTCAAGTATTAGCTTTATTCATCGCAATGTCACCAAAAAACAATCTGACAAAAAATATTCACAATATTATCACTATTACTTATCTTATTATACACTCAATTTCAACTTACTATGTTGGATATATGATATAAGTTTTTTTGTATATAACTTCTCGACTAATGGCCTGGGCTTGCAATAGAATGGTAGACCTATATTGGTTGTGTGCTTAGAAGTCGACACTGCATATACTTAGAGTAGCCTCCGATTGCATGCAACTGACGCACATATTATTTGATGTGCAAGATCAAAGGGGTCGACGAGTTCTCAAGCAACAAGCCTCTCTTGGTAACTGAGGCAGTCTATCAGTTTTTAAGATAGCCTACAAGCATATAGGGTGTTGAAGTATAAATGTATAGCCCACCTTTCCCCAACAGCTTGAGTTATTTTGGCGAACTCGCTGGTGCATGCCAATCTACATGGTATCAGAGCCAAGACCCGGCTGGGGCAATTTAAAAATAAAAAATGCAGCTCACTTTTGGTCCATGTTTTAGGCCTGAGGGAGCCACACCCGAGGGGGAGTGTTAAAGTATAAATGTATAGCCCACCTTTGCCCATTAGCTTGACTTTTGGGTGAACAAGCTGGTGCGTGCAGTTCTACATAGGGGAGAATCGCATCAGCGCCTGGTTTTGGTCGGAAACTAAGGACTAGAATTGCAATTTTGTAGTATGGGGTTGACAAGCAAATACAAACCTTGGCTTTGTTTGGCACAACATAGTCTACCTTCTGATGTGTCCCAATATCTTTCCAGATCCTATCGAGTGCATAAAGGTTGCGCACCTTCTAAAAAAGAAATTGGTCTTCCAATTGTGATTAGAGATTCCAAATCCTCAAACACAACTTCACCACCACCCCACTTCTTGTTCATCTCGATAATTTTAAGTTATTCCAAATCTTCTGTAATGCTCCTCGCAAGGATTCAGTACAGTTCCCATTCAAGGACGTTCATTACATTACCAATGCGAACACTTGACATTCAAATTGATTGCATAAACATCACGTCAATTGTGCACCCATGGACTTAATTATCCCACTCATGTTCTACAACTAATAATTGCTACCCATTCTGTACAAGGAGAAAATACCCAAGCCTTCCTTATATCCCGGTTCTACATTTGTCATTTTAATCCAAACTTGGCAAATGATATACTCATTGGTAATCATTGTGAGATCTACCCCATCACCAAAGCATGACATGCATCTTTACCAAACCAAGAATCAAAGACTTTAACCTAAACATAACCAACACTACCGACAAGGCCAATATCATGGTTGATTCCCTCAATCACAAAGCTTCTTGCAAAATCTCATGATTGAGCAAAAAATAACCTGTTGTTTGTGACAAATTCAGCAAGCTGAATCTTCAACTTGTTTTTGAAATCTACCTTGCTAGTTTGGAAGTCATTTGAAGTCGTGAACACTCTATCTGCCCGACTTAATGACATGATGACACTCCCCACCATTTTAGTTATTGTTCCTCCAACTAGTTCAATGATCAGAGCTGCCCAGTTCCTATATATTTAGTTTGTGGAGTTATCTTCACTTCCAAATACCGGGGATGTTTCCAAAATTCTATTGGAACTAACCTTCTCTTCAACACTGATTTCGATCCGAAAACTAGCAGCCAAGTTGAAAGACTGAACCAAATCCATCAAGACATGATGCATACATTTATTGTCACATTTAGCATTAAGTGGGGGAATGCCTTTCTTTTGCTGAAGTCGTGAACAACATCAATCACTCCACCTTTCCAAGTTCCATACGATCATATGTATCATACTACTCTCAATAGGTTCAAAACCGGTCAATGTGTAATTGTTAGTCCTCGCATTATCTAGTAAGCCGAAGAATTAAGTGTGCATCATTCATGACAACTACAAAGCATATCAATCTCAATAGAAAGTATCCAATGATTGTGAGCACTGACATATGGTGTATTGCTACGTCTTGATCTTGCATTGGTTTTCCTTGGAGAGGAAAGGGTGATGCAGCAATAGTAGCATAAGTATTTCCCTCAGTTTTTGAGAACCAAGGTATCAATCTAGTAGGAGGCTCCTCAAAAGTCCCACGCAGCTACACAAACAAACAAAGAACTCGCAACAAACGCAATAAAGGGGTTGTCAATCCCTTCACGGCCAGTTGCGAAAGTGAGATCTGATAGAGATACTATGATAAGATAAATATATTTTGGTATTTTATAATATAGATGCAAAAAGTAAAGATGCAAATAAAAGTAGATTGAAAGCTTATATGATAAAAGGTAGACCCAAGGGCCATAGGTTTCACTAGTGGCTTCTCTCAAGATAACATAAGTAATACGGTGGGTGAACAAATTACTGTCGAGCAATTGATAGAAAAGCATGATCATGTATATAGGCATCACGTCCATGACAAGTAGACCGAATCCTGCCAGCATCTACTACTATTACTCCACACATCGACCGACTCCTGCCTGCATCTAGAGTATTAAGTTCATAAGAACAGAATAACGCATTAAGAAAGATGACATGATTTAGAGGGATAAACTCAAGGAATATGATATAAACCCCATCTTTTTATCCTCGATGGCAACAATACAATACGTGCCTTGCTGCCCCTGCTGTCACTGGGAAAGGACACCGCAAGATTGAACCCAAAGCTAAACACTTCTCCCATGGCAAGAAAGATCAATCTAGTAGGCCAAATCAAACTGATAATTCGAAGAGACTTGCAAAGATAACTCAATCATACATAAAAGAATTCAGAGGAGATTCTAATATTTCTCATAGATAAACTTGATCATAAACCCACAATTCATCGGATCTCGACAAACACACCGCAAAAAGAGTTTACATCGAATAGATCTCCACAAGAGAGGGGGAGAACATTGTATTGAGATCCAAAAAGAGAGAAGAAGCCATCTAGCTAATAACTATGGACCTGATGGTCTGTGGTAAACTACTCACAACTTATCGGAGGGGCTATGGTGTTGATGTAGAAGCCCTCCATGGTCGATTCCCCCTCCGGCAGAGCACCGGCGAAGGCTCCAAGATGGGATCTTGCAGATACAAAAGGTTACGGTGGTGCAAATTGTGTTTCGTTGGCTCCCTGGATATTTTCGGGGTACGTAGGTATGTGTAGGAGGAAGAAGTATGTCGATGGCCGCCTGTGGGGCCCAGGAGATAGGGGGCGCGCCCAGAGGGGGTGGGCGCGCCCTCCTATCTCCTGGCCGCCCCGCAATCTTCTTGACTTGCACTCAAAGTTCTCCGGATCATGTTCGTTCCAAAAATCACGCTCCCAAAGGTTTCATTCCATTTGGGCTCCATTTGATATTCCTTTTCTCTAAAATACTGAAATAGGCAAAAAAACAGTAATACGGGCTAGGCCTCCGGTTAGTAGGTTAGTCCCAAAAATGATATAAATGTGTAAAATAAAGCCCATAGACATCCAAATGGGGTAATATAATAGCATGGAACAATCAAAAATTATAGATACGTTGGAGACGTATCAAGCATCCCCAAGCTTAATTCCTACTCGTCCTTGAGTAGGTAAATGATAAAAACAGAATTTTTGATGAGGAATGCTACCTAGCATAATTCTCAATGTAATTTTCTTTATTGTGCCATGGATGTTCAGATCCAAATGATTCAAGATAAAAGCTTATAAAACATAAAAATAATAATGCTTCGAAGCATACTAACAAATAATCATGTCCTATCAAAATAGCATAGCCAAAGAAAGCTTATCCCTACAAATCATATAGTTAGGCCATGCTTCATTTTCATCACACAAAATACTCCCATCATGCACAACCCCGGTTTCAGCCAAGGAATTGGTTCATACTTTTTAACGTGCTGCAGCTTTTTCAACTCTTACGCAATACATGAGTGCAAGCCATGGACATATCACTATGGTGGTATAAGGTGGTGGTTGTGAGGACAAAAGGAGGGAGAAGATAGTCTCACATCAACTAGGCGTATCAACGGGCTATGGAGATGCCCATCAATAGATATCAATGTGAGTGAGTAGGGATTGCTATGCAATGGATGCACTAGAGTTATAAATATATGAAAGCTCAACAAAAGAAACTAAGTGGGTGTGCATCCAACTTGCTTGCTCACAACACCTAGGGCATTTTGAGGAAGCCCATCATTGGAATATACAAGCCAAGTTCTATAATGAAAAATTCCCAGTTAGTATATGAAAGTGACAACATAGGAGACTCTCTATCATGAAGATCATGGTGCTACTTTGAAGCACAAGTGTGGAAAAGAGATAGTAGCATTGTCCCTTCTCTCTTTTTCTCTCATTTTATTTTTTTTTCTTTTGTTCTTTTTTCTTTTCCTTTTTAAAGTCCAAAGTCTCATCCCGACTTGTGGGGGAATCATAGTCTTCATCATCCTTTCCTCACTGAGACAATGCGCTAATAATGAAGATCATCACACTTCTATTGATTTACAACTCAAGAATTACAACTCAAAGCTAGAACAAGATATGACTCTATATGAATGCCTCCGGCGGTGTACCGGGATATGCAATGAATCAAGAGCGACATGTATGAAAATTATGAAGGTGGCCTTGCCACAAATACGGTGTCAACTACATGATCATGCAAAGAGCAATATGACAATGATGAAGTGTGTCATAATAAACGGAACGGTGGAGAGTTGCATGGAAATATATCTCGAAATGGTTATGGAAATGCCATAATAGATAGGTATGGTGGCTGTTTTGAGGAAGGTAAATAATGGGTGCATGATACTGGCGAAAGTTGCATGGTATAATAGAGGCTAGCAAAGTGGAAGGATGAGTGTGCGTATATCCATGGACTCACATTAGTCATAAAGAACTCATATACTTATTGAAAAGTCTACTTGCCCTCGAAGAAAAGTACTACTACGCATGCTCCTAGGGGAAGGGTTGGTAGGAGTTAACCATCGCGCGATCCCGACCTCCACTCATAAGGAAGGCAATTAAAAGAGCACCTCATGCAACAAATTTGTCACACAACTTTTACCATACGTGCATGCTATGGGACTTGCTAACTTCAACACAAGTACTTCTCAATTTCATAATTACCCACTAGCATGACCCTAACATTACTGCCTTTATATCTCAAAACAATTATCAAGCATCAAATTGATCATAGCATCCAATTCACTTCCTATGATAGTTTTCATTATACCCAACATGCATGCTCATCATTCCAGGACCAAAATTTTAACCATAGCAAATACCATGTTATTCTAAAAGACTCTCAAAATAATATAAGTGAATCATGAGAGACTAGCAATTTCTTCAAACTTAAGCCACCGCCATGCTCTAAAAGATATAAGTGAAGCACTAGAGCAAAAACTATCAAGCTCAAAAGATATAAGTGAAGCACATAGAGTATTCTAGCAAATTCTAATCAAGTGGGCTTCTCGCGAAAGGTGTGTACAGCAAGGATGATTGTGGTAAACTAAAAAGAAAATAATAATATAATACACGACGCTCCAAGCAAAACACATATCATGTGGCGAATAAAAATATAGCTCCAAGTAAAGTTACCAATCAACGAAGACGAAAGAGGGGATGCCTTCCCGGGGCATCCCCAAGCTTAGGCTTTTGGCTTTTCTTGAATATCTTGGGGTGCCATGGGCATCCCTAAGCTTAGGCTCTTGCCACTCCTTATTCCATAGTCCATCAAAGCCTTTCCCAAAACTTGAAAACTTCACAACACAAAACTCAATAGGAAATCTTATAAGCTCCGTTAGTGAAAGAAAAAAAAACCACCACATAAGGTACTGTAATGAACTCATTCTTTATTTATTTTTGTGTTAAACCTACTGTATTCCAACTTCTCTATGGTTTATAAACTATTTTACTAGCCATAGATGCATCAAAATAAGAAAACAACACACGAAAAACTGAATCTGTCAAAAACAGAACAGTATGTAGCAATATGTAACTAACGCAAACTTCTGGAACTCTAAAACTCCTACCAAAATAGGAAGTCCTGGAAAATTTGTCTATTGATCAGCATCAAAAAGAATCAACGCAAAATCACGTTTCTGTGACTTAGCAGAACTAAATTCGTGCATGCAAAGTTTCTGTTTTTCAGCAGAATCAAATCAAGTATCATCATAGGTTATCCTATAGGTTCTACTTGGCACAAACACTAATTAAAAGATAAAACCACATCTAAACAGATGGTAGATGCAAAATTTATTACTAAACAGGAACAAAAACAAAAAACACAAATAAAATTGGGTTGCGTCCCAACTAGCACTATCGTTTAACGCCCCTAGCTAGGCATAAAAGCGAAGATAGATCTAAGTGGTGCCATAATAATAAGATAGATCTTGAAAACTCATCTCATATTCTCTACGTTCGGCAGCAAGTTTTCTTTGAGGCAAGCAAAAGTAATCAAAAGGGCTAAATTTAGCGGGACAAAAGTCCCCAAGACAATCTCAGGAGGAACGGGTTCCTCCTTTGGCCCTTCATAATGCACAACTAATTCATCACTAAAAGCATTCTTTTGGCAAAATCTCGTGAGCCTATACTCAAGAGAGTATCCTAGCTCATTATTTTGAAGAGCAAAATCATTATTAAGTTCAGAAATTCTATCAACCAAGACATTCATAGGAACCTTATTTCTAAGGTTTTCATTGAAAGTAACATAGTACGAAGATTGAAAATGCCTAATTTCCTCTCGATCAAAGAGGACCGCCTCTATGGGAGGATGACCGGCATCCACCCTATAGTGCGCAAAGATTTCTTTGGCCTCTCTTATTATAAATCAAAACTCGTGAGCCAAAAAGATAGTAACAGCGCGCTTAATAGAAGAATGCTCAATATTGGAAAATTCTAGGAAAATTCTGTGTATGCAAGGATGCATATGCATAAATTGTCTTTCAAGTTCAACTACAAGCATAGCGATAGCATCCGCAAGACCACTAGTTCTATGAAGAATAGAACCACCCATGGAAGGTAAAGCACCGGCATAAGTAAAGAAATCTTGAATAACACCTTTTCCAATAATGTTACCACTACCGATTCGAAACATTTTAGTATGCAAGATAGGGGGTTCTTCAGCCGGAGCCTCAGAATTTTCCATGTTATCATTATTGTCCATATTGACGATAATCTCCCAAATTTCTGACATAACAACAAACAAAAGCAAGTAGGAAGAAAGCAAGCGAAAGAGACAGGAGAAGATTGGGAAAGAGAGGGCAAATAAAATGGCAAGGGTGAAGTGGGGGAGAGGAAAACGAGAGGCAAATGGCAGATAATGTAAATGCGAGGGAGATGAGTTTGTGATGGGTACTTGGTGTGTCTTGACTTGAGCGAAGACCTCCCCGGCAACGGCGCCAGAAATCCTTCTTGCTACGTCTTGAGCTTGCGTTGGTTTTCCTTGAAGAGGAAAGGGTGATGCAGCAATAATAGCGTAAGTATTTCCCTCAGTTTTTGAGAACCAAGGTATCAGTCTAGTAGGAGGCTCCTCAAAAGTCCCACGCACCTACACAAACAAACAAAGAACTCTCAACCAATGCAATAAAGGGGTTGTCAATCCCTTCATGGCCACATGAGAAAGTGAGATCTAATAGAGATAGTATGATAAGATAAATATATTTTTGGTATTTTATAATATAGATGCAAAAAGTAAAGATGCAAATAAAAGTAGATTGAAAGCTTATATGATAAAAGATAGACCCGGGGGCCATAGGTTTCACTGGTGGCTTCTCTCAAGATAGCATAAGTATTACGGTTGGTGTCGGTGTCAAAACCGGGGGATCTCGGGTAGGGGGTGCCGAACTGTGCGTCTAGGCGAATGGTAGCAGGAGACAAGGGACACGATGTTTTTACCCAGGTTCGGGCCCTCTCGATGGAGGTAAAACCCTACTCCTGCTTGATTGATATTGATGATATGGGTAGTACAAGAGTAGATCTACCACGAGATCAAGGAGGCTAAACCCTAGAAGCTAGCCTATGGTATGTTTCATCTTCGTCCTACGGACTAAAAGCCTCCGGTTTATATAGACACTGGAGAGGGCTAGGGTTACACAGAGTCGGTTACAATGGTAGGAGATCCGCCAAGCTTGCCTTTCACGCCAAGGAAAGTCCCATCCGGACACGGGACAAAGTCTTCAATCTTGTATCTTCATAGTATTGGAGTACGACCAATGATGATAGTTAGGCTATCCGGACACCCCCAAGTCCAGGACACCCTCAGTAGCCCCTGAACCAGGCTTCAATGACGGCGAGTCCGGCGCGCATATTGTCTTCGGCATTGCAAGGCGGGTTCCTCCTCCGAATAATTCATAGAAGATTGTGAACACCAGGATAGTGTCCGGCTCTGCAAAATAAATTCCACATACCACCGTAGAGAGAATAATATTTACACAAGTTCAATCTGCTGACGTATTTCGTGGCGTGACGTCAAACCACGGCCAAGCCTTTACTCGAATCGTTTTTATTATTCCACCTCAGCGCGTTTAGCGAAGCAGTTTCCTTGGCACATCTTGTCAAAGCAGAGATCGTGTCCCCTTATTCCGGGATTCTCATCAATACGGACGTGGGTAACCCAACCGCGCCATTGATTGTGGCGCTTGGGAGATAAGCGAGTTTTACCAGGCTGGTGGGGACACACAGTTTCGTCCGCCCATATATAAGGGGATAAGGATCCACCTTTTAACCTACACCTTCTTCCTCCTTTGCTTATCCATCTCCGCGCACTCGAGCTCCAGCGCCCAAGTCCGCACATCTCACCTCAACCTTCTCCAACCATGTCCGGAGCGGGAGGCAAGTGGATGGCCTCCTCCGTTATGGAGGGGCACGTCAAGAAGCTGCGCAACGCTGGATATTTGTCCAGCGATATCGCGCACAGGCTCCCCGACGAGGGTGGTATTCCTTCCCAATTTCCTCCGCGGACTGGGTTTCCCACTCCACCCCTTTGTCCGGGGGCTCATGTTCTACTATGGCCTGGATTTCCATGATCTGGCCCTGAATTTCATCCTCAACATCTCGGCGTTTATCGTCGTGTGCGAGGCCTTCCTCTGCATCCAGCCCCACTTCGGCTTATGGCTAAAGACCTTTAATGTCAAGCCGAAGGTTGTGAAGGGCAGCCAAGCGAAGTGCGGAGGCGCCATGGTGGGCAAGATGCCCAACGTCACTTGGCTCGAGGGCGCCTTCGTGGAAACCATCAAAGCGTGGCAATCGGGGTTGTTCTATATCACCGAGCCGCGTGATCATGAATGGGCAGCGGCCCCCGAATTCAGATCTGGCATCCCCATGCGTCTCACTTCCTGGAAAGAGAAGGGCCTGCTGTGGGGTCATTCGGAAGAGCTGACCGGACTCCAATCCTATCTCCAAACCCTGGTGAACAAGAAGCTCAAGCTTGTCAATGTAATCCAGGTCATGCTCATCCGTCGGATTCTCCCCTGCCAACAGCGGGACTTCAATTTGTGGGAGTTCGATCCGGCACAACACCAGACCTTGGGCGGGCTCTTCGACACTACGTACGAAGAGGCCTGGAGGGTGCTGTTCAAGGGCGCCGAGGCTCCCGCATCCGCTACCAAAGATCGCGGATTCAGCTCACAGCGTCCGGCTGGCGAGGTAAGCTATGTTATCCTTTATGGGACACTCGCTTTTCATAGTTTGACTCTATGCGGGATCTAAACTCCCAATACCTTTAACAGGCCTGGCAGAAGACGTCCAGACAGGTTAACTGTCCGGCTCCCCTTCCAGAAGACCCAGCGAATGCCAGTTTGATAGGGCTGCTGGTCCCGGCACCTTACGTGGTGCCGGAGAAGAAGGCCAAGAAGAAGGCCACGGGAACCCGGAGGAGTTCCCGGCGACAGGTGTTATCGGATTTATCGTCCGATGACTCCAAGGCGGACTCCTCCCACGAGGACGAGGAGGAGAAGAAAGAAGCCTCTCCCCCAGCGGGGGGAGAGAAGAAGAGGAAGGCCTCCCCAACGGGGGAGGCCGAAGGGTCCAAGAAGGGAAGGACCCTTCCCCCGGACTGTTCCACCAATGCCGACGACGGCGACGAGGAGTGGCCCTCAAGGTCCAAGCCCCTGGCGAGATCGTAAGTATCCGGACTCCTGAATAACTCATAATTTTCTTTTTGTCACATAGCATCTTTTAACGCCGCATACAACCCTGTAGTCCGCCCAAGGACGATCTTCCCGCTTCGTCGAGTGGGTCCTTGGGTACGTTGGATGTGAATAGCACTTCACTTCCGACCGCCTCCTCCCCCCGTGACGCCGACGACGCCGAGGTGGGATCCCAGAAAGGGACCCACTAGGAGGAGGAGGCCCCGGAGGTGCCGCAGGGCAACCTCCCGGACTCTGGACCGGACTCCGCACCGGAACCTTCAGTGGTTCCGGAGTCCGGCGGGCGGCCCCTTCGTAAGACGGGCAAGACTGTGACGCCGGCGGCCTCCGTCCAACCGGAGGCGCCGGATAACTTGCTGGAGGCACTCAACGGCGCTTCCATCGACGAGGAACACCGCACCGTCATGAGTGCGGTGATTCAGAAGGTTCAGCTCGCCAAAAGCGGGCTGACCGAAGCCTGCAGCAGCCTTCTAACAGGCTTTGAGGTAAGAATTTTAAGATATGTAAAATAGTACCGCATTGACAGTAGCCCCTGATGCTCGGTTCGGTGTTCAGAAAGAAAAGCCGGACTGAGGATCTAAAAATATATACGCAGAAGTCTTACCAAAAATATGTCAATATGGGAATGCAGGTTGCGCTGCTGACCTCTACCGCACTGATTGCAGAGGTCAATGCCTTGAAGCAGAACCTCGAGCTGTCCGAGAGCGAGCTCGGCCGTGCCAAGAAGCAGCTCGAGGACAAGGAGGGTGAGTAACACCTTATAAAGTTGTACCTTACAGAAAAGGATTTGGTTGCAAGAGGAATGACAAGGATAACGTGGGTACTCCAGGGGCTACTAATGAGGTGGCGACCCTGAAGGAGGCCGCGTCCGTGGCCGAACGCAATGCGGCTGCGGAACGCACTGAGCGAGAGAAGCAGGAGGCGCGGGTGGCGGAGGTACGGCAAGAGCTCCAGGCTCTCGTGGAAAAACATGAGAGTTTGGAGCGTGACTCGAAGACTCGAGAGTCCAAGCTTGCGTCGGCTCTTGAGAGTGCCAAAGCCGCTAAGGCCGAAGCCCACAAGGCCCTCCAAGAAATCGAGGCATTAAAGAAGATAGCAGCGGGTAAGGCATTCTTCATGCAAAGCAATCATGTAAACGTGAATTACCTGTTACTTACCCAAATTCGGAGCTCTCGAGGAGCGTTCGCAGATCTGCCCCATAGCGTGTCCGATGCTGCCGCTTTCTACACAGCCGAGGAGGGGAGCTCGACGGAGAAGGTGTTCTGGTCTCAGTATGCTGAGGCCGGACATCCGGTGCCCCTTAGCGACCAGCTGAAGCAGCTGGTCGAGCTCCACAAGGTGGCCGAACAGGCCATGAAGGGCCTCATAGTTCGGCTGTGGCCCAAAGAGGCCATGCCTGGGAGCTACTTCGGCCTGGTGCAGCGGCTGGTGGATGCTTGTCCATGGGTTGAAGTCATCAAGCACTCCGCCTACATTGAAGGTGCCCGTCGGGCCCTTGCCCGTGCTAAAGTGCACTGGGGCAGGATGGACGCTGAGAAGCTTGTGACGGACACGCCACCGCCGGGCAAGGAGTATCGCACGCCTGAGATGTATTATAAGGGTGTCCTGAAGGGTGCTCGCATTATTGCGGGTGAGTGCTCCAGAGATGTAATTTTTTAGTAGGCTCGCATTTTGTTATCCTGTGCGCTGAAAACTTCGTTCATATGCGCTAAGAAACACTTTTTAATTTAAAATATTACCTTCTGTGCGGCCGTTTATCAAATCTGAGAGATGGCAAGTCGTTGGCTTCGGCCCCCATGCCACGAGTGCTGGGGTGTTCGGGATAAACTTGAGCGCACTTGTTCCCATTTTTGAGTCCATCTAGGGAGGCGCTCAACACAACGAACGAGGCAACCGGACTTATAATGCTTGAACACTCTCACTTAGCCATAGAATTCTATAATTTTAAATTTCGGCGAAGCCCCTAGTGTTCGGAAGGCCGAATTCGGGGCGCTATCCATGCCTGGGCCGGACAGAGCCGGTTCCTCGTTCTAAGCGGCATAAGTCTTTAGGGACTCGAGAAACCTCTCGAACAGCGAGCGGCTCTCGCCTCATCATGACGGTCAGTATTAGCTTTCTCCACTGAGGTGCTCGCCCAGCTCAACTGGGGCACAATCGCATTGGTTCTCCCAGCGCTACCTTAGCCGATATAACGGAACATAAGGTACCAAAACATGGGAGCCGGGCAAACCCAACTATTGACCCAAGACATGATTCGGAGCCGATGCATATAATGCTATAAGTTCGGGGTGCCGCACTTTTGAAAGTGTTCAGACTTATCACACCATAATATGGGGAACTTAAGCCCCTGGTGTATTTAGCCGTACCAAAGTGTACGGATGCAACATGTCATAAATGAACATACGTATAAAAAAGGAATGCATTGGTAGGCAAAAAGCGATGCATTGTTTATTCAAAAATCACTGTCATGAATGCAGAACGATACAAATAGTGCGATAAGCAAGGGGTGGAACTATTTAGCATGTCCCCCCCCCCCCCAGAGGTAGGCTCCGGAATGGTGTATAAAATAGGTATAATGCTCGTAATGGAGACCACCTGGATACTCGTCGTAGCTTTTCTCCTTCACTGGCTGTTGCATCGTGAGTTCGGCAGGTCTACTGCCGGACAGGGCCTTTGGTAAACAAAGTCCTGAGGATAAGAAAAAAAGGAAAGAAAAATTATGACACACTGGGGAGCCCCTGGTGTGGTTAAGCCGCACTCTGGGCCTGCCGTGGTCGTGCCCCTCCCCCTATGCCCATGGTATCTCCAGAGCGTAATGATGTACGCGAAGTACTGTTCATGCAATTTTGCGATGGCTGGGGTTGGGGCCGCATTGCTACGCGTGCTCAGAACATTCTAGGTGGTCTTGTTGTAGGTTACTCCGGGCGCGCTTGGCGGTGTCCGGCCGCTTAACGGCCGGACTCGAGAATTGCCTTAAGAGGCTGCTCTGCACTTCTGCCGCGAGAGCCGCTGTATGCTCCTCCATTCGGAGAGAGCGTTCAGTGTTTTCGTTGACCGTGATGACTCCTCGAGGGCTTGGCTTCTTGAGCTTGAGGTATGCGTAGTGCGGCACCGCGTTGAACTTTGCAAACGCGGTTCGTCCGAGAAGTGCATGATAGCCGCCGTGGAACGGAACTATGTCGAAGATTAACTCCTCGCTTCGGAAGTTATCCGGGGATCCGAAGACCACTTCCAGTGTAACTGAGCCTGTACAATTGGCTTCTACACCTGGTATGACACCTTTGAAGGTCGTCTTTGTTGGTTTAATCCTTGAGGGGTCTATGCCCATCTTGCGCACTGTATCCTGATAAAGCAGGTTCAGGCTGCTGCCGCCATCCATCAGGACTCTAGTGAGGTGAAACCCGTTGACGATTGGGTCTAGAACCAATGCGGCGAATCCGCCATGGCGGATGCTGGTGGGGTGGTCCCTTCGATCAAACGTGATCGGGCAGGAGGACCATGGATTGAACTTTGGGGCAACTGGCTCCATCGCGTATACGTCCCTGAGTGCACGCTTCCGCTCCCTTTTGGGTATGTGGGTTGCGTATATCATGTTCACCGTCCACACTTGTGGGGGAAACCCTTCTGTCCTCTATTGTTCGGCGGTCGGGTCTCCTCCTCGTCATCGCTATGCAGCCCCTTGTCATTGTTTTCGGCAATTAACTTGCCTGCCTGCTTGAATACCCAACAATCCGTGTTGGTGTGATTAGATGGCTTTTCAGGGGTGCCATGTATCTGGCACGAGCGGTCGAGTACTCGGTCCAAATTGGACGGACCCGGGGTAGTTCTTTTGAATGGCTTTTTCCCCTGACCGGGTTTGGAGCCTCTGAATCCGGCGTTGACTGCTGTATCCTCAGTATTATCGCCATTAATGCAGCGTTTGTGCTTGTTGCGACGCGACCTGCCATTAAGGTCCTTGGTATCCGGACTGCCAGGATTTTTGTTGAGGTTGTTATTGCGGGCTAGCCAGCTGCCTCTCTCACGTAGAAGCGGGTCATGAGTGATGCGAGGGCTGCCATGGATTTCGGCTTTTCCTGTCCTAGGTGCCAGGCAAGCCACTCGTCGCGGATGTTATGTTTGAAGGCTGAGAGGGCCTCTGCATCCGGACAGTCGACAATTTGATTTTTCTTGGTTAAGAACCGTGTCCAGAAAAGTCTGGCCGATTCGTCTGGCTGCTGAATTATGTGGCTTAGGTCATCTGCGTCTGGTGGTCGCACATATGTGCCCTGGAAGTTATCAAGGAATGCGGCTTCCAGGTCCTCCCAACACCCAATTGATTCTGCTGGCAAGCTGTTAAGCCAATGCCGAGATGGTCCTTTAAGCTTGAGTGGGAGGTACTTGATGGCGTGAAGATCATCACCGCGGGCCATGTGGATATGAAGGCGATAGTCTTTGATCCAAACCGCGGGGTCTGTTGTGCCATCGTAGGATTCAATGTTCACGGGTTTGAACCCTTCGGGGATTTGATGATCCATTACTTCATCTGTGAAGCATAGTGGGTGTGAGGCGCCTCTATATTGGGCTATATCACGACGTAGCTCAAGCGAGCTTCGTCAACTGTGTTCGGCCCGGCCGGATATGCTGTATCCGGCGCGACGGTTGTCGTCGCGTATCGTGGGGCGCCCACGCGATCCGTAGATCGATCTTGATTGTCTTGCCTTATCCTCCAATATGTCTCGCAAGTTCAGCGCACTCCCCCGTGGCTTTGTACTTTTCGAGCGATGTCGGGGTACGGCTTTAGTGGAGGGCCTAGAGGCCTCTCTATCGCGACCACGAGGTGGCCGGTCGGCCGTATTGTGCGCTGGTGATGTGGGTTTATATGCTTCCTCTTCTAATCAGGGCAGTAGCTTGCGTTTGGGGAAGCTTTTGGAGGGGCGTTTGAGTTCGTACTCTTCGGCTGCGAGGACTTTAGTCCATATGTCGGCTAGCAAATCTTGATCAGCTCTAAGTTGTTGCTGCTTTTTCTTGAGGCTGCTTGCCGTGGCCATAAGCCTGCGTCTGAAATTCTCTTGTTCGACGGGATCCTCAGGCACGACGAATTCGTCGTCGTCGAGGCTTGCCTCGTCTCCGGAGGGAGGCATGTAATTATCGTCCTCTACCTCTTTGTCTGCCACTCTCTCGTGAGGGATGGCTTCTCCATCCTCCTGTGCTGAATCTTGCTGGAGGGGGTTGTCTTCGGCACTGTCCGGGGTGTTATTGTCTCCGGTGCCAGAATCTCCATTCTTGCTGTGGCGGGATTTTGAACGGCGCCGCTGACGCTGACGCTTGGGCTGTTTTTTGGAGGGGTACTCCTCCGTTGTTCCATCTCCGTTCCCATCCTTTGGGATGTCCACCATGTATATGTCATATGACGAGGTGGCTTTCCAGTGCCGAGTAGGCGCTGGTTCCTGGTCGTCTCCGGCATCGTCGTCCATACCGTCGATGTCTTCGGAGTCGAAGTCTTTCATGTCGGTTAAGTCATCGATAGTGGCTACGAAGTGGGTGATGGGTGGGCTTTAAATTTCTTCGTCGTCCGCATCCCAACCGTCCTGACCGTAGTCCGGCCAGGGCTCTCCTGATAACGAGAGAAACTTTAGCGAATTCAGGATGTCGCCGAAAGGCGAGTGCTGAAAGATGTCCGCAGCGGTGAACTCGATGATCGGCCCCCAATCGGATTTGATTGGTAGGGGCGCGGGATGTTCGGAGTCCGGCGAGGAATCCGGCACCTCGGAGTCATGAGCTTCACAAGGGACAAGGTCAGTATTCGGCTGCATCACAGTAGAGGTAGCAGCCCCCGAGGCGGTGTCTAGCCACCCATCCTCGATCGGCGCAGTCGGCTCCGAGTCAAGGGTCGGAGCGGACTCTTGTGCGGCCTCTAGGGCACTATCCGGCAGCAGAGCTAGATCATGCCCATCGTGACAGTGCGGCGCGCTCGGCTGTGGCTCAAATCCGTCGAAGATCAAGTCTCCGCGGATGTCGGCTGTGTAGTTCAAACTTCCAAATCTGACCTGATGGCTAGGGGCGTAGCTTTCGATCTACTCCAGATGGCCAAGTGTATTGGCCCGCAGTGCAAAGCCGCCGAATACGAAGATCTGTCCGGGGAGAAAAGTCTCACCCTGGACTGAGTCGTTGATGATTGAAGGAGCCATCGGGCCTATGAGCGACGACACAGAGGAACTCTCAATGAAAGCACCATTGTCGGTGTCAAAACTGGTGGATCTTGGGTAGGGGGTCCCGAACTGCGCGTCTAGGCGGATGGTAATAGGAGACAAGGGACACGATGTTTTTACCGAGGTTCGGGCCCTCTCGATGGAGGTAAAACCCTACTCCTGCTTGATTGATATTGATGATATGGGTAGTACAAGAGTACATCTACCACGAGATCAAGGAGGCTAAACCCTAGAAGCTAGCCTATGGTATGATTGTTCTTCGTTCTAAGGACTAAAACCCTCTGGTTTATATAGACACCGGAGAGGGCTAGGGTTACACAGAGTCAGTTACAATGGTAGGAGATCTACATATCCGTATCGCCAAGCTTGCCTTTCACGCCAAGGAAAGTCCCATCCGGACACGGGACGAAGTCTTCAATCTTATATCTTCATAGTCTTGGAGTCCGGCCAATGATGATAGTTCAGCTATCCGGACACCCCTAGTCCAGGACTCCCTCAGTGGGTGAACAAATTACTGTCGAGCAATTGATAGAAAAGCGAATAATTATGAGATTATCTAGGCATGATCATGTGTATAGGCATCACGTCCGTGACAAGTAGACCGACTCCTGCCTGCATCTACTACTATTACTCCACACATCGACTGACTCATGCCTGCATCTAGAGTATTAAGTTCATAAGAACAGAGTAACGCATTAAGAAAGATGACATGATGTAGAGGGATAAACTCAAGCAATATGATATAAACCCCATCTTTTTATCCTTGATGGCAACAATACAATATGTGCCTTGCTGCCCTTGCAATCACTGGGAAAGGACACCGCAAGATTGAACCCAAAGCTATACACTTCTCCCATGGAAAGAAAGATCAATCTAGTAGGCCAAACCGAACTGATAATTCAAAGAGACTTGCAAAGATAACTCAATCGTACATAAAATAATTCAGAGGAGATTCAAATATTTCTCATAGATAAACTAGATCATAAAACCACAATTCATCGGATCTTGACAAACACACCGCAAAAAGAGTTTACATCGAATAGATCTCCACAAGAGAGGGGGAGAACATTGTATTGAGATCCGAAAAGAGAGAAGAAGCCATCTAGCTAATAACTGTGGACCCGAAGGTCTGTGGTAAACTACTCACAACTCATCAGAGGGCTATGGTGTTTATGTAGAAGCCTTCCGTGGTCGATTCCCCCTCCGGCGGACCGCCGGCGAAGGCTCCAAGATGGGATCTTCCAGATACAGAAGGTTACGGTGGTGGAAATTGTGTTTCGTTGGCTCCCTGGATGTTTTCGGGGTACGTAGGTATATATATAGGAGGAAGAAGTACGTCGGTGGCCGCGTGTGGGGCCCAGGAGATAGGGGGCGCACCCAGAGGGGGTGGGTGTGCCCTCCTGTCTCCTGGCCGCACCGCAAGCTTCTTGACTTGCACTCCAAGTTCTCCGGATCACGTTCGTTCCAAAAATCACGCTCCGGAAGGTTTCATTCCGTTTGGACTTCGTTTGATATTCCTTTTCTTCAAAATACTGAAATAGGCAAAAAAAACAGCAATACAGGTTGTGCGTCCGGTTAGTAGGTTAGTCCCAAAAATGATATAAATGTGTAAAATAAAGCCCATATGCATCCAAAAGGGGTAATATAATAGCATGGAACAATCAAAAATTATAGATACGTTGGAGACGTATCATATATTCATGAGTGATAATGATTCCCTTTGAGTTACTCCAATGAGAGTACTAACCTTTTCAACATCAAAGGAAACCTAGCACCTCGATTCTTTGGTCCATTCAACATCCTCGAAAGGCAGGCCAAATTTTCTACCAACTCGAATTGCCTCCCATCCTCTCCAAGGCCCATAATGCTATTGATATCTCCCAACATAGATGCTTCAACGAACTCGTCTGTGCTCTTCAACATGAGAAGATTGATCTTTGTGAATATCTCTTGATATGGGACTTCACTGGAGCGATCTTTCAATGGTACCAAACAGCTATCTCTCTCTCAAGTGGCAAAGAACAACAGGAAGCACTCTCAAATATATTGAAGTGAGTAACTAGCTTGGTTTACAAGGACGCAACCCAAACCATGAAACTTGTGAACCTAAGAAGAATCACAAGAGGGAACCATAGGGATCCTATATGGATTAAGGACAAACACTTCAATCCACACACATGAGCTAACACTCAACAAAACTAGTGGTCACATCACAACACAACCGCGTCGGCTGTTTACTGATGAGTGGATTTTATGAATACTTTTTAGAGTATATTCAAGTGCCGAAATCCATCATATCATATCCATCTAGCACTTATTCATGTCCCCTATCACTACAAAAAAAGACACATCCGTGACATTTTGGACCGAACGAAAAAAAATTATGTCATACTTATGACACTTCTATGACGATAATTGTCACAGAACCCGGTATCATCATAGATGTGGTGGGCTCGTACTTCTATGACAAAAAATCATGATAGAAAATGGGCTTTTCATCCTGGGCGGGCCGGAGACGCAGCTGCATGACATTCTTTGGGCCGTGCATGACGGAAAAAACCGTGGTAGAAGCAAGGGCAAGAAAAATTTCGGCGAGTTCCCATTTACGGTGGGTTGTCGGGGGCCGAGCGATGCGCGTTTCTCTCGTACACATACGCACGCGTGTGCAAGGCATTGGCTCTAACTAAACCCGAGTGAGGCATTGGGCTCTAACTGAACCCGAGCGATTGCACTACAGGCTACGTGTTACTGAACCCGAGCGATTGATCGATGGCTGTTAACTGAACCCGATCGCGAGCGATTCCTTCTCTATTGCTGCTAACTGAAGCGGACCGATGCTGCCTCTGGATGAAAAGTGAGCGTTGCGGGGGGGGGGGGGGGGGCGGTATGGATGAACAGTGAGCGATGGGGGTGGATGAACAGGACCCCGTGGTGTTTTCTCTGGATGAACAGGACGACCCCGTGGAAGGTTGGATGAACAAGATGACCCCGTGGAGGGTTGGATGAACAGTAGACAGTGAGGGGTGGATGAACAGTAGACGGTGGAGGGGTGGTCGAACAGGAGCCCGTGGAGAGGGGTGGTTGAACAGTAGCCGGTGGAGTAGCGCACGGTGGAGGCTGGATGAACAGGAGCCCGTGGATGAACAGGAGCAGGTGGAGGCTGGAGTAGGTCGACAGTGGAGGAATAGTAGCCCGTGGAGGCTGGAGGAGGTCGACGGTGGAGATGAACAATATCCCATGGAGTCCGGTTTTGCGGTACGCCACACCCCTCCCGATGAACCGGACCCCAATTTCGACCGTAGCGCTCCAACACAAGTCCATTTCCTCCGTTTTGCGGTATGCCACACCCCTCCCGATCAACAGGACCCTGTTTCGACCGGAGGAAGTCCAACACAAGTCTGTTTCCTCCGTTTTGCGGTATGCCAGACCCCTCCCGATGAACACGATCCCGTTTCGAACGTGGCCGGTCGAACACAAGGCCATTTCCTCCGTTCTGCGGTACGCCAGGCCTCGTTTCCATTGCCTGTTCCGTCAAAGCCGGTTGGCTTCCACGCGTTCCGTTGCCTCCCGATGAACACAACGCATTCCGTTGCCTCCCGATGAACACAAGCATTCCGTTGCCTCCCCATGAACATGACGACGACGTAGTTTCTCCATTCCGACCCAGCCATGTACACGAGCCCTGGCCATACGTATGCGCGAGTAGGCGTTCGAGACCCCGCCTGTATGTACGTACGTGGCCGTATTTTCTTTCTTGCACCCTGGCCGTTGTACGTACGTGTACATGCTACGTGCGTGCCTCTGCTATGACAGGTGCGCGCCTCTACATCGACCAGTATGGACGTACACGTTCGTGACCAGAATGACAACGCTACGTATGCTTCGACTAGGTGGGTCCCAACTGTCAGGCACTTCCTTGCGTGCGAAGATGTAGCTGGTGGGTCCCAGTAGTCAGGGGGCGAATCATTTTTTTTGCCCGGACGCACTTCCTTGTGTGCGAAGATGTAGCTGGTGGGTCCCAGCAATCAGGGGGGAAACGTTTTTTTTGCGAAATACGGTGGCCCATCCGGTGGGTCCCTGCGGTCAGGTGGAGGAATCATTATTTTCCGCGTAATAAGGAGGCACTTCCTTGCTGCAGCCGTGGACCCAGCTGTCAACCCCTCCACGTACAGTCCATGTCCGATGGAAGTCGTTCCTTGACCTCGTTGACCACGCCGCACCGAGAGCACCAGGGTGGTGGACGACGGCGAGGCCTAGGAAGGGGACGACGCGGAGCTGGGGAAGACGCGGCAGTGGAAGCCCGCGCGGAGAGGAGTACAAGGGTTCACTGGTTCGGCTGCGGTGGGAGGCTGCCGTCGCCGCGGGGCCTGGCCAGCGGTGGGAATAATAGGGGGCGGTGAGGCCTCCGCGGCAGGATAGCCGGCCTCGGGAGGTAGAAGCATGCAGCATGACCGGCGCTGCTTTGGGCAGCTGGAGCAAGCAGACCATAGGTTGAAGAAGCACTACGGCCGTTGGACGGACATCATACGGTCACTGGAGCTAGAATCGTTCATATTGACTAAGTTGACAAAGCCCTCCGTCCCCATTAACTTAGTAGGCCCACAAGTCAGCCTCCCACCAAGGTGGGTCCCAGCTAGCAGGGGAGCATTATTTTTTTGTGCGTAATAGGGAGGCACTTCCGGTGGGTCCGATCTGACAGCGGGGGGAACATTTTTTCGCGAAATATGGTGGCCCGTCCGGTGGGTCCTAGCAGTCAATGGGGAAACAATTTTTTTTGCAAAATACGGTGGCCCGTCCTATGGGTCCCTGCTGTCTGGTGGAGGAATAATTATTTTGCGCGTAATAAGGAGGCACTTCCTTGCGGCTGCCGTGGACCCAGCGGTCAGCCTCTCCATGTACAGTACTCTTCCGATGGAAGTTGGTTGTTGACCACATTGACCATGCCGCGCCGAGAGCACCACGTTAGTGGACGATGGCGAGGCCTAGGAATGGGACGACGCGGAGCCGGGGAAGATGCGGCAGTGGATTCCCACGCAGAGAGGAGTACGAGGGTTCACTAGTTCGGCTGCGGTGTGAGGCTGCCGTCGCGGCAGAATAACAGGGGGAGTGGGTGAGTGGAGGGATGGCCTGGTCAGCAGTGGGAGTAGTATGGGGGCAGTGAGGCCTCCGCGGCAGCACAGCCGGCCACGGGAGGCAGGAGCATGTGGCACGACCGGCGCTGCTTTGGGCGGCCAAAGCAAGAAGACCAGAGGTTGAAGAAGCACTACGACTGTTGGATGGACATCGTATGGTCACTAGAGCTAGAATCGTTCATATATTGTCTAAGTTGACAAAGCCCTCCATCCCCGTCAACTTAGTAGGCCCACAAGTCAGCCTCCCACTATGGTGGGTCCCAACTGCCAGGGGGTATTCATTTTTTTGTGTGCAATAAGAAGGCACTACCTTGCGTGCGAAGATATAGTTGGTGGGTCCGACCTATCAGCGGAGTGAACTTTTTTTCACAAAATATAGAGGCCCTTCCGATGGGTCCTAGATGTCAGGTGGAGGAATCATTATTTTGTGCGTAATAAGGAGTTGTTTCCTTGTGTGCGGGCGTTGACCCAGCTGTCAGCCTCTCCACGTACAGTCCACTTCCGATGGATGTCATTCGTTGACCAAGTTGATCACGCCACACCGAGAGCACTAGGGCGGTGGACGACAGCGAGGCCTACGAAGGGAACGACACGAAGCCGGGGAAGACACAACAGTGGCTGCCCACGCGGTGGAGAGTACGAGGGTTAACTGGTTCCGCTGCCATCGCCAGAAAAAAATAGGAGGTGTGGGTGAGTAGAGGGATAGAAAGCCAGGGATGCGAGTATGATGGGGCCGTAAGGCCTGCCCGGCAGCACAGCTAGCCACGAGAGGCGGGAGCAGGCGGTTCCGACAGCGCTGGTTTGGGCAGCTGGGGTAGGAAGATCAGAGACTGAAGAAGCACGATTGCTGTTAGATTGACATCTAACGGTCTGACACTGGTAGAGTCGATTGTTGACTAAGTTTCTTTTTTGAGAAACCTTGTGTGCGCATGAACATAGTAGGCCCACAAGTCAGCCTCCAAATCTGTGGCAGACAACATAAATCCCATTTGCTATTTTTCAATAATTTGCAGCCC
The DNA here is from genome assembly GCA_963921465.1 of Triticum timopheevii. Classification (NCBI taxonomy): domain Eukaryota; kingdom Viridiplantae; phylum Streptophyta; class Magnoliopsida; order Poales; family Poaceae; genus Triticum; species Triticum timopheevii. The sequence continues at coordinate 336,100,757 of OY997268.1, forward strand.
ATTTGCTAATTCTTAAGTAATTTATTACAGCCCATTTTCTGCCCAGGACCAATGTCAAAGTGTTCAACCTTATTTTGCGTATTTCGGTGGAGTCCAAACTGTTGTAATCCCGAAATGATAAACATTTTTAAGAACTTATTGATTTGCCAAAAAATCATTTTGTTTTTGTAAGCAAATAAGACGTGGGACAATTGAGTTGGTTTAAGGGAAAACCAGTGGTAAAAAAATCAGCGCTGGGTTGGAAAAAAACAACAAAAATAAGTATGTAAATATGAAAAGGGAATTTTATGTGTTTTCAATATAATGATACGTGTATATGAACTAGTAAAACTATAGGTAGAGATTAGAAAACAAATGTAGGACATGCGTTTCAAGAGGAAAATAGAACCGGGCTGTGTGTTTGATTCAGTAAAAAAACTGTCTACGGATGTTGTAAGACAAAATATTACTAACGCTGGCGTGCCAGAGGCCAGTAGATACCAGCTGGATCTTTCTGCCCCATTGTCATCATGGGATGGGCCTATTAAAAACAAAACCAAGCCTGGGCAGTCTACAACCCAGTTGAAACTTGTTCGACCTGAAAAAACAATATACGTGCTCAATAAACTAGAGAATTCTGCAAGTACAGACTGATAACTGGGATGCAGTAGGGATATTGTTTTTTCATCGTGATAATAAGTGCATGCACTTGTTTCGAAAAAAATGGAGAACTAGGAATTCGAACGACAGGTGCTTATGCTACCCATCAAATAAGAATCAGGTGCCTGAAAATTCGTTTTGAAACAAATGATTCAACTTTATATCCACGTAGACCCTCGGCATGATGGTTGGAAGAAAATGCAAGTTCATACCAAAAGATCGTTAACAACAATACCAACTTGCGGACGACAAGGTAGTACAACTACCAATACCAAACTAACTTATAATCTTTTTACTCGTGGCCTAGTGTTCGTCTGGTAGAAAATCTTGCAGAGGACCAGCTCCCACTCCTTCTCTTGCTCCAGGTCCCTGAGGTGGTGCTGGTGCATCACCCAATTGGTCCTCTGCTGGTCGAAGTTCTTGTTGGTGTGCAGCACCAGAACCTTTTTGCTGCCTGTCTGCCGGCCGTTGACCATCACCGGCAAGGTATTGCCGGTCTTGTGCCACATCACATGCATGCCGCACTCCGACTGTATCTTGCGACGCGTCCACGTGCCCCTTTTGAACGCCCTAGAATTGCGCTGGAAGAAATGCTTCCTTAGGCCACTCAGTGTGATAACTACAGTATTGTCGAATACAGGTTTTAGTGTATCTAGTTGGCATTTCATAACATCTTTGGCATGTTGCAGTCACTTGTTTCACTTTTTATTAACTGTCAAATTGTAATTGCTTCACCAGGTCTGCGTCTAAAAGGAAAAATAGAGCTATAAATGAAGGAATATGTTTGTGCATGTAGACGGCCGATCGTTGTCTTACCTGGAAGTTTCTCATGTTGGGTGTAGCATATGCCGTGCTCGCTGTCGATGGTTGGTTCGCACTGTCAGCACTCACTTTGGCCTCAAGGTGCTCGATTAGCTCCTGATCCGTGGGATCGAACTTGACACCAGCCGGCAGCACCGGCAATCCTTCTTCGACTTGCATCGGTAATTCCAGTTATATGGTACTCAATGTATGATCAATCGACTGTTTTAAGTGAATGATGAAAGATTTTGACAGATAAGTGGTACTCCAAATCTGAAGTCCAGAATACCCGAACATGCCGTCGGGATTCTTGTGTCACCTCATCCTACCCAGGTGAGTTAGGATGCACTTGACCCCAGGAAGGTATCTATCCTTCAAACCAGAGGAGTGCTTCAAACTAACAACAGTACATAATATCCAACAAAAGAGGGTCGTGCTACAGCAGCAGAATACATGGCTCAGTCTAGATAACAGCACGAATCAAGTTGTGCATATTTGCTGTTGGCATGAACCACATCGTCGCATGTCGGGTTTGCAAAAGCCATCCATCGCATGGAAGTTTGATGCTTTTCACACGCTGAAGATTATCTAGCAACAAGCTGTGTCGATGAATCTCTGGATATGGTGATTCATGAAACCCATGGTATGATGCGTAAACACAGTCCCTCCTGGCGAATGTAAGTTGCATAGCACGGTAATCATCGCCGGTGATATGATCTATGATTGGTTGGATGATCGGATAATTGAGCCAGAGGAACAAGGAGTGGTTGCCGAGGCTGTAAACTCGCCTCCAGTTGAATACACCTGGCCCAACGGAGTTGGGATCTTTCTCGAACACGAAGCAGCCATAGCCATCAATGTCACAAACGCCCCACGCATTGTACTGCATGTGGTTTGATGTAATGGTTTGGTCAATTTGGTATGTGCGAATGAGCATCAAGTGACCGCCGTCAGCTGAACGAGCGATAACCACCACCCATCCACTGGTATGATTCCAGGTCCTGGAATCATGAAGGCCAGCGCATTTGCGTCTGCTGCAACAATTCAAATTGGAGACCAAAAGGACAAAAATAAACAATCTTGTTCAGAGTATGTGTGGAATTGAGATTATTATAATAGTGACACATATCATAGACAGAGAATTGCAATGTCGCGGTCATAATCATACCCCAAGTTAAAAAAATAAGCCAATGGCTTTCATATTCTAGCAATATGTCATGGTTCAAACATCATGTAACAATGAGAGGAAAACAGCTATGACAGAGCCTACTCATATTCTACCATACCACTTACTACACTGTTCTCATATCAACTCTAAGCCATAACATGCGTTGTTATAAAAATCTTGTACATGAGAGTAACATATAGCAATCATGATGTTATGCTCATAATATGTATTCTAACAGTCATAAGATGCCAATTGTTCACATATCAACTCTAACAATAACATGTGTGGTCATAAAAATTTAGGAAATGAGAGGACCATATAGCAATGATGTGGTTATAGACATACTATCTATTCTAAATTTGTAACAATGAACAGGCAGTCGTATTCATAAGGTAAAGATGAGATGAGATAGTACAATTACACGAAGATAGATTCCACCAGTATAGGCAGCCAATCTGTGCGTTGAACATGTAAACGATGCCATCATGCACTATAGCATCAGACAGAAATGTTGCCTCAACAGGATTGATGATGAGCCATAACCATGTATGGTGACCGGATTCCATATAGACTAATCCCATGTTGAACAAGGCAATGAGCTTGTAATCCATGTAGTCTTCTGATGGTGTGGGCACTTCACAAATTACAACTTTCAGCAAACAGAGGTCGAGCCAAAAGCTTGACGCGTCTCGTGCATAGTAGGCAGTACTGTCTGGCGGGCCACAAGGGTCGATGGCGGTGGTATCCAATGATGGAAGGGTGATCTCTCGCTGGGTGTAGATATCCATGAGACGCCACGGACTAGCGGATTGGTGGATGAGGACGATCCAGTTGGCCTTCATGCCCACCTAGTAGTGGTCGTGCATGAAGGACAGGTGAACAGGTAGCGGTAGCATGTCGAGGGGCACCACAACAACCTCTGTAGGATCGTCAAGTCGGTGTCTGGGCCACCTGTGAGTATCGGGCATCAGCAAGCAGGGTGTCTTGAAAAGAGCCGGCCGGTTGCAGACGAGTAGACGGTACAAATACATCAAGCATGCAGCCAGACGGACGGTGCTGAGTAGGTCCATACGATTACAGATCTACTCCAAGAGAACATCGGGGAAGGAATTCCAATCGTGGCTCTGCATGTCAGTCGGTTTTGCCATTGGGTTTTTCGGTGCCTGTGAGCTAGCGGGGAAGTGGATTCGGGCGGGCGGGCGAAGAAGCTTCTCCTCGTGTGGCCGAGCAGTGAGCAGTGGGATATGGTACGCGCGAGCTACCAAGGAATATGGCGCGGGCGGGCGAGCAGTGAGCGGGGGTAAATGGTGTGCGGCCGACGATGGGGAAGAGAGGAGGAAGAAGAAGAGATGAGGAAGAAGAGTGAAAGACAGGGAAGAAAGTGCATTAAATCTCAATTCTACTAGTACTACTACGGATGACCTGTGGGTCTACCACAAGAGAGCCCATATGTCAGTTAATGGAGGATAGAGGTGCGTAGGCGTATTTGAGGAAGCGTGCCCCACTGGCAAACATGATGGCAGTGCTGGGTAAGGCTGATTTAGTAACACCAACATGCTGGTTCAGCTTATTAATTATGTGTCTCATCTGATGCAGCGTGTATTGTCACTTCACTGCGAAGACTAGTTGAATAGTTCTCTCTGACCAAGACGGGGAATAATGGATCGCGAAGACTTCCTTTCTACAGTATCGCTATGCCTCTACGCTCACTTCACTCATTTTGCTCCGTACCTAGTCACTTGTTGAAATCTGTAGAAAGGCAAATACTCCGTATTTGGGAACAGAGGGAGGCTTTTACTCTGTATTTGGGAACAGAGGGAGTATCACCATATGGAGGGAACAGAGGAAGCTTGAAATATGAACTTGTCAATGGGAGGGAGTAAGCCCCATGCATGCATGCAACATGCAATACTAACATGTACACATGGACACACGCAACACTCACACACCCATGCGACACACAACACACGACGCAACACACATGCTCACGCTCAAGTGCTCAACCTACTCCCTACGTCCGTGAAAGACTGTACATTTAGAGATTTACACATTGACCAGAACATAATTAACGCCCAAAAGTAGCAAACTTTGTGTGCATGCGACCATTGAGAGAAGAAGATTAAATGAAGGTTGTTGCATGCTGTAATTAAGGATAGACATGTAGCCTATACCTAGAGCACAAGTTGGTGCATTAGTCAATCAATATCGATTTAGATTAAAGGCTAAATGCATTGGAAGTGTAGATGTACATCATGTACTACACTCTTTGTTTTTTAGCCAATGTACACTCTTTGTTGGAAGACCGAGGGAGTACACGTGCATGCACTCACATACACAGCCAGGGTGGTTTGCGCGCAAGGGTTGGACTCTTGTCGCGCCTGCATAAAGTTTTGTTTAACTGATTTCTTTGCTCTGCCAACTGACAGGTGGGACCCAGAAACCAGGTGACAATTTAACCAGTCAACAAAGTGCCACATCGACTATGTGTCCGGTCAGTAGGGTGCAATACGGTGCTCTACGTTGAGCTAGTTATCGTATAATCACCATAAAACTATATATAGTGACCGTAAAGAGAGTATTGTTACATACGTTGACCACTAGTCTACTTTTCTCGTTTCAAATTAAGCCATATTAATCGGAAAGGACGCAGTATGGACTACTAGTACTAGTACTGCTTTGATGTGTCCCGTCAACTCGCCGAACGAGGAGAAAATTCCTTACTACGCTTCTCCCTCGCCCACGCGCGCGGTGGTTCATAGGACGAGGAGAGGGTTTTGACTACAGCGAACTCTCCCTCTCGCTCTCCCTCGCCCTCGCCCTCGCGGTGGACGTGCATCAGTTCAATCGATGTCAGATTGCCAGAAGCATATTGTACTGTAGTATCATCATTGTTGGACCTTCTGAAGAGGTGAAGAGCCAAGTGCAAGGTTCACATGAGTACGAACTGTTGAACCTCCCGAAGAGGCAAAGAGCCAAGCACAAGGTTTTATAGGAGTTTTCGTCCTAGTAGGAGTGTACTACAACTATAGCGAACGATGCTACTGTATGATGCCGCCACGTCACGTATATCCAAAGTTGTGCCATCTTTTTTTTCTCAAAGAGCGTGTTGGAGCCCGTGCAACAACCACACAAGTTGCACGTATACATAACACATTTACTAGTAATAAATTCTAAAGGACAAATGCCAGTATGCCACACAAGTTCATCTCCAATTCATGTGATAAATTTGTGCACAACTAGTCTACATATATTCACAGTGCTACCGTTCACAATTACCGTACTCCACTTACACATTATAGATCGGCTACATGTCCTCCTCCAGGTTCTAGTCCCAGGTGTTCTTCATGGATGGCACGATCCATAGTGGTGGGAAATGGGAATCATTGTCACAGCTTTCTAGTCCGGTTCCACACGATGGAGACTCATCCAAGCTGAAGCGGCATAAATCAGGGATAGCGTGTCCCAGCATGTCATTCATTCGGTGGTGCGCACTGAAGACACAACCATACTTCATGAATGGCAGGCCTGTCGTGTCGTGCACGGAAGGTGGCATCCGCTTCACAATGGAGTAGCTGTCCCCAATGAAAAGCGAGTACTCTCCAAGAGTGTTCCTCGGCACCCACGTAGCATCACGGGGGTCAAACTCGGCGCCGTTCATCTGGTACACGCGACATCTCAGATCTAGACACATGGTGACGTACATAGTCAAGGTCCATGCATAATAATGTTGTGCTCAAATACGGCGGTCAGTAATACTGTGCAGCAAATAGTACTACTCCGGTATAGAGGAAGTAAGATAATCGGCTTATTATATATAGCCACTCTTGGCTACGTGGATGAGATAGTAAGACATGGAAAAACAAAAATGGTGGCAGCTAGTGGGTTCAAGTCTTCTAGGGCCTAGCAAGCTATACGCGTCCTCCAAGGTAAAAAGTACTACTAGTAATAATAAGTATACTACTAGTACAACAATGAAAGAGAAGGCGAGAGGGTTAAAAAATGGAATACCTGGGTAGATGGTGACGGTCCGATCGTGGTAGATTGTGTGACCATGTTGCACATCAGTGGTACCATGGGTAACAACTACTAAGATAGTTGATCCCAATATGCCAAAGTCAGCTACAAGGTTCCAGGTTAGACCGAATCGCGGATGCAAATGCACATCCAGGATCGGCGATCTTATTTTGATCGGGGGATGACTGGTCCCTGCAAAATAATGGAGTACTGTTTGGGATGCAAATGATGGTTTGTGCATTCTGTTTGTAATCTCCCGTATCGTAGGATGGCAACCAGATGAAACAAGTCCCCTGGCTTGTCACCACAAAGGTGCGGCCTAGATGGCGCACGACATCTTCGAACGTGTAGGGGTACATATCTGCCGCCGCCAACATGCGCCAGCCTCTGCCGTTACTACCTCTTGTGTTGATGGCAATACTTATGTCGAACACCGCGATGAGATAGTAATCATCGTAGCCGCACCGCTTTGTCGGCGGGTCCGCAATTGCTATCTTCTTCAATCTCATGTAGGCATCATCATACATATTCAAGCCCAGCCAGTCCGGAAGGTCGAACCCAATGGTGGAGAAGGGGTCTACCGGACGGCTGCACTGCTGTGGATGTTGTGCAAAATGATGGTTGTATCCGACCGGAGGTATGCAAGCCAATCTTCGTTGGCACTGACCCAGACCTATATATAAGACGGTGAGTAGCGGAGAAATTACGGGATGGAAATGGAATAACTAAGTACTACATGATCGAACTCCATTACTGACCTTCTCATCCGACAAAATCCGACTACCTCTCAACGTCGGCAACTCTAGCGGAGTCAACATGCAACCATGGCCAGGGAGCGGTGGACTGTTTGAAGGATTGGCCCTGATACGTCCATTTTGCAGCATGCTTTTATATCAATATTTATTGCATTATGGGCTGTTATTACACATTATATCTCAATACTTATGGCTATTCTCTCTTATTTTTTCAAGGTTTACCATGAAGAGGGGGAATGCCGACGGCTGGAATTCTGGCTGGAAAAGGAGCAAACATTGGAAAACTATTTTGCACAGCTCCAAAAGTCCTGAGACTCCACAAAATAACTTTTTGTATTTAATAAGAATTTATGAGCGAAAGAAATAGGCCAGGGGGCCCACAGCCTGTCCAGGAGACAGGGGGGCGCGCCCCCCCTATAGGGCGCCCCCTCCTATCTCCTGGGCCCTCTGGTGAGCCTCCGGCAACTATCTTCTGCTATATCATCACTTTTACCCCGGAAAAAATCGTGGGCAAGCTTACGGGACGAAACTCCGCCGCCACGAGGCGGAACCTTGGCGGAATCAATCTAGGGCTCTGGTACAGCTGTTCTTCCGGGGACACTTCACCTCCGGGAGGGGGAAATCATCACCAACGTCATCACCAACGATCCTCTCATCGGGAGGGGGTCAATCTCCATCAACATCTTCACCAGCACCATCTCCTCTCAAAACGCTAGTTCATCTCTTGCATCCAATCTTGTATCAAAACCACAAATTGGTACTTGTGGGTTGCTAGTAGTGTTGACTACTCCTTGTAGTTGATGCTAATTGGTTTACTTGGTGGAAGATCATATGTTCAGATCCTTTATGCATATTATTACTCCTCTAATTATGAACATGAATATGCTTTGTGAGTAGTTACGTTTGTTCCTGAGGACATGGGTGAAGTCTTGCTATTAGTAGTCATGTGAATTTTGTATTCGTTCGATATTTTGATGAGATGTATATTGTCTTTTCCTCTAGTGGTGTTATGTGAACGTCGAATACATGACACTTCACCATTATTTGGGCCTAGAGGAAGGCATGGGGAAGTAATAAGTAGATGATGGGTTGCTAGAGTGACAGAAGCTTAAACCCTAGTTTATGCGTTGCTTCGTTAGGGGCTGATATGGATCCATATATTTAATGTTGTGGTTAGGTTTACCTTAATACTCCTTTTTGTAGTTGCGGATGCTTGCAATAGGGGTTAATCATAAGTGGGATATTTGTCCAAGTTAGGGCAGTACCCAAGTACCGGTCCACCCACATATCAAATTATCAAAGTACCGAACGCGAATCATATGAACGTGATGAAAACTGGCTTGACGATAATTCCCAATGTGTCCTCGGGAGCTCCTTTATCATTATTAGAATTTGTCCAGGCTTATCCTTTGCTACCTAAAGGATTGGGCCACCTTGGTGCACTTTAATTACTTTATTTACTTGTTGCTCGTTACTATTTATCTTATCACAAAACTATCTATCACCTACTATTTCAGTGCTTGCAAAGAAAACCTTACCGAAAACCGCTTATCATTTCCGTCTGCTCCTCATTGGGTTCGACACTCTTACTTATCGAAAGGACTACGATAGATCCCCTAAACTTGTGGGTCATCAGTCCCATAGAAGAACATTCTCCTCGAGGACGCATGGAAGACCAACAAGCATGGCCTTTTCCCAAGCCTGCTTAAGCACCATCTTGAAAAAGTTGGTGCTGGAAGCACCGAGTCTTGCGGCGGTGAGGACGTCGGAGCGGCTTGCAATTTCTCCCATAGGATCGTCATCCAAGGTCTCCCAGCCCCGACGAGGAGGAGAACCGCCTGGCGAATCCATGGGAGCAGCAACGAACTGCCTTTTCTTCGGCGGGAGGGGAACTGGCGAGGAGGAGATAAGAGCGTAGTAACCGCAGGGCCTCGTCCCTTCCAACTGTAGATCGTTCCTTAGCGAAGGGTTGAAGCTATTATTTACTACGTACTAGTGCTAGCATTATGGAATGTTATGGCATTGCATTATACTGTAAATAATAGCACTAGTAAGAAATTTTTCACACTAGGTAGTAGTTTTTGGCATGGATTAAGAAATTTTGTGTATGTTTTTGCTATTTTTTGTACACGCCAACTAGTGTCAAAAAACGTCTTACATTATGTGACGGAGGAGTTCGTACTCGTACTGTAGCAGTACCAGTACTACTTTTTCTCAACTAGTAGTGCGATGTACTGTACTTCTAGTCTAGTATAGTATAGTGCACCAGTTTTGAACTCTTGAATCTCAGGGCCAAGGAGCTACAGTTGGAAGTGGAGGGTACTACTGTTCTCTAGAACCATCGCTGTACTATCAATGCAGGGAAAGTACACCTGCATAGTGGCCTAGTGGGTACTCTCGGTGCTCTATTCAGCCGCTCCTCTCATGTAGCTGGCCTACTCAGCCGCTCCTCTCACGCACACACTAATAGCCTATTTATCAGCGACGGTTACTGCAGGGGTAGAACATTTGAGTTATTTGATACAGCGAGACTAGGCTTTTTGCTTCCATTTGTGGAGGTGTAATGGATCTCGTCGTACTTTGTTAGTAGTTCCTTCTTTATGAATGAGATGAAGCAAAGCTTTTGCCTCCGTTTCAAAAAAACACGTAAAGAGGAATTTCTTTTATAGTAGAGACGATAATGGAGTGAAGTCCATGCGTGCAACGCCACAAGCTACAGAGTAGTAATAGAGCACTTTACGTATAGAGCCATATTGCATAGTTCCCAATGCCCCGCCAGGCTTTTCCGGCTCCTCGGGCTTAATTGGGAGGCGCTAGTTTAAATATGCTACTAGCTGATGAGGAAGCTGCAAGCGAGGTGCGGCTAGGGCGAGCACGCGAGCCACGGGATGCTGGGAAGGAAAACCCGTTCACATGGCTAGGCTATCCAGTGCACCCAGATTGTGGTGCCGCACGTCCATTTGACTTCAAAACTCAAACTACCCGTGTAAAATATTGGCTTGCAGCAAAGTTACTATTTAAAAAAAAGGCTGCCATGCGTTCGTCCGGGATCGAACCTACAAAACGATGTATACACTCCCGCGACCACTAGTAGTACTCGTTGGAGTACAACGCAATCTAGAATCACATTTTGTCGCTAGTAGGACGTACATTGTTCCTTATAAGAAACCCCTAATAATACAAGAAACCACTAAAATGCCAAGAAACTACTACCACTTGCATACGTGGCAGACTTAAGATAAGACTACATTATCAACCATTGTACATGCTCTTACCAACCAGCCCTACCAAGAAACGACTACTCTACAAAGTGTCGTTATAGGCACGTTTCAACCCATGGCCCTGTTTGGATACATTTGTTGTCAATCTAACCCTGCCATCCAATCACCACTTTGGTTAGAGTTAGTTCAAGGTTAGAATCTAACTCTAACCTCTGACAGGGCCCATGTCGCCCACTAAGTCAATGCCTTCTATTCGACCGGGCATTATGACTTCTGGGACCTACATGTCAGTCTGCACAAAAATCCCCGGGTGACCTCCTACCTCTGGCCCGTCCACCTAGTCATCCTCGGCCATGGGACGCAGCTACCGCCGCCGGCAGAAGGAGACGTCAAAACCGCCGGCGGTGCGGAGCCCAGGTTGCGGTAGCCCGGATGCCATCTCTGTCCGGCGCTCGCGGCCGCTAGCTAGCCAAGATAGCTCCATCCAGCTGCTTGTCTGCAAGGTTTGCTAGCTAGATTGGCACGGCAGCGCGGCAGCTTGCTCACACGCGCCGCACTAAGGCCAGCCATCTGGCTCAAGCGAAGGCCAGCGCGGTGGCTTGCTCGGTCATGGGTCACGCTCGGGCCAGCCTGCCAACCCGTGCGGAGGCCGGCACGGCATCCGAACCGTCCGGCGGAGCGGTGACCAACTCGCTCATCACCGGCACCACCGACGAACACGCATCCGTACTGTTTGAAGTAATATTCAGGAAAAATAATGATTTGAGGGGAAATAACAGGATAGAAGGTCACATGTGGGTCCCTCATGTCAACGGTCAAACAAAATGTGTTGGTTTAAGCTGCCTCGTCAGCACGGACGTGTGGGCCAACCCTGTCATAAATGGGTTTAAACGAACCTAATCGGTAGGAGTACTAGGTAGCACCTGCAAGGAAAGATACATCATCCAAACCTCAGATGGTTCCTACTGGAGAGACTATGAAATTCCAAATTGAATCAGAGGATGATGGTGATCAGGACAAGAAAAAGAAGAGAGCAAGAACCACAACTGCCAAGGTCCTTGGAAAGCCCTCCATGAGAAGAGATTCTAGAGAAGAGGAAGAGGATGCTGCACCAGCACCTAAGGCACCTAAGCTTATGGGTGATGCAATCAGATCAGGGGCTGCAACATCCAAGCCCAAGGAAGCACCCAAGGCTGCCTCCAAGGCCAAGCAAGTTCCAAAGAGGAATACTAGGAGTATTCCAGCTGCTGAGAAGAACAAGGCCCCAGTGCCCAATGTTGTTGAAGAAGAGGATGAAGAAGGACAGGTCCTTAGAAAGCTCAAGCCAAAGATACCAGACCACAATGATGCCCATCCTGTGGCTGAGGACATGAGAATCAGGAAGGATTTAGGGCTGAGACTGTGGAGGATGGAACATCCATATGCTTCAAGAAGAAGAACTGTTGTTGACTACATGTTCCATACAAAGGAACAACAGGACTTTTATGAAACAATTTTGTTGGACAAGAAGCCTATAGTCTGTGACATGAGGTGGGTCGACTGGACCTACATCAAGGACAATGAGCAGCACTATCCTGGAGTGCAAGAAAGCTTTGTTGCTTGTGGAGTTGCTGATTTTGTTGGACAGAAGTTCAACAACTGGAATGATGAGCTTATCATGCAGTTCTACTCCACAGCACATTTTTACCCAGATGGTAGAATTGTTTGGATGTCTGAAGGTACAAGGTACCAATCCATTGTTGAAGAATGGGCAAGTCTCAAAAATGCCCCCAAGGAAAATGAGGATGACCTGGACATTTATGCAAAGAAGAAGTTGGGTCACAATTCAATGGCTCACATGTACAAGGAGATCCCAGACAAGGCAGTAGAGACTCACAAGTTTGGATCAGTTTACTTTCTGCTGTCAGGATTGCCAACCATCAATTGGATTCTGAGGCACACTTTGTTGCCCAAGTCTGGTGACCACGAGATGATCAGAGGGCATGCCATCAACATGTTGCATATGTTTGATGTGCCACAGAAGTTCAAAGTCATGAGCCTAATCATTGAAACAATCAAGAGGACTGCAGCAGATCAGAAGAGGAGCTGTGGATATGCACCTCAGATTCAAGAATTGATCAACTCAAAGATGGGCACAGGGAAATATCAGTTGGATAAGGAACATTTTCCACTTTATCCAGACTTTGAGGACAATGTGGTTGTCATGAATGAAGATGATCCGCAATTAGTTCAAGCTCAGGAGAAGAAGGAGAAGGCAAAGAAGGAGAAGGCTGCCAAGATGCCAATGATGGAGTCATGTACCTAGGGTCGGGTCATAGACCTGATCTAAGTACCCTACCCAAGGACATCCTTTGAAGAGACTACTTTCCATTCGACCAAGGAGGACTTCACTCGACAGACTTGAAGGACTCGACCATGAAGACTCACTCGACCACCAGAAGGTCAAGAAGCACTCTGTACCGTAACGGTCTGTAGTTAAGTAGACTTTATGGTATTTAAGACACTTTATGTGGGGCGTTACCAGTAACGCCCAGACTTAATGTACTTTAAACCCGGATTACTGAGGGCCGGAGGGGTCTGGCAGGCACTATATAAGCCACCCCCCACCTCAGTGTAAGGGGTTCGCACTCTTGTAATCCATACACACATAATCCACTCGACCGCCTCCGGGCTCCGAGACGTAGGGATGTTACTTCCTCTGAGAAGGGCCTGAACTCGTACATCACTTGTGTTTACAACCTCTCCATACCTAGGACCTTGCCTCTCCATACCTACCCCCCACTCTACTGTCAGACTTAGAACCACGACAGTTGGCGCCCACCGTGGGGCCGGTGTCTTAGCGATTTTTGGAGAAGTTGCGATTCTTCCGAGTACTTTCATCATGGTTGCTGCTGGAGTTTTGGTCGAGGGCCGCGAGATCCGTCACGGAGCTCTCACCTTCATTGCCGACGACTCCGCTTGGCTCCAGGAGGCTCCACTCGACGTTGATGCGCTCCCCGTCCGCGGTGCAATGCATTTTCGCGCATGTGTCCGCGGCGTTCTACTGCGACAACTGTCGACCCCATATCAGTCGACTCCCCTATCGATCACCCTCCCGGTCTCCCACCAGCGCAAGCGCTCTGGTCGGTCGAGGCTTCAGCGGTGGGTGAGGCACGCGGTGGCTCACCAGACGGCCACCGCCCAAGTTGCGGCAATCGAGCCCGACGAATCCCTCTACGGCCTGTTCGATCTGTCGACTGGCTCCGTAGAGACTGCATCCGAATGCTATAGCAGTGATCCGGCGGCGGAAATCTTGATGGTCAACGGACCTCGCAGTCCTCCTGGCTTCGCCCATGAGGGCGGGGCAGGCGGTGGAGGCGACCCCGCATGAGACCACGAAGAGTACCAGCCCGAGCCACTCGACTCTCTGCAGAGGGAAGAGCTTCGCCGCAGGAACATGGATGCCCTGCATACTCCCATCGCGGGAGAAACTCCCGAGGCTCGCGCCTTGGAGGAGGCACATTTAGCCAACTTGGCTGAACGCGCTCGTCTGGAGAACCTTCAGCGAGCACTCGACGAGCGCGCGCGGCAACGAGCACCCGATGCCAATCGACGTCAGCTCTTCCCGCCGACTCAGGTATATCGAACCCCGATTCAGAATTTAGCAGCTGCAACCCGTATAGCAGAATCCATCCAGCCCTCTCAGTCGGAAGCTGGCAGAGGCTTGATGCAGATCAGAGAATTGCTTCGAGCAGCAGGGGATCAGAATTCAGCCGTGTCACAGTCGCGCAACAGAATTCACGGTCGATCCGTCGCTGCGAATATGGTTCAGTCGGCTCATAGTCCCAGATCGCCTCTGCGGCGTGAAGGACGCGAGAATCGGCGAGACCAGTACGGTGACTGACACGATCGTGATGATAGGCGTCGAGTGCCCACTCCTCCCCCGAGAGGTAGGTCTTACGCTCCTCGGCAGCAGGACGACATGCGTCAGCTCAGTGTGGGGCGAAGAGCTCCAGTCGACCCCCGGGAACCAGGCTTTGATGCGCGATCCATCATCGTGCAAGGCTTGGTCGACCAAAACAGGGACCATCAGGGCGGCCCCGACAGAGATGCGCCCACCAGTAGTCGAGTGCATGTTTCTGCTCCAGAATGTTTCAGCAGGGCTATCAGAGCCGCGGTGATTCCCCCCAACTTCAGGTTGGCCACTGTAGTAAGCAAGTTCACTGGTGAGTCTAAGCCTGAAACTTGGCTTGAGGACTACCGAGTGGCGGTTCAGATTGGTGGTGGGAATGACGAGGTGGCCATGAAGCATTTGCCCCTCATGTTGGAAGGTTCTGCCAGAGCGTGGTTGAATCAGTTACCTCCTAGCAGCATTTACACTTGGTAAGATCTATCCTGAGTGTTCGTCAGAACATTTGAAGGAACTTGCAAGCGACCAGCTGGATTGACAGAGTTGCAAGTCTGTGTGCAGAAGACGAATGAGACTCTCAGAGAGTATATTCAGAGATGGATCACTTTGCATCATACCGTGGAGAACGTGTCTGACCATCAGGCAGTCTACACCTTCAAGGATGGTGTCAAGAACAGAGAATTGAGTTTGAAGTTTGGTCGAACCGGAGACATGACCCTGAGTCGGATGATGGAGATTGCTACCAAGTACGCCAACGGCGAAGAGGAAGACCGACTCCGAAGCGGCAAGTACAAGCTGAGTCAGTCGGAGAAGGGAAACACCAGTCGGAAACAGAAGCGGAAGGCCGAACCAGCAGCCCCTGGCGAGGCTCTGGCCGTGACTCAGGAAAAGTTCAAAGGGAAAACAAAAGGATCCTGGAATCCTAAGAAGGTGAAGGATAAAGAAGGAAATGACGTGATGGATATGTCGTGTCACATCCACATGAAGAAAGATGAAGAGGGTAATATCATTTACCCGAAGCATACCACTCGCCAGTGTCGACTCCTGATCTAGCAGTTCCAAGGGAAACAGTCCAAGGACAAGGAAAAGGAGTCGGACAAGGCCGAAGACAAAGAGGACAGTGAGGGAGGATATCCACATGTCAACTCCACTCTGATGATTTTTGCGGATGTGGAAAGAAAGAGCAGATTGAAGGTCATTAACCGTGAGGTGAACATGGTTGCTCCAGCGAAACCGAGTTATCTGAGATGGTCCCAAACGCCCATCACATTCGACCAGTCTGATCACCTGACTCATATTGCCACCCCTGGGAGGCAAGCTTTGGTGGTCGACCCAGTTGTCGAAGGCACTCGACTGACGAAGGTGCTAATGGACGGTGGTAGCGGGCTGAACTTGTTGTATGCTGACACACTGAAGGGAATGGGAATTCCGATGTCCCGACTGAGCACTAGTAACATGAGCTTTCATGGAGTTATACCAGGGAAGAAAGCCGAATCACTCGGCCAAATAGCTCTGGCCGTGGTGTTTGGTGATTCAAAACATTTTCGCAAGGAAAACCTGACGTTTGAGGTCGTGGATTTTCAGAGCGCGTACCACGCTATTTTGGGGAGACCAGCTTACGCACGGTTCATGGCTCGACCATGCTATGTCTACCTCAAGCTGAAGATGCCCGGCCCCAAAGGAGTGATCACTGTCACTGGCGATCGGAAGAAGGCAGAAGAGTGTTTCCAGAAAGGCTCAAAGATTGCCGATTCCCAGGTGACAACGGTCGAGTTTGAAGAGTATAAGCAAAACGCAGATCCGAGTGATTTGCTGCGAGCCAAGAAGCCCGCCACAGAATCTGCATTTCAGTCGTCCGGTGAGACGAAGCCTGTCCACATTCACCCAACCGACCCCAATGCAGCCTCGACCCACATCTCCACAACACTCGACCCAAAATAGGAAGAAGCGCTCATCCAGTTCCTCCGTGAGAACTGGGACATTTTTGCATGGAAGCCAGCTGACATGCCAGGTGTTCCCAGGGGACTGGCTGAGCATCGTCTTAGAGTCGACTCATCAGCTAAACCAGTCAAAGAGCATCTTCGACGGTCCGCCGTCCAGAAGAGAAAGGCTATTGGGGAGGAAGTGGCTCGACTGTTGGCAACAGGATTTATCCGAGAAATATACCACTCCGAGTGGCTCGCTAATGTTGTCATGGTTCCTAAGAAGGACAATTCACTCTGAATTTGCATTGATTTCAAGCACATCAATCGGGCCTGCCCGAAAGATCATTTTCCTCTCCCTCGCATTGATCAAATTGTTGACTCGACCGCGGGATGCGAGAGATTGTCTTTTCTAGACGCCTATTCCGGGTACCATCAGATCCGTCTGTACGGGCCCGATGAGATAAAAACAGCTTTCATCACTCCATTCGGGTGCTTCTGCTATATCACCATGCCATTCGGCCTCAAGAATGCCAGAGCCACATTTATGCGAATGATTCAGAAGTGTCTGCTCACTCAAATCAGTCGGAATGTGGAAGCGTATATGGATGATATCGTGGTCAAATCGCGAAAAGGTTCCGACCTGCTCACTAACCTCGCCGAAACATTTGCCAACCTCAGAAGGTATGATATCAAGCTCAATCCATCAAAGTGCACATTCGGAGTTCCTGGTGGCAAGTTACTCGGTTTTCTCGTTTCTGAACGAGGGATCGACGCTAATCCAGAAAAGATCGGCACTATACTCCGAATGAAACGCCCCGTGCGAGTGCACGATGTCCAGAAGCTTACTGGATGCTTGGCCGCATTAAGTCGACTCATCTCACGACTCGGTGAAAAGGCATTGCCTCTTTACCGACTGATGAAGAAGGCAGACAAGTTCGAGTGGACTCCAGAAGCTGATGCAGCGTTTGTCGAGCTAAAAGCTCTGCTCTCCACCCAGCCGGTGCTTGCTGCTCCAATCAGCAAAGAGCCTCTGTTGCTTTATATCGCAGCCACAGGATAAGTCGTCAGTACAGTACTTACGGTCGAGCGGGAAGAAGAAGGGAAAGCCTTCAAAGTTCAGCGCCCAGTGTACTATCTATCTGATGTTTTAACTCCATCCAAGTAGAGATACCCTCATTATCAGAAGCTTGTGTATGGGATATACATGACCACGAAGAAGGTTGCTCATTATTTCTCTGATCATTCCATCACAGTCGTCAGCGACGCTCCACTTTCAGAGATTCTGCACAACAGAGATGCAACTGGTCGAGTGGCGAAATGGGCGATTGAAGTTCTTCCCCTTGATATCAAGTTTGAGGCAAAGAAAGCCATTAAGTCCCAGGCAATAGCAGATTTCCTCGCCGAGTGGATTGAACAGCAGCAGCCGACTGAAGTTCACTCGGAGCATTGGACCATGTTCTTTGATGGCTCTAAGATGTTGAATGGTTCCGGTGCTGGGGTTGTCCTGGTTTCCCCTAGAGGAGATAAGCTCAGATATGTGCTCCAGATTCACTTTGACTCCTCCAACAATGAAGCAGAGTACGAGGCCCTTTTGTATGGGTTGCGCATGGCCATTTCACTCGGCATCCGTTGCCTTATGGTCTATGGCGACTCGGATTTAGTGGTCAACCAAGTGATGAAGGAGTGGGACGTGAGAAGCCCAGCCATGACTGGATACTGCAATGCAGTGAGGAAGCTGGAAAAGAAGTTTGAGGGGTTAGAGCTCCATCATATACCCCACTGAAAAATCAAGCAGCTGACGATCTGGCAAAGATAGGTTCCAAGAGAGAAGCCATTCCGAGTAGTGTGTTCTTGGAGCATATACATACTCCATCAGTTAAAGAAGATCCTTTTACTGAAGAAGCCCCGCAGCCTAAAAGCGCCACAAATCCGACTGAAGTAGAGGTCCCAGCAGTGGTCGACTTGGTTATGGAGGTCTTGGTAGTCACTCCTGACTAGACAGTGCCATATATCGCGTATATCCTGAGAAAAGAGCTCCCGGAGGATGAGGAAGAGGTTCGACAGATCGTCCGTCGATCCAAGGCCTTTACCGTAATCAAAGGACAGTTGTATAGAGAGAGCGCGACTGGAGTTGGTCAGAAGTGCATAACGCCGGAAGAAGGTCGAATCATCCTTGATGATATCCACTCGGGGACCTGTGGTCATCATGCGTCCTCTCGGACCATCGTGGCCAAAGCATACCGAGCCGGATTTTACTGGCCAAAGGCAAATGAGATGGCAAAGGAAATAGTGGACAAGTGCGAAGGATGTCATTTCTACTCAAATATGTCACACAAGCCTGCATCAGCTCTCAAGACCATTCTACTCGTCTGGCCCTTCACAGTATGGGGGTTGGATATGGTTGGCCCCTTGAGAACAGGTCGAAGTGGTTTCACGCATGTACTGGTGGCAGTCGACAAGTTCACCAAGTGGATTGAGGCTAAACCCATCAAGAACCTTGACGCCGGTACTGCTGTTAGCTTCATCAGGGAACTGATATTCAGATATGGAGTCCCGCACAGCATCATTACGGATAATGGGTCTAACTTTGACTCAGAGGAATTCAGGGATTTCTGCAACTCTCAAGGCACATGAGTCGACTACGCTTCAGTCGCCCACCCGCAGTCGAATGGACAAGCAGAGCGAGCCAATGGCCTGATCCTCAAAGGGTTGAAACCCCGACTGATGCGTGATCTCAAACAGGCGGCTGGAGCATGGGTCGACGAACTTCCCTCGGTGCTTTGGGGACTGCGGACCACGCCTAATCGGTCGACCGGAAGAACTCCATTCTTCTTGGTCTACAGAGCTGAAGCAGTCTTGCCGAGTGATCTTCTTCACAATGCTCCTCGAGTTGAACTCTACAACGAAGCAGAAGCTGAACAAGCGCGGCAGGATGCAGTCGACCTTTTGGAGGAAGAAAGGGAGATGGCTCTGATCCGATCGACCATCTACCAATAAGACTTGCGTCGCTTCCATGCCAGAAACATGAAGAGTCGAGCCTTCCAGGAAGGAGATTTGGTTCTCCGAGTGGATCAGCAGAAACAACACAAGCTTGCTCCTTCTTGGGAAGGACCCTTCATCGTCACCAAAGTCCTCCACAACGGGGCGTACCGTCTCTACAATGTCAAACACAATATCGACGAGCCCCGAGCTTGGAACGCGGAACTACTCCGCCCATTTTACACTTAAGTTTATCACTCGGATGAGTTGTAATAAAAGTACTTCTATAGTCCATGTTTTGCAAGATAATAGTGTCATAATTTCCCCAACGATTTTTCTCACTTTTATTTGTTCAGTAAAAATTTCCCACCCAGTGGGTGACTTAGTTGCGAATCCGTTTCGCCTAAGTTTGTAAAAAAATCCTTATCGAGTGGTGAGCCAGCCTCCCACTCGGGGGCTTAGCTGCGAATCCGTTTCGCCTAAGTTTCAATAAAATCCTACCGAGTGATAAGCCAGACTTTCACTCGGAGGCTTAGCTGCAGTCCAAGTACTCGCCTAAGTTTCAATAAAATCCTATCGAGTGGTAAGCCAGACTTCTGCTCGGGGGCTTAGCTGCGGCCCAGTGCTCGCCTAAGTTTGAACAAAATCCTACCGAGTGGTAAGCCAGACTTTCATTCAGGGGCTTAGCTGCAGTCCGAGCACTCGCCTAAGTACAAATACAACGTGCGCTCGCAAGGAGGACGAGACGCAGGTCGACTGCGATCCTCTCCTCTGAGCTACGCCACAAGTACAATGTGCGGTCGTAAGGAGGACGAGGTGCAGGTCGACTGCGACCCTCTCCTCTGAGCTACGCCACAAATACAACGTACGGTCGTAAGGAGGAAGAGGTGCAGGTCGACTGTGTCCCTCTCCTCTGAGTTACGCCACAAGTACAACGTGAAAATCCTGCCGAGTGAAGAGCAGACCTCCCACTCGGGGGCTTAGCTGCAGCCCAGTGCTCGCCTAAGGTATAAAAATCCTACCGAGTGAAGAGCAAACCTCTCACTCGGAGGCTTAGCTGCAGCCCAGTGCTTGCCTAAGTGAATTAAAGAGAAAGTCGATTGCAGTAGGCACCTTGCTTTAAAAATATGCAAAAGACATTTCAAGCCAAAAACAAGAGTATTCAAACGTCGAATCCAAGTTCAGATGGATACCTAAGGGAACCGAAAGTGCTCAGGCACTAAGCCTGTTCAGGTTTATCGGTTACAAAATCACTCGGCATACCGAGGCAAATTTAAAGTGTCGAGCTCAAAGAAGTTTTTTACCCCTCCTGTGCAGGGCTGGAAGGTGCAACAAACTCATCGAGGTCAATTCCATCCGCGATCCAAGTGGCAGCAACGATGAAGGTCTCCATGAAGGACCTGAAGTCGTGCTTCTTGGTGTTGGCCACCCGAAGAGCCGCCAACTTATCTTCTCGTGCATCCTTGCAGTGGACTCGAGCCAGACACAGAGCAACATCTGCGCCACACCTCGCAGAGGACTTTTTCCACTCCTGCACTCGACCAGGAACTGTGTTCAGTCGAGCCGTCAGAGACTCGAGGTCGTTATGGAGTGTCTCCCTGGGCCAGAGCGTGCTGTCGATGCGGGAAGTGGTGACTTTTAGCCTTGCAAGATAGTCAACAACAGCAGCAACGCGGGACTCAAGTCGGAACACATTCATGGCGACTTCATCGTTCACTAGAGAGTTGACGGGGTCCAGGTTTGGTTCCAGTCGACTAGTTTCCTCTTCAAAGTTTTGGCAAAATTCTGCAAGTACAATTACTGAGTCAAGGCAATGGTCGAATGGAAAGATCACTGTAAAGATGGTTGTTTGACGCAAAGGATTACCTTCGAGCATGAGGAACAACTTCTTGGCAAGTCCACTCAGAAAGGCCTCCAGATCTTTCTTCTTCCCATCCAATTGACTGGCCTTGTCATTCAGAGCAGCTTTGTCGTTTTTCAGTCGACTAACCTCCTTGTTGGCAATCTCAAGAGCAGCTTTCAGATTAGTATTTTCTTCTTCGAGCTTGGTGACCGAAGCTAACTTCTCGTCAGCAAGTTTGGTCTTCTCAGCCAGTTCAAGATCTTTCTTCTTCTGGGCCTCCTTCACCTTGCCTGTAAAGCAGATGAAGGTCAGATTTTTGATACAGATGAAGGACAAAAACAGTCGTCGAGGTCTCACCGAACATACCTTTGGTCTCCTCCTTCGCCTTCGTCAGATTCTCATGGACCAGCTTCAGATCCAGCTCGAGCTGGATGTGCTTGTTCTCCAGCTCGGTATAACAAGCCACAAGGTCACAGGATTTCCGCAAAGAACCAATCGACAAAATGTCAAGGATAATTTACTTCCGAGTGGATAAGAGAAAATCATGCGTTTCTAAGACCACAGCCGAATACAAACATTCGACCGTAGTCTCGGGGACTACACCCAGTGGGTGCACTCAGCGTGCCCCCACTAGTTCGATTAAGATAAGAGTCGACCAGTCGACCAAAAAAACAAGACGTATTCTTCAGACTGTAATCGACTGCCAGCAGTCGACCACAGTCTCGGGGACTACACCTAGTGGGTGCACTCAACGTGCCCCCACCGGTTTGAGAAATCCTTTCGACCTAGTCGACTGACGGAAGAATTTAACTTCTAAAGCCTATGGTCGACTGCCAGCAGTCAACCATAGCCTTGGGGACTACACCCAGCGGGTGCACTCAGCGTGCCCCCGCTGAACCGAAGTTTCAATCGACACACCCAGTGGGTGATTGCTATGGATTCTGGAAAGAAAAGCTTTTGATAGCATATCCTAACAGAGCAGGCGATCCGACTGACCTGAACATTGCTTTGAAGAGCAGAACTGGCGTCGTAGGCTGCCTGGCTTGCCTCCCGGATGGCCTTCACCTGCTCCATCATGATCCCCGCCTGGCGTATCGCTTCCTTTGCAGCACTGGCTTGGTCCTCTAGGACGTGGTGCGTCGTGAAGAGGGAAGGCTGTGCAGCACTCGACGAAGCGGGGTGAGCACTCGTCAGTGGCACCGCAAAAGACACTGTGTGCCGAGTGGTTTCCTCCTCACCCGCGACCAGAGTCTCGGGTGCCACCACATCCTAGGTCGCCCTGCCGGCAGACGCTTTCCTGCTCCTCCTGTGCTTCAGCGGTTCCTCGTCGTCGTCGTCGTCAGGAAGAGTGATAACGACATTGGATGAGACTGCAGAAAAGAATCAGAGTTAGAGACGAAGAGTCAGTCGACTAAAAACGGAATTAAGAGAGTGGTACCAGGTTTTGAGGTTGCGGCATCCTCCATCTCATGATCATCAGCCCTGGCTGAGGTATCGGAAGTAGCAGCATTGCAATTCCAAAAAATCAGTCGGTTAACTCAAGTGTCAATCAAAGATAAAGCTCGCACAAAACAAGAAGACTAAAGCAGCACGTTTACCCTGATATGGTGGGGATGAACACCTTCATCTTTGGCAGGACCTTGGTCGGCTTCGACGGTGCCACCCTGGACTGCTTCGGAGCCTTTTCAGTCGGCATCGGAGAAGTGGTCCGAGGGCACTTGGTCGACTGCGCGACAATCGCAACCCCCTTACCACGTTCAGTCGCAGGATCATGGGCAAGCTTCGACCGCCTTTCCAAGCGCGGTGGTGCGACCTCCTCCTCCTCCTCTTCTTCTTCCTCCTCATCGTCATCATCATCATCATCATCATCTTCAGCAGCATCCGAGTCCCACTCCTCCTGGCTCTCGCCCCCGCTCGCTTCTCCCTCTTCAGTCGGAGTCTGTGCTCCATTGGGCATCGAGTACAGTTCGGTGAGGGCCTGTTAGACATCAAGACAAAGATCAATCGACCAATTTGCGGAGAAAACGGAAGCAAGTATAGCAAGAATACAATTGGAGGTAGAGTGGGCATACTTTTTCTGGAATGTTGCGTTGGTCGAGTGGAGGAATCCTCCTGGCTCCACGAGGGTTATCCTTGTTCCCAGTGACCGCGGCCATCCACCTTTCCAGCGTGGCATCATCGACTGCTTCTGGATTGATCCGAGTCTCATCTTCGGTCCCGCGGTACAACCACATGCAATGGCTCCGGAACTGAAGAGGCTGGATACGCCGCCTAAGAAAAACCTCCAGGAGATCCATACCCGTCACCCCCTCCTGAACCAACTGGACTACGCGCTCCATCAGCATCTTCACGTCGGCTTTCTCCTCCGGAATCACCTTCAGAGAAGAGGGTTTGTTGGCTCGGTCCATGGTAAACTGAGGGAGTCCACTCGACTGCCCTGGCGTCGACTCATTCTGGCAGTAGAACCAGGTCGACTGCCAGCCTCTGACCGACTCGGGGAACGTCATGGCTGGGAAGGTGCTCTTGTTCCTCATCTGGATCCCCAGGCCTCCACACATCTGGATAACTTTGGTTTTGTCGTCATCTGGGCTCGCCTTCTTCACGGTCTGAGAGCGACACGTGAATATGTGCTTGAAAAGGCCCCAATGCGGTCGGCAACCCAGAAAGTTCTCACACATGGACACGAATGCGGCAAGGTAGGCGATAGAGTTCGGAGTGAAGTGGTGGAGTTGCGCTCCAAAGAAGTTCAAGAAACCACGGAAGAAAATACTCGGCGGCAAAGAAAACCCGCGGTCGACGTGGCTAGCCAGAAGGACAAACTCACCCTCTTCCAGCTGGGGTTGCCACTCGTTCCCCGGGAGCCTTGCTGCTCCGTGGGGGATCAGCCCGTCGTTGGCCATGTCTAGGAGATCCTTCTCCGTGATGGTCGACCGGATCCAATCTCCTTGGACCCAGCCGTTCGGCAGACGAGATCTAGACGAAGACCCGCCGCGGCTGGTGGTTCTCCCTTTCGCCTTCCCCGTCGCCGACGCATTCTTCGCGCGCTCCAGCGCCGCCGTCTTCTCCTTCACCATGGCTGCCGGCGAGACGCGCGAGGAGCGGTTGTGCGGAGGCGAGAGCGGGCGCGGTGGGCGGAAGCGAGGAGAGCAGAGAGAGAGAATGCAGAGATACTGTTCAAAGACCCTCGCCGGGCGCCTTTATAAGATCACTTCTAAGTGGATGACAGGCGGGCCTGGGCGATCCAATCACATCCCGAAACAGTCGCGTGGACGCGATACGTGGCAAAAAAGGTGGCGCGAGAATCGAGGCGTTTATGCCCTATCACATCTGAGCGCCGCGGTCCGCCCCGCTTCGCGCGCTTCCCCAAATTTCGTATCCCACAAAATCCGCGAATGGCAGATCGATCTGTCAGGCGCGAGATCTCCCGCGATCCGTCGCTCGGGAATTGTTAAGTTCAAAAAGTCACTCGACGCAAGAAAAGAATGGATCAAGCTGACTGAAGAAAAGTTGTTGATTATCAACAAAGAGATTATTGGTCCAAGACAACACATGTTCAGAATGCAAAAGCCAGTCGGAAATAATATCAACCCTTCCTCACTCAAGCCTCAATCCATTCGGGGGCTAATGATGGAGTCATGTACCTAGGGTAGGGTCATAGACCTAATCTAAGTACCCTACCCAAGGACATCCTTCGAAGAGACTACCTTCCAGTTGACCAAGGAGGACTTCACTCGACAGACTTGAAGGACTCGACCACCAGAATGTCAAGAAGCACTCTGTACCACACGGTCTGTAGTTAAGTAGACTTTATGGTATTTAAGACACTTTATGTGGGGCGTTACCAGTAACGCCCAGACTTAATGTACATTAAACCCCGCATTACTGAGGGCCGGAGGGGTCTGGCAGGCACTATATAAGCCACCCCCCACCTCAGTGTAAGGGGTTCGCACTCTTGTAATCCATACACACATAATCCACTCGACCGCCTCCGGGCTCCGAGACGTAGGGCTGTTACTTCCTCTGAGAAGGGCCTGAACTCGTACATCACTTGTGCTTACAACCTCTCCATAGCTAGGACCTTGCCTCTCCATACCTACCCCCCACTCTACAGTCAGACTTAGAACCACGACAGCCAACTCAGGAGGAGGCATCTGAATATTTCTTGAAAACCAAACAGGAGCAGCTTGGTTACTTGATAGCATCTACACTGAGGATTGAGAAAGGACTGGCCACCCTCACACAGAATCAGGAGAGCCTTGAAAGAATCATGGAACAAAAATTCTATGATCTAGATGTTAAAGTAACTGAAAATTGGTCAGTTGTAGAGCAGCTGCAGGATGATATGCAGGAGAGGAAGGGCAAGACTACTACAAATGTCTTTGCCAGAGTGCCTAGAGCCCAGAGGTCAGTTGCAGTGCGAGTGACATACACTAGAGCAACAACTTCAGCACCAGCTACTGCCCCTACAGTTCCAGTGCAACCAGCTCCAGCATCCACTCCAGCACCCTCTACTTCAACTAAAGCCTTCGTCCAAGGAGCTATCAGGACACCACCACCAGAAGATCAAGCCTGAGAGTCGATCTAGCACTATGCATTTTCTATGAACTTTTTGGTAACTTGTTGCCAAAGGGTATGAAAAATGTATAGATCATAGGCTTCGAGAGAGAGAGTGTTGCTTTTGTTCTCTCTTGCTTTATTTGGTGGTTTTTCAAACTTTGTTTGCTCTTGGTTGAGATACTATGCTTGTGAGACATTGATGATCATGTGTTTGATCATAAGCTACACTTATGCATGCTTGATTTTATCCTATCTATCTTATGTGATCACTCACTATGCTTGGTGATGAGTCCATGTATTCATTGTTTATTATTTTGAGCGCTCCACCAAGATGTATGTGACATGGAAGAGTAACCAAGGAGCCTAATTCATTGTGCATTTCCAGTCCAAAGCAAATCTTATCCCATGCACAAATTTAGGGGGAGCACTTGATGATCACATACTTCTCAAAGCGACGATGTTATTCTATCTTATTATCATTTGTCGAAGCTTTGATCTATATGTTGTCATCAATTACCAAAAAGGGGGAGATTGAAAGTGCAAATATCCCTAGGTGGTTTTGGTAGTTCGTAACAACATATAGCTCATTGAGCTAATGCTATTCCAAGACTATTATTCCAGGAAAGCTCAATGAATGGCATGGCATGGATGATGAAAGTGGATCCCACAAAATACTAAGGACAAAGGATTGGCTCAAGCTCAAAAGCTCAAGACTCTTCATTTTACATTTTAGTGATCCAAGATCACATTGAGTCTATAGGAAAAGCCAATACTATCAAGGAGGGATGAGGTGTTGCTTAATGAGCCTCTTGCTTCATGTGCTTAGTGATATGCTCCAAAACCCTCAACTACTTTCCCACATCCACAAATGACCTATACCCAAAGCCAAAATTGGTCACACCGATTCTTCCTATCCGGCGCCACCGATACCAAAAGTCATAGCCACTGCCACAAACCCCAAGCAAATTGGTCTTACCAATTGGGATCTCGGTCTCACCGAGATGGTGTTGTAATCTCTTTGTTTCCCTTCGTAACGTTTTGGTCTAACCGAAGTGAGCGATCGGTCCCACCAAGATTGCAATGTAAACTCTCTGTTTCCTTTTTGTAACATTTCGGTCTCACCGAAAAGAGCAAATCGGTCCCACCGAGTTTACCTGACCAACTCTCTGGAAAGCTTATTACCAAATCGGTCTTATCGAGTTTGTGAAATCGGTCTTACCGAGATTACGTTACGCCCTAACCCTAACCGAGTCGGTCTCACCGATATGCATGTCAGTCCCACCGAAAATCACTAACGGTCCCTAGGTTTACTAAATCGGTCCTACCGAGTTTAACTATTCGGTCCCACCGAGTTTAGTAAATTGTGTGTAACAGTTAGATTTTGTGTGGAGGCTATATATACCCCTCCACCTCCTCTACATTCGTGGAGAGAGCCATCAGAACGAACCTACACTTCCAACTTACCATTTCTGAGAGAGAACCACCTACTCATGTGTTGAGGCCAAGATATTCCATTCCTACTATATGAATCTTGATCTTTAGCCTTCCCCAAGTTGCTTTCCACTCAAATCTTCTTTCCACCAGATCCAAAACCTATGAGAGAGAGTTGAGTGTTGGGGAGACTATCATTTGAAGCACAAGAGCAAGGAGTTCATCATCAACGCACCATTTGGTACTTCTTGGAGAGCGGTGTCTCCTAGATTGGCTAGGTGTCACTTGGGAGCCTCTGACAAGATTGTGGAATTGAACCAAGGAGTTTGTAAGGGCAAGGAGATTGCCTACTTCGTGAAGATCTACCGCTAGTGAGGCAAGTCCTTCGTGGGCGACGGCCATGGTGGGATAGACAAGGTTGCTTCTTCGTGGACCCTTCGTGGGTGGAGCCCTCCGTGGACTCGCGCAGCCGTTACCCTTCGTGGGTTGAAGTCTCCATCAACGTGGATGTACGATAGCACCACCTATCGGAACCACGCCAAAAACATCTGTGTCTCCAATTGCGTTTGAATCCTCCAAACCCTCCCCTTTACTCTCTTGCAAGTTGCATGCTTTAATTTCCGCTGCTTATATACTCTTTGCATGCTTGCTTGAATTTTGTGATGATTGCTTGACTTGTCCTAAAATAGCTAAAATCTGCCAAACTCTAAAATTGGGAAAAGGTTAAGTTTTTATTGGTCAAGTAGTCTAATCACCCCCCCCCCCTCTAGACATACTTCAAGGTCCTACACAGGTTGTTGTGTTTGCCGGAATAAAAAAATCAACCTATGTGTGGTACGTGAGCTGAGGACAAGAGTAGTCACTGTGCAGCTGAATAAACAAATAGCATCTCATACTGCCAAGCATGCTACTCTAAAAAAACATATTTGTACATTTCGTAGTCCATCCGAACACATTCTCTTGGGAGTTTCCTCTGGTTTGCTGTGCCATTGTTTTATACCTACATTCCTTTCCTATTCCTCTATTTTCATGAAGACCTATGTTTTCTGCCCCTTTATTCCGACCGGAGCCTAAATATTTGGTATAAGGGCATGGGACAGTGGGTGCACCAGTAGTACAGCACCATATACGTAAACAGGGGCATAAACATCCAAGAAACATATCTGGGTTGGTCCCATTTTTGTTCACTCTAGCCACCTACTCCTATGTGTGGATAGCAAATCTAGTCCTGGTCATACCACTGTGTACAGCGTTACCCCTATATTTCCCTTTTCGACCAAGAGACTGGTTGGATGACCAGTCTGTACTACTTTCATTCCCTTTCCTTCCTGTTTGTACCAAGTCCGATGTACATACTAAATTCCCCCACCCCCACTTTATTTCAATGACAAGTATTTTCGGACGGAGGGAGTACAAGATTCGACTCCATGAAGTAGCTTTACCTCTAACAATAGAAGAAAAAAAGGTGACATTGGACCATCCGATCGAGAGGGCTGAGAGGTAGAAAATGATGCACATGCAGCGACGTAGCAAGCTGGAGAAGTAGAGCTAAGGCGGTTTCGAACGAAGATATACCTGAAGGTCGTCGGGATGTGGATAGGTGGGCGGCGGGAGGCCGGATCCGCCCACATGCAACGACGAAGGGATCGGAGGACCTCCCACGCCGATGCTCGGCCAGAGATAATGATGCGGCCGGCACTGGGTCTCCTCCCTCGTTGTCGATGACGGCCTAAATGCTGCCCCTCCTCCCCTTCACCGACGGAGCGGGATACATCCGGATCTATAACCAGTGGTGAGGATAGGAAGCCAGTGTTTTTTGAAGGGAGAAAGATAGTGTTACTACCCCTATCTTGTTTAGATCTGGAGAGGATGAGAGTGTGTGAATAGAGCAACCCTAGCAAGCAAGCGCGGAGGCTCCAGCCTATATATAAGTAGTGGGGTAGTTTTCCTTTTTCACTCCATCAAAACAATCGTTTAAAATTGTGTACTACTACATGCCAGGTCGTGGTTTTTTTAGTTGTTGATTGTTTTTTGAGATAGCTACCCGCTTGTTCCAAGTGGTGTTCCGGTTTGCCAAGTCGCACTTTGTATCGTTCAAGTCTGGTACTACGAGTCCCTCCATAAAATGAACAACCACCCCCTCGTAAAAATTGTGAACAAGCCCACGGCTAAAATTAGCGGAAACGCGGGTTGCCCCAACATGCATTATTATTTATATTTTCTACTCCCTCCGTTCCTAAATATAAGTCTTTTTTCTTAGCCACACCTAAGACAAGATTTATTTTTAGCAATGAACCCCACATGTCATAGACACAAAAATTGTGGCAAGATTCCCTTAGGCAAGCCAAAGTGTGTCTAACAATTTGAGCAACTCAGGTTAGGCAAGTGTGGCAAGTGTGGGAAAAATAATGTGGCAACATAAGACAAACATAGTCACAATCCAAACAGCCCCGTAAGTTTTTGTGACATGCATGAAAATTTGGTTAGTTAAATTTATAGTCAAAATTTGGCAAGGTGCATCAAATCAACACATGTATCACAAGGAAAGTCACGGCATGCATGCATGCGTTGTACTCCCTTTGTTTCCAAATATAAGTCTTTTTAGAGATTGCAACAAGTGACTACATACGAAGCAGAATATGTCTACTCCTACATACGAAGTAGGCCATTTGAAATGTGTAAAAATACTTTTAGCGAGTGCAGTGCTTTGATATGTCGCGTCAACTCGTACAAGACTGAGAAATTTGATTACTACGACGCCCTCTCCCTCGCGAACTGACCTCCGGTGCCTTAACTACACCTGCCTTTGGCTGCATGACAGGAGGGCCAACCACCTGTTGGGCCCACCTGTCATAGACGCAAAGGCAGGAGCAGTAAGTAGAAGCTTTTGCTACACGCTATCCCTCACGCACGAGGTGGACGGACATGCAGCAGTGGATTCGATAATGTAGAAGTAGGAGTAACATCATTGTTCGTCTTCTTGAAGAGGCGAAGAGCCAAGCGCAAACCGAGCGTGGCAGTTGCGAACGCTCGCGTGGTGTGTTCCTTGGAGTACTAGCCAGGCTCTTGCATGAGACAAAATTGCTATTGTTTAACAATTAAACTCCATTATCCATTGGTTGATACTCATTCTGCATAGGTCCACGCGCTTAGCACCGTTTCCTCCTGGGGTCACCAATGTTTATTTGCTAATTAATAGCATTCCATGCAATGAACTAGCCATTGCAAGTCATTAAAAGCATGCACACCTCTCATCTCTTATTGGTTGATATGTCAAGAAACAAGAAACAAGGTAGAAATTAATGCACCGCGCCTAAGTGTTTTGGGATTATTTGGTTTTCGTAAGATGACTTACACACCTAGACGGAGGGAGTAGTATAGACTTGTAAACCGAAAGGGAGCATTTGCCTTTCTAGAGATTTCAACAAGTGACTAGACTACACCGTGTGCAGTACCCCCTCCCTTCCGGTTTACAGGGCTCAAATCTCAAATCTCATAAACCAAGGCATTTTGCGATTGGAGGAATGTATCTCATACTTTACAAAACTACCCTAATTAAACTCATGCATTAATTACGTAGTTCTCTCATTTTCCTCTCCGCCTTGGCCGCGGTGCACAATATTGAGCACTCCTATATGACTAGCCTCTCTATCTACATGCGGGACATTTCAAAGCATCCGGGCCCGCGTGCCATCCACCAAATCACAGCGAGGTGCTACAGTCGAGACTCACCTGTCACCCCGGTGTGGCCGTCGTGACCCGTCATATCACAAAACCCAGCAGTGGTAAGGTGGCCTCCAAGTTGGACTGGATGAAGCAACCATCATTTCATTGGAATGCTCGTTCAAGCCCTTTCTTCCCTTTCTTGAAGAAAACCTCACTCCAGGCTACCCACTTCTGCCATTTTTCTTCTGTACCGATGAAGGAAAGGTGGGCGAATCAGTTATGCTGCTATATTTTCATTCCAATAATCTTCTTTTTGCGAAGCACCGACCGATTCTCACATCCTATTCTTTTCTTGTTTTCATTGCGATTGTGGTTTCCTTTCGATTGCTTTTCGTTTGTCAGTTCGTTCATGAATCCTGGAGCACTAGGCAAAGAGTTGCCGGCGGACAACCCACTGGAGACAGCGATCTCCAGGAAGCGAGCACCGACCAACAAGTTGACCATGTTGGCGGGCCAACACATGGAAACGAAGAACTCCAAGAAACAAGCACTGGCCAAAGAGTTGAGGACGTTCACGGATTAACTCCTCAAAGAAAGTTGGAAGAACATCAAGGGCCCCACCGTGCCTACCCTAGGAACTCTGATTGCCACCTATGTGAGGCTCAAGACCGAGTTTGAGGAGATAGTCGCCGTTGAGAAGCAGTATTCCCCTGGCAAGGTGATGGCCCCCATCGAGGATGAGGAGATGGCCCCCGGAGGGATGAGATCTCCCGGTGAGCTGCACAAGGTAAAAAAGAATGTCTTATTACCATAGTTGTGGTTTTTGATTATTTGCAATGTGCTTGCTAATATGTTAGAGTTGTGCAGGTGCCGGTGGTTGTCCTTGATGATTGCAATGTCGTGGCCCATCCTGTTGGCATCGCCTCGGAGATCGATTCCGATGCCCCGGTCCATCCTGTGGACATCGCCCCAGAGATCAATTCCGATGTCGCGGTCAGTCCTGTGGACATCGCCCCAGAAATCAATTCCCATGCTGCTGTCTGTGCTGTGGTCATTGCCCGAGAGATCGATGACAAGAAATAGTTGGTCGCGCTAATCCTTCAGGGTAGTTTGCATTGCCTTGTGTTTAATTACCAGAAAGATGCGTGTTATCAAACCATCTTAGGGCTAGTGCACTGTCTTGTGTGGGCAGATCTTGCTACTTTTGTTTGATAGTGAATCATGCAATGAATCATGCGAACCCTCTCCGAGTTATGGAAACAGATGTATCCTCGCCAGCTTTTGATGTAATATATGGCATGCTTAGATATAAGTTTGAACTGTTTATCATATCAGTAGGGCTTGCTTGATGATTCTTGGTGTTAGTAGGCTAGGTACTGTGCGAGCTATAGTACTTGCAAAACACTCACCAAAGAGAAACGTTGGGGCTGATGAGCTCGTGGTACGCTTATACTTGTCCCTCGTCGATCGACCAATAGCCCTAGCTCCTAAAATTGTTGGCTTAGCGATCGATCAGACAATAGTCGACATACATTCAGGCCTCATTTGGTTCATAGGGTAGGGAAATCGTAGCAAAAGTACAGAGAACGTGCAACACAAAATCATAGCAGTGCAGAGACGTACTCCCTCCGTTCCAAAATAGATGACCTAGGCGGGCTAGTTTGGCCTAGTGGGTTTTAGTGATATGACGTGGTACAGTGCCGTCCAGTCTTCGCGTGTGGTAGCAGTATTGCGGGTACAGTAAGTTTTCTTGAATAAGTGGAATTCGAAGAAGTCATGATGGTTCCTTCGTCCAAACAACTTACAGTGGGAAAGGTTGGGCCTGCGATACGATCGGGGTAGACCAGGATAATTTTGTGCATGGCAGGTGGACCAGGATGGTTGACGTCCCACGTGTCGGCGAATGAAAGTACTCTTTCTAATATAGAGGACGAGCAACGAGTATTCATTGTTTATTTTTGATGAAAGCTATTGTCTCCACTGTTACTCCTTGACTTTGTCAATGCCTCTCTCTCCTCCACATAAGCGGGGACTACTTGCTATGCATGCAGCGGGCAGCTGGCGTCTTGAGGGGCCAGGGCGGTGAGAGCGGGCTTCAGAAGCGATCCGAACTCCAGCATGGCCCACCTCACATTATCACCATATATTTCTTGGAGTCCCTGCACGGCGGGCGGACGATCTCTTCTCTCTCCCCCGTTTCTCTCAGCCGATGCCCGCCGAGCGATTAGATTTCGGCTATCGACGGTTTATTCAATTACGGTCCCACATGTCAGTGAAATTGCAAGACAACGCGTGTCCCCTCTGGTGAGCGGTGCGAGCCAGACTATCGGGGTTGCAACGCGTACGAGTCGTAAGTGTGCCGCCTTTTCCTTTAGAACTTGCGAAGCGTAACATTTTTGCACAATTGACGATAGAAATCCAGAACAAAATGACGAGGGCGGTGCTTTCCCGCTCGTTAGGCGGGCTAGTTCGAGTGATATGATGTGCTACAGTGCCGTCCACTTGCTCCATTTTTATGTAAGTAGGAGTTTACACTCTTACGCGGGAGGAGTGCGAAACACCGCGGATCTGATTTTGATCGAGGGATAACTGTTCGCTGCCAAAAAATGGAGGATTGTTAGCGATTATAGCATGATAGTTAGGGCATCTCCAGCGCTGGCCCACAAATTTACACCGACATCTATTCGAGGACACTAATGGATGCCATCCGATGCTGCCTGCATACCTTTTGACAACTATATGAACTAACCGGACAAAATTCGTGCAAACAAAGCAAATTTCAAATTAACCGTATGAAATTTATTACATTTCGAAAACTTTTCCTAAAAACTGGACGAAATTCATTACATATTTCGCACAAACCGTACTAAACCTACTGTAAACCTAATCTAAACGATCGTCGGCGCCAGACCACCATGTCCGGCCATGAACCCGAGAAAGCCAGCCATTGCCTTTGCCTCCTCCTCATCCGCCTCGATAACCTCCTCCTCCGGAGCACAAGGTTCTGAAGATTTCTGCCTCCACGTCGCCATCAAGCGGCTAATCGGCCACCGATGTTTACCCCGCCAAGCTTGGCGTCGACTGAGTGGAGTAGCGGTGGCCTTCCCGGGACCAGAGCAGCGGCGACCTACCGTG
Source organism: Triticum timopheevii (assembly GCA_963921465.1). NCBI lineage: Eukaryota > Viridiplantae > Streptophyta > Magnoliopsida > Poales > Poaceae > Triticum > Triticum timopheevii. The sequence continues at coordinate 336,134,780 of OY997268.1, forward strand.
TACTACTCTACCTTGCTGCCGGCTGCGCCCACGCACGCGCGCTGGCTTCGTGGTCGTGGCGGCGGAGGGCGGCCGGGGGGGGTGCCGGTGATCTCCTTCGTTTGCTCCTACGACAGTATGTTGAAGAGAGCTTTGGAGCGCGTTCGAAGCGGAGCCGCCAATGTCCCTCGTCTGCTCTTGCGACAGTACATCCAAGAGAGCTTCAGAGCGCCAGGAGGCCATGGTTGAAGTGGTGCCGACAGAAGGAAGGGACCGGAGGAGAATAAGTGTGGGTCTTTGGCTATGGGTGGGAGCTGGGGCTCAAGTTAATATAGCGGGCGAATGGCAATGAGCCGCGGCAGACGGATGGACAACTGGCGCAGGAGTAGGTTCGTCGGGCGTGAATGCGGACGCTGCTTCAGTGACTTAACTGTAGATGCGTTTGGGTTACTAACAAGTGGGCCCAACGGGTGTATGGCCCACATGTCAGTGACACACCTATTGCACCTGCAGTTAAGTCCGGTGAATGCGGCATTGACATTCTGGAGAGACGGTGACCGTTTCAGGCGAGAAGCGCGCGCTAGCGATGGAAGGGGTTTTGGTGTGCAGTGGCACTAAGATCGGTCGCTCACGATAGTACATACTCTGTACCATATTACCATAGTACCCTCTCTAGCTTAGGTTGTTTTATAGATTGTCATTGTGATGGACGATATACATGAGCAAGGTGGTCCGAGTATGACCGTTGGTGTTGAGCAAGGTGAATACATGCTCGGCATTCGCGTAGGCCTCCATCAAACGTCTAAACAGTAATGTCAGGCACCACCGGGGCGCGCAGGTGGGCTCGCCGTTTGCATTGCGCCATGAGCAGGACTTTGATTTAGAGGGCGACGTGCATGCATTAGCATGCTTTGACAGCATGAGCGTGCGTGTCTAATGCGAAGTATTTCATTTTCATTTGGTTGACGAGGGTTCATTGCAGCGACGAGTCCGTGGTTTGATTCCCATACGCATAATTTTGGTTTTTATAGTATTTCTTTCTCCATTCATAGGTAGGCCCGCGTAGATAGATAAAGAACTCGAGCTGATGAGGCGCATGCGGACTGTTTGACTGGTCAACCATACAAATACGGAGCTATACGCTGAGCCAATGACCGTATAATCACCATATCTCGTATACAATGATCAAAGTGAGCTATCAAGACAAGTTCGATGACCGCCAATGCATTTTACTCGGTAATAAATGACCAGGATTGAAGGGAAATCCTAATTTGCTTCATCTTCTGTCCTTGAGCTCTTGACAAACCAATGCACTATACGGTTGTCCGGCCACTCCACCCCAGAGCTATCACCAAGCGTCGTTCATGCCACCGCGCCGCACACTAACCGGTAAGGTAGCGATGGAATCCCGCCGCGCCGAGTTCGTCGCCGCCTACGACCGCACACAAAATGGTAGGGAAGCGATGGCATCCTGCCATGAGTTCATCGCCGCTCGCGACCTCACAACTATGTGGGAGGAATTTTAAGATGCCAAGGCCGAATGGGCGGTAGAGCAAGAGGCAGCCAAAGCCACACAGAGGGAGCGGAAAAGTCAGAAAGCACTCAAGAAAAGAGAGGCCCGCCGCCGCAAGAAAGAAAAGGATGCACGCGCTGCTGCGGAGAGGTCGGCGGAGATCCAAGCACGGTGGGGTGTCGCGGACAAAGCCGGGAAGGAGAACGACGGCGTCTGGCCAGCATGTAAGAAGTAGTAGTACTAGTAGTTAATGTGTGTGTCTGTGTCTGAGTACGAGCATGTACCAGTACTACTAGTTACTGATGTAGTTTTTAGAGCAAATTACCAGTACATTAGCCTAGACTAAATAGAAAAATTCCTACCCTAAGCATCAAATGACATCTCTTTCTCTATAGAATTGAGATGCATGTCATCTCACTTCCTATGATTTTCATATTCCTATCCTATGAAAGGAGGCCTCTGTTGGAGTAAATACTGTAGCTAGCAGTACTGCTGGTACAGTAGTTTTCTTCAAGAAGCGGAATTCAACGAAGTCATGATGGTTCCTTCGTCCGAGCAACTTCAAAGTGGGAAGTGGGCCTGTGATTTGACGGCTCATTAGTCATTGTTACTGCGGCGCGACGACCTGGGTGACTCTCCCTTGGAGTTCTGCGTGCATGGCAAGTGGACCAGGATGGTCGACGTCCCACATGTTGGCGAACGGAAGTATTCTTTCCGATATCGAGGAGCAAGGAAACCACGTGGTATAGTATCACTGCTGATTGGTTCGCAAAAAAAAATAGTATCACTGCCGATTTATAATTATTTTTTATTTTTGATGAATGCTAGCGTTTCAACTCTTACGATGAAGGGTGCCAAACACGGCACGTGCTGGATGTCCCACACGTCAGCAAAAGGAGTGGGACATGAACAGCGTGGTAGAGCCCAGCGTAAAAAAACAGTGTAGTAGAGCGTCTCCACTTCTTCCACTTTTGGGTCGGAGACCACACGTAGCAGTACTTAGTGGTATGAATGATACAAAGTGCGACCTGGAGATAAAGACACGTCTACTTGGAAGGTCTCTGGGCATACACATAAACAAATATAAAAGTTAATATGTGCCTCCAACTAATATAGTAGTAGTAGAGTACTTAGGCATGTACTCCATAACATCACCGTGCATTGCACATACAACATGTAGTGGTAGTACGTAGTAAGAGACAAATGCCGCCCAAGAGTTCCCTTCTCGACCAACTTTTGGGTGTTTGGTAGAGTGTATGGAGGGTGCATGAGTCCACACTAGTTTAGCGCAAATACACTAGAAGCATGCATGAATAGAGCACGCATGAAGAGGAGTGTTGAGTTGAGCATGCATAAAGAGGAACATGTTCATACCATTTGTGCCTTTCTACTTCACTTACTGCGCTACATTACTCAGGTTCGTACGTCCACCCCTGGGTACATGTCCGTCTCGTAGTTCCAGTCCCACGTGTTCTTCATATAGATGGAACGATCCTTGCATAACACGTGCACCTTGATGCTAGATGTCTCGCGTGTTGGCAAAAGGATGAACAAAGCTCACGTAAAAAAATAGAGTGGAAGAACATAGATTCCGGATGACCGAGAAGGAGCAAGGAACCTCATGGTGGAGCGTCTGCACTCATAATATTTAATATTATTCAGCGATATAAAATTAACCAATCATCTCCACAATGGACTGGAAGAGTACGAAACATGGCAGCCTGTGTAGTTACATCATACTAGTACATGGCTAACCCACGCTATCACCATATTTCTTGGCTTCCGTGTGACACCTATCTCTAGTAATCCAGCAGCCTGTATCGCTTCTCCCTCCTCGTCTCTATCAAAGTGTGGCGGGCTGGCGTTTCTACCGTCTATTGAGGTCGGTTAACTATCACATGTTAGCGACATGCCAAGAGCATTCTAAAAAAAATTCCTTTCATGTTCCGTTTTCAAAAACAAAAAAAATCCTTTCACGTACGAATTTGCATGTATGCGTTGAGCAACTTGCATGTCCTATACTGCTCCTGTTTGATACTCTAACTTAGCTAGAGGTTAGACTAACTCATGACTAACCCTGAACTAACTGTAGCCAAAGAGGTGTTTGGGTGACAGGGTTAGATTGACAATAAATGCACTTCATGGAGAGAGAAAAGTGATTTTTCAGTGGTCCCAATGAGAACTATCTCAAGTTAGCACCTCTTGGGTGGGATATTTTTTTTGGTGGGTTCGGTGCAACTTGCTCCAATTTAAACCCTCATGCTTGGATACTTTAGGGCTATTTGAGCCCCAACTAGCTCAAACTAACTCTAACCCATGGATCCAAACAGGGCCTATGGCCAGTCTCGACGCGGAGCAGTCGCGTGCACCGAGAAGTGGCGCTCTCTCGGCCGTCGCGCCACTTCAAAGTCGGCGCTAGTGAGAGGTCGCCTTCACTCTGGCCGGGCATTAATGCGGCACTGATGCTCCAGGGCGACGCTGACCGTTTCATGCGGGAAGCGCGCGCTGGCAAGGGAGTATAGGTTTTGAACCATTTCAGGTGTAGTACTGGTAGTTTGCAAAACTACTCAATTATTGCACTCAGTTTCCTAAGAAATTGTGGTAAAAAACTTTACTCCACAGCCTGCTTCCCTTCTCCTTCCTCTTCCACTGCCCGCGCACATCCGCGAGAAGTGACCGGTCAACCCTTATATAGGAGTGCTTGCACAAAAAGATGCATGCATGACCACTAAAATTTCCATATTAAAGCGCCGCTCTGGCGGGAGTATGGTGTATGTTGTTACCTTCGGCTGGCCCATGGCTACCGGGCGACGGCGACCAGAGAAGAGGCGGCAGGAGGGGAATGAATGCAGCTACTATTTGGGTTCGCCTTCCGGCTTAAATAAATGGGCAACATCACGTGTACCCGCGGGTGCACAAATTGTAACATACTCGTATCTGCTTAAGTGGGCGTCATGTAACTGGTGTGTGTGTGTGTGAGAGAGAGATTCTGAGAGATAGAGTGCGTGTGTGTGACTCTACTCTTCGGACATGTACTCAACCTTTTGCATTGGGATATAAGTATAATGGTATTTACTTTAGCTAGTGATTTACGTGGCCATGTTAACGTGGTTGTGTTAAAAAAATATCACTTCCTGCTCGTGATTTGCGTTATATAATTACAAGCAAGATTCTTGTGCATTGCACGAAACATCAATATGCATTTTTTTACAAAACACCTGTTGTGATTGACCCATGCAGAAGTAATCCCATGTGTAAAAACTAATGATATCTCAAGAATTTTATCGTAAAACTGGTATCTCGAGAATGTCATCGAAAAAATGAAAGATGAGAGATAAGGCGAGGAGGAGTGGAGCGTGGTGGTGACTGGTGGTCGGAATGGGCGGAGGCATGGGGATGGACAGCGCCGGCAGGCGGCAGCGGCCACCATGCATGCTAGATTGTTCCAGAGACTTATTCCTTTTTTAATTGCTGAGCAATGAGGTTGCGGGAGATAATGATGTGGAGAGAGGTGCGGGTATCTTTTGTAACATTATCATAGTTTGCTTTCTATCCGTCAGATATAGATCATACGGTCTATATTACAAGATGGCAGGCACACTATCATCGCCAACTCGTTTTTTATAAGGGTACAGATGATAAGTTTGCTGAATACTAAAGTAAAGTGGAATTTGTCCATGTTATGCAAGTAAATAAAGGTGATTGTTTATCATACGGGTAAGGTTGGATGAAGGGTGGTAGGAACAAATGCTCCGCCTAGAGCATGTGTGTGTGAGATGGAGTCTTAGTGTGTGTGTGGGGTGTGTGGGTGTGTGTGTGTGAGAGAGAGAGAGGAGAGAGAGAGATGGAGTCTTAGTTTTTGTGTGTGTGAGAGAGAGAGAGAGATGGAGTCTAAGTGTGTGTGTGTGGTGGGGGGGTGCATGTGTGTGTGTGTGTGTGTGTGTTTGTGTGTGTGTGAGAGAGAGAGATGGAGTCTTATTGTGTGTGTGGGGGGGGGGGGTGTGCGTGTGTGTGTCTATGTGTGTGTGTGTGTCGCGGGGTCCTCTGTGGCGGATGTAATTTAAGTGTGCATGGCTTCATCATAGAGAGGTGATGTGCATGGCAGAGGGCACCAACAATGGGGTGCGAGAGAGAAAATGCCCATAGAGAGGGAAGAGAAGGTGCGTGCGCGTGAGAGGAGTGGTATGCCAATATGCATGCATGTGAGAATGCAGGGAAGAAGGCCTGACAATTGAGCATGTGTTTTTGTCTTTAAGAGATAGTGGCGTGGGCTGGAGCATGCATCTATGGCGAGCAAAGGGGGTGAGGCGCAACGATTGTGCAAAAGAGATCAACCTATAAATGCATATGTATGGAGAGACATATATAGTGTGGGTGATAGGAAGCAAGACTCCGTGCAAGAAAGAAATGTTGATGGAGAAACTACAGATAGATACAGAGATGGAGATGCTAGCTAGAGGGACATCCGTTAGTTTGGGTGTTGGAGATGACTGTCGGGTGGTTCAAAGGGTGAAGTTATATATGTGTGTGAGAGGGCACTTGACTGCATGTAGAGAGAAACATATATAGTGTGCATGATAGGAATCAAGAGTGAGGGCGAGAAAGAAGGTTGATGGAGAAACAGATAAATAGAAATATAAAGATGCTAGCTAGTGTGCATTAGAGATAGGAGTCGAGTAGATCAGAAGGCTGGGTTATGTGTGTGGGTGTGAGAGAGATACAGAGAGGGTGCATGTGAGTCACATACAAACAGATATTAGAGAGACGGAGTTTTGTGTCTGCGAGAAAGAAAGATATTTCACAACGAGAGTGATAGCTGGACAGACATATGAGGGAACGCAAGATATCTCTAGGGAGAGAGGGTGTGTGTGAGCGACATACAAGAGAACAATGGAGAAATATGAGACCCTTGGAGACAGAGTTTGTGTTTGTGTTTGAGAAAGAGATATTGAAGAGGAAGAGTCGTAGGTTCTCATATGTAAGGAGCGAAAGACATCTCTGTATGAGGGGCGTGGCAGTGGCACACATGGGAATAGTAGAGAGAAATGAGACCCCGGGAGACAAAGTTTTGTGTTTGTGTGAGAGAAAGAGATTCCACATGGAGAATCATAGTTAGAGACACATAGCAGGGAGCGAGATATACTTAGAGAGAGATAGAGTGATGGACGTTGAGGGAGAGACTACCGTCAGTGTGTTATGAAGATAAAAGATCATTGTCGACATACAGGTAGCACGAGAGATACCTGAGAGACGATGAATGCGTATAGGTCCAGAGAGATAGTCCTATATAAGCATGAGTGATAGCTATATGAGACGAATATCTGGATTAAAGGGGATTCAAATATTTAAACTGGAGATCATGACATCGATAATATCATAACGCAAATTGGTGTATCAAACATGCATATTCATTTGAATTTGGGCACACGTGTAATGTTATATAGTTTATCAATATTGGTGATCCATAGATTCTTCATTTACAAACAACGCATGGTTTATATGCGTTTAATGTCTAAACGGGATTACACTATATGTTGCATGTGTGAAACACATTATACATGTTTCAGAAGTTAAAAAAACCCCACATGAAACACACATTAATTGGAGACAGTTAGCGAGGAATGCATACATTGGATTTCAACATAAAGTGGTTTCAAATATTTGAAAATCCAAATTGATGGATACAACCTTATGAATCTGAGATCATGCCATTTGTAAACCATATTTATGTATAAATGGTGTTTTGCTTTTGAATGTATATATAAAAAATGATGTATATAGAATGTAATTCCAATTGAAAATGGATCCCGCCTGAAAAAATAGTAGAATACAAACGGGATTCGAATTGAGTTGGCACGGTAAACGTGCACTCTACAAAATTTGAACGAAGCGGGGAAAGTCGCAGTAACCGCTCGAAACCAAAATCTGCGAGATGGAAATCACTACTGCCTATTCCTGCCACGCAAAGCCTATCTACTGGATTTCTATAGGTTTCGATAGGGGTAGGTTTGCAATTTCACCCAAACGTGACGTAACCGCCTCCCACCCGGGTTCATACACGGTGGGCGCAAAAACATAGTGTGCCCTCGGCCGAAATCGACTCCCTCCCTGATTCATTTTCATACACGGTGGGCGCCAAAAACAAACTCTCGTCGGCAAATATTCGGTGCATGCGAGATTACTGTCCTATCCCCAACCGACTAATGTTGCTGTGATGTAGTAGAAATTTGAAATGGGGGGTAAGTTTGTAAATTTCCTCGCATTTGAGACAAGTGTGCCCTGAATACATGGTTCCCCCCTTCCTCTCTACCTCCCTTTTCCCCATTCGTACTCCGTGGGCGCCAAAACACCCTCTCCACCCCACCCTCCTCCGTCTGCTGCCGTCCGCCACCCCATCCACCGCCGTCCTCCTCCACCATGCCGGAACTGATACCCCGACGCCACTGTCCATTACAAGAGATCGACCTCTCTCATCCACGCCTTCGGACCGAGATCCTTGCATCCCGTCCTCTCGCTTCATCCCCGCCGTCGTCCACCTTGCCGGCACCGCTCCTACAACCGTCTCGTCCACCATGCCCCGCTGCCACCGTCTACCCTCCTAGATCGGCTTCCATGCCGCCGACAGCCATCGCTACCGCAGCACCGTCAAATTCTCAGCAGATGCGTACATGGCGTCGCACCAGAGGCGGTACTCTTTTGTATCTGCCCAACTTATTTATTGCAGCAAGAAAATAGATCGCCACTGTTTTACTCTGATTTCTTGTCTTGGTTGCGAAGTTGCCTTTGTCCGGTTTGCACCTTCAGATCCGCCATGGCACGCTCAACACTATACTCCCAATGCTTATGGTTTTCCCCTTTTATATTCCACACTAGTTAAATCACAGTAGACTAAATTTCAAAATTGGGTCAGTCGATTTTTCAGAGCTCGCCGGAGTTCGCCGGTGCGATCCAAGGGGCTCGGTTGATTGTGGGGCCTCGCCGAACGAAGAAAACTCGCCGCGGGTGGGGGGTCGGGGTGGCGGAGGAACACAAGCGATGGGGGCCGGTGGTCCGGCCGGCGGCCTGTGCGGTGTTCTATATGGGAAGAATTAGAGACGAGGAAGAAGAAGGGTTAGGAGACGTAGGATCTTCATCCAACCGCCTGAAATGGTCGAGAGACAGCTGGGAGTTGCATTCTTAATGCGCTCTGGTTCATCATGTGTGGGCACTGCGCAACCAACATTTTATTATCCAAAATCTGCTTGCTCTTCTTTACCATGTTCGATAGAGCTGGCCTGTACGTGATCGATAGGCTTTCAATTACTAGCGGCAATACAACACCGTATTTTCAAGCCGGTTCCACTTTCCCGATTTATATATCGTGGTTATGGTGTGCCCCTATTATGTACACTATGATCTGCCTAGTTGCTGTGTGCTCTTGTTATCATGGTTTGCCAATAAACTCTCTATACAGTATATTATGAACCTATCATCTGCCAGCTATCCTTACTTCTGGAGCCTATTTTTTTGTGCACCTGTGCCAGATTATATAAATGCACGCACCATATTATAGCACACATGAGCTCTCTCATCAGAATCCAGTGATAGCACATAAGTGTTTACAAGGGCACCCCTATATTAGAATATCATCTGCATTACAAAGATAATCTCACAACTATATATGTTTTCATGGTTCTCAGATATTATACGCAATTACAGTGAATATCAGAGTCCGCGCATCAGAAGAATATTGTGGGACACTGCAATGACTTACAAAATTGGCACCAAGGCATTGAGTGCCATTCTGGAAGCAATGAAACTCGTACACTCCCCACCTATTGATTCTTGTTAAGAATATCATCCTAATGACTATTCTAACCTCGAGGAGTCAAAGGCAGATGGCATGTCCTGTTCACCCATCAAGGTGCCTGCTCTAATTTGGCAAGGTTTTATTGATTGCGCGTATCTTGCATATGTTGTCTTGCATTTCTTCTACTTTGTTGCACCGCCATCTGCTTAGTTTACCCATCATATAACTCGAGATGCCATGCCCATCCATTATCAATACATATTACATCTGTCATCATACCATGTTTTTCCACTCAAATGTTGTTCTTGTGCATCAGACATCAAAAAGGAAGAGGGTGATTGCCGAACCTGAAGGAGCACCAGCAAAGTCCTTGAAAAACGTGGTGGTGCCGGAGAAATCAGACAGCGCCCCACTTATATTGGCTGTACAACCAGTGACACAAAACATAGGACTGACTCCAGCAGACTGTACCCATACTTCACTGGCCACACCACTAGCCACACCACACAGTACCTGCACTCCAGCAAAAGGTATACCGATTTCATTTGCCATAGCAGCAGCCGTACCATAGAAAAATCCCACTCCAGCAAAAAGTACAGCAAGTCCACCGGCCGAAGACCAATCCCAATTACAGAGACGGCCAATTCCTGCAGATTGGAACCCCATTCCATTTATACCCAGTTTAAAAGACAATGCTTTCAATGTTGTTAGGGACTACATGCATATATTCCCATCATGGGAAGATTATAGTGAAGACAAACACCATTTTCACATCTTCCTGTCCAACTTACGTGTAAGTGCTATTATTCATGGTTATTATTTTCCTGTTTTCTGCTGATCGAACAAATCAATGATTTACAATACATTGTTGTAACTAGGCGAGGGTCAATCTGGATAGTCATGACGAGGAAAGCTTGCTTGTGCTTTTCAAGGAAGCATTGCAGCAGTATCGGTGTTACCTGAGGAAATCACACTTTGATGGCAAGTCTATAAACGAATTTCTGGTGAAGTCTCCTGTGCTAAATTTAGAAGACATTGAATAGAAAAACCTTGTTACGCACTGGTCTCGTTCCCAGGATGAGGTACTGTCTATGAAATCACATGACAATTTGAACTTCTACTTTTCCGCATGTGCCTTACGGATCTTTTTTGCAGGAAATCTTCTCGAAGAAGAATTCCGGTTTGAAAAGAACGACAGGATATCGCAAATATGTTGCCCGCTGCTTTGCTCTTGTTAGTACATGTTGTCTTGTATCACTGTACTTGCATACATACCTGGTTCATTATGTGACAGTAGTATGCATTGTAGCTTGCTTATCAATTGTTCGCTCCAAATTATCTGATCTGTATGAATGGTTACATTAGTGTAGAATATATCCGATGCCAATGAATTTTTTTAGCTCTGCATTGTTCTTGTAAGTACATGTTGTCCTTTATCAGTGTACTTATATTGGCAGGTAGTTGTTCATGTACCATCACTCTGCAACTTATTTTCCTTTGCCCTCCATTTTCTACACATCAGATCTATATTTAGTCTTACCATAAGGTTGGTACTGAAGAAGTTTAGCTGTGCATTGCTCTTGACTATGCCTTTTGCCTATATCGCTGCACATACATTTATAGCTACTTGGTTATGTAGCATCACTCTTCATCTTATCTTAAATATTCTCCATTTTTTCGCATATTATCACATCTATATTTACTCTTAACAAAATGTAGAATAAAGGCAATGCTTATGAAGAAGATTATGTGCTAAACTTCTTGAATTCCCCCCCCCCCCATCAGCATGGACAAAGGCTTTATAGAGCCTGTCTTCACCAGTAATGTAAGTTTGTCCTTCTCAAGCCTTCAAACTTTGTTGTGTATATTTGGTTAGGCATGACTGCAACAGCTGTTTATTTTTGGTGTTTGCATCAAATTGCATGTTTAAAGTTTATTATGTAGTTCATAGACAAAAGTTTGTCCTTTTCAATTTAAGTTTTCAGTTGTACAACCAAGTTCCTTCTTCATACCATGTAAATTAAACTATACAGAGCAAGTGATCTTCTTTTGCACTTCATGTATGCTTCTGTTCTTCATCCATAATCCAGTGCTGTGGTGAACCTACCCACTACAACACAATGTCATATTCTGCAGGTCTTCACTATGAACAATGTCATATCATTCTACTATTATTTAAACCGTCGCTTTATTTGCCAATCTGAAATGGGATAAATTGACAGCACACTAACCATTGATACTTATGAGTTCTTGATCTGTAATCCAGTGGTGTCATGAAGCTGCCAACTCCTTCACAATGTCTTTTCCTGCCATGTCTTGACCTGAACAATACCATATTGTGTTAATGCAATTTTAAACTATGTCACTTTATTCGTCAGTAAGAAATGTGATGAATTGTCAGCACTGATACTTTTATGTGCAAAAACTATCATCTGTCTGCTTGTTTATCTTTCAGAGTGAGGAAGATTTAACTGTTGAACAAGCGCAGTCTCACCATCTTGCTCAGCTGCTTGCGCTGCAGCTCCCTAGCAGGGCTAACCTTTCTTGAACTCTATTGATGTGCTGTCGGTTTTGTATATTATTTTGTCGGCATGTTTATTTGCACTGGTGGCGATCTTTGATGCCCAGTGTATGTAATCTGTTGTCTGCTTGTGCTTTATTATCATAGTGGTGAACTTTGATGCCCTGCAGATGTAATATGCCGTAATTTCTTTATTGTATAGTCTAGGTTTTTTCTTATTCACGATGCTGCAGTTATTTTACTGTATATATATCCTGTCTTCGCAGTAAACTGGCCAAACCGTAAAATTACGGTACATAATCGGGCCGTCATGCAATCACAATGTATGATCCGCATCATGGGCCCCGTCAAACTGGCCCACTAGTAGATTCAGGCCTTTAATAGGCCGAGTAACCCCCGACCCTCTTTTCGCAAGATAACTCAATGGGCTTTTAGGAGGCTGAGAAGTAGGTTGGGCCTGAAACGTGCCGAATAGCTCACGGGCCGGCAGCAGCCCGAAATGGACCCTGGCCCATGATTGTGCGAATCAATTCACGGGCTTTTAACAGGCCAAAGTTGTCTCGGTCCTTGTTTGGCCCAATCAGATATCGGCTGCGAGCAGGCCCGATGCAAACCGGGTCGTAGTTAGGCCCAACTATATGACGAGCTTTTAACAGGCCGAAATTAATATAGGGCCGAAATGTTAAATGGGCCCTTAACAGGCCGAAACTAATATCAGGCCGAATTACTAAATGGGCCTTTAGCAAGTGGGCCCAAAATCGTAGCGTCCAGTTAACGGGCCGAATCTGATATGGGCCATAATTGAGCCCAAAGCCTCTTAAAGGGCCGGACCTGATCTGGGCCGTGATTTGGCCCGGAACGTGGCAGGCTTTTAATGGGCCGGATCAAATATGGGCCGGCATTCGGCCCAAAACATGGCAGCCAGTTAATGGGCCGACCTACTAGGGTCCTCAAAATCTTGTGGGCCTACAGCTGGGCCGGCCCATTAATGTCGGCGGAATCTCGTGGGCCTTTAGCTGGGCCGGCCCATTATGATCCGCAAGAATTTTGTGGGCCTTTACCTGGGCCGGCCCATTATGGCACACAAAAATCTTGTGGGCCTTTACCTAGGCCGGCCTATTATGGCCCACGAAATCTTGTGGGCCTTTAGCTAGGCCGGCCCATTTAAACTTGATGGGCCGTGCCACGTGTCGACGTATCATAGGCGCCTCCTGTCCGATGAGTGGATGACATCTGTCCCAACGATGAGCCGACATGTGTTTCGTCCAGCCAATGATGATTTTACACATGGAAAATCCCCATTGGTCGGGGCTGTTAACGGGTTATCGGATCCAAAACCCGACCCAATAGCTTAACGGCGTTCCGTTACGGTGGATGCCACGTGTCGGTCACCCTTAACGAAAGCACTTCTGTCACGCGCGATTTATCGTCATGGAAGTGGGCACTTCCGTAATGATAATTTTGGTAATGTCATGCAACACTTCTACGACAGCACAGGTATGACTATCTTGATTCTGTCATAAAATCGTCATGGATGTACATGCATGAGAAAAAACGCGACCTACTGTGACAAACACATGTCATCACGGAAGTGTATTTTTTTGTAGAGTAGGTTCATATGGAGAGAAAAGGAAACCACTCCACTATATACATAGTCAGGACGGACCAGCCTACACGGTTGCTTGCTGGGGTTGCTCTCTTCACACTCTCTCGCACAAAACGACTGTGGCCACATCTCTAACATCCCGCCGGATCACGTACGCTGGGGGAAGGGGTGGATGCTTAGTGTAGATGCGGTCGCCGTAGCCGAGGGCGAAAACCCACTGTCGGCACGTCCCGATCAGGGGTCCCCGCCATTCTCTCTCACAAAGCCTGTGAGGTTTCCTTCGTCCCTTACTCACTGCCGCGACGTGGGTAGTTGCCACCTCCCGCCGCCCTCATCAAGGTTGGGCTACGTCCCTTAGGTACAAATCCCTTTACAACCGGCTTGCACAAGTGCTCCAGCTGAACACATCACTCCCCATGGATATTTCTCTACTTCTTTGCCCCGCACATACCTCTACTGGCTTCTACGTACTGTATTTGTGATGAGTTTATGTCTCATCAACTAGTCCCAGTAATCTTATTCTAATCACGCTTCTTCAATTTCTTTGCCACAGGGATGCTCATCTCGATTTTGGTGAAACTGCACAAAATGATCCGATGGTCAAAAGGTTGCAAACTTCATTTATTAGGAAGCTCGAACGTTGCCAGCAAATTAAAGCCTGGTTAGGGTTCAAGGTTCAAGGGCTAGGGACTGCATGGATCGTTTTTTCTTTAGCTGCCTCTGTTCCAAAATAAGTGTCAACTTTAGTTGTAGTACAATTTCGTACTAAAGTTTGCACAAAGTTGAGACACTGATTTTGGAATGGAGGGAGTACATATTTGCTATGATCTGCCAATCATTGAGATGCAATAGCATGCATGTTACTCTCCTTTGTATTTGATGAAATGTTGCAACGGGCAACCTTGGACACAAGATACATGTAACAGAAGTTGGAAGCTTCATAGCATTGTACAAATTTATCTCGCAAATAAATTACAGTACGTACTATACTAGTACTTCCTCCGTTCCTAAATATAAGTCTTTGTAGATATTTCACCATGAACCACATGCGGATGTATACAGATGCATTTTAAGTGTAGATTCATTCATTTTGTTCCGTATGTAGTTCACCTAGTGGAATCTCTACAAAGACTTATCTACTAGTAATAGCTAGCCCCCACTACTAGGAATTCTCTATCCTCTCCTTGAGCCACATCATCAAAGTTAATGTAGCCGTTAGATGAACTAAATCAATCCATAATAGCCGTCTGACCTAGACGTTGAGAGGCTCCGCACTAAGCCACATGCAAGCATGCAGAAATACCATGGCATGCATGTGAGTGGGTTTTAAATCACATCAACATGGCTGCATGCAAAGCATGCACCGGTAGCATGCATGTAAGTGAGCTTTTAAGTCCCATTAACATGTCAAAAAGAAAAATATAATCCCATTATGCAGTAGGAGTTGGCTGATCTTTTTTCCTTACGTGGGATGATCTAAATGATGATGGGAATTTATTTAGTTTGGCTACCACATTTGTCATGCGGTTATAGAGTTTTTTTAGTTCTATGAAATCGATAATGTGAATGGAGGGAGTACTATTTAAAGAGTTAGGTGTCGCACAGTGATAGTGTGAGGTGGGCCATGTAATCACTGAGCCTGCGTGTTTTCACTGCTCTTGCACTCCTCCGCTGTAAGAATGGAGAAAATTGTAATCTAGTAGTACCTCCTTTCGCCGAAAGCGTGGGACATCCAGTAGTCCTACTACCTCAGTAATAAAGACCAATGAGTTGTCAAATCACATAGACCCAACAGTAAGTTGGACGGACGAAGCAACCATCACTCTTGCACCAGTGAGAGGTTGCGTCCGCTCTGCCCAGGCATGAATGCGGCATCGATTCTTTGGAGTGGCGCTGACCGTTTCGGGCGGGAAGCGCGCGCGGGCGATGGAGGGGCTTTGGGTGGGCCAGGCTGGTCAGGAGCGGGCGTGGCAGCTGTCCGCATGTCCCTACCGGACGCGCCCGGAAACGGGAGGATGCACCGACTCTTGCGGCTAAAATCGTACACTACACACCATCTCTCTGTAGGAGTAGGTCGATCTGTCACTCTCTCTAACACACACATGCTATTAAACACACACACACACACACAAACGCACACGCACACGCACGCACCTTGGTCCCGTTGCACCTTCTAACGTGACTTATTACACCTGGACGGAGGGAGTAGTAAGTATACGAGATACGGTGGCAAACTAACTTAAGTTGAATACAAGTGCCCAAAATTGTGTGCATGTTATAATAAGGACTCACTTAAAATAGTACGTGAGCGAACAGAGGGATCAATTGGACAGTGTTCCCGTGCAGTAGCAAGATGTGTGAGGTAACATACACCGCTGACGCTTTTAATTTTTCTTATTAATTTGTTTGTTTCACCCTCTGACTGGTGGGACCCAATGTACTATGTGGAGAGAGGTAAGGTGACTAAGGCTGCATTATTTCTGCACCACTGTGGATAGTCTTACCACCAAAGCCACATGACACGATTATGATTGAAATCCCAATGACTCCCACACACACAAAAAAAACACGGCATGCTTGTCACACGAATGTAGGAATGTATAAAGGGTTATTTTCCTCTCGTTGAACATAACGGGAGGGTTGTGTAGCTGGTTAGAATGTTTGCTCATCAAACTTGAGGTCTCGGGTTCAATAACTACACTTGAGCATAATTTGTGCCAGGAGGATTCTTTGACTGGTCAAAATGGATGGATACAGAGCTATACGATCTCGTAGTGACCGTATAATCACCTCATCACGTATAATCTGCAGCCTCGGCGCTTGTTTTCTAGGGTTTGCATGCTTCACACACTCTCCCCAGTATATATATACACGCTGGAGCCTCGGCGCTTGTAGTTGCTTTCTTCACACTCTCTCGCCCTCTCCAGATCTAAATAAGACTTCGTTGGCCTCTCTCTTCCCTCACTGCTGCTCAAAGAGCCGGAAGGGAAGGAGGCTTAACGTTGTTGCCATCAACGAGGGAGGGAATCCACTACCGGCGCAGCTGTTCACTTTCACCCAGCAGCGGCGTGGGAGGGCCTGTGACCCCTTCTTCTTCCTCGTCGTCCCGTCGCCCACCGAACCACGCCCCAAGAACCTTAAGGTATAATTTACTTACTCCACATGCATTGCTCTAGCTGCATGGCTACCATGAATCTAGGACGTGGTTCAAAGAGGAAAGGAGTGGGGGAAAGTAGTGGGAAAAGTTGTATATTGCATGAATCTAGGACGTGGTTCAAAGAGGAAAGGAAGTGGCGAAAGTACTAGTACAGACTGGCTATCCAGCACCTATGTTGGCCGAAAAGAGAAAACAATGATAAACGCAGTACGCACATCTGTAATGAACTAATCTTTAGTTTTGGGGGACAAGGCTATAGAGTTTGAGCAGGACTAGATTTCCTGCGCTCACATTGGGAAAGGTGTCTAAAGATAACAAAACTAGGACCAACACAAATATGCTCCTTGGTTGTTTGTTCTTTGTTGCAACAGACTGTGCATGACCACAGTACATCGGTAGATGCACATGGTGCTGGTGCATCCACTGTCCCGTGCAACTCATTAGCTGTTGTTAATCTAAGGCCCTGTTTGGTTAAAAACTCCATAGTGCCTACCTACTTGGTTCTAGGGACTAAACATGGACTAGAGGTTATTAAATGACATGCTAAAAAGACCATGTTACCCCTAGTAATGAACTAATAGAGACAAGGTGTGATGCATGGCAGGGGAAACTGTTGGAAAGAGTCCCAAAAAGACTCCCTCGGGGTCTTCTTTCTTTACTCCCAAATGCCCACTTTTAGTCCCTAAAAGTCCCTCCTGTTTGGTTTAGATGGGACTGACACGGAGTTTTTTTAGTCCCTACACCAAAATGTCCCTGTAAACAAACACCTTCTAATAATGCCGCTGGAAAATTGATGCAATGCCACAGTTAAAAGCAAATTACATGTTTAACGAATATTATTGTTAATATAATCTCTATGTTAATATTAATCAATGCCACCATTTGAGAAATGCTACTGTCTTGCTTTCTTTCCCATTTAGATAAGGTATATGCTTCTTTTTGTTGGCTTCTATGTCATCCACCATTATTGACCACTAATTGTTTCCTTTGCACCTCTGTGTAAAGAGGGTTATCTACTTCACCTCGTTGCCATTGTGACCTTTTGTTGCACTGCACAAAACACTTTTGTTTTAAGAGTGTTTTGTGCAGTTCAACCAAAATGTCACACCGACAATGTTGCTTGATTGCTTGATCTTAGTGGAACTGCACAAGAGGAGATCTTACTTCCTATCCGTGTTGGCAAATTTGGTTCAGATCTTCTTCTTGTGAGTTGTTTGAATTCCGCATCATGAGAGGTCAGTACTAGCCTTCTTTCACATGATTCTGTAGTGTGCTTTCATATGTTGTGCTACTTGTACGATAATGTTGCTTGATTTTAGTGAACTGCACAAATGGAGACAAGACTTCCAATCTGTATGTGCACCGTAATATCCCATTGAGGTATGATAAGGATATTTCACAAGTGTTGGCCTGTATTTTGCCACTTTCATCAGAAAATTAATTTTAGTACTATACTTGTGCTCCCTAATTGACATGCCAAATCTTACATTGAAGGCGAAGCTTGTCTGTTATTGAACCAAGTGATGAAGGGGAAGAACAAGCGGAAGAAAAACAAAAATCAACTCCTGGTGCTGTAATGAAGCACTGGAACTGTGATGACACAAGTAATGATATAGTTTTGCATCTTAATTTATTGCTATGGATGGAATGAGCAATTGTTTTGCCACTGATTTGATGCCACTCTTAATGTAATACGTAATTATCTCTACTTGTGCAAACAGGGATCTTCTTTGAAGATACCATATATTTTAGTGGAACTGCACAAGAAGATGTTGGAAACATTAAACTAATCGAGGAGTATATAGTAAGCATGGCCAGGATGAAGAAGAATATGAAGTACGTGAAGTGACTAGTTCCGATTATGCCAGGATGAATAAGCCCTGTCTATCTTCTCATCAGAAGGAGCAGTTGAAGGATGGTTACATTACTCCCCACAAGACCAAACTAACTTCAGCTCAGAAGGACTGACAAATCTCCATTTTTTTGCTGTGATGCGCGAGTAC
Organism: Triticum timopheevii; assembly: GCA_963921465.1. NCBI lineage: Eukaryota > Viridiplantae > Streptophyta > Magnoliopsida > Poales > Poaceae > Triticum > Triticum timopheevii. The sequence goes on from OY997268.1 coordinate 336,153,348, forward strand.
AATGTTGTTCTAGGATTCTTTCTGGTGAGTTCCATTTTTCTAAAAGTGTGCTATACATGGACCATGTAGGTGCCTGTTTAAACTGTCAATTCATAGTACAGTCTACTTTATACTAATCACTTTTTTTGTATTTGTGCAAACAGGGGTGCTCAGCTTGGTTTCAATGGGAACTGCACAAAATGTTCATGAATACATCGAATCATTCATTTCTAGCACAAGAAAGGAGGTGCCGATAAGTTCAAGGCGTTGCAACATATAAGGGCGAAATCATACAAGCTACACGCGAATTTGGTTGATTTTGGTGGAACTGCACAAAAAGAACAGCTGGTTTATTTAGCACGAGGTGCCATGTCGATGTCCGAACTGATGGCAAACCCTGCCCATTCCACAATCGTAGGCATTTGATATTTTGGAATGGGACAACCTTGTCAAATTTTGCTCATTGATTTTAGCAAGACATGCGTTTGATATTTTCGAATGGGATGCCCTTTGCTGTCAACAGCGTCGATCAATTTTTTCTTTATTCTCTAGTTGTGAAGTAAATATTGCCTCTGACATGTGAGTCACTGAGATGCATAATCATCGATTGTTTTGAATGTTCTCTATGAATTGCCAGCCCTGTGTGTTTGATTGCAATGTACAGAAACCCTAAAAAGTGGCTCAAACTCTTTGTACTCCTTCTGTTCCTTTTTTACTTTGCACATTGTGAAAGTGCATACTTTTTTGTATAAGATTGGTCAAAGTAGAGATATTTTGACTGCAGACAAAACTTGTATGCAGACTAGAAAGGACCGGAGAGAGTACATGTGAAACTGCTACAAACGAAGTGATCACCTTGGGAATAATGCTAGTACGTATTGTTTTGCATGTTCATCCAATGCCAGTGATACAGGAATTCGAACTAATCAAAATAAATTCATTCATACACGGTCGGATTTGATATAAACATGCTGGATTTCATTACATTTCATACATTCTTCAACTAAAAAGGGGTGCGGTGTGCTAGAGGTATAATTAATTAACCGAAGCTACCCACCTGTGTCCCGCTGAGCCGAACAGAAGCTTCAGTGACTTAACTGCAGGTGCAGTTGCGTAACTGACATGTGGCCCGTTGGGCCCACGTGTCAGTCAGCCAACTGCACCAGCAGTTAAGTAGAAGCAGCGTTCTTCTCCAGCGCAGCTCTCCGACTCCACGTCGCCGCCAAGAAGCTAACCGACCATCAATGGTCAACCCGCCTAGCTTGGCTTCAACCGGAGGGTAGCAGTGGTGGCCTTACTTGGACCCGAGCGGTGGCGAGCTACCGTGTTCTACTCTTCCTCGTTTTCTGTGTGGCGCGGCCTCGTTGGCAGCGGGGTGGGGCCTCGGCGGAGCCGGCGATGTCCTCTATCTCGTTGTTGGCGGGCGGCGCCTCGGCGGAGCGGTGGAAATCCTCCCCCTCGTTGCCGGCAAGGTGGGACCTCGGCTAAGCCAGCGATGTCCTTTGCCTCGTTGTTGGTGGGGCGGGGCCTCGACAGAGCCAGCGGTTTCCTCTGCCTCATTGTTGGCGCCACGGGGCCTCGGCGGAGCAGGGCCTCGTCGACGCCAGCGGAGCGGGGACTCGTCGAAGCCGGCATTGTCCTCTGCCTCGTCCTCGGTCTCGCCAAATAGCGCCTTGCCTGCTTCATTGTCCTCTTTGTAGGCGGCCCCAGCATCCGCCACCCACATGTGGTACCGCCAGCGCTCGAGGCGGCCCTTGCGGGCGGAGTGGTATGAGTCGAGCATCACCTCCTGCTCCGCCCGCTCCGCGGCGATCTGCTGCTCTGCCTGCAGGTGCTCCTGGAGGAGATGGTGGTTGTAGGCGGCATTGGCCTGCTCGTCCCGGAACTGCTCCTTACGCATCTGCCTTACCGTGTCCATATATTGGGCACGGGCCTCACCGACGATCATGGTGCAATGCACCGGCAAGGATGGCGCGGAGGAGGGGATTGGCGCCGGATCGTCGACTACCAAGTTCTCCATTGGGACGTCGTCGTCCTCCGGCTGCCTGCCGGCCAGCCGATTGGCAGCAATGGCTGCCATCTCCTTGTGGTCCGTCATCCGCCCGTCCCGAAGAGCGCCGGAGCGCGAGGAAGCCATGGTGGGCAGTAGTGGTGTGGGCTGGAGAAGGGGAATGGATGCAGATGACTATGGCTATGGTCGGCGTAGCAGTTTATATAGCAATGGGGGCGGCAGAGGGACGGACGTGTGGTGCCGAAGTAGCCGTCTCAGCAACCGTGTATCATTAATGTGGGTGGCAGATGGACGGACGGACGACACTTGTGTCGTTTGAAGGCGGAGCAATCGCCTGCACCGGGAAGCGGGGCGACGGCGCTGACTGTTTCGGGCAGAAAGCGTGCGCGGGCGAGGAGATGACTTTACTTGGAGAGGATGACAATGGGGACCCACCAGGGCCATAGCCTCACGTACGCAAGTGCCTCCTTATTATATATATATATATATATATATATATATATATATATATATATATATATATATATATATATATATATATAATTTATTTTGCTTCCTCCTGGTTTCCTGACATCACGGTCCCACACCATTATCAACCTATGTACTAGTCAATAAACGAGAGAATTGCACAAGAAGCAGCCGATAGCTGGGACAAAGCAGCTCGAGCAGTATTTGTGTTTTTTGAGGTGTGAGCACTGCAGAGTTTTTTGATGTTTAGCCCAGATATTAATTTTTCTCCTCTGAACAACAAGGAAAACATCGCTGCAGGTATTAACTGGGCGGTCTGTGGCGCGTCTAGCCCAGGCCAGATATCCAGCCCAGATATTAACTTTTTTCAGCTGAAAATGGCTAGCCCAGCTATACTTTTTTTAGGAATACCCAGGCAAGGTCAAGTTGTTATTCTCTGCCCAGCTGGGCTCCAAATCTTTCCTAGGAGGGATGCATTAGGCTTAACAAGAAAATGGGCTTTAAGAAATAATAAATGGGATGTAATTATAAAAACTGGGCAGTAACTATAAAAAAAAATGCACCAAACACGTAATTACTTCATAAAATATTATTTTTGGATACTGAAAATTTTAATTTCATTAATTGTTGTGAGTGCAATGTTTCGTTGGATTTTTACATAATATAAATTTATATTGAAATTGTATTTAATCTGACTAGAAATTTCGGGATAAAACATTTCGGATCCCATCAAAATGTGGGAAATTTTATTGAATTCTGTTTTGAACGGTTGGTTGAAATGGGCTGTACTTTTAACAAACTGTAAATGGGTTGTAGTAAATTCCATTAGAATTCAAAAATGGGTTGCACATTCTTACAAATCTCAAATGGGCTATAAGTTCTCTGCCACACACTTCTGGCCTTAATAAGTTGACGCATCCCCTAAAAAACAGAGTTGACACGTATGCAAGGCTTTGTCAACTTATAGTCAACACACAGTTCTAGCATCAGCGGCCTTTGGATGTCCATCCAACAGATGTCGTGCTTCTTCTTCAATCTCGGATATTCTAGCTTCACCTGCCCAAAAAATGTTTCCTCCCCCTGATATCTGGGGCACACCATTTCGGAAGCTGACCTGTGGGCCTACTAAGTTGACGTACCAAGGGCTTTGTCAACTTAGTCAATATAAACGATTCTAGCTGCAGTGACCGTACGATGTCCATCCAACGGCCGTAGTGCTTCTTCAACCTCTGGTCTTCGTGCTCCAGCCACCCAAAGCAGCGCCGGTCGTACCGCATGCTCCTGCCCCCCGTGGCCGGTTGTGATGCCGCGGAGGCCTCACCGCCCCCTACTACTCCCATCGCTGGCCAGGCCATCCCTCTACTCACCCACACCCTCTATTATTCTGCGGCGATGGCAGCCTCACACCGCAGCCGAACCAGTGAACCCTCATACTCCTCTTCGCGTGGGCATCCACTGCTGCGTCTTCCCTGGCTCCGTGTCGTCACCTTCCTAGGCCTCGCCGTCGTCCACCGCCGTGGTGCTCTCGGTGCGGCGTGGTCAATATGGTCAACGACCGACTTCCATCGGAAGAGTACTGTGCGTGGAGAGGCTGACAGTTGGGTTCACGGTGGCCGCAAGGAAGTGCCTCCTTATTACGCGCAAAATAATTATTCCTCCACCTGACAGCAGGGACCCACCAGACATGCCATCGTATTTCGCAAAAAAAATGTTTCCCCCCTGACTGCTGGGACCCACCAGCTACACCTTTGCACGCAAGGAAGTGCGTCCGGGCAAAAAAAAATGATTCGCCCCCGACTGTTGGGACCCACCAGCTACATCTTCGCACGCAAGGAAGTGCGTCCGAAAAAAAACGATTCGCCCCTTGACTGCTGGGACCCACCAGCTACATCTTCGCACGCAAGGAAGTGTGTCCGAAAAAAATGATTCGCACCCTAACTACTCGGACCCACCAGCTACACCTTCGCACACAAGGAAGTGCGTCCGAAAAAAAACAATTTGCCCCCTGACTGCTGGGACCCACCAGCTACATCTTCGCATGCAAGTAAGTGCCTGACAGTCGGGACCCAGCTGGTCGAAGCGTATGTGGTCGCGAATGTGTACATACATACTGGTCGATGTAGAGGCGTGCACGTGTCGTAGTATAGGCGTGCAGGTAGCATGTACACGTACGTACAATGGCCAGGGTGCAAGAAAGAAAATACGGCCATGTATGTACATACGGGCGGGGTCTCGAATGCCTACTCGTGCATACGTATGGCCAGGGCTCATGTACATGGCTGGGTCGAAACGGAGAAACATCATTGTCGTCGTGTTCATGGGGAGCCAACCGGCTGGGTCGGAACGGAATGCGTTGTTGTGTTCATCGGGAGGGCTTGGATGGAACAGGCGATGGAAACGAGGCCTGGCGTACCGCAGAATGGAGGAAACAACCTTGTGTTCGACCGGCCACGTTCGAAATGAGATCCTGTTCAACGGGAGGGGTCTAGCGTACCGCAAAACGGAGGAAACGAACCTCCTACGGTCGAAACGGGGGTCTTGTTGATCGGGAGGGGTGTGGCGTACCGCAAAACGGACGAAACGGACTTGTGTTGGAGCGCTACGGTCGAAACAGGGGTCCTGTTGATCGTGAGGGGTGTGGCGTACCGCAAAACGGACGAAACGGACTTGTGTTGGAGCGCTACGGTCGAAACGGGGGTCCTGTTCATCGGGAGGGGTGTGGTGTACCGCAAAACGAGACTCCATGGGATACTGTTCATCTCCACCGTCAACCTCCTCCAGCCTCCACGGGCTACCGTCGACCTCCTCCAGTCTCCATGGGCTCCTGTTCATCCAGCCTCCACCGCGCGCTACTGTTCAACCACACCTCCACCGTCTACTGTTCATCTAGCCCTCTACGGGGTCGTCCTGTTCATCCAGCCCTCCACACCACGGGGTCCTGTTCATCCAGAGGCAATGCCACCGCTCACTGTTCATCCACCCTCCCCCCCCCCCCCGCAACGCTCACTGTTCATCTAGAGAGGCAGCATCGATCGGCTTCAGTTAGCAGCAGTAGCGAAGGAATCGCTCGATCGGGTTTAGTTAACAGCCATCGATCGATCGCTCGGGTTCAGTAACGCGTAGCCTGCAGTGCAATCGCTCGGGTTCAGTTAGAGCCCAACGCCTCGCTCGGGTTCAGTTAGAGCCAACGCCTCAAACACACGCGCGTACGTGTACGAGAGAAACGCACATCGCTCGGCCCACGACCTCCCACCGTAACTGGGAACTCGAAATTTTCCTCGCCCTTGCTTCTACCATGGTCTTTTTCGTCATGGACGGCTCAAAGAATGTCATGCGGTTGCGTCTCCGGCCCGCCCAGGACGAAAAGCCCATTCTCTGTCATGTTTTTTTGTCATAGAAGTAGGAGCCCACCACATCTATGATGATACCGGGTTTTGTCACAGTTATCATCATAGAAGTTTCATATGTATGACAGAATTGTTTTTCGTTCGGCCCAAAATGTCACGGATGTGTCTTTTTTTGGTAGTGCACCTACGTTAATGGTATTGAATATATGGGAATGTCTACATGCAAGTCGCCCGACTTTCATCATTTGGGTCAATTGACCATTTCAGGCGGTTGGATGAAGATCCTACGTCTCCTAACCCTTCTTCTTCCTCGCCTCTTATTATTCCCCTAAAGACCACCGCACGGGTCGCCGGCCGAACCATCGGCCCCAGCCCTCCCCTGAACTGCCCACCACCTTCGGTCTTCCGCCGCCCCCGGCCATCCATGTAGCTAACCCCACCTCACCCCCGTGTCGAGTTTTGCCTCCGGCGAGGCCCTACCATAACCCGTCAACAGCCCCCACACCCACTGTTCCCACCCGAAACCCTAAGATAGATAATGGGGCTTGCCTCCGGCGAGCCCCTTCCTTCTCTCCAGTGAACTCCCAAAAATTGACTGACTCCAATTTGAAATTCAATAGACTGTCATTTAAGCTAATGTGGAATATAAAAGGGGAAAACCATAAGCATTGTGAGTATAGTGGTGCACGTGCCATGGCGGATCTGAAGGTGCAAACCGGACGAAGGCAACTTCGCAACCAATGTTTGGTTTCAACTAACAAGTAAGATTCTAAGTGATGGACAAGAAATCACAGTAAAGCTGTGGTGATCTATTTTCTTGCTGAGATAAATAACTTGAGCAGATACGAAAGAGTACCACCTCTAGTGTGGCATCGTGTAAGCATTTGCTGAGGCGTTGAGGGTGCTGCGGTAGCGATGACTGTCGGTAGCGTCGAAGCAGATCTAGGAGGGCAGACGACAGTGGCGAGGGAAATATCCTGATGCAGTGGACGGGATGGTCATACGAGTGGCCTCGACAAGGTGGACAACGGCACGGATTAAGCGAGAGGATGCGATGCAAGGATCCCGGTCCGAAGCCATGGATGAGAGAGGTCGATCTCTTGTAATGGATGACGGCATCGAGGTATCAGCTCCAACATGGTGGAGGAGGACGACAGTGGATGGGGTGGCGGACGGAAGAGATTGCGGTGGAGAGGGTGTTTTGGCGCCCACGAAGTACGAATGGGGAAAATGAGGGAGACAGGAAGGGGGGAACCATGTCTTCAGGGAGTCCATGTCTCAAATGCGAGGAAATTTACAAACTTAGCCCCCGTTCAAAATTTCCTACATCACAACAATATTAGTCAATTGGGGATAGGACGGTAATCTCGCATACACCGAATATTTGCCGACGGAGATTTCGGCCGATGAGAGTTTGTTTTGGCGCCCATCATGTATGAATCGGGGAGGGAGGTCAGAGGCGAGTTTGACCGAGGAGAAACCATGTTTTGCCGCCCATCGTGTATGAATCTGGGGAGGTGAGAGCCGGAGGCGGTTATGTCATGTTTGAGTGAAGTTACAAGCCTACCCCTATCGAAACCTATAGAAATCAAGCCGATAGGCTTTGCGTGTCAGGGATATGCAGTAATTTCCATCTTGCGGATTTTGGTTTCGGGCGGTTACTGCGACTTTCACTGCTTTGTTCAAATTTTTGCAGAGAAAGAGTGCATGTTTACCGTGCCAACTCAATTCGAATCCAGTTTGTATTTTTCGGGCAGGATCCATTTTGTATTCGAATACAAATCTATACACATCATTTTTTATATATACTTTCAGAAGCAGAACACCCTTTATACATAAATATGGTTTGCAATGGCATGATCTCAGATTCATAAGGCTGGATCCATCTTAATTTGGATTTTCAAATATTTGAAACCACTTTATGTTGAAATCCAATGTATGCATTCCTCACTAACTATCTCCAATTAATGTGTGTTTCATGCGGGGTTTTTTTACTTATGAAACACGTATAATCTGTTTGACACACGCAACATATAGTGTAATCCCCTTTAGACATTAATTTCATATAAACCATGCATTGTCTCTAATTAAAGAATATGTGGATCACTAATATTGATAAACTATATAACATTACACGTGTCCCCAAATTCAAATGAATATGCATGTTTGATAGACCAATTTTCGTTATGATATTATCGATGTCGTGATCTCTAGTTTAAATATTTGAATCCCCTTTAATCCAGATATTCATCTCATATAGCTATCACTCATGCTTATATCTCTCTCTTGACCTATACGCCTTCCTCATCTCCCGGGTATCTCTCGTGCTACTTGTATGGTGACAACGATCTTTTATCTTCGTAACACACTGACGGTACTCTCTCCCTCGACCTTCACTCTATCTCTCTCTAAGTATATCTTGCTCCCTGCTATGTGTCTCTAACTATGATTCTCCCTATGAAATCTCTTTCTCTCACACAAACACAAACTTCGTCTCCCGGGGTATCATTTCTCTCTACCATTCCCTTGTATGCTACTCGCACACACCCTCTCACACAGAGATGTTTTGTGCTCCTTAGGTATGACAAGCTACGACTCTCCCTCTTAAATATCTCTTTCTCACACACCAACACAAACTTTGTCTCCCAGGGTCTCATATCTCTCCACCATTCCCTTATATGTCGCTCACACACACCCTCTCTCCCTAGAAATATCTCGCATTCCCTGATATGTATCTCTATCTATCACTCTCCTTGGGAAATATCTTTCTCTCTCTATGACATCCGGATAATTAGGCTACAGTAACCCTCTGCTAATGATGACACATCACTTCGATTACTGTTGCTAATCTCGCATTAGTTCAAAACCGATTCAATTCAAATTCAAAATCAAGTAAACAATAAAATTTTTTAAATATTAAAAATAAAATGTTCGGAGTGAACCAAATACTGCATAGGTAATTAGGGTGGAGAGACCACATTTTTATAAAATAACTAAATGCTCTTGAATAAATAAAACAACAGCAAAAACAATTAGTTATAGTTTATAAAATTTTAAACTAATTTATTTTGGAGTTCAACATTTTGTGGCAGTGGACTTAATTTTAGTACTAAGTTAGGTGCTAAATAAATAAAAAACTAAAATAAAAGGAGACTAATAAAACAGAAAAGAAATAACATAAAAAAAGGACACGCACAGTGCCAGGCCCAGCACATCACCAGGTCGTCTTCAACCCTGTTCATCAGGGCGCGGTGGACGCTGGTGTGCCGTCCGTGGCGCGGATGCCGCACGCGGCAGCCATCCGGCGATGCCCCACGCCGTATAAGACCTTCCCTGATCCCGTGGTCGAACCCTATCCCCACTTTCCCCCTCCGCCCACGCCGCTTCTCCTTCCCCGCGACGACCCAAGACCTCCGTCGCCATGGTCACCCTCACCCGCGCGGACAGCGACCCCCCCGCCACCTAGGACTATGCCTGGAAGCACCACCACTGCCCGCTTCTTCCTCTCCGACCCCGAGCTCGAGTAGAAGATCGCCACCGCGTCGGGATCGACCGAGTCCTCTGCTGTCGCTGGCGGTCATCGCCAAATCCATCGACCCCTGCTGCTCCCATTCACTCAACGAGCCTCCTTGAGCTCCTAGGTGAGCTCCGTCATAAATCCCCTCTGCTAGCTTGCTCGTGCTCGTCCTCTAGCGCTAGTCTCCGTCGTAGCTAAATCCTGTCGCCGCTTTTCGCCTCGTCACCGTGGCCACGGCAAGCACAACTTGCGTCCGAGCTCTGCAGCGAGCTCCTTGGCTCTCTAGGAACCCGCGACACTCACCAAACCATCTCCCCGTGCCCCGCAGCTCCGAGTCCGGGCACGCCCGAACTCCGGCAGCCGTCATTGTTGACGCTGCGCTCGCCTCCGGCCACCCCAGCCACCACTACCACCCCCGTCCGACGTGCCGTGGTGCGGAAGTTTGAACTAGACCGGCTATGCATCCATCCGTCGCCTGTGTGAAAATCCCAGTGAGGTCTGTGCTCGCCGTTGAGCTCCTGCGCGCGCGCCGGCCCTCGCCTCCGGCCGCGACCTTGGCCGCTCTACGCGTGCTCGCCCGCGCTGCATCCTGCTTTGCCGCGCGTCGCGTCTTCTGCCGCTGCTTCTGTTGCTCTGCTCCGCTGCTACTTTGCTCTGTCGCCGCTGTGCTGTGTTCTGCTACTGCCGCTGCATATGGCTGCTAGTTGCTGTTGTTCAGGCCGCTGCGTTGCTGCCTTGCTTGCTGCTTAGCGGCAGCTCATGCCCGCGCTGCTACTGCTCAACCCTGTTGCTGCGTTGCTATGTTACTGCACCGCTATGCTGCTGCTTTCGGCCATGCAGGCCAAGGCCATGGCCAAGTGTGTGCGTGCTATGTGTGTGCGTACGTGTGTGTTAGGGCCGGCCAGTTAGTAGTGCTAATTAACGTTAGTTAAATTAATTAGTGGTTAGGTTATCCTGATGGCCCAATGACATGCGGGTTCCATTTAGTTATTAACAGCAAAAAAGAACCTAAATACAACTACTCTCCATGACACGCGGGACCCAGTGCACTATTCACCCTTTGACCAGTCAGATGTTGACTGAGTCAACTTAGTCAACATGCCCCACATGTCAGCCTCTGTAGACCCTGCTGTGTACACTTCAGTGTGTGCACATAGCATTTGACTATTAAATTTGAATTAATAATAATTCCAGAATTTCGGAATATCTATTGAAACTTTAAAAAATAATATAAAATAAACTGTACCTCGGATGAAAACACTTTGTACATGGAGGTTGCTCAGAACGACGAGGCGAATCCGGATACGCAGCCCGTTCGTCCGCCACACATTCCTAGCATAGCGAACACGCAACTTTCCCCCTCCGGTCCGTCTGTCCGAAAATGCAGAACACCGGGGATACTTTCCCGGTTGTTGCCCCCCTTTGCTGGTACCCCTGTGATCGACTACGGTGTTGACGACCCCTCCTTGCCAGAGCAACCAGGCAAGCCCCCCCCCCCCTTGATCATCAAATATCGCCTATTCTTCTCTATACTGCTTGCATTAGAGTAGTGTAGCATGTTACTGCTTTCCGTTAATCCTATTCTGTTGCATAGCCTGTCATTGTTGCTACAGTCATTGATACCCTACCCGCAATCCTAAATGCTTAGTATAGGATGCTAGTTTATCATCATTGGCCCTACATTCTTGTCAGTCTGCCTTGCTATACTATTGGGCCGTGATCACTCGGGAGGTGATCACGGGTATATACTATACATACATACATATTATATAGATGGTGACTAAAGTCGGGTCAGCTCGTTGAGTACCTGCAAGTGATTCTGATGAGGGGGCTGAAAGGACAGGTGGCTCCATCCCGGTAGAGGTGGGCCTGGGTTCCCGACGGCCCCCGACTGTTACTTTGTGGCGGAGCGATAGGGCAGGTTGAGACCACCTAGGAGACAGGTGGGCCTGGCCCTGTTCAGCGTTCGCGGATACTTAACACGCTTAACGAGATCTTGGTATTTGATTTGAGTCTGGCCATTTGGTCTAGACGCACTAACCATCTACGCGGGAGTAGTTATGGGTATCCCGGCGTCGTGGTATCAGCCGAAGCCTTCTTGACGTCAGCGACGGAGCGGCGCGCGCTGGATTGGACTGGAACGCCTACTCTTGTATAAGGGAGGCTAGGTCTGCTTCCGGCCGCCCTCGCAACGTGCAGGTGTGCAATGTGCGATGGGCCCGGACCCCTGCGCGCATAGGATTTAGACCGGCGTGTTGACCTCTCTGTTGTGCCTAGGTGGGGCTACGACGTGTTGATCTTCCGAGGCCGGGCATGACCCAGGAAAGTGTGTCCGGCCAAATGGGATCGAGCGTGTTGGGTTATGTGGTGCACCCCTGCAGGGAAGTTTATCTATTCTAATAGCCGTGTCCCTCGGTAAAAGGACGACCCGGAGTTGTACCTTGACCTTATGACAACTAGAACCGGATACTTAATAAAACACACCTTTCCAAGTGCCAGATACAACCCAGTGATCGCTCTCTAACAGGGCGACGAGGAGAGGATTGCCGGGTAGGATTATGCTATGCGATGCTACTGGAGATGCTACTTGGAGATGCTACTTGGAGGACTTCAATCTACTCTCTTCTACATGCTGCAAGACGGAGGCTGCCAGAAGCGTAGTCTTCGATAGGACTAGCTATCCCCCTCTTATTCTGGCATTCTGCAGTTCAGTCCACTGATATGGGCCTTTACACATATACCCATGCATATGTAGTGTAGTTCCTTGCTTGCGAGTACTTTGGATGAGTACTCACGGTTGCTTTCTCCCCCCTTTTCCCCCTTTCCTTTCTTTCTGGTTGTCGCAACCAGATGCTGGAGTCCAGGAGCCAGACGCCACCGTCGATGACGACTTCTACTACGCTGGAGGTGCCTACTACTACGTGCAGCCCGCTGACGACGACTAGGAGTAGTTTAGGAGGATCCCAGGCAGGAGGCCTGCGCCTCTTTCGATCTGTATCCCAGTTTGTGCTAGCCTTCTTAAGGCAAACTTGTTTAACTTATGTCTGTACTCAGATATTGTTGCTTCCGCTGACTCGTCTATGATCGAGCACTTGTATTCGAGCCCTCGAGGCCCCTAGCTTGTATTATGATGCTTGTATGACTTATTTATGTTTTTAGAGTTGTGTTGTGATATCTTCCCGTGAGTCCCTGATCTTGATCGTACACGTTTGCGTGCATGATTAGTGTACGATTGAATCGGGGGCGTCACAAGTTGGTATCAGAGCCGACTGCCTGTAGGACTCCCCCTTCCACATTCCTTGGCCGAAGTCGAGTCTAGACATTGCAAAAACTTTTACTAACTTGGTTGTGTGCCTTACGGGCCCACGTCGCCATTGGGTGGTATTAGGATCTTTTACTCCTCGATCTTTACTCTGGGACTCTGAGCTCTCTTCTATTCGGGTTAAATGATTTTGCTAAAAACAAAACTAACTTTAGGTTCTCGCAAGTACTTTCTCCCGGAGAGCCCCTTGTTACCGATGACCGCCTGCTGCACCAGAAGATTCCGAAGATACTCTATGATGTGCTCTCGAGACTATGTGTCATCGCTTTTGCAATGCACTTCCATTGATAAATCCCTCTGGATAACTACTTACACCTATCGTTCATATTGTCATCCCCAGTTGCTCTTGTTATTACAAGATGTCCTGAAATACTCTTTGATATTCCGAGAATTCATTATGCTTACTGCCCTGCAGTTCCTTGCTGCATGAATACCCCTATGGATAATTACTCGCGCTTGCCGAGTATCCGTTTGTCCAAAGTTGTTCATGTGTTTCACAAAAATACATTCAAATACTACCCGATCTTCCGAAAATCCTGAGCAGCCTATTGCTATTGAAATTCTTGCTTACTTGCATTATGGTTAATCCCATAAGTCTCGTAATCTTAGTGGCATCCCTTGTCATTATCATTTTGAGTCTGTTGACTCAACATGTTTGCGAATACACACAATCATCATTGATCCTTATAAATTACCTTTCCGACTGAGCTGCCATTCTTTTAACTAGAATTGGTTCTCGACCAATCCAATTGCTGTTGATTGTACCCTAAGGCTATTCAACTTATCCATCCCTAATCAGAGCATTACTTCTGATCCTTCGATTTGGATTCATAATTCCTTTGCATTTATGCTTCGAATTAGTCAGATGATTCTATAACCTGGTGCATTTGCATTCTTTCCTTTTTTGGTTGTGTAGCGATACTCACATCAGATCCTTTGTGGACCGTCAAATCCCTTGTTGGATTATTATCCGACAGTGTCCTTCATATTCAATAACCTTGTGAGCCTCTCCTCGGATACATAATGCCTTTGGTAAATTGTATCATCTACTTTCTCAACCTTGCTCTACTTTCGAGCTTGTGTTATTTACTCTTGAAACTTGTGGTATATGTTTCTAAGAAGCCCCTATGGGTTGAACCTATGCCTTCCTTAATATGTGTGAACTCGAAAGTTTTCACGAGTCATACTCTTCTGGTATTTTGCTAGATAAAATTTCAACACTACGACTTCTTCAAAAGTGAGAGGTGAATGGAAGGTTATACATTGAAGAAGTGGGAGTCGACCTTGAACTTTGTGTTCATGCCCATGGACACGATGTAGATCCTACCATAGAAGCTTCTTGTGATAATAACTATTTCGTTGATACAATATCATCTGGTATCTGTGAATTTATCCTATGCAATCGTGGTTCCGACCATATTTTCTCTTTGATCCCATTTCTCGGGCAAGTTTAATCACTTGTCTTCCATGGATCAATACACCAGTCCAACCTTTACTTTGATCTTGTGTCGAGTATTACCCCGGGTATCTCGAGGATATCTTGCCATTGCACTACATCTTATAAACTTTGATGAAGCACTACCTTACCTTGTCTTTGTCACTTCATGGGTTCTGGGTTGTTTGTCGACCGAGAACACCGATAAGTGAATCGATTCCGCACTCCGATTCAATAACTCTAAGTAATTTTCATTGCTTATGAGTTTATTAATCCTTCAAGTCATTGCTAGCCTAATCAGCGATATCATTATCGTGCAAACTTTTATCTACGCTACCTGGTCCTTCTTCCCGGAGCACAACTTTTGACGATGAGCCAAGCTTATGTCGATCTTCCTCGTCTTATCATTTCGCCTTGAACATCAAGCTTGATTCCGAGTGTGTGTTGTATCCGTGGTTCCAATGGCCCTTTGCTTCACCATTGCTTTTTCTTGATCCCGTCGCTGTTCGATTGCTTCTTCGTGAAATCTCTCGACAATTGTGTCGTGATCATCATCAACATTTTGAGCTCTTCCAGGATATCAATTGAATTCATGAAGAGAAATACCATCCTTGCCCTCGATGTTTTATATTATCATCGACCACTTTATTGCCTCCCGTTCAACACAATCTTGTTTGTGTTTCGTGTTATACCTTGAGATCCATGCTATCCAGCAATTGTTCTTCTTTACCTTGGAGTATTACCATCTTTTATGTCAATAATGTTGTGAGGATTACTCCACCTATTAAGAATTCTTGGTATAGTGATACTTCTCTCCATCTCCGTTCATTCCTTGGTCCCCATGTTGTTTCTAACTGGAACACGGGCAATTGAACTATGGTGTGTGATTTCAAAACTTCTAGCGACCCTATTGCTTCAAAGTGAATGGTCGACAATTTCATTCTAAGTCTTTTGGATTTCGAATCACCATTATAACATTGATCGTGCTACTTGGTCCATATTTCTGGGTGCACTTCCGTTCAATGTTTAATTGTGGACGTTCCCCTCGAACATGCTTCATCTTATATACTTTGGTGTGTCTAATGCAATTACATTGTTCACATAGTTGTGGAAATCCACCTTTTTGGAAATCTCAATGGATTGTCCCTGAGTCAATCAGTCACCTCCTCACCTCTCCTAGATTTAATGATGAACTCTTGTTTCGGAACTCGCTTCCATAGTTCATTTCCTGAGAATCTTATGATGTCTTCTCGTTAATTGGTGTTGCACCTTTCTTCAACAGGCACCCCGAGTCTAAAGTATCCTGACACCAATCAGATCTGAAACTCGGTCAGATATGATGGTTGGATCATTTTCCAAGAGTCATAGCATTGGTCTTTCTATAACCCAAGAAGGTGATGTCATGCCTAGCACACCTGGCCGGAGGACCTATTGTTATAGTTTCTTTCTAGGAAGGTTAGCCATTCTTCAATGAGGAAATTGTAAGACTTATTCTATAAGCTGATCTTGGTGGATCCTTCGTGTATCCGTAGTCCGACCTTTGCTTGAAGACCATGTCAATGCTATCTTGAAGCTTGTCTGCGGTACTCTGATCTTCAACAAGAACATTGAAAGCGCAATGCTAAATTTTTCTTGCTCAATTATCCAAACACCGTTGTTTGGGTAATGTCTTGGACTTCCTCTCCCCTAACCTAAGGGGTTTTCTACAATTATATCCTGTCATGGATATCATGCTCTGCTTGTCCTTGGGAATGTTTACCCCCTGAATAATGTGTTTAAACACATTTTCCTTTCCATTGTTCTATTTAATCTGATGATCATCTTTTCCTTTCCATTATTCTGTTTAACCTTTCTAGTGATCTATATGATCTAAGCAGTAATATTCTTCTGCTTATGTACACACCTCGGTGTACACTTTGTTAGTAAGACCCTATTACTATTGTTGATGACATTCCGGTAGCCGCCGATGGACAGGAACTTTGCCTATTGGTCCGCCTCGTTCAATGAGTAGGAAAATGGTTCTCTCCGTCCCTCGCCCTTGGTACCGACGTTGTTGCCGTCATAATCGGCAGGCTATCCTCTGACATGCCTTGCTTACATTATCATGCAAGACGTCGTCGCCCTTCCTACTTTTAACCCACATGATGGGCCCATAACCCACAGTTCCACAGGATCGAAACCTGACTCTCATGTACACCCCCTGTTCCCAAGGTTGTTCCTCGCGCGTGGCCTCGTATGTAATTCACGAGCCACCTTCAGGTCTGTTATCGGACACAATACTTATTCTTGTTGCTTTGACCCTTTCACGCCCTATAACAGGTATCAAACGATTGCCTGCTCGCTCGAAACTTCCCAGGATACCTCCTTACTTTGCTCTCGATATTTTCTTAAGTTTCGATTCGAGAGTTACTTTCCGCCACCTTCCTCGATGTTGTCGACCCGATAGTCAACCTTGCCAAGGTCCGTTCTCCCAGAATGCCCACCCTTTATTCTTTCGTAAGTACGATGGAGTTCCTGAAGAAAGGACGCCGACTTCATCATGATGACCTGAAGCAGAGAAATGAAGACATCAATGTATTGGACCAGCCTCTTCGGAAAGAGCAAGCCAGGATGAGAAGACCCGTTAGATGCGTTACCAAACCTTCCCCCCTTTCACTACCTCTTAAATCTCGGGACGAGATTTCTTGTAGTGGAGGAGAATTGTGACATCCGGATAATTAGGCTACAGTAACCCTCTGTTAATGATGACACATCACTTCGATTACTGTTGTTAATCTCGCGTTAGTTCAAAACCGATTCAATTCAAATTCAAAATCAAGTAAACAATAAAAGTTTTTAAATATTAAAAATAAAATGTTCGGAGTGAACCAAATATTGCATAGGTAATTAGGGTGGAGAGACCACATTTTTATCAAATAACTAAATGCTCTTGAATAAATAAAACAACAGCAAAAACAATTAGTTATAGTTTATAAAATTTTAAACTAATTTATTTTGGAGTTCAACATTTTGTGGCAGTGGACTTAATTTTAGTACTAAGTTAGGTGCTAAATAAATAAAAAACTAAAATAAAAGGAGACTAATAAAACAGAAAAGAAATAACATAAAAAAGGACACGCACAGTGCCAGGCCCAGCACATCACCAGGTCGTCTTCAACCCTGTTCATCAGGGCGCGGTGGACGCTGGTGTGCCGTCCGTGGCACGGATGCCGCACGCGGCAGCCATCCGGCGATGCCCCACGCCGTATAAGACCTTCCTTGATCCCGTGGTCGAACCCTATCCCCACTTTCCCCCTCCGCCCACGCCGCTTCTCCTTCCCCGCGACGACCCAAGACCTCCATTGCCATGGTCACCCTCACCCGCGCGGACAGCGACCCCCCCGCCGCCTAGGACTATGCCTGGAAGCACCACCACCGCCCGCTTCTTCCTCTCCGACCCCGAGCTCGAGTAGAAGATCGCCACCGCGTCGGGATCGACCGAGTCCTCCTCTGCTGTCGCTGGCGTTCATCGCCAAATCCATCGACCCCTGCTGCTCCCGTTCACTCAACGAGCCTCCTTGAGCTCCTAGGTGAGCTCCGTCATAAATCCCCTCTGCCAGCTTGCTCGTGCTCGTCCTCTAGCGATAGTCTCCGTCGTAGCTGAATTCCGTCGCCGCTTTTTGCCTCGTCACCGTGGCCACGGCAAGCACAACTTGCGTCCGAGCTCTGCAGCGAGCTCCTTGGCTCTCTAGGAACCCGCGACACTCACCAAACCATCTCCCCGTGCCCGCAGCTCCGAGTCCGGGCACGCCCGAACTCCGGCAGCCGTCATTGTCGATGCTGCGCTCGCCTCCGGCCACCCCAGCCACCACTACCACCCCCGTCCGACGTGCCGTGGTGCGGGAGTTTGAACTAGACCGGCTATGCATCCATCCGTCGCCTGTGTGAAAATCCCGGTGAGGTCTGTGCTCGCCGTTGAGCTCCTGCGCGCGCGCCGGCCCTCGCCTCCGGCCGCGACCTTGGCTGCTCTACGCGTGCTCTCCCGCGCATCCTGCTTTGCCGCGCGTCGCGTCTTCTGCCGCTGCTTCTGTTGCTCTGCTCCGCTGCTACTTTGCTCTGTCGCCGCTGTGCTGTGTTCTGCTACTGCCGCTGCATATGGCTGCTAGTTGCTGTTGTTCAGGCCGCTGCGTTGCTGCCTTGCTTGCTGCTTAGCGGCAGCTCATGCCCGCGCTGCTACTGCTCAACCCTGTTGCTGCGTTGCTATGTTACTGCACCACTATGCTGCTGCTTTCGGCCATCCAGGCCAAGGCCATGGCCAAGTGTGTGCGTACGTGTGTGTTAGGGCCGGCCAGTTAGTAGTGCTAATTAACGTTAGTTAAATTAATTAGTGGTTAGGTTATCCTAATGGCCCAATGACATGCGGGTTCCATTTAGTTATTAACAGCAAAAAAGAACCTAAATACAACTACTCTCCATGACACGCGGGACCCAGTGCACTATTCACCCTTTGACCAGTCAGATGTTGACTGAGTCAACTTAGCAACATGCCCCACATGTCAGCCTCTATAGACCCTGCTGTGTACACTTCAGTGTGTGCACATAGCATTTGACTATTAAATTTGAATTAATAATAATTCCAGAATTTCGGAATATCTATTGAAACTTTGAAAAATAATATAAAATAAACCGTACCTCGGATGAAAACACTTTGTACATGGAGGTTGCTCAGAACGACGAGGCGAATCCGGATACGCAGCCCGTTCGTCCGCCACACATCCCTAGCATAGCGAACACGCAACTTTCCCCCTCCGGTCCGTCCGTCCGAAAATGCAGAACAACGGGGATACTTTCCCGGTTGTTGCCCCCCTTTGCCGGTATTGCCTACTACTGCGTTAGGTCACCCCTAGCACCGCATATTGCCATGTTATGCTTTATGTCCCTTTGATTGCTCTATTATTTATTTGTGTTCCCCCTCCATTACTTCTTTCCGGTAGACCCCGAGACCGCTGCCGGTACCCCCGTGATCGACTACGGTGTTGACGACCCCTCCTTGCCAGAGCAACCAGGCAAGCCCCCCCCCCCCCCTTGATCACCAAATATCGCCTATTCTTCTCTATACTGCTTGCATTAGAGTAGTGTAGCATGTTACTGCTTTCCGTTAATCCTATTCTGTTGCATAGCCTGTCATTGTTGCTACAGTCATTGATACCCTACCCGCAATCCTAAATGCTTAGTATAGGATGCTAGTTTATCATCATTGGCCCACATTCTTGTCAGTCTGCCTTGCTATATTATTGGGCCGTGATCACTTGGGAGGTGATCACGGGTATATACTATACATACATATTATACAGATGGTGACTAAAGTCGGGTCAGCTCGTTGAGTACCCGCAAGTGATTCTCATGAGGGGGCTGAAAGGATAGGTGGCTCCATCCCGGTAGAGGTGGACCTGGGTTCCCGACGGCCCCCGACTGTTACTTTGTAGCGGAGCGACAGGGCAGGTTGAGACCACCTAGGAGACAGGTGGGCCTGGCCCTGTTCGGCGTTCGCGGATACTTAACACGCTTAACGAGATCTTGGTATTTGATCTGAGTCTGGCCATTTGGTCTATACGCACTAACCATCTACGCGGGAGATGTTATGGGTATCCCGGCGTCGTGGTATCAGTCGAAGCCTTCTTGACGTCAGCGACGGAGCGGCGCGCGCCGGATTGGACTGGAACGCCTACTCTTGTATAAGGGAGGCTAGGTCTGCTTCCGGCCGCCCTCGCAACGTGCAGGTGTGCAATGTGCGATGGGCCCGGACCCCTGCGCGCATAGGATTTAGACCGGCGTGTTGACCTCTCTGTTGTGCCTAGGTGGGGCTACGACGTGTTGATCTTCCGAGGCCGGGCATGACCCAGGAAAGTGTGTCCGGCCAAATGGGATCGAGCGTGTTGGGTTATGTGGTGCACCCCTGCAGGGAAGTTTATCTATTCGAATAGCCGTGTCCCTCGGTAAAAGGACGACCCGGAGTTGTACCTTGACCTTATGACAACTAGAACCGGATACTTAATAAAACACACCCTTCCAAGTGCCAGATACAACCCGGTGATCGCTCTCTAACAGGGCGACGAGGAGAGGATTGCCGGGTAGGATTATGCTATGCGATGCTACTGGAGATGCTACTTGGAGATGCTACTTGGAGGACTTCAATCTACTCTCTTCTACATGCTGCAAGACGGAGGCTGCCAGAAGCGTAGTCTTCGATAGGACTAGCTATCCCCCTCTTATTCTGGCATTCTACAGTTCAGTCCACTGATATGGGCCTTTACACATATACCCATGCATATGTAGTGTAGTTCCTTGCTTGCGAGTACTTTGGATGAGTACTCACGGTTGCTTTCTCCCCCCTTTTCCCCCTTTCCTTTCTTTCTGGTTGTCGCAACCAGATGCTGGAGTCCAGGAGCCAGACGCCACCGTCGATGACGACTTCTACTACGCTGGAGGTGCCTACTACTACGTGCAGCCCGCTGACGACGACCAGGAGTAGTTTAGGAGGATCCCAGGCAGGAGGCCTGCGCCTCTTTCGATCTGTATCCCAGTTTGTGCTAGCCTTCTTAAGGCAAACTTGTTTAACTTATGTCTGTACTCAGATATTGTTGCTTCCGCTGACTCGTCTATGATCGAGCACTTGTATTCGAGCCCTCGAGGCCCCTGGCTTGTATTATGATGCTTGTATGACTTATTTATGTTTTTAGAGTTGTGTTGTGACATCTTCCCGTGAGTCCCTGATCTTGATCATACACGTTTGCGTGCATGATTAGTGTACGATTGAATCAGGGGCGTCACACTCTCGCAAACACAAAACTCCATCTCTCGGGATCTCATTTCTCTCTGATATTTGTTTGTATGTGACTCACATGCACCCTCTCTCTATCTCTCTCACACCCACACACATAACTCAACCTTCTGATCCACTCGACTTTTATCTCTAACACACACACTAGCTAGCCGATCTCCCTCTAGCTAGCATATTTATCTTTCTATTTAGCTGTTTCTCGATCAACCTTCTTTCTCGCCCTCACTCTTGCTTCCTATCATGCACACTATATATGTTTCTCTCTACATGCAGTCATGTGTCCTCTTTTTATCTTTCTCTCACACACACATAACTTCACCCCTCTGAACCACTCGGCGGTCATCTCTAACACACAAACTAGCCTATTTCCCTCTAGCTAGCGTATGTTTCTCTCTATCTATCTGTAGTTTTTCCGTCAACCTTTCTTTCTCGCATGCACTCGTGCTTCCTATCACGCACACTATATCTGTCTCTCTATACATGAATCTATAGGTTGATCTCTTTTGCACAATTGTTGTGTCCCACTCTCTCTGCTCGCCATAGATGCATGCTCTAGCCCATGCTACTATCTCTTAAAGACAAAAACAGATGCTCAATTATCGGGCCTTCTTCCCTCCACTCTCACATGCATGCATATTGTCATACCAATCCGTCTCTCCATGTCGTTGATCTTATGACTTACTCCTATGTCTTTTTTCTTTTATCTCGATCTTGCGCGCGCGCACGCACACACACACACACACACATCCCACGTATACATGTATACCTCTCGCACATGCACGTTCAAGGTCTCCTATGTCTCCATACGTAGTTAGTTACCCTCAACCCTAACCCCACATCGAATCGTTCCCTTCTTGCATGTACATGACTTCCGCCTGGATTTGTCTCTTCTCTAAAACACACACTCACACTTAACAATCTCTTTCTAGCTACCCCCTCTCACTCTTCCCCTATATCCCCGAAACCAATAAGACCATCCCTTCGTTTAATTCCCACCTACATGCACCATCGATATATAGTAGTCTTCCTCGGCGTCTCTCAAACAAACACATTATCTCGATGTCGACTCCTCTCACGCGCACACGCCTTCTCTTCCCTCTCTATGGGCCTCTTCTCTCATGCTCCCCCTCGTTGGTGGCCTCTGCCATACACATCACCTCTCTACGATGAAGCCACACACACTTAAATTACTTTCGCCACCGAAGACTCCGCGTCACACCCACACCCACTAAGACTCCATCTCACACGCACATGCTCTAGGCGGAGCATTTGCTCCTACCACCCTTCGTCCAACCTTACTCGTATGATAAACAATCACCTTCATTTACTTATATAACATGGACAAATTCCACTTTATTTTAGTACTCCCTCCATCCCATAATGCAAGATGTTTTTTGGCACTACACTAGTGTCAAAAACGTCTTAAATTATGGGACGGAGGGAGTAGTTAGAAAACTTCTCATATTAATATAACGCAAATCACGAGCAAGAAGTGACATTTTGTTTACACAACCACATTAACATGGCCACGTAAATCACAAGCTAAAGTGTAATACCATTATACTTATATCCCGATGCAAAAGGTGGAGTACATGTCCAAAGATTAGAGTCGCACACATGCACTTTATCTCCCAAAATCTCACACACATACCAGTTACATGACATCCCCTAAGCAGACCCGTATGTTACAATTTGTGCACACGCGGGTCCATGTGATGGTGCGCATTTATTTAAGCCAGACGGCGAATCCAAACATTAGATGCATTCATACCCCTCCCGCTGCCTCTTCTCTGGTCGCAGTCGCCCGATAGCCATGGCGTGGTCGAAGGTAACGACATACACCATACTCCCGGCGGAGCGGCGCTTTGATCTAGAGGCGGCACGAAGCCCAGATCACAGCTGCCCTACCTCTAGAGTCCGGACAAGCTAGAGCCGAACAAGGAGGCCTTGGAGGCGGAGCAGCATGTGGAGCCGGAGGAGGAGAACGACGACGCGGAGCCGGAGCAGGAGGACAACAACGCGGGCGAAGCAGAGTCAGAGGAGGGCGATGATTTCCATTATACTCAGACTCAAAGGGCTTTGACTTTCACGGCACATTTATTTCATAGTGACAAGAGAAAGGAAATTTTAGTGGTCATGCATGCATCTTTCTGTGCTAGCACTCCTATATAAGGGTTGACCGGTCGCTTCCCGCGGACGTGCGCGGGCGGTGGAAGAGGAAGGAGAAGGGAAGCAGGTTGTGGAGTACGCCAGTTGCAGCACGAGCTCCTAGGAATTTTCATGCCAAACAATGCATAGTAGTTGTACGACATAGCCAGCGGATTATGAATTGGCCTTTAGGTTGTGTGTGGATGACATGGCTGCAACATGCAGGCTGCAGTTCGATAGCCTACCACTCCGCTTCGCATGGTTTGATCACGCAAGATTTGCATGCACGCATGTCACACACATACTTGTCGAAGGCGTGCTCGAAAAAGGGCAACCAGGTCCGCTAGTCTGCATTGGTCCATGCGGCTGGAAAACAAATTAATCCCACTCGCTGTAAATGTCATGCATGCTTTAATTCCGGACTAGTGGATGGACGCGAATGTGCCATACAATGAACCACCCGCCAGCTCCTACTCTCTATCTCTACTCTTATAATTATAATAATCCATCTATCTATCTACCCTTATAAAAAACAACAGAGTTGGTGATGATGGTGTGTCTGCCATCCTGCAATATAGGCCGTCCGATTTATATCTTATAGATAGGAAGGAAACTATGGCAATTTTGCAAAAAGATACCCACGCCCCTCTCCACATTTGCAAATAAGGCCTTACCTCGTTCATCCTTTTCTCTCACAAGATAAACTACTCATACAAATGCATCTTGATGTTACGTGCAACGCACAAGCATCTTGCTAGTAATAAATAATAAAAAAAGATATAAAAAATCGAGTTGGTTATGATGGTGTGTGTGCCATCCTGCAATATAGTCCATCCGATCTATATCTGACGGATAGAAAGCAAACTATGGCAATTTTGCAAAAAGATATCCTCACCCCACGCTACATTTGCAGATAAGGCCTTCCCTCCTTCATCTTCGTCTCCCACGAGATAAATAGCTCGTATAAATGCACCTTGATGTTCCGTGCAACACATGGGCCTCATGCTAGTATCAAATATAAACTGCACTAGTGCGCGCCAGCAGAACATCCTTTCCGAAGGGACGAAGCCCTGCAGTTACCATCTCCTCTCCTGTAAACTAGCTCCATAAGGGACAAGGTAGTTGGTTGCCATTGCCATGGATTCGCACGGCAGTGGTGCTTCTCGTCCTCGTCGAGGTTGGGAGACCTTGGACTCCTTTGGGACAAATCATAAGTCGCTTCGACTTCCTCACATCCGCAAGAGTTAGTGGTACTTCCACAAAAAATATTAAGAGGGTGCGTAAATATGCGTGGGAGAAGGCCACGCTAGTTGGTATGCCATGCATCCTCGAGGACGAGGATGTTTCCTTGGGGTTCTCTCCAGCGTGGCGTGGCCGTAGTTGCAAGTTGACGCACCTTGAGATGCCGACATTGAGGGGCACTCGGATTTTGTCTGATGAGCAGGTAAGTGATGGGTTTGATCACGTAGTAAATGCATTCTAAAGACTACCTCCTTGTCCATTTCCTAATTCCGCCGTTGCCACTATTTCACAGGTTAAGCTTAGTGCCAGCGGAGATTGGCTTGCATATGTACGGGAGGGTACCGACATCAATTTGCACAACATTTACAAAGGTCACACCATTTCTGTAGAACCTTTATCCAACATTGGGATCAACCATGCAATGGGCCATCACCTGAATTGGTACGATGGAACCACGGTGATATTGAAGAAGATAGCAATCCGGAAGCCCCGATAAGGTCGTCCGCCAACAAAAATTACACTCTCATTGCGGTGTTCTACTTCGCGATTGCTTTCACGAACCCTGCACATGGAGGTCAAAGGTGAACCATGCTGTCTGCGGCCGATTTGTTGCCGTACGTGTATGAAGACGATGTGCTCCTTTCCAACCGCATCTTCGCGGTAACAAACCCGGGGACTTGTTTCATATGGGACACATCCTATGGTATACTCCCTCCCTTCCAGTTTATTTGTTTTGAATTTTTTTGTTTTTTAAGTTTCAAATTCAAATTTAGAGCTCCCCATCACATGTTGAGATTACAATGTGCATTAAATCGTTGCGTGCATGTAGTAGTTTTTTATTGGTCATTTATATTGGTCACACATGCATGCATTGCAAGTACCGTTTTTTACCACAATTTCTTAGGAAACTGAGTGCAATAATTCAGTAGTTTTGCAAACTATCAATACTACACCTGAAATGGTACAAAATAAATACCACCACCACGCCCGCATCTGACCGCCCTGGCTGACCCAAACCCTTTCCCTTGTCGGCGCGCACTTCCCACGTGAAACGGTCAGCGTCGCCTCGGAGCGTCAGTGTCGCATTAATGCCCAGCCTGAGCAGAGGTGACCTCTCACTGGTGCCGTCTTTGAAGAAGCGCGACAACCGATAGAGCACTGCTTCCGGTGCACGCGACTGCTCCTACTCGAGGCTGGCCATAGTGGTGGTGGTGGTAACTTAACTGGTACATACACTCGGGAATAACAGACATTGTGATGTGGCAGAGAATTAAAGAAGAGACAGGGGGTCATGCATGGCAATAATTATGATCATCTATGCTACTACTCTATGATACTATGCACTATAAAAGTAGTATATCATACACAAGTATCAGGCACTAGTACTATATTATATATGATTCTCCCCACTATGAGTAGCTTCAAATGACACCATGGCCGGCGGTCGTTCGTGCACCACCCACATTACAGTTGCAACTTGTTTAGAGTAGGTTTTACTCCAGTTTGTATGAAAACTGTAATGTATCTCGTCCGGTTTATATGAAAAGTTTTCGAAATGTATCCGGTTTCTATGAATCCCGCCTTGTTTGCATGATTATGCAGGGCAAAGTCATCTCCCGATCAAAATCAGATCGCCAATCATGGATGTGCATGGGGCATTTGATATAACTTGGAACCTTGTAGCTGACGACACCTAGTTGGGACGTACAATCTTAGCAGTTGTTACCCATGGTACCATTAAATGGCAACAAGGTGCCACAATCTATCACGATCGGACCATGATCATGTACCGAGGTAATCCCTTCTCTCCAATCCAAGAGTAGTAGAGCCAGGAACTATCGTATATCTTATTGCCATGTCATTTTATAACATTTTAGTACATGTCTCTTTGTACTCCAGGAGCAGGAGTAGTTCTTTCCTTTTTTATTGATTTGGATAGTCATCTACACAACTTTACAATGCCAGTTGTATAAACTATAAAGGACTTAAAAATTTCAATTTCGTGTAGTACTAGCTAGGTAGCCGTAATCCCATCAAACAAAACTACTCCTACTTTATTAATGTACATGGCCCAGGTAACACTCTCAAATTGTTTGTCGTCGCCCGTGCCGTAGCTGGTCTATACATTACTTCCATTCCCCCTCATAGAAATAAGCAATATAAAGTATTTTATTTTTAATCCGCATCCCCTACTTACGTCAGCTTATTATACTACATGGAACATAACCATGCACGTCAGCATGTATCCAGGTTTGAGATGCCAGGTGTACCAGATGGACGGAGGCATGTTCTACCCCCGTGATTCTACCTAGGTGCGGATGAACACACATGAAGAGTACTCGATTTTCATCGGGGACAACTACCCCATAGTGCAAACGATGCCACCTTTCGTGCACGACGCCGACGGCCTGCCGTTCGTGAAGAACGGGTGTGTTTTCATTGTGCACCGACGGATTCATATCTTGACCGCCCCTATCCCTGATCTATGTCGCTCTAGTTTGGATGAATCTCCATCATTGGGAGCCACACTAAGAAGATGCGATGATATGGACTCCCATTGCCCACCGTTATGGATCGTTCCATCTATGATGAACACGTGGGACTGGAACTACGAGACGAACATGTACCCAGGAGTGGACGTACGAACCTGAGTAATGTAGCGCAGTAAGTGAAGTAGAAAGGCACAAATAGTATGAACATGTGTGGCATATAGGAATTTTTTCTCTTACTACCAGTAAATGTTGTACATGCAATGCATGATGATATTATGATGTACATTCCTAAGTAATCTACTAGTACTATATTAATTGGAGGCACATATTAGGTTTTATATTTGTTTACGTGTATGACCCGAGACCTTCCAACTAACGTGTCTTTCTCTCCAGTCGCACTTTGTATCATTCATACTACTAGTACTATGTGTGGTCTCCGACCTAGAAGTGGAAGAAGTGGAGATGCTCTACCACGTTGTTCATGTCCCACTCCTTTCTCTGACGTGTGGGACATCCAGCACGTGCCGTGTTTGGCACTCCTTTGTCGTAAGAGTTGAAACGCTAGCTTTCATCAAAAATAAAAATAAATTTAAATCAGCAGTGATACTATACCACACAGTTTCCTTGCTCCTCGATATCGGAAAGAATACTTCCGTTCGCCGACATGTGGGACGTCGCCCATTCTGGTCCACTTAACATACACACAGAACTCCTAGGGAGAGACACCACGGTCGTCGCGCTGCAATAATAATGACTAATGAGCCGTCAAATCACAGGCCCAACCTTTCCCACTATAAAGTTGCTCGAACGAAGGAACCATCATGACTTCGTTGAATTCTACTTCTTGAAGAAAACTATTGTACCAGCAATACAACTAGCTACAATAGTACTGTACTCTAGCGGAGGCCTCCTTTGATTCATAAGATAGGAATTTTATAGGAATTTGAAAATCATAGGAAGTGAGATGACATACATCTCAATTCCTATAGAGAAAGAGATGCCATTTGATGCATATGATAGGAATTTTTCCTTTGAGTCTAGGCTAATGTACTGGTAATTTTCTCTAAAAACTACAGTAGTAACTAGTATTGGTACATGCTTGTAATTAATTAAACAAACGTATAGGCGACACAGACACACACACTAACTACTAGTACTACTACTTCTCACATGCTGGCCAGACGCCATCGTTCTCCTTCCCAGCTTTGTTGGCGACACCCCATGGTGCTTGGATCTCCATCGAGCTCTGTATAGCTGTGCGTGCATCCTCTTCTTTCTTATGGCGGCGGGCCTCTCTTTTCTTGAGTGTTCTCTGCTTTTTCCACTCCCTCTATGCGGCTTTGGATGCCTCTTGCTTTACCGCCCATTCGGCCTTGGCAGCTTCAAATTCCGCCCACGTAGGTGTGAGGTCGCAAGCGGCGATGAACTCGGCATGGTGGGATGCCATCGCTTTCCTACCATTTTGTGTGTGGTCGTGGGCGGCGAGGAACTCGGCATGGTGGGATGCCATTGCTTCCTTACTGGTTAGTGTGCGGCGTGATGGCATGAACCGCGCTTGGTGAGAACTCTGGGGCAGAGTAGCTAGACAACCGTATAGTGCATTGGTTTGTCATGAGCTGAAGGATAGAAGACGAAGGAAATGTGGATTCCCCTTCAATCCTGGACATTTATTACGGAGTAAAATGCATTGACGGTCATTGAACTTGTCTTGATAGCTCACTTTGATCATTATACTTAAGAATATGGTCAATACAGTCATTATATATGAGACATGATGATTATACGGTCACTGGCTCAGCTTATAGCTTTGTATTTGTCTCGTTGACCATTCAAACAGTCCAGATGCGCCTCATCTTCTCGTGTTCTGTATCTATCTATCTATCTATGCGGGCCTACCTGTCAGTGGAGAAAGAAATAAAAACCAAAATTATGCATATGTAAGGAATCAAACCACGGACTCATCGCTGCAATGCACACAACCAAATGAAAATGAAATACTTTGCTTTAAATGCACAAACCGATATTTTATATTATATGGGATGCACACATTAGCGCACACCGTCCATCCTTCTGCTAGCCGTCGATCCGTCTATCGCGGCTCATTGCCATTCGCCAGCTATATTAACTCCAGCCCCAGCTCCCAGCCATAGCCAAACACCCACAGTCATTCTTCTCCGGTCCCTTCATTCTATCGGCACCACTCCAACTATGGCCTCCTAGCACTCCAAAGCTCTCTTGGATGTGCTGTCGCATGAGCAGACGAAGGACATCGCCGACTCTGCTCTGGGCGCGCTCCAAAGCTCTCTTGGACGTACTATCATAGGAGCAAATGAAGGACATCACCTGCTCCCCCCGGCCGCCCTCCGCCGCCATGACCAGGAAGCCGGTGCGCATGTGCGGGCGCAGCCGACAACGAGGAAGAGTAGTACATGGTAGGTCACCGCTACTCTTGTCCCAGGAAGGCCACCACTCCTACACTTAGGCAACGCCAAGCTTGGTGGGGATACATCGGCGGCCGATTAGCCATTTGACGGTGACGTGGATGCAGAAATCTTCAGAACCTTGTGCTCCGGAGGAGGAGGTTATTGAGGCGGAGCTGGACAAAGCCAAGGCGGATGAGGAGGAAAAGGCAATAGCTAGAGCATCAGTTCTCGGGGCTCATGGACGGACATGGTCGTCGGGTGCCACCGATCGTTTAGATTTGGTTTACAATAGGTTTAATATGGTTTGTGCGAAATATGTAATGAATTTTGTCCAGTTTATAGGAAAAGTTTTCGAATGTAATGAATTTCATCCGGTTAATTTGAAATTTGCTTTGTTTGCACGAATTTCGTCCGGCTAGTTCATATAGTTGTCGAAAGGTATGCGGGAAGCATTGGATGGCACCCTCTGGCATCAATGTCCTTAGATAGATGCCAGTATAAATTTGCGGGTCAGCGCTGAAGATGCCCTAACTATCATGCTATGATTGCTAAAAGTGTTCCATTATTTTGCAGGGAACAATTATCCCTCAATCAAAATCAGACCCGCCATGTCTCCCACTCCTCCCACATAAGAGTGGAGACACTTGCTTACATAAAAATGGAGCAAGTGGACGACACTATAGCATGTCATACCACTCAAACCCACTAGGCCAAACTAGTCTGCCTAACGCGCTGCAAAGCCCCGCCCTCGTCATTTTGTTATGGATTTCCATCGATCGATAGCACGAAAATGTTACACTTTGCAAGTTCAAAAGGAAAAGGCAGCACACTTAAAGCACGCCTATCGTGTTCGCGTCGCACTCCCGATAGTCTGGCTCGCATGCCGCTCACCATAGGGGACACACATTGTCTTGCATTTTCGCTAACATGTGGGATTGCAATTGAATAAACCATCGATAGCCAAAATCTAATCACTCGGCGGGCGTCGGCTAAGAAGAGAGAGATGGGGGAGGGAGAAGCGACCACCCGCCCACCGTGCATGGACTCCAAGAAATATGGTGATAATGTGAGGTGGGCCATGTGGGAGTTCGGACCGCTCCCAAGCCCGCTTCTGACTGCCCTGGCCCACCAGAAAACCCCTCTCCCTCCCGCGCGCGCTCCCCCCTTAGACGCCAGCTGCCCGCGTTCATAGCAAGTACAATACTGGGCTATAAGCCTGCTTATGTGGAGGAGAGAGAGGCATTGAGAAAGTCAAGGAGTGGTCTTTGCAAGAGCCCGTCTCTACACGTTCTCCTAGGTACAAAAAGCTAATTCTAAAAAAAAAGAGGTATAAAAAACAATCATTTCTGAAAAAAAGAAGGTAAAAAACTTTTGAGAGGAAATAGATAGAGTGAAGTGAGAAAAAGTTGTAACCTTATAGCCAACCTTATAGTCAACACTATGGTACATGAGGAAGGAGGGAGTTGTGCACATGCCAAGTTAACTGGGCTGTCGTATATCACCCTCCTCCGGCGTAATAGCGGAGACAATAACTTTAATCAAAAATAAACAATGAATACTCATATCTCGTCCTCGATATCGGAAAGAATACTTTCATTCCCCAACATGTGGGACATCGACCATCCTGGTCCACTTGCCATGCACTGGTACAACGAGGTGCTATACAAAAGGTTTTTAACCCCTTTCTGCGATGGATTTTGGAACCGTCTCCAAGTGAGTGTGGGCTATAGGGGGGGTCCTTCCTACGTGACCCAGAAACCATCGGGGATAGGGAGCCTTGATGCATATAGTTGTCCCTATATAACCGTTTCCGATATCTCGAATATCCCAAACGCTTCATCCTTGCTACTCGTTTGTGCTCGCATTGCCATCCCAGTCGGAGTTTTGTGGTTTTACCTAAACCAGGCAGATTCCAGACACGGGAGTTTTCCAGGCACGTACTAAACTAGCTCTACGTTTACGATGCCTGGCACATCACAAACAATTCATGATTATAAACCATGTACGATAGGTAGACAATCACACACATTTAGTTTTTCCACACCGTATGTGATAGTGTCTGACATCACACACGCTTTCCAAACGACAACTGTGTGCATTGTTACACACGTTTCCTCTCCATGAACCATGTCAGATTATGATGTATATGGCACATGCTATGCTTTATTGACCGTGTGCACCGTAATGACCTGCACACCATAATTTCGCCCTAATTTAATTGCTACTATTTAAAATTGTACCTAATTTAAACTTGAAAGTAGTCTATAGCTTTTTTCATAGCCATCAGGTTCAAATAACCAATGCATTATTTGATTCATAGACACATATGTTTAAGAATTACACAAGCACCAAATAAAGAACGATGAACCAGGGTTCTATACTTGTACTATTACAGATGGTAAAGAAAGAGGCGACAAACATTCTGGTTACTGAACAAGGTGAAGCGGAATGGCCCTATTGTGCTCTCCTAGATGCAGAAGGCACGCATGACTCTAGTCCAACCCCTTGTGATGGCCGACCGCCAATCATGTAGTTTGAGAGGCAATCTTGAGTAAACTGCTTCTGGATCCACTACAAAGGAAAAAGATTCAAACATGTCATCTTACACAACTCATTATGGGTAGTAAAAAGAAGGCTACATGGTTCTTATTTACCATCCTGCAGTTCACTATTGTCATGCATAAAGTGTAAACAAATAGTTTGATTAACATCTTTTGACCCATGTTAATAACAATCTTTATCAGTTTCCTCACTTGATGTTGGTTCATGAATATCCCATTTCCCCATATGTAGAAAGGGTCGATGTGTGGATCTTTGGCAATGACATATGTAACTAAAAGCACCAAGTTAATATTAGAAGCTAAATAACAATTGCAAGATGATGTAGTACAACACTCCCTCCATCCCATTATATAAGATTTTATTAGATGTATATCTAGACATCATCAGAACATTAAGGTACACTACTGTAGGATGCTGCTAACGCGACACTACGATCAGAGACCTTTGGACGAAACTGTGTGCAATGCATTAATCGCAAACGGTGGTGTAAAAAACCCGTCAAAAAGGTGAAAAACGTTTGTGATGACGGATGCATCAAACACGATTAAGATTTTAGTTCTGTGTGTGATGAAGGGCATACGGTTCAGTGCAACTAACCGTTTGCGATGAGGAGCAACAAAAGAAATGGGCAGCCAGATGAAGGTGTGTGCGATAAACAGCATACGGTTCACTAGGATGAACTATTTGTGATTAGGCAACACAAAAGAAATGGTAAGCCAAATCAAGATAAATGTGATATAAGGCATGCGGTTCACGCGGATGAACTTATTTGTGTTGAGACAAGAGAACATAAACGGTTCAATATAACAAGATGTGTGTAATATGCGGCAAACAGGTGTGTAATCAGAAATGTGTGTGAAGACCGATAATAACACAAACGATTGCTGCTAATAAGACGTGTGTGTTGTGCGATGGGATTGCATATAGGACAACAACATATATAAATATACACACTTATAAGGACATGGTTGTGTAACCAAGTTAAACATCCAATTACATAGGCGGCTACTACAACCATGGCATTTGCACACACCAAAGTAAAATATTACATGCATAATTTCATAGGTGGCTACTACACACATGTCACATTTCACACACCAATAAAGTAAACTATATAAGCATAAACGATCATTTGATCATCATCTACTTCTTGTGACGCTTGCTCTGATTGTGGCTCGATTCGGGCTCGTCGATTTGGGTAACGAGGCACTTCCTCATGTCAACGATCCGCCTGTGCATCTCGTAGCATGTGTACATGCTCTTGGCCGCGAAACTAAGGTGAGGTTCATCCAGTCGCCGCATCCAGGCCCTGTGCCAGGATACGACACTTGTTCTCTGGGCATCATGCTTCATCTTTTCGTAGTAGGGGTCGATGATGGCCAAGGTGAATTCGACCATGGAGTACTTCTTCGTGCTGCCCCAGACCCTGTAGTGGTCACAGATTTTGACAAGGTTCTGGCAGGCCAAGCCCGTAACACTGAGCGCTTTTACATCGTGGGTGGTTTCCACCATGGCGAACCTGTAGTCGGTGCTGTTTACAAACCTGTTGAAACGGTCGCAAGGCTCTCTGACCAAGCAGTAGTGGTACATGAGGACATGATGGCGCACACTCAATTGGGTGACAACAACCTTTTTATCTATGCCGGGACTACCGGCGGTGTACTGGAGGTCGATGCCCACCACCTTGTACTTGTCTCCCGCAAGCAACTACTCAACGATGTTGATGTAGTCATCCACCACAGCTGGGTCGATGGTCTACACCACTGAGAGATCCGTCTCCCTCGCGCAGGTCTCCACTTTATGCTCGCCGAACTCCATTGGAGCGCCGCTAGACATCCCCTCTCTATGTGTCGTCGTGGGTGTGCTTGTTGTGTTGTGGGCGCGATCGAAAGGGTGAAGGGACTAAGGTTATAATGGCCGCGGGAATTAAAGGGGAGGCCGGATGGCACATCCTGACGACAGTTCTAATTCGCAGCACGTAAATCCATCATGCCGCACGTAACTGCATCGCGTGGCAATGCGTGGGGCAACCGCATGCATATGGGGCCCCTGACGTGATGCATCAAATATGTTTCAGATTTTTGTTGCGTGTGCGATTCAGGGCATACGGTTTAGTTCAATTAACTATTTGCGATGAGGGTGAACAAAAGAAATGGGCTGCCAGACGAAGGCGTGTGCGATGTATAGCATATGGTTCACTCGGATGAACTGTTTGCGATTGATGAATTCATCGATGACGGGTTACCTAGTGCGGTGTGTGTGTGTTGTGATATGCTCTGCCTGCAAAGCATCTATGCTCTGTGTACAGAAGAACAACATATATGTACTTGTAGCATGACATGATTGCAATACCAAATTAAACATCCAATTACATTATATAAAAAATACCATAAATATTCCAAGGTTCAAATTCAAAGATTACAACGCCCAAATTCAAACATTGCAAACATCAACATTTCTGCAAAGGGATCAGCCGCTAACAAGTCATGTATGGGTTTGACACACTGACTTCCAATTGCTCTGTCATATGCTCTTCCAAAATGAAGTTTAGCTTTTTTGGAGCCTCTTCCATTCTGTAGTACCTGTCGTCTCTGATCAACATACCATTCATCTGTCCTAATTAAATGCGTGTTCAACCTTAGTACCCTCAACACCTTTGCTATGGCAAGAAAGAACATGGCGAGTGTAATCTCCGGTATGGTCCCTCAGTAGGAGTTCAAAGTAATATTTGAGAGATGCAGATCCAGGCATTTGATGTGATTGTCATTATAAACATTATCCACCTCCAGGCCTATTATTATCTGCAAAAGAAGAGAACGTGTTAGTGCCTACATGCAGTTTTGAACACTACCACACACCTATTTGGTTTGCAAGATTTGTAAAATGCACCAACATGCCATCTTTGATCTGACATGATTAACATGGGAATTTGATTACAATCTAGAAACATGTAGCCTTCTTCACAAGAGGTTGGATTGGATGAAAAATTCCCTAAAAAAATAGTACAGATGAATCCAAAGGATAAATGATTATGGATTGTAAACATATGAATCAAGCAACCAATATGTGGTGGTGCTAGGGGGGGGGGGTACCTGAAATCCTCCAAAATTCCTTAAGAAATTGTAGTACATTGTCATTGTAAACTTGGGAAAAGGTGCAAAAATTTGAACTCCCTTATGGTTAACATTTAAGAGGAAAGGAACATCACCTCATATACAACTTCTTTAGGCACGGAAAGCATCTCAGGCAACTGACAATTTGGTCCAGGTTGGGGCCGACAGATTCTAGTGCCAAGACCTTCACTGTGCCTAGAATCTTGGTGAAGCTTTGCTGGATGAATAACGAACATACATCTTCAATACTAGAAATAATGTTGATATCAAGAAAGAGAGGTATAAGGCGACTGTTGTACCTGAAAGTAGTAGTATTTCACAGACGAGTAGCCCACCACTCCCAATTTCGGCGCAGAAATGACATTGATTCTTGTTGGACCTTGTTGATCAACTACAAGTAATCTCTTAAGTGAAGGTGTGTCCTCAATGACCATATTGTTGTCCACCTTTTGTGATCTCTCGTTGTAGCACCAACAACACACATAACTAGTCCGGAGAGTCCTGGAGGTGATGTGGAAGGTACTCGACCAATTCATCGCCTGAAGACGAAGGAACTCGAGTGCAGTACAGCCGCAGAGCAGGTGCTTCATGTCATCCTTGGGGATGCAGACGGCGATGATCTCGAGGTGCTTCATTCGTGGTAGAAAAAGAGCGGGCGCTTCATTAAGGGGGATGGCAGTTCATGAACTTGGTGAGGCGCAGCATGGGCGCGAAGCAGAGCATGAACGTTGGCAGCGAGCATATATGCCCATCATTAAAGCTGACCTTCTTGAGCTGATATATGGCGGGGGATCAGAACCACTCGTCAATCTTGGCTCGGTCCTTCACATTGGAACGGTACTTGCCTACGATAAGGCCTTTGATTGGGCCATAATGACTGTCGAGGATCTGGGAGAACGCATCCAAGCTTTTGCGATAGCCATGGCAGAGCTCGTGGGCATCGAGGAGGTCGACAGGGGTGAGGAGCCATAGGGGCGCCACCGCCGGGAAAGGGCGGCTGTCCTCGCCCCATATTTGATTGGGAGGAGGGATATGATGACTCTCAACATATCATCGGGGAGGTTGCTGATGAAGTCTAGGTCTGCTGGAGTCTCTTGCGGTTCTTTATCGACCCGCCTTCGCCTGTTGGCAGCCTCGTTCTCCACCTCGTCGGTGGTGACGAAAACCTCTATCTCCATATTCACGCCGTGCTACGGTGCACTTTGAGGACTGAGAGCGGCGTCGAGGATGCGGTCGGAGAGGGAGGATTGTGTGTGTGGCGAGGATGGGGGGTTCGGTCGCTCGGGCGCACCATTACTACATACCAGTGGGAGCAAGGCCGGTGTCAAAGGATGTCTCGCTTCCCGGTGAGCCTACATGGCGGACTTATGGAATTCCTATACCATCATTTCATGGAGCGAGGCAGACGCACCATTAATATGGAGGAGTAGGAGCAAGGTGGGCGGCGGTCAAAGGGCTGGCTCGCCTCCCGGTGAGCCTGCGCGGCGGACTGCTGGCACACCTACCATCATTTCACACAGCTACTAGCACGCCCCGTACGGTGAGCGCTAGCGAACACGCGCATGAATTAGATAGTGGTAGTGATTTTAGTTGAAAAAATTAGATAGTGCTAGTGATTTTTAGATGCATATTTTGACAAATTGCAGTGTCTTTTGGCGTCGAAGCCTGGCTTTAATTTGCATACCGTATTCAATCTGAACCGTTTGCATTGAAGAGATGCACAAATCCTGCATTGAACAGCTCGCACGCTTCCTGATGATCCTCTCGGTTAGCCTGTGCATCCGACTGCGCTCGCACGCCTCCCGTTCAGTCAAGCAGCTGTCCGCACGACACCTCCTATAGCCATGAAAACCAAGACAAATGGCATCACGTAAATGGTTAACAGAACGCACATGATTTGAATTACACAAACATTTGAGATAATAAAGTGGCAACTATTTGTTTCAAAATGCCTTTGTTGGCTGTTATGCGAGTGCGCCTTCTCTCAAAATGGACACCAAAACCCCACAACATGTCGGGTGCCATTCCATGATAGGATGCCAAGTTTCATGAATTTCAGATGAGTTTTGGATTTACTAGAATTTAAAAACAAAGTATCGCAATGTTTTTCCAGCAATCAACGGTGCCCTGGTGTTTGAAATTCATTCCCATTTCTTGCATGGGACTTAAGCATGCACCCAAGGACTCTGATTTGATTTTTCAACCGATTTATATGCACTAGAGCATGTACATGTGGTTCAAATTTGAATTATGCACATAAATTCATCAAAAATTCAGTTAATGCATAAAAATGTCCAAACGAACCCCGAAAAATCCCAAAAATTGACACAACACTCCTATTGTTTTCTGTTGAGACTAGAAATTTTTTGAAAGCAATAAGAGGCAGCGGATATTGTTTCATCCCCAAGGTGGGATGTTCCCAATGAAACCATCAGGATTGTTGTGAGAAGCTCTGGTTTGTGAGAAGCTTATACCCAAACGTGCCCCAAATGGTACAAAAAAAGTACCACGACATGTTGATGCCACTCCATGACAGCTGCCAAGTTTCAAGAATTTCAGACGAGTTTTGGATTTACTAGAATTTAAAAACAAGGAATCTCAATGTCTGCGGCCGAGTGACGGTGGCAGGGTGTTTGACATTCGTTCCCATTTCCTGCATGGGACCTAAGCATGCAACCAAGGACATACATTTTCAACCAATTTATATGCATTAGAGCATGTGCCTGTAGTTCAAAATTGAATTATGCACATGAATGCATAGAAAACTCAGTTAATGCATAAACATGTCCAAACGAACCCCGAAAATCCCAAAAATTGACACAACACTCATGTTGTTCTATATGTTGACACTAGAAAATTTTTGAAAGCAATAAGAGGCACCGGATATCATTTCGTCCCCAAAGGTGGGACGTTCCCTACCAAAACCATCAGGCTTGTTGTGAGAAGCTCTGGTTTGTGAGAAGCATATCCCCAAACCTGCCCCAAATGGGACAGAAATTTTACCATGGCATGTTGATCCCGCTCCCTGATAGCATGCCAAGTTTCATAAATTTCAGATGAGTTTTACATTCACTAGAATTTAAAAACTAGGTATCTCAATGTTTGCGGCCGAGTGACGGTGGCAGGGTGTTTGACATTCATTCCCATTTCTTGCATGGGCCCTAATTAAGCATGCAACTAATGACACACATTTGAATTTTCAACCAATTTATAATCATTAGAGCATGTGCCTATAGTTCACATTTGAATTATGCACATGAATGCATATAAACTCAGTTAATGTATAAAAATGTCCAAACGAACCCCCAAAAATCCCAAAAATTGACACAACACTCCTGTTGTTCTATCTTGATACTAGGAAAAAAATTGAAATCGAGAAGAGGCAATGGATATCGTTTTGTCCAGAAAGGTGAAACTTTCCGTACCGAAACCGTCGGGATTGTTGTGAGAGGCTGTGGTTTGTGAGAAGCATATCCCCATACCTGTCCCAATGGGAGAAAAAAATTACCACGACATGTTGATGCCGCTCCATGATAGCATGCCAAGTTTCATGAATTGCACACGAGCTTTGGATTTACCAGAATTTAAAACTAGGTATCCCAATGTTTGCGGTCGAGTTACGGTGGCAGGGTGTTTGACATTCGTTCCCATTTCTTTCATGGGACCTAATAAGCATGCAACCAAGGATACATATTTGAATTTTCAACTAATTTATATGCATTAGAGCATGTGCAAGTAGTTCAAATTTGAATCATGTGCATGAATGCATAGAAAACTCAGTTAATGTATAAAAATGTCCAAGTGAACCCCGAAAATCCCAAAAATTGACACAACACTCCTGTTGTTCTAGTTGATACTAGGACAAAAATAGAAATCGATAAGAGGCAATGGATATCGTTTCGTCCAGAAAGGTGAAACGTTCCCTACCGAAACCATTGGGCTTGTTGTGAGAAGCTTTCATTTGTGAGAAGCATATCCCCAAACCTGCTCCAAATTGGACAAAAAATTACCACGGCATGTTGATGCCGCTCCATGACAGCATGCCAAGTTTCATGAATTTTAGACGAGCTTTGGATTTACTAGAATTAAAAAACCAGGTATCTCAATGTTTGCGGCCGAGTTACGGTGGCAGGGTATTTGACATTCGTTCCATTTCTTGGATGGGACCTAATAAGCATGCAACCGAGGACACAGATTTGAATTTTTAACTAATTGATATGCATTAGAGCATGTGCATGTATCTCAAATTTGAATTATGCACATGAATGCAAAGAAAACTCAGTTAATGTATAAAAATGTCCAAGCGAACCCCCAAAAATCCCAAAAATTGATATAACACTCCTGTTGTTCTATATTGACACTAGGAAAAAAACTATGAAATTGAGAAGATGCTACGGATATTGTTTCGTCCAAAAAGGTGAAACGTTCCCTGCCGAAACCATCATGCTTCTTGTGAGAGAAACTCTAGTTTGCGAGAAGCTTATACCCAAAACTGGCCCAAATGGGACAATATTTTTTTATCCCAACATCTTGATGCCGCTCCATGATAGCATGCCAAGGTTCACGAATTTTGGACGACTTTTGGATTTACTAGAATTAAAAAAGCAAGCACCTCAACATTTGCCGGAGAGCCACACCGTGGTGTTTGAAATTCATCCCCATTTCTTGAATGGGATGTAAGCCTCAACCCATGGACACTTATATCATGTTACAACCAATTTTGGTGCATCGGAGCATGTGCATGTTGTTTAATTTTGAATTGTGCACCTGAAATTCCTAGAAAACCAAGTTACCGTATAAAAATGTCCAAACGAACCTTGAATAATTACAAATTTTTTGACGACACACCTATAGTTGCATGTTCACTACAGATCGAAGTTCTAGCAATTTAAACACCAGCCTTTGCAGCTGTGACCCCATTATGTAATTAAAATCATGATGAAACATCAAGTAGATCCCACACACTTTATTATCACCAACCGTGTGAGATGCAATACAAAATATCCTGGAGCACTGTCGGTGTATAGTACGCGTATGGCTTACTCAAGAAGGTTCATCGGCTACAGTCCACAACCCGCTCTAAATAAGGGACCATGTCTGATGACACTTTGTGTGCTAGTTTTTTTGCTGAAGCAATTCCAAGTTGAAACCCTCCTTCACGCTGCTCGGCCTTGCCTATCTAGGCAGGTAATCCGCACCCGAACCCCATCCTCCTCCTCCCTCCACATCACACATGCCCCGACCGCCGGCGCGAGCGCGACACCTTCCACCCAAATCACCGACCCCTCCACCAAATAAGCACTGTCCTAAGCCATGGTGCATGTAGTATAGCCAGGATCTCAAGGAGCATTTGGCAGTGGAGAAGCAAATAGCGGCCGCACGCGCAGATGAGGTCGCGATGGCTGCCATTCGTGCTGACCCCAAGATCTTGGAGGAGCACCTCTCCATCGAGGCCACTGTTGATGCCTCGCGCGCCGATGCCGCGGCGCGGTTGGTTGCTTTAAACAATAGTTCGTGGCGTTTTCTCGAGGCCACCGTTGGTGCCTTCGATGAAGACTACGAGGTGTTTTCTCAGCGTGCACGTGCTTACCTCATCTCGAGAGCAAGTAGGTTGGTGCCTAGATTGGCTCAGGCAACTCACCACTATGACAAGGGCACCGTCGATACGGAGGCCTCGCCCGCTTCCATGTCCAAGGAGGCAATCATCATCGATATCTCTGACAATGAGTAGCTTATCTTATTAGCTTACTATAAGGACCAATGTTCAGTTTGCTAGATACTGCCTTTCCTTAACAAATTCTAGTGAATTGTGCTATCTACTTTTACCATGCAATATTCTGCTCTAGTGTATATGTTGTATATGTCGTGCAATTTGGTGTTCAGTTAACTGTTTGGTTCAATTATGCAAATGTGATGTTCAATTCTTTATGGTGCAATTTTCCAAGTTGTCAAGCATGCTTGGTTTGGTTAACTATCTGATCTTCTATTAGGAGTATGTTATATTGTGCAATGTGGTGCTCAGTTAATGTTTGGTTCATTTGTTGTGGTGTTTAGTTAACTGTTTGGTTCAATTTTGCAATGCGATGTTCAATTGTTGTGTGTGCATTCCATTGTTGTATACCATGTGAGAAATAAATCTAATTTGGCTGTACTAAATACATGAGAAACAAATACAATTGCTATATTTCCAAGTTGTTAAGCATGCTTGGTTTGGTTAACTGTCTAATCTTCTATTAGGAGTATGTTATATTGTGCAATGTGGTGCTCAGTTAATGTTTGGTTCATTTTTTGTGGTGTTTAGTTAACTGTTTGGTTCAATTCTGCAATGCGATGTTCGATTGCTGTGTGTGCATTCTGTTATTGTATACCATGTGAGAAATAAATCGAATTTGGCTGTACTAAATACATGAGAAACAAATACAATTGCCACATTTCCAAGTTGTTAAGCATGCTTGGTTTGTTTAACTATCTAATCTCTATTAGGAGTATGTTATATTTGTGCAATGTGGTGATCAGTTAACGGTTGGTTCATTTTTTGTGGTGTTTAGCTAACTGCTTGGTTCAATTCTTCAAAGCGATGTTCAATTGTTGTCGCTGCATTCTTTTATTGTATACTATTATACCTTGTCTTTTTTATTCCTTTGCCCCATTTCCAATATAGAGAAGATATTTATGCGCATCCTTGTTTTCAGGCCTTTCCAAAGCAGTTCACTGATGATTACCTCTCAAACCACCTGTATGGACAAGAGGCGAGGATGGTATTCATACAACACCCACGGTAAAATATTGAACTGTTCCTGAAGAGGACGAAGGATGGACGGTCAATCATCTATACTCACTGGCCTAAAGTTGCAAAGGCCTTCA
This sequence comes from Triticum timopheevii, assembly GCA_963921465.1. Taxonomy (NCBI): domain Eukaryota; kingdom Viridiplantae; phylum Streptophyta; class Magnoliopsida; order Poales; family Poaceae; genus Triticum; species Triticum timopheevii. The sequence continues at coordinate 336,195,091 of OY997268.1, forward strand.
ACATCAATGAAGGCTCATTACTCGCCTTCTGCTTCAGCAGTTTTCCCGATGAGATGCATCTGTCTATGTACCATATAAGATGCTTATTTCAGAAGGTTCTAGATGTTGCATGTGAAACTTGGTGCTAGTGCACTTGTGTAATGGGGTAGCTGAGTACTGAAGCTATATAATGTTGTACTCTGATGTATTTCAACTATGAAATCCTACTTCCTTAATATGGGAATGAAATATATTATGTGTTTAATATGAATGTCAATTAGATTAATAAATGTATTATTAATAATAGGGCAATTAGCCTGCTAAGTGGTTTTTGATATTGCTAACAGTTATTGACAAAATACCATGGGCAATGACCTAAGGCAACGAACACAGTTTCTAGGAATAAACCGTGTTGGATCGATGAGCAATCACACACGACATTCTCTTCAAAACTATCTGTGTTAAGCCACCTTGCGCAAACATTTACCGCATAAAAGCTGTATGTGATTGGTAGCCTTTGCCACACAGTTTCTTCTACGCACCGCGTGTGATGCATTCAATAACACAAACAACAAAATTAATAATATTGTGTACGATGGGAAGGCCATCACAAAGGATTTAACGGGGAAAATTGTGTGTGATGTACCTACGAACGAAAAGGTTTTCCTTGCAGTGACTTTGTGGGATGTATATATGAACGAAAACGTTTTGCGGGGACTGACTATGTGGGATGAACTTAGGACCGGAAATGAATTCGCCTGTATAATTGTATCTTTTTAGCACTACTGTACGTATAACCGTATTTGCTCACTCGCCGGTCGAATACGACCTCATTTTGCCGAGCGTGTGTGCCAGGAGGGCATATCCCCTATGGTTTCTGGGATGTGTGGGAAGGACCCCCTATCGCCCACACTTACTTGGGGACGGTTCCAAAGGTCGTCGTAGAAAGGGGTTTAAAACCGTTTGTATAGCACCGACGCGTACTAGTGGTAATACTCTTTCTTATTACTATGTAGACTGGGATTGCATATTTAGTCATTCAGTACAATATATGTTGCTATGTAGCCTCAGATATATTAAATATGGACCTAGTTAACCTACTAATAAATGGGTTACAGATATATTCAGTGGAATGTAAGATTCGATGATTAATCCCTTATCTTCCCCCTGGTTATATGGTACCAGCTACTGATATCCTAAACAGTGAGTACATATAAGCAATGCGATGAAACTAACCTCGATGGAAAATAGCTCTGTTCTCAATATTGTCTTGTATGAGTACATATAAAGGCATGTTAAGCACAATAGGCTATACGTCAACCAAATATGTCCATGGTAGACAACATAATCTACAAATGATAGCTTCAGTGTGCAGGCTTAAGCACGCTAGTTAAGCCAAACAAGAAGTGGAAAGTTGTGTTAACTGCATCAGGCATAACATTTGAAAACAAGCAAATAGTCATTCAAACTAGTATTCTGCAGGTCTAATGTACACTTGTTATTGTTAAAAAATCAAAAATGCATGTAAAGTGCAATATCCTTAAAAACAACCAAATATCATAATTCATAGTGGTATGGTTGAAACTTTTATAGATTAAATTGAACTGGACGACAAATAGTTGCACATATACAACATCGCATTGTGAAGAGCTGAAATAAACAAAGTATAAGGCCATCTCTAGCTGATCCTTTAAAAGTTAAAGGACTAAAACCCTTAGTGGATATATATATACTCCAACAATTTTTGGCCGGTTCTAGTTGATCCCCTAAACTTAACGTTGTAAACTTCAATTTGATCAAGTTCAAAGCAGGTTCGACCGAAAGTAGCATGCATTCAAACTTAAACATAGATAGTTTTGCATAACTGAACATAAACATAAATTTAATCTAAGCTAAACTACTTTCGGTCAAAGTGGAGGTCGATCCAATCCATCCTCGTCAGGTACGGCGTGCCGCGAGCCGGGTCCGGGCCGGTGCCGTCGTCGGGGTTGTTGGGGAAGACATTCCTCCACTCATCGAAGTTGATGTCCTCGTCCTCTCGGCCCACCTCGACGCCCTCCACACCGCAGTCCTCGCCGCCTTCGACCTCGTCATCTGAGGAGAGTGTGATAACCTCGCCGCCCTCCACGCCGGCAAAGATCGCCCGCTCCGCCTCCACGAGCTCTGGGTGCTACCACTGGAGCTCCTGCATGTAGGCCTCATCAGTGGCCTCGACCTCGAGGCGCTCCCATGCCTCGTGGTCCTCCTGCACCATAGCCGAGCTCACAATCCCTGGCTCCGATAGAACGAGGTCGACCGTACATGTGTCGAAGGGGAAATTAAGCCTAGCTGTCGTGCCATGGTCACGGACCTACCACCGGTCGTACTCCATGGCCACGAGCTCGGCTGTGTGGAAGCTACCGAATCACCGGTGGGTGTGGGTCACCCGATCTGTAATGTCGGCGACCCACGTCCCCCACTACCGCCGCCCGAGGTAGGACCTCGTTGGTTGCCGGGTCCGAGGGAGATGGCAAAGTCCTGGAACCGGCGTAGTGGCGCGGCGGCGGGCGGATCGGGGGACCGGCAACGACGGATTGATAAAGAGCCCGCGGAGAAAGATGGGAACACCTTAGCGGCGACCTCGCAGGCATCGGGTGAAGAGGCCGTGGTAACCCTCATTTTGGCCATTGGCTCCTCGAGCTCCCCAACACACATGCAGAGGTTGAGGATGGAGGCGGCGGTGACGGTGACGACCTACTGATACGTTTACAATGTATCTATAATTTTTGATTGTTCCATGCTATTATATTATCTGTTTTGCATGTTTTATATGCATTAATATGCTATTTTATATTATTTTTGGGACTAAGCTATTAACCTAGAGCCTAGTGCCAGTTTCTGTTTTTACCTTGTTTTTGAGCATCACAGAAAAGGAATACCAAACGGACTCCAAACGGAAGGAAACCTTCGCAATAATTTTTCTTGGACCAGAAGACACCTAGGCGACTTGGAGATCAAGTTGGAAGAGCTTCAAGGAGGTGACAAGGGGGAGGGAGCACCCAGGGGGGTAGGGCGTGCCCCCTACCTTGTGGGCCCCTCGTGACTCCCCTGGCCTAATTCTTCGCTCTATATATTCCCAAATATCCCCAAACCACCAGAAGCATCCACGAAAACACTTTTCCGCTGCGACAACCTTCTGTACCCATGAGATCCCATCTAGGGGCCTTCTCCGACGTCATACCAGAGGGGGATTCGATCACAAAGGTCTTCTACATGTACGCTATTGCCCTTCCGATGAAGCATGAGTAGTTTACCTCAGACCTATGGGTCCATAGATAGTAGCTAGATGGCTTCTTCTCTCCTATTTGCTTCTCAATACCATGTTCTCCTCAATATTCTTGGAGATCCATCCAATGTAATCTTCTTTTGCGGTGTGTTTGTTGAGATCCAATGAATTGTGGATTTATGATCAGCTTATCTGTGAATATTATTTGAATCTTCTCTAAATTCATATATGCATGGTTTGATATCTTTGTAATTCTATTCGAATTATCGGTTTAGTTTGGACAACCAGATTGGTTTTTCTTGCAAAGGGAGAAGTGCTTAGCTTTGGGTTCAATCTTGCGGTGTACTTTCCCAGTGACAGTAGGGGCAACAAGGCACATATTGTATTGTTGCCATCACGGATAAAAAGATGGGATTTACATCGTATTGCTTGAGTTTATTCCTCTACATCATGTCATCTTACTTAATGCATTACTATGTTCTTCATGAACTTAATACTCTAGATGCAGGCAGGAGTCGGTCAATGTGTGTAGTAATAGTAGTAGATGGAGGCAGGAGTCGGTCTACTTGACACGGACATGATGCCTATAGTTCATGATCATTGCCTCAGATATCGTCATAACTTTGTGCTTTTCTATCAATTGCTCGACAGTAATTTGTTCACCCACGATATTATTTGCTATCTTGAGAGAAGGCACTAGTAAAACCTATGGCCCTGGGTCTATTTTCCATCATGTAGGTTTCCAATCTACTATTTTGCTATCTTTTACTTTCCGATCTATAAACCAAAAATACCAAAAATATTTACTTTATCTTTTGTTTAGTTTAATCTATCTCTATCAGATCTCACTTTTGCAAGTAACCGTGAAGGGATTGACAACCCCTTTATCGTGTTGGGTGCAAGTTGTTTGATTGTTTGTGCAGGTCTTGCCGATTTGTGCGTTGTCTCCTACTGGATTGATACCTTGGTTCTCTAACTAAGGGAAGTACTTATCTCTACTTTACTGCATCACCCTTTCCCCTTCAAGTGAAAAACCAACGCAAGCTCAAGAAGTAGCAGGAAGAATTTCTAGCGCCATTGCGGGGGTGATCTACGCCAAGTCAAGGCATACCAAGTACACATCATAAAACTCTTGTCTCTTGCATTACATTCTTTGCCATTTGCCTCTCGTTTTCCTCCCCCCACTTCTAAAACGATTTTTGAAAAGATTTGCCCTTTTCTCTCCCTTTTCTTTGCCTTCTTTTCGTATGTCTTTTTGTTTGTGTTTCCATGTGCCTTCTATTTGCTTGCATCCTTTTTGCTAAAAACCTATATATATATATATATATATATATATATATATATATATATATATATATATATATATATATATATATATGGATCCACTTAAAGTTTTCTACTTGGATCATCTGCGATCCATATGTGCTCGTGCTGAAACCCCAACTAGTTTAGTTGAGGGAAAATCTTTATATGAGCATGCTCATTTTGTGCGCCACCGTTTGTTTGAAAAAGGGAGACTCTTATGGAATCAAATAAATAGTTTGCTGTGTTATGCTTGGAATATTTGTGAAATTTATGATTTTACTTGTTGCTCTAAGAACCCTAAAAAACACCTTCCCTACCTATGTGAGTTTAATGATAATGAAATTTTATCTTCTTATGAAAAATGTGTTTATAGTTACTATGGTATCGAACAAATTGTAGAGTTTGTTGCTTTTAAGGGTGCTCATGAAGTTGCTTCTTTGATTGAAAAGTATGATACTCTCTAAAAATCTGAAAATTCCGACATACTTAAATATTGCTATGAAAACTATGCTCATAATGCCTATATTAAGGAGTTTATTGAGAGAACGACCGTTGCTTTGGAATAAAATAATGATATGCATGAATCTATGGATAATTATGATTCGATGATTTGATTGAAATATCCCTTGATGAACATGATGCTTGCTATTCTTATGGCCGTGAAGCCAATATTTATGGAGATGAATTTGCTATAGTTCCTTATGTTAAACATGAGATTGTTGCTATTGCACCCATACTTGCTAGTTCCTTGAATCAAAAGCATGATTGAAATGATGTTATTATAAATTATATTAATATCAATTATGCTAAAAATATGCAAAACCCTAAGCTTGAGGATGCTAGCTTTGCTATGTCCACTACTTGTTGCATTGATCATGATTGGGTGATTCTTCTAATGATCTTGAAAATTTATTTAAGCCCCATGATGAATATGAGATTCATAATAGTGTTTGCAATAATATTGAAAGTGGGTTTGAAAGAGTGTCAACTTTAGATCCCACATATTTGGAGAATGTTCAAACCATTGAAATTTTTGATAAAAGTGGGTTTGGAGAGGTCATGACTTTATTTGATGTTAATCCCACTATTTTGGAAGAGTGTCAACTTTGTATGCATATGGATCATGAAGGAAATATTTTATGTGATAGTTATATTGTTGAATTTGTTATGATCCGACATATAATTATTATGAGAGAGGAAAATATGGTTGTAGAAATTTTCATGTTACTAAATTATCTCTCTTCATGTTGAGATTGCTATCGTCTCTTTCCTCTTCCTTGCATATGCTTGTTTTTGCTTGCCTTGATAATTTGTTTGATTATAAAATGCCAATGCATAGGAAGTATGTTAGAGCTCGTGGGCGTCAAGGAGGTGGACATGGGTGAGGAGCCATAGGGGGCGCCACCGCCGGGAAAGGGTGGCTGTCCTTGCCCCATATTTGATTGGGAGGAGGGATATGATGACTCTCAACATATCATCGGGGAGGTTGCTGATGAAGTCTAGGCCTGCTGGATTCACGTGCGGTTCTTTCTCGACCCGCCTCCACTTGTTGGCAGCCTCGTTATCCACTTCGTCAGCAGCGACGGAAACCTCTATATCCATATTTACGCCGTGCTCCGGTGCACTTTGAGGACTGAGAGCGGCGTCGAGGATGCGGGCGGAGAGAGAGGATTGTCTGTGTGGCGAGGATGGGGGGTGCGGCCGCTCGGGCACGCCATTAATACAGACAAGTGGGAGCGAGGCGGGTGGCGGTGAAAGGCTGTCTTGCTTCCCGGTGAGCCTGCACGGTGGACTTCTGGCACTCCTGTAGCATCATTTCACGGAGCAAGGCGGACGCGCCATTAATATGGAGGAGTGGGAGCAAGGTGGGCGGCAGTCAAAGGGCTGGCTCGCCTCCCGGTGAGCCTGCACTGCGGACTGCTGGCACGCCTACCATCATTTCACACAGCTACTAGCACGCCCCATACAGTGAGTACGTAGAGAACACGCGCATGAATTAGATAGTGGTAGTGATTTTAGTTGCAAAAATTAAATAGTGCTAGTGATTTTTAGCTGCATATTTTGACAAATTGCAGCGTCTCTTGGCTTAGCACCGAAGTCTGGCTTTAATTTGCATACCGTATTCAATCTGAACCATTTGCATTGAAGAGATGCACAAATCCTGCGTTGAACAGCTCGCACACTTCTCGGTGAGCCTCTCAGTCAGCCTGCACATTGGACTGCCTCGCATGCCTCCCATTCAGTCAAAAGCAGCTGCCCACATGACGCCTCCTATAGCTATTAAAACCAAGGCACATGGCGTCAAGTAAATGGTTATCGGAACGCACACGATTTGACTTACAAACGTTTGAGATATTAAAGTGGCAGCTATTTGTTTGAAAATGCCTTTGTTGTCTGTTATTCGAGTGCGCCTTCTCTAAAAATGGACATCAAAAACACCACAACATGTCGGGTGCCATTCCATGATAGCATGCCAAGTTTCATGAATTTCAGACGAGTTTTGGATTTACTAGAATTTAAAAACAAAGCATCGCAATATTTTGCCGGAAATCAACGGTGCCCTGGTGTTTGAAATTCATTCCCATTTCTTGCATGGGACCTAAGCATGCACCCAAGGACACATATTCAATTTTTCAACCAATTTATATGCACTTGACCATGTGCATGTAGTTCAAATTTGAATTATGCACATAAATGCATCAAAAACTCAATTAATGCATAAAATGTCCAAGCGAACATCAAAAAATACCAAAAATTAACACAACACTCTTGTTGTTCTCTGTTGAGACTAGAAATTTTTCGAAAGCAATAAGAGGCAGCGGATATCGTTTCTTCCCCAAAGGTGGAACGTTCCCTACCGAAACCATCAGGCTTGTTGTGAGAAGCTCTGGTTTGTGAGAAGCTTATACCCAAACCTGCCCCAAATGGGGCAAAAAAGTTACCACGGCATGTTGATGCCGCTCCATGACAGCATGCCAAGTTTCATGAATTTCAGACAAGTTTTTGATTTACTAGAATTTAAAAACAAGGAATCTCAATGTCTGCGACCGAGTGACGGTGGCAGGGTGTTTGACATTCTTTCCCATTTCCTGCACGGGATAAGCGTACAACCAAGGACACGTATTTGAATTTTCAACAAATTTATATGCATTTGAGCATCTGCCTTAGTTCAAATTTGAATTATGCACATGAATGCATAGGAAACTTAGTTAATGCATAAAAATGTCCAAATGAACCCCGAAAATCCCAAAAATTGACACAACACTCGTGTCATCCTATATGTTGACACTAGAAAATTTTTCAAAGCAATAAGAGGCAGCGAATATCGTTTCATCCCCAAAGGTGGGACGTTCCCAACCGACACCAGCAGACTTGTTGTGAGAAGCTCTGGTTTGTGAGAAGCATATCCGCAAACCTGCCCCAAATGGGACAAAAAATTTACCACGCATGTTGATGCCGCTCCATGATAGCACGCCAAGTTTCATGAATTTTAGACGAGCTTTGGATTTATTAGAATTTGAAAACCAGGTATCTCAATGTTTGTGGCCGAGTGACGGTGGCAGGGTGTTTGACCTTTGTTCCCATTTCTTGCATGGGACCTAATAAAAATGCAACCAAGGACACAAATGTGAATTTTCAACTAAGTTATATGCATTAGAGCATGTGCCTGTAGTTCACATTTGAATTATGCACATGAATGCATAGAAACTCAGTTAATGTATAAAAATGTCCAAGCAAACCCCCAAAAATCCCAAAAATTGACACAACACTCCTGTTGTTCTATGTTGACACTAGGGGAAAAATTGAAACCGAGAAGAGGCAATGGATACGTTTAGTGTAGAAAGGTGAAACGTTCCCTAAAGAAACCGCCGGGCTTGTTGTGAGAAGCATATCCCCAAACCTGCCCCAAATGGGACAAAAAAATTACCACAACATGTTGATGCCACTCCATGACAGCATGCCATGTTTCATGAATTCCAGACAAGCTTTGATTTACTAGAATTTTAAAACTAGGTATCTCAATGTTTGCGGCCTAGTGACAGCGGATGGGTGTTTGACATTTGTTCCCATTTCTTGCATGGGACCTAATAAGCATGCAACCAAGGACATAGATTTGAATTTTCAACTAATTTATATGCATGAGAGCATCTACATGTAGTTCAAATTTGAATTATGCACATGAATGCATAGAAAACTCTGTTAATCTATAAAATGTCCAAGCGAACCCTGAAAAATCTGAAAAATTTACACAACACTCCTGTTGTTCTATATTGACACTAGGAAAAAAATTATAATCGAGAAGAGGCAATGGATATGGTTTCGTCCAGAAAGGTGAAACATTCCCCACCGAAACCATTGGGCTTGTTGTGAGAAGCTCTAGTTTGTGAGAAGCATATCCCCAAACCTGCCCCAAACGTGACAAAAAATTTACCATGGCATGTTCATGCCGCTCCATGACAACATGTCAAGTTTCATGAATTTCAGACGAGCTTTGGATTTACTAGAATTTAAAAACCAGGTATCTCAATGTTTGCGGCCGAGTGACGGTGGCAGGGTGTTTGACATTCGTTCCCATTTCTTGCATGGGACCTAATAAGCATGCAACCAAGGACACATATTTGAATTTTCAACTAATTTATATGCATTAGAGCATGTGTCTGTAGTTCAAATTTGAATTATGCACATGAATGCATAGAAAACTCAGTTAATGTATACAAATGTCCAAGAGAACCCCAAAAAATCCCAAAAATTGACACAACACTCGTGTTGTTCTATGTTGACACAAGAAACATTTTGAAAGTAAGAAGAGGTAACATATATCGACTCGTTCCCCAAGACTAGAATTTTTTTGAAAGCAATAAGAGGCAACGGATATAGTTTCATCCCCAAAGGTGGGATGTTCCCTACCGAAACCATCATGCTTGTTGTGAGAAGCTTTGGTTTGTGAGAAGCTTATACCCAAACCTGCCCCAAATGGGACAAAAAAATTACCATGACATGTTGATGCCACTCCATGACAGCTGCCAAGTTTCATGAATTTCAGACGAGTTTTGGATTTACTAGAATTTAAAAACAAGGAATCTCAATGTCTGCGACCGAGTGATGGTGGCAGGGTGTTTAACACTCGTTCCGATTTCCTGCATGGGACCTAAGCATGCAACCAAGGACACAGATTTGAATTTTCAACCAATTTATATGCATTAGAGCATGTGCCTGTAGTTCAAAATTGAATTATGCACACGAATGCACAGAAAACTCAGTTAATGCATAAACATGTCCAAACGAACCCCGAAAATCCCAAAAATTGAGACAACACTTATGTTGTTCTATATGTTGACACTAGAAAATTTTTGAAAGCAATAAGAGGCAGCGGATATCATTTCGTCCCCAAAGGTGGGATGTTCCCTACCAAAACCATCAGGCTTGTTGTGAGAGGCTCTCGTTTGTGAGAAGCATATCCCCAAACCTGCCCCAAATGGGACAAAAATTTTACCATGGCATGTTGATGCCGCTCCATGATGGCATGCCAAGTTTCATGAATTTCAGATGAGTTTTGCATTCACTAGAATTTAAAAACTAGGTATCTCAATGTTTGCGGCCGAGTGATGTTGGTAGGGTGTTCGACATTCATTCCCATTTCTTGCATGGGACCTAATTAAACATGCAACCAATGACACATATTTGAATTTTCAACCAATTTATATGCATTAGAGCATGTGCCTATAGTTCACATTTGAATTATGCACGTGAATGCTTAGAAACTCAGTTAATGTATAAAAATGTCCAACCAAACCCCCAAAAATCCCAAAAATTGACACAACACTCCTGTTGTTCTATCTTGATACTAGGAAAAAAATTGAGATCGAGAAGAGGCAATGGATATTGTTTCGTCCAGAGAGGTGAAACGTTCCGTACCAAAACCATCGGGATTGTTGTGAGAGGCTCTAGTTTGTGAGAAGCATATCCCCATACCTGCCCCAATGGGACAAAAAAATTACCACGGCATGTTGATGCCGCTCCATGATAGCATGCCAAGTTTCATGAATTGCAGACGAGCTTTGGATTTACTAGAATTTAAAACTAGGTATCTCAATGTTTGCGGTCGAGTGACGGTGCCAGGGTGTTTGACCTTCGTCCCCATTTCTTGCATGGGACCTAATAAGCATGGAACCAAGGACATATATTTGAATTTTCAACTAATTTATATGCATTAGAGAATGTGCACGTAGTTCAAATTTGAATCATGTGCATGAATGCATAGAAAACTCAGTTAATGTATAAAAATGTCCAAGTGAACCCCGACAATCCCAAAATTTGACACAACACTCTTGTTGTTCTATGTTGATACTAGGACAAAAATAGAAATCGAGAAGAGGCAATGGGTATCATTTCATCCAGAAAGATGAAACATTCCCTACCGAAACCATTGGGCTTGTTGTGAGAAGCTTTGGTTTGTGAGAAGCATATCCCCAAACCTGCCCCAAATGGGACAAAAAATTTACCATGACATGTTGATGCCACTCCATGACAGCTGCCAAGTTTCATGAATTTCAGACGAGTTTTGGATTTACTAGAATTTAAAAACAAGGAATCTCAATGTCTGCGAACGAGTGATGGTGGCAGGGTGTTTAACATTCGTTCCGATTTCCTGCATGGGACCTGAGCATGCAACCAAGGACACAGATTTGAATTTTCAACCAATTTATATGCATTAGAGCATGTTCCTGTAGTTCAAAATTGAATTATGCACATGAATGCATAGAAAACTCAGTTAATGCATAAACATGTCCAAACGAACCCCAAAAATCCCAAAAATTGAGACAACCCTTATGTTGTTCTATATGTTGACACTAGAAATTTTTTGAAAGCAATAAGAGGCAGCAGATATCATTTCGTCCCCAAAGGTGGGATGTTCCCTACCAAAACCATCAGGCTTGTTGTGAGAGGCTCTCGTTTGTGAGAAGCATATCCCCGAACCTGCCCCAAATGGGACAAAAATTTTACCACGACATGTTGATGCCGCACCATGACAGCATGCCAAGTTTCATGAATTTCAGACGAGCTTTGGATTTACTAGAATTTAAAAACCAGGTATCCCAATATTTGCGGTCGAGTTACGGTGGCAGGGTATTGGACATCCGTTCCCATTTCTTGCATGGGACCTAATTAAACATGCAACCAATGACACATATTTGAATTTTCAACCAATTTATATGAATTAGAGCATGTGCCTATAGTTCACATTTGAATTATGCACATGAATGCTTAGAAACTCAGTTAATGTATAAAAATGTCCAACCGAACCCCCAAAAATCCCAAAAATTGACACAACACTCCTGTTGTTCTATCTTGATACTAGGAAAAAAATTGAAATCGAGAAGAGGCAATGGATATTGTTTCGTCCAGAGAGGTGAAACGTTCCATACCAAAACCATCGGGATTGTTGTGAGAGGCTCTGGTTTGTGAGAAGCATATCCCCATACCTGCCCCAATGGGACAAAAAAATTACCACGACATGTTGATGCCGCTCCATGATAGCATGCCAAGTTTCATGAATTGCAGACGAGCTTTGGATTTACTAGAATTTAAAACTAGGTATCTCAATGTTTGCGGTCGAGTGACGGTGCCAGGGTGTTTGACCTTCGTTCCCATTTCTTGCATGGGACCTAATAAGCATGGAACCAAGGACATATATTTGAATTTTCAACTAATTTATATGCATTAGAGAATGTGCACGTAGTTCAAATTTGAATCATGTGCATGAATGCATAGAAAACTCAGTTAATGTATAAAAATGTCCAAGTGAACCCTGACAATCCCAAAATTTGACACAACACTCTTGTTGTTCTATGTTGATACTAGGACAAAAATAGAAATCGAGAAGAGGCAATGGGTATCATTTCGTCCAGAAAGATGAAACGTTCCCTACCGAAACCATTGGGCTTGTTGTGAGAAGCTTTGGTTTGTGAGAAGCATATCCCCAAACCTGCCCCAAATGGGACAAAAAATTTACCACGACATGTTGATGCCGCACCATGACAGCATGCCAAGTTTCATGAATTTCAGACGAGCTTTGGATTTACTAGAATTTAAAAACCAGGTATCTCAATATTTGCGGCCGAGTTACGGTGGCAGGGTATTTGACATCCGTTCCCATTTCTTGCATGGAACCTAATAAGCATGCAACCGAGGACATAGATTTGAATTTTCAACTAATTGATATGCATTAGAGCATGTGCATGTATCTCAAATTTGAATTATGCACATGAATGCATAGAAAACTCAGTTAATGTATAAAAATGTCCAAGCGAACCCCGAAAAATCCCAAAAATTACCACAACACTGCTGTTGTTCTATGTTGACACTAGGAAAAAAATTGAAATCGAGAAGATGCAACGGATATCGTTTCGTCTAGAATGGTGAAACGTTCCCTATACAAACCATCATGGTTGTTGTGAGAGAAGCTCTGGTTTGCGAGAATCTTATACCCAAACCTGGCCCAAATGGGACAATACTTTTTACCCCAACATCTTCATGTTGCTCGATGATAGCATGCCAAGTTTCATGAATTTCAGACGACTTTTGGTTTTACTAGAATTTCAAAAACAAGCACCTCAACGTTTGCAGGAGAGCCACGGTGCCGTGGTGTTTGAAATTCATCCCCATTTATTGAATGGGACCTAAGCAGCAACCCATGGACACATATATCATTTTACAACCCTTTTTGGTGCACCGGAGCATGTGCATGTTGTTTAATTTTGAATTGTGCACGTGGAATTCCTAGAAAATCAAGTTACCGTATAAAAAAGTCCAAACGAACCCTGAATAATTCCAAAATTTTTGACGACACACCTATAGTTGCATGTTTACTACAGATAGAAGTTCTAGCAATTTAAACACCATCCTTTGTAGCTGTGACCCCATTATATAATTCAAATCAAGATGAAAAATCAAGTAGATCCCACATGGTTTATTATCACCAACCGTGTGAGATGCAAGACAAAATATCCTGGAGCACCGTCGGTGTATAGTACCCCTATGGCTTACTCAAGAAGTTTGTCGGGTACAGTCCACAGCCCTCTCTGAATAAGGGACCGTGTCTGATGATACTTTGCGCGCTAGTTTTTTTGCTGAAGCGATTCCAATTTTTTTGGCTTCCACGGAAATATCTATGTCCCCGCCCTTTCCCCCTTACCAAAAGCCACATTTCCCCTGCTTTCGCCTTCCTTTCCAAGTTGAAACCTTCACTCCTTGCTTGCAGTGTCGCCTCCTCGCCGGCGACCCTCCTTCACGCTGTTCGGCCTCGCCTATCTAGGCAGGTAATCCACACCCGAACCCCATCATCCTCCTCCTTCCACATCCCACATGCCCCGATCGCCGGCGCGAGCGCGACACCTTCCGCCCTAATCACCGACCCCTCCACCAAATAAGCACCCTAAGCCATGGTGCAGGCACTATAGCGAGGATCTCAAAGAGCATTTGGCAGTGGAGAAGCAAATCACGGCCGCACGCGCGAATGACGTCGCGATGGCTGCCATTCGTGCCGACCCCCAGATCTTGGGGGAGCACCTCGCGGTCGAGGCCACCATTGACGCCTCACACGCAGACGCCATGACGCGGTTGGCTGCTTTAAATGATAGTTCGTGGCTTTTCTCGAGGCCATCATCGCTGCCTTCGATGAAGAATACGAGGTGTTTTCTCAGCGTGCACGTGGTTACCTCATCTCGGGAGCCAACAGGTTGGTGCCCGGAGCGGCTCATGCAACTCACCACTACGACGAGGGCACCCACGATGTGGAGGCCTCGCCCTCTTCCATGTCCAAGGAGCCAATCGTCATTGATATCTCCAACAATGAGTAGCTTGTCTTATTAGCTCACTACAAGGACCCATGTTTAGTTTGCTAGCAACTGCATTTCCTTAACAAATTCTAGTGAATTGTGCTATCTACTTTTACCATGCAATCTTCTGCTCTAGTGTATATGTTCTATATGTCGTGCAATGTGGTGTTCAGTTAATAGTTTGGTCCAATTATGCAAATGTGATGTTCAATTATTTATGGTGCAATTTTCCAAGTTGTCAAGCATGCTTGGTTTGGTTAACTGTATGATGTTATATTAGGAGTATGTTATATTGTGCAATGTGGTGCCCAGTTAATGTTTGGTTCATTTGTTGTGGAGTTTAGTTAACTTTTTTGTTCAAATATGCAATGCGATGTTCAATTATTGTGTGTGCATTCTGTTATTGTATACCATGTGAGAAATAAATCGAATTTGGCTATACTAAATACATGAGAAACAAATACAATTGCTATATTTCCAATTTGTTAAGCATGCTTGGTTTGGTTAACTATCTGATTTTCTAATTAGGAGTGTGTTATATTGTGCAATGTGGTGCTCAGTTAACGTTTGGTTCATTTGTTGTGGTGTTAATTAACTGTTTGGTTCAATTCTACAATGCAATGTTGAATTGTTGTGTGTGCATTCTGTTATTGCATACCATGTCAGAAATAAATCAAATTTGGCTATACTAAATACATGAGAAACAAATACATTTGCTATATTTCCAAGTTGTTAAGCATGCTTGGTTTGGTTAACTGTCTGATCTTCTATTTGGAGTATGTTATATTTGTGCAATGTGGTGCTCAGTTAACCGTTGGTTCATTTGTTGTGGTGTTTAGTTAACTTCTTGATTCAATTATGCAATGTGTTGTTCAGCTGTTGTGGCTGCATTCTGTTATTGCATAATATTATACCTTGTCTTTTTTATTCCTTTTCCACATTTCCAATATAGAGAAGATATTTATGCACATCCTTGTCTCCAGGCCTTTCCAAAATAGTTCATTGATGAATACCTCTCAAACCACCTGTATGGATAGGCGGCGAGAAAGGTATTCATACAACACCCACGGTTCAATGTTGAAGTGTTCCTTAAGAGGACGAAGGATGGACGGTCAATCATCCACAGGCACTGGCCTAAAGTTGCAAAGACCTTCAACATCAATGAAGGCTCAATATTCGCCTTCCGCTTCAGTAGTTTTCCCGATGAGATGCATCTGTCTATGTCCCGTATATGATGCTAATTTCGAAAGGTTCTAGATGTTGCATATGAAACTTGGTGCTGGTGCAGTTGTGTAATGGGGTAGCTGAGTGCTGAAGCTATATCATGTTGTACTCTAATGTATTTCAATTATGAAATCCTACTTCCTTAATATGGGAATGAAATATATTATTTGTTTAATATGAATGTCAATTAGATTAATAAATGGATTATTAATAATAGGGCAATTAGCCTGCTAATTGGTTTTTGCTATTGCAAACAGTTGTTGAGAAAATACCGTGGGTGATGACCTAAGGCAACGCACACTATTTCTAGGAATAAACTGTGTTGGATCGATGAGCAATCACACACGACATTCTCTTCAAAACTGTTTGCGTTAGGCCACCTTGCGCAAACGTTTACTGCACAAAAGCTGATTGTGATGGATAGCCTTTGCCACACAGTTTCTTCTACGCACCGTGTGTGATGCATTCAATAATGCAAACGATTAAATTATTAATATTGTGTGCGATGGGAAGGCCATCACAAACGATTTAACTGGGAAAATTGTGTGTGATGTACCCATGAACGGAAATGTTTTCCTTGCAGCAACTATGTGGGATGTATATACGAACGGAAACGTTTCGCAGGGACTGACTATTTGGGATGAACTTAAGATCAGAAATGAATTCTCCTGTATAATTGTAATTTTTTTGAGCACTACTATATGTATAACCGTATTTGCTCGCTTGCCGGTTGCACACGACCTCATTTTGCCGAGCGTGTGTGCCAGGAGGGCATATCCCCGACGGTTTCTGGAATGTGTGGGAAGGACCCCCCCCCCCCCCCCCATCGCCCACACTTACTTGGCGACGGTTCCAAATGCCGTCGTGGAAAGGGGTTTAAAACCATTTGTATAGCACCCACGCGTACCATTGGTAATATTCTTCCTTATTTCTATGTAGCCCAGGATTGCATATTTATCATTTAGTACAATGCATGTTGCTATGTAACCTCAGATATATTAAATATGGCCCTAGTTAACCTACTGATAAATGGGTTACAGATATTTTCAATGAAATGTCCAATTTGATGATTAATCTCTTATCTTCCCCCAAGCTATATGGTACCAGCTACCGATATCCTGAACAGTGAGTACATATAAGCAATGCGATGAAACTAACCTCGATGGAAAACATCACTGTTCTCAACATTGTCCTGTATGAGTACATATAAAGGCATGTTAAGCAAAATAGGCTAAACATCAACCAAATATAACCATGGTAGACAACATAATCTACAAATGATAGCTTCAGTGTCCAGGCTTAAGCACACTAGTTAAGCAATACAAGAAGTGGAAAGGTGTGTTAACTGCATCAGGCATAACATATAAATACAAGCAAATAGTCATTCAAACTGGTATTGTGCAGGTCTAAAGTACACAAGTTATTGTTAAAACATCAAAAATGCATGTTAACTTCAATATCCTTAACAACAACCAAATATCGTAATTCATAGTGGTACTGTTGAAACTATTATTAATGAAATTCAACTGCACGACAAATAGTTGCACATATAGAGCATCACATTGTGAAGAACTGAAATAAACAAGGTATAAGTCCATCTCTAGCCGATCCTTTAAAAGTTTAAGGACTAAAACCCTTAGTGGATATATATATATGTACTCCAGCAATTTTTGGCCGGTTCTAGTGATCCCCTAAATTTAAGGTTGTAAACTTCAATTTGATCAAGTTCAAAGCAGGTTCAACTGAAAGTAGCATGCATTCAAACTTAACGTTGGGGAAGACACTCCTCCACTCTCCGACGTCGATCTCCTTGTCCTCGCCGCCCACCTCGATGCCCTCCACGCCGCCATCCTCGCCGCCTTCGACCTTGTCATCAGAGAGAGCGTGATAACCTCGCTGCCCTCCATGTCGGCAAAGATCGCCCGCTCTGCCTCCACGAGCTCCGGGTGCTGCCATCGGAGCTCCTGCATGTAGGACTCGTCGGCGGCCTCGGCCTCGAGGCGCTCTCACGCCTCGCGGTCCTTCCGCACCATAGCCGAGCTCACCACCCCTGGCTCTGGCGGAACGACGTCGACCGGACATGTGCCAAAGGGGAAATTGAGCCTAGCCGTCGTGCCGTGGTAGCAGACCTACCAGCAGTCGTACTCCATGGCCGCGAGTTAGGCCGTGTGGAAGCAACCG
Organism: Triticum timopheevii; assembly: GCA_963921465.1. Lineage (NCBI taxonomy): Eukaryota > Viridiplantae > Streptophyta > Magnoliopsida > Poales > Poaceae > Triticum > Triticum timopheevii. The sequence goes on from OY997268.1 coordinate 336,212,884, forward strand.
AGCCACCGGCGGGTGTGGGTCTCCCGATCTGTAATCTCGGGACCCACGTCCCCCACTGCTGCCACCAGACCCCGAGGTAGGAGCTCGTCTGTTGCCGGGTCTGAGGGAGGATGACGAAGTCCTCAAACCGGCGTAGGGGCGCGGCGGTGGGCGGATCGGGGGACCGGCGATGCCGGATTGATAAAGAGCCCACGAAGGACGATGGGGAGAGCGGCGAACGCGCCGGCATCGGGCGAAGAGGCCGCGATAACCCTCTTTTTGGCCATTGGCTCCTCGAGCTCCCTGACACACAGACAGAGGTTGAGGATGGAGGCGGCAGCGATGCCGGCGACCTACTGATATGTCTCCAACATATCTATAATTTTTGATTGTTCCATGCTATTATATTATCTGTTTTGGATGTTTTAAATGCATTAATATGCTATTTTATATTATTTTTGGGACTAACTTATTAACCTAGAGCCTAGTGCCAGTTTCTGTTTTTCCTTATTTTTGAGCATCGCAGAAAAGGAATAGCAAATGGAGTCCAAATGGACCAGAAGACACCCAGGAGACTTGGAGATCAAGTCGGAAGAGCCACAAGGCGGCAACAAGGAGGAGCGCACGCCCAGGGGGTAGGGCATGCCCCCCTGCCTTGTGGGACCCTCATGACTCCCCTGGCCTAATTCTTCGTCCTACATATTCCCAAATATCTCCAAACCACCAGAAGCATTCATGAAAACACTTTTCCGCTACCGCAACCTTCTATACCCATGAGATCCCATCTAGGGGCCTTTTCCGGCATCCTACCAGAGGGGGATTCGATCTCGGAGGGCTTCTACATCTACTCTATTGCCCTTCCGATGAAGCGTGAGTAGTTTACCTCAGACCTACGGGGCCATAGCTAGTAGCTACATGGCTTCTTCTCTCTCTTTGCTTCTCATTACCATGTTCTCATCGATGTTCTTGGAGATCTGTCCAATGTGACCTTCGTTTGCGGTGTGTTTGTCGAGATCCGATGAATTGTGGATTTATGATCAACTTATCTATGAATATTATTTGAATCTTCTCTGAATTCTTATATGTATGATTTGATATCTTTGTAATTCTCTTTGAATTATCGGTTTAGTTTGGCCAACTAGATTGGTTTCTCATGCAAAGGGAGAAGTGCTTAGCTTTGGGTGTAATCTTGCGGTGTCATTTGCCATTGACAGTAGGGGCAGCAAGGCACGTATTGTATTATTGCCAGCACGAATAAAAATATGGGGTTTACATCGTATTGCTTGAGTTTATTCCTCTACATCATGTCATCTTACTTATTTCGTTACTCTATTCTTCATGAACTTAATACTATAGATGCAGGCATGAGTCTGTCGATGTGTGGAGTAATAGTAGTAGATGCAGGCTGGAGTCGGTCTACTTGGCATGGACATGATGCTTATAGTTCATAATCGTTGCCTTAGATATCATCATAACTTTGTGCTTTTCTATCAATTGCTCGACAGTAATTTGTTCACCCACCGTATTATTTGCTATCTTGAGAGAAGCCACTAGTCAAACCTATAAGTTTCCGATCTACTATTTTGCTATCTTTTACTTACCAGTCTATTTTCCATCATATAAGTTTCCGTTCTACTATTTTGCTATCTTTTACTTACCGGTCTATAAACCAAAAATACCAAAAATATTTACTTTACCTTTTGTTTAGTTTAATCTATCCCTATCAGATCTCACTTCTGCAAGTAACCGTGAAGGGATTGACAACCCCTTTATCGTGTTGGGTGCAAGTTGTTTGATTGTTTGTGCAGGTCTTGGTGATTTGTGCGTTGTCTCCTACTAGATTGATACCTTGGTTCTTTAACTGAGGGAAGTACTTATCTGTCCTTTGCTGCATCACCCTTTCCTCTTCAAGGGAAAAACCAACACAAGCTCAAGAAGTAGCCAGAAGAATTTCTGGCGTCGTTGCGGGGGAGATCTTCGCCAAGTCAAGACATACCAAGTACCCATCATAAAACTCTTGTGTCTTGCATTACATTATTTGCCATTTGCCTCTCATTTTCCTCCCCCACTTCTAAAATGATTTTCGAAAAGATTTGCCCTTTTCTCGCCCTTTTCTTCGCCTTCTTTCCGTATGTCTTTTTGTTTGTGTTTCCATGTGCCTTCTATTTGCTTGCATCTTTTCTTGCTAAAAACCTATTGATATGGATCCACTTAAAATTTTCTACTTGGATCATCTGCTATCCATATGTGCTCTTGCTGAAACCACAACTAGTTTAGTTGAGGGAAAACCTTTATATGAGCATGCTCATTTTGTGTGCCACAGTTTGTCTGAAAAAGGGAGACTCTTGTAGAATCAAATAAATAGTTTGTTGTGCTATGCTTGGAATCTTTGTGAAATTTATGATTTTACCTGTTGCTCTAAGAAACCTAAAAATCACCTTCCCTACCTATGTGAGTTTAATGATAATGAAATTTTATCTTCTTATGGAAAACGTGTTTATAGTTACTATGGTATAAACAAATTGAATAATTTGTTGCTTTTCAGGGTGCTCATGAAGTTGCTTCTTTGATTGAAAAGTATGATATTCTCTACAAATCTAAAAATTCCGACATACTTAGATATTGCTATGAAAACTGTGCTCATAATGCCTCTGTTAAGGAGTTTTTTGTGAGAAAGACCGTTGCTTTGGAAAAAAATAATGATATGCATGAATCTATGGATAATTATGATTCCGATGATTTGAATGAAATATCCCGTGATGAACATGATGCTTCCTATTCTTATGGCCGTGAAGCCAATATTTATGGAGATGAATTTGCTATAGTTCCTGATGTTAAACATGAGATTGTCGTTATTGCACCCATACTTGCTAGTTCCTTGAATCAAAAGCGTGATTGAAATGATGTTATTATAAATTATATTATAAATTCTATTAATATCAATTATCCCACAATGGCCAGATTTGAAGGGGGACAAGAAGTACACCCTATCCTGACTAAAGTGGTCTTCGCCTGCAAAAGCCTCTGGTCGTGACGCTGTGGTGGGCTCGGCGATGACCTCCATCCTGCCGTCTTGGTCGTCTTGGTCTCGTTGCACTAGAATGGAAACCATTGGCTTATTCCTCGGGACTCCGCGCCTGCTTCTTGCCTCCTTTGCACCAAAGAGGAAACTGGTACTCTGCACTCACTGGCACCCACCTGGACTTGGTTGTCATGGCTCACGTGAGCTGAGCCTCGTGAGGTGCAACTTGCATAGGAGTCTCCGCTCCTCAGGAGCCAGCATGAGGATACCGATCCTCTTAGAGGTCTTGATGTGGTCCGCCTCGTGAGGCTTGGCCCCTCGCGAGGGTCTTAAGTTGAAGCTAGGCCGTACCAGGCCATCGATATAGCCATGCAGTGGGCCGCAGGCAGGCAGGCCTGAGTACTCCCGTATCCAGAACGCCGACAGTAGCCCCCAGGCCCAAGGCGCGCTCGGACTTGGCTGCTAGGCGAAGGCAAAGTGCAAGTGCAGAGCACCGCGGGCCCTAACCGCTTGCGACCTTGAATGAAACGTGGGCGTCACCACATCCCCACGCTTCCTCGGCAACCGTTCGACTTGACGGGTCGATGTTGCATGCAGAAGATCATTATTACGCGAGGTCGTGGAGGCCGGCGGTTGGCGTCCCTCCGACTATAAATGGGGGGGGGGGGAAAGCCCCTCTCGCTCATTTGTTCCTCCACCTTCTCGCCGCTCACCCCTTTTCCTCCTCCATCTTTCTGTAGCATCCATGGTGCCGCCGCGGAGTTTCTTGTCTACTGAGAAGGGAAAGGCCCCCAAGGAGGGGCCAACTTCTCCACCACCAAAGGGAGGTTGCGACCGGCCCCGCAAGCATGACTAGACCACGAAGGTGGCCCCTAGGGGGCGCGGGCGTGCGTCTCCAAGGCCTGACACCTCGCTTGGCGCCCGTGCTGGCACTTCTTTGGCGGCAGGGGTCACCAACCCCGGGGCAGCCCCCACAACGAAGGTGGGCGCGCCGTGGTTGTGTGCCCGCCTCGACCATGCTTCTCCTCGCTGGACGTGCTTCCCGAGTTTGTGGTGTGGTCGGAGAGGCCCGCCGGCACCTCGCTCCAGCCTCCATGCTTCTTCTGCAGCGAGCTGCCATCTTCGGGGTTCGATGGCCTCCGGCTGCAGGCTGACGACTGCTACAACAGGGCTCGTGGGTGGGCACCGAGGTCGCTGTGACGGGCAACATGGTCCTGATCCGTGGTTGGCATACGTTCGCCCGCGCACGAGGTCAGAGTGGGAGGTGCACCCTCCACTTCAAGTATGATGGCCTAGCAACCCTCTTTGTGAGGGTGTTCAGGGAGGACGGCTGCCGCGTGGGGTGCTGCCCAGAAGACGATAGCGACGACGAGCTCGGCCTTGGCGTCGGCCGTCCTGGTGACAAGGGTGAACTTGGCCTTGGCGACGTCCACTACTCCTCCTGTAACGATAGCTCTTCCTCGGATGAGAGCTCGATTAGCGGTGGCTACGACCAGTCTCCACGCCATCGAGCTCAGATCGAGGGTGGCGGTGGGTCGTCTCACCGCCACGCCCCTGTGAAGCTGGAGGGGAGCCCGGCCTGAGCTCGGGGCCATCGAACTTGGACTCAAGACCCGCCAGGGCCTCGGGTCGCTTGCAGGTGAATTGGTGGAGCGCCGGGGGCACCTTGAGGTGCTGCTTGAGGATGCAGCGCTGGCGCTGGATCCGTGCGCCCTCATGCCACTTCTGTTTGACCTTTCTTTCTTCTGCGATTTGAAAAAAAGTAGGGTGCCTTGCTGGGGTGTGTAATGAACTATGGTAGTTATGCCCTTTTATGCAATGGTTATTATCTTAATGTTGTGCCATGATGTCTGTACTCAGGGTAGGCAAGGGTATGATAACTTAGCTTAACGTGTTTGTGATGACTTCACACCTCGCGAGGGTGAGGCCCTTACCGTCTGGCGAAGCCCCCATTCCTGGTGACTCGGGAGGCACTTAAGGCCTCGGGAGGTGTTGTAGATCCTCTACAGCTGTTTTTAGAGAAAAAGAAAGCCTATCTAGCACCTCGTTCCTCTTTGCGCAAGCCTCCTGTCGTAGGTTAGTTGTGGCTTAATGCATCGCATCATGCTGCCCGAGGGGCATGCACATGAGGGGGTGCTGGTGCCTGCGAGCTTGATCGAGGGCTACTCCCGAGGATAAAGCCAAAGCACTGGGGCAATGCGGTTCGGTGAGGTGTGCTCGCGCGAGGGTAGGCCCATGCGCACACACCTGCCTAGCCCCCACGCATGAGGCGCGTGAGGAAGAGCGACATGCAACTGCCACACTTTCCTGGTCCAGGCTAAGAATGAATGGAACGAAAGGAGAAAAAACCAACTTGGCGAACCAAAGCGCGAAAGCACCAACTCCATTAAAGACTAATAAAAGATTGCAAGCAACTTCAGAAAGAAAATTACAGCCGCGTCCGGCACCTAGTCTAGTCTTCTCACCAGCACGGAACTAAGTGACGCCACTAGGACGTGGGAGGGAGCCCCTGTGAGGCCCCAAGGCGGTTCTCAGGAGTCTTCGGGGGCATGTACAGCCCCACCCATTATTACGTGAGAGTTTCATGAGCGGATACCTTCACAGGCCGGAGCCTTGCTTCATGGGTAAAACTTCCGGAGGTGCTGGATGTTCCAGGAGTTCTGGATGGGGACAGGGTCCTGTATCTCCAGGTGCGCGGCGCCAGGCCTGGAGACACGGGCAATCCTAAACGGGCCCTCCCACATGGGAGAGAGCTTGTGCAGCCCCTCCCTGGAGAGCACCCACCTCAGGACGAGGTCGCCCACCTCCAACGTCCTGGAGCGGACGCTGCGGCAGTGGTACCGCCACAGCGCCTGCTGGTACCTTGCCGCTCGGAGTGAGGCTTGACGGCGGCATTCCTCCCCTAGCACGAGATCAATCCCCCGCGTGGCGTCCTGACGTGCCTCGTCGAATGCCAGGACCCGCGTGGAGTGATGCTTAACCTCACGTGGGAGAACCGCTTCAGCTCCGTAGATGAGGAAGAATGGAGTCTCTCTCGTTGGTTAGTTTGAAGTGGTGCAGATGGACCACAGCACAGACTGGAGCTCGTCGAGCCACCCCCTGCCGCAGGCCTCGAGCTTCTTCTTGAAGGTCCTTGCCATGAGGCCCCTCGAGACTTTGGCGTTAGCGCGCTCCGCCTGGCCATTGCTCCTGGGGTGTGCCACTGAGGCATAGCATGTCTGCGTTCCAAGGTTAGCACAATATGTTTTGAAAAGGTTGCTAGTGAAGCGCGAGCCATTGTCGGTGATGATGCGGTTAGGGACCACAAACCGGCTCATGAGGTACTTGATGAACTTGACGGCCGATCCAGCTGGTATGGTGCGGATGGCTTCTACCTCCACCCATTTGGTGAACTTGTCGATGGCGATGTAAAGGTAGGAGTAGCCCCCTGGCGCTCGGGGAACGACGCCAAGATGTCCAGCCCCTAGACCGTGAACGGCCATGTGAGTGGGATAGTCTGGAGGCCTTGCACAGGCTGGTGGATTTTCTTGGCGTGGAATGGCATGCTTCGCAGGAGCGCACTAGCTCAGTGCCATCATTGAGTGCAGTGGGCCAATAGAGGCCACTGCAGGACGCCTTGCCCACAAGGGTGCATGATGAGGTGTGGTTCCCACAATCCGCACCATGTATGTCTGCCAGCAGCTCAAGCCCCTGCTCCCTGGAGATGAATCATAAACAAATGTCATTGGGCCTCTTGCGATACAACTCACCGTCACGGATGCAGTATGCAGTGGCCTGACGAGCCACGTGCTCGGCATCCTCTTCCTCATTCGGCAGGGTCCCCTGGAGTAGGTACGTCTTGAAACCCTCGATCCAGCACCCCTCCTGAGGCTCGAGCGCGAGGAGCAGGTGGGCCCCTGATGGAGGGCCGCATGCTGGGGTGCCGGTGCCAGTGCTTGGGGTAGGTCCTCCTGAGCTGCTGCTGGTGCTGTGGTAGGGGGAGCCGCCAACGGCTTGAAGAGTCGTTCCTCAAACACCCCTGGCTCCTGAGGGAGCCTCCGGGATGCTCTCTTGGAGATGTCGTCCACCTCCTTGTTCGTTCCTCGCGGCACATGTTGCAGTTCCAAGCCCAGGAATCGTTTCTCCATTTTGCTCACCTCTTCTAGGTATGCCTCCATGTGATCGTCCCTGGGTGTGTACTCTTTGTTGGAGAACTTGATGAGGAGCTGGGAATCACCCTTGATGGTGAGACGCTTCACCCCTAGCACCACCGCGGCCCTGAGGCTGGTGAGCAAGCCTTCATACTCTGCCATGTTGTTGGAGACCTTTTCGCCCTGCTGAAAACAGAGTTGCACTGCGTAGTAGAGTTTGTCTTCGGCGGGTGAGGTGAGGACGGCCCCAGCCCCTGCGCCTTGTCGTGCGAACGCGCCGTCGTAGTACATGATCCACCCATCTGGCGCTGATACATCTCCAACTATGTATAATTTATGAAGTATTCATGCTATTATATTATCCATCTTGGATCTTTATGGGCTTCATTATACACTTTTATATTATTTTTGGGACTAACCTATTAACCGGAGGCCCAGCCCAAATTGTTGTTTTCTTGCCTATTTCAGTGTTTCGAAGAAAATGAATATCAAACGGAGACCAAATGGAATGAAACCTTCGTGAGAGTTATTTTTGGAATGGAAGCAATCTAGGAGACTTGGAGTAGACGTCAGGGAGGCTTCGAGGAAGCCACGGGGCAGGGAGGCGCGCCCTACCCCCTGGGCGCGCCCCCACCCTCATGGGCCCCTCATGGCTCCCCTAACCGACTTCTTTCACCTATATATATATATCCTAAAAACTTCTGGGAACACAACAGATCGGGAGTTATGTCGCCGCAAGCCTCTGTAGCCACCAAAAACAAGTCGGGACCCTGTTCCGGCACCCTGCTGGAGGGGAGATCCATCACCGGTGGCCATCTTCATCATCCCGGCGCTCTCCATGACGAGGAGGGAGTAGTTCACCATCGGGGCTGAGGGTATGTACCAGTATCTATGTGTTTGATCTCTCTCTCTCTCTCTCGTGTTCTTAAGGTGATATGATCTTGATGTATCGCGAGCTTTTTTATTATAGTAGGATCTTATGATGTTTCTTCCCTTCTACTCTCTTGTGATAAATTGAGTTTTCCCCTTGAAGTTATCTTGTCGGATTGAGTCTTTAAGGATTTGAGAACACTTGATGTATGTCTTGCCGTGCTTATCTGTGGTGACAATGGGATATTCACGTGATCTACTTGATGTATGTTTTGGTGATCAACTTGCGGGTTCAGTGAACTTATCCATAGGGGTTGGCACATGTTTTCGTCTTGACTCTCTGGTAGAAACTTTGGGGCACTGAAGTACTTTGTGTTGGTTGAATAGATGAATCTGAGATTGTGTGATGCATATCGTATAATCATGCCCACGCATACTTCAGGTGACATTGGAGTATCTAGGTGACATTAGGGTTTTGGTTGATTTGTATCTTAAGGTGTTATTCTAGTACGAACTCTAGGATAGATTGAATGGAAAGAATAGCTTCATGTTATTTCACTACAGACTCTTGAATAGATCGATCAGAAAGGATAACTTTGAGGTGGTTTCGTACCCTAAAATAATCTCTTCATTTGTTCCCCTCTATTAGTGACTTTGGAGTGACTCTTTATTGCATGTTGAGGGACAGTTATATGATCCAATTATGTTATTATTGTTGAGAGAACTTGCACTAGTGAAAGTATGAACCCTAGGACTTGTTTCGAAGCATTGCAATAGCGCTTGTGGTCACTTTTATCATTAGTTACCTTGCTGTTTTTATATTTTCAGATTACAAAAAGCTATATTTATCATCCATATTGCACTATCACCATCTCTTCGCCGAACTAGTGCACCTATACAATTTACCGTTGTATTGGGTGTGTTGGGGACATAAGAGACTCTTTGTTATTTGGTTTCAGGGTTGTTTGAGAGAGACCATCTTTATCCTACGCCTCCCACGGATTGATAAACCTTAGGTCATCCACTTGAGGGAAATTTGCTAGTATCATACAAAACTCTGCACTTGGAGGCCCAACAACGTCTACAAGAAGAAGGTTGCATAGTAGACATCAAGCTCTTTTCTGACGCCGTTGCCGGGGAGGTGAGTGCTTGAAGGTATATCTTTAGATCTTGCAATCGAATCTTTTACTTTCTTGTTTTATCACTAGTTTAGTTTATAAAATAAAACTACAAAAAAAATGGAATTAAGGTTGCCTCATATGCTTCATCTTTATAATTTCTTTCTTGAAAATGATCGGAAGGAAAATTGTGCTCAAGTACTAGAAGAAGAATTACATAGAATGCTTGGAATAAAATATGTGAATGATGAGCATGATTGCAATGTTGTTAGTATGAATTCTTTGAATACCCATGACGCTAATGATATGCAAAGCCACAAGCTTGGGGATGCTATGTTTGATGAAGATGATATGTTTAGTCCCCCAAGTTTTGACGAGAATATTTATTATGATGAAAGCATGCTTCCTATTTATGATGATTATATTGATGAAGGCGGGTTTGAAAGAGTTTCAACTTTAGTAAGTAATGATCCCACTATTTTGGAGGATGTTTAATATTATTGTGATAATTATGAAAGTGGATTTGGAGAGGTCATGACTTTATTTAGTGATGAACCCACTATTTCGGAAGAGGTTCCAATTGATTATGAGAACAAAGTTGCTATCTATGATGGTTATTGTGATTACTTGTATGCTATTAAGGATAATGATAACCATGAAACTTGTCATCATGATTTTAGTTTTCAATTGGATTATGCCTCACATGATAATTATTTTGTTGAGTTTGCTCCCACTACTATTCATGAGAAGAAATTTGCTTATGTGGAGAGTAATAAATTTTCTATGCTTGTAGATCATGAAAAGAATGCTTTATGTGATGGTTATATTGTTGAATTCATTCATGATGCCACTGAAAATTATTATGAGGGAGGAATATATGCTTGTAGGAGTTGCAATGATATCAAGTTTCCTCTCTGTGTGCTTAAAGTTTTAAAGTTATGTTTGTTTTTCCATCCTATGCTAGTTGATTAGTGTTCCCATAAGTTGCTTGCTCACAAAATCCCCATGCATGGGAAATGGGTTAGACTTAAATTTGTTAGTAATATTCTTCATGATGCTCTCTTTATGTTTCAATTCTTACCTTTTATGTGAGCATCATTGTCATCATCATGCCTATCTAGAAAGGCATTAAAGAAAAGCGCTTGTTGGGAGACATCCCAATATTTACCCTTACTGTTTTTGTGTGTACACATGATTATGCTACTGTAGTAATCATGTTTTATAGCTTTTGTTTTAATAAAGTGCCAAGTAAGACCTTTAGGATAGCTTACGGTGATAGTTGTGTTGATCCTGCTGAAAATCAGAAACTTTTGCGCCCAGTAAATTAGTTTTGATAATTCACAGAAACGTGATTTTGATCTTATTATTTTTTCTATGGATTGGTATACAAATTTCTCAGGTTTTCCTAATCTGGTAGGATTTTCGAGTTACATAAGTATTCGTTTGATACAGATTACTACAGACTGTTCGGTTTTTGACAGATTCAGTTTTCTATGTGTTGTTTGCTTATTTTGATGAATCTATGAGCACTATCGGAGGGTATAAACCATAGAGAAGTTCGAATACAGTAAATATTACACCAATATGAACTTATAATGAGTTCACAACAGTACCTAAGTGGTGATTTTTTTCTTATACTAACGGAGCTTACGAGTTTTCTGTTGAGTTTTGTGTTGTGAAGTTTTCAAGTTTTGGGTAAAGGTTCGATGGACTATGGAATAAGGGTGGCAATAGCCTAAGCTTGGGGATGCCCAAGGAAACCAAAGGTAATATTGAAGGACAACCAAGAGCCTAAGCTTGGGGATGCCCCAGATGGCATCCCCTCTTTGGTCTTCGTTCATCGGTAACTTTACTTGGAGCTATATTTTTATTCACCACATGATATGTGTTTTGCTTGGAGCGTCATTTTTTTTTTTGCTTGCTGTTTGAATAAAATACCAAGATCTGAAATTCTTAAATGAGAGAGAGTGTCTTCACATAGCTACATAATTATTTAACTACCCATTGGTCTTCACTTATATCTTTTTGAAGTAGTTTGTCATTTACTCGTGTGCTTCACTTATATCCTATGAGTAAATGGTTGAATGATTTAAATATCATAAATCTGAAATTATATATGTTTCATATGCTTATACCGTGGGGAGTAATGACTTCACATCTAAGAAGTATAGGTGGTAAATTTATTGAAGGTTAGCAAACATTGTATTGGTCACTTGAACAATTCATGAAATAATATTGAAGGAAGAGAGATTTCACATATAAATATACTATCTTAGACATATTCTATGATTGTGAGCCCCATTAATTATTTTCAAACCTGAGCAAATTAGTTGAAATTGGACAAGAAAGACAACATAATGAGTTATGCTTGGGTATATTTGTATAGAAGTTATATTGTTATAGATCCTCCAACATGTGGTGCTTGCTATTTAGAATCCTTTGCTAGGCAAAATATCTGTACTAAGCGGGAATACAGCTTGTGCATCCAAATTCCTTGAACCAAGTTTCTTCCATGAGTGTCCACCATATCTACATATATGCGGTATTTACCTGCCGTTCCAAGTAAATTTGCATGTGCCAAACTCTAAACCTTCAAATAATAATCTGTTTTGTATGCCCGAATCACTCATGTAGCGACTAGGGGTTGTCAGTATCTTCCATGCTAGGTGTGTTATTCTCACGATGAGTGGACTCCGCTCATCATTCATGAGAAAATGGCTAGTAACTGGGATGCCCAGTCCTATGATCAAATGATCAAAAACGAATTGCAATTAATTTAAACAAAACTCCCCCTGGATTGTTGATAGTTGGATGACACCCGTTGTTTCGGACAAGCCATGGAGTGTGATTGTTGGTGGAGGGGAGTAAAATCTTTACCTTTCTGTTTGGGAACCGCCTATAATGTATCTAGTATGGAAGATATTGGGAACTCTTGGTTGTTATGTTGACAATGAAAGCATACCTCTCAAAATTATTTTCATCTCTGTTTAAAAGCTTCGAGCTCTGGCACCTCTGCAAATCCCTGCTTCCCTCTGCGAAGGGCCTATCTTTTACTTCTATGCAAGAGTCAGTAGTATTCCTTCTCATTCCAACCTACTCTTTAGTTGGCAAGCATCATGTGATGGGGAAATATCTAAGCATATATGGCCATTCAAATATATTTGATCATGAATTATTATTTTTGACAATTATCTATATGATAAGTAAGTTGGGAGGCGAAACATTAAGCCCCTATCTTTCTCTGTGTTCATCGATGTTATTTGTTCTAAAAATATGCTTTGAGTGGTAGCAATCATGGAAGACTATATGATAGTTGAGTATGTGGAATTTGCTAAATCAAAGCTCTTACATAGACCCTTCCTGAAAATAACATGAATTGCAATTGTTTGATGACTGAGAACATAGTTTGCTAGTTTTCAAGAAAGTTTATGGTCTATGCTTTAACATGTGAATAGCTTGTTACTTGATCGTGAGAAGTTTTATGAGATGAGCTAATGTTATGACATATAATGATGCTAGGAAAGGTGATTGAAATTATCATTGATGAAACTTGTGCACCTACTAGCATTCACACTTCATAAACTATTTCTTTTATCATTTACCTACTCGAGGACGAGAAGGAATTAAGCTTGGGGATGCTGATACGTCTCCAACGTATCTATAATATTTGAAGTATCCATGCTATTATATTATCCATCTTGGATGTTTATGGGCTTTATTATACACTTTTATAATATTTTTGGGACTAACCTCTTAACTGGAGGCCCAGCCCAAATTGCTGTTTTCTTGCCTATTTCAGTGTTTCGAAGAAAAGGAATATCAAACAAAGTCCAAACAGAATGAAACCTTCGGGGGAGTTATTTTTGGAACAGAAGTAATCCAGGAGACTTGGAGTAGACGTCAGGGAGGCTTCGAGGAAGCCACGAGGCAGAGAGGCGCGCCCTACCCTCCTGGGCGTGCCCCCCACCCTCGTGGGCCCGTCGTGGCTCCCCTAACCAACTTCTTTCGCCTATATATATCCATATACCCAAAAAACTTTCAGGAACACAATAGATCGGGAGTTCTGCCGCTGCAAGCCTCTGTAGCCACCAAAAACCAATCGGGACCTTGTTCCGGCACCCTGCCGGAGGGGGGATCCCTCACGAGTGGCCATCTTCATCATCCTAGCGCTCTTCGTGACGAGGAGGGAGTAGTTCACCCTTGGGGCTGAGGGTATGTACCAGTAGCTATGTGTTTGATCTCTCTCTCTCTCATGTTCTTGAGGTGATACGATCTTGATGTATCGCGAGCTTTGCTATTATAGTTGGATCTTATGATGTTTCTCCCCCTCTACTCTCTTGTGATGAATTGAGTTTTCCCCTTCAAGTTATCTTGTCGGATTGAGTCTTTAAGGATTTGAGAACACTTGATGTATGTCTTGCCGTGCTTCTCTGTGGTGACAATGGGATATTCATGTGATCTACTTGATGTATGTTTTGGTGATCAACTTGCGGGTGCAGTGAACTTATGTATAGGGGTTGGCACACGTTTTCGTCTTGACTCTCTGGTAGAAACTTTGGGGCACTCTTTGAAGTATTTTGTGTTGGTTGAATAGATAAATCTGAGATTGTGTGATGCATATCATATAATCATGCCCACGGATCCTTGATGTGACATTGGAGTATCTAGGTGATATTGGGGTTTTGGTTGATTTGTGTCTTAAGGTGTTATTCTAGTACGAACTCTAGTATAGATTGAACGGAAAGAATAGCTTAGTGTTATTTTACTACGGACTCTTGAATAGATCGATCAGAAAGGATAACTTTGAGGTGGTTTCGTACCCTACAATAATCTCTTCGTTTGTTCTCCGCTATTAGTGACTTTGGAGTGACTCTTTGTTGCATGTTGAGGGATAGTTATATGATCCAATTATGTTATTATTGTTGAGAGAACTTGCACTAGTGAAAGTATGAACCCTAGGCCTTGTTTCGAAGCATTGCAATACCGTTTGTGCTCACTTTTATCATTAGTTACCTTGCTGTTTTTATATTTTCATATTACAAAAACCTATATCTATCATCCATATTGCACTTGTATCACCATCTCTTCGCCGAACTAGTGCACCTATACAATTTACCATTGTATTGGGGTGTTGGGGACATAAGAGACTCTTTGTTATTTGGTTGCAGGTTTGTTTGAGAGTGACCATGTTCATCCTACGCCTCCCATGGATTGATAAACCTTAGGTCATCCACTTGAGAGAAATTTGCTACTGTCCAACAAACCTCTGCACTTGGAGGCCCAACAACGTCTACAAGAAGTAGGTTGTGTAGTAGACATCAGGCGCCTCATCACCAGGAAAGAGGGAGCAGTCCTCGCTTACCTCGCAGTCAGGGACGTCAGTCCATTCTGCCATGAAATCTACAAGGGTTGCGCCCTTGATGACTCTGGTGGTGCTGAACTCAAGCTGGAACGCCTGGAGCTCGATGTTCCACTCTGCAACCTGCCCGGTGGCATTAGGGCTCCGGAGCACCCTCTCTCCAGTGGGTAGGCTGAAACGACCTTGATGGGGTGGCCTTGGAAGTAGTGTCGCAGCCTTCGGGAGGCGACGAGGAGCGCAAGTAAGAGCTTTCGAGGCATAGGGTAGCGTGCCCGTGCTTCCCGTAGTACTGTTCTGACGAAGTAGACCGGATGCTCGACGATGGAGGAGGCATTGGCGAAGTCTTGCGTTTCTTGAGGATGCGGGCCTTTGGAGGCCTCATCTCCTGTCGTGCAAAGTGCGTCCTCGTGAGCCTCAGGCTCAGGAGCCCACCGGCCAAGGGGTCGGTTTTAGCCTCGGGAGGAATGTTGGTCATAGAGTCAGCCGAGGCCTCAGGAGCACCGTCCTGAGGCTGCCGCGCTTTGCTTGGTGGTCGAGCGCCCTGCTGAGGGTCCTTGATTGTGCGCTCCTCTCTTAGCGCCACTAGAGCGTCGCTGGCAGAGTGAGGGGTGGCGGCCAAATAGAGCACCAGGGGCTCGAGAGGGCGCGGCGCCACCATCACCGGCGGGCTGGTCAAGTACCTCATGAGGTCTTGAAAGGCCGCATCAGCTTCGAGGGTCCATTTCAATGGCCCCTTCCATTTCATCAGCTTGAAGAATGGAAGGGCGCATTCTCCTAGTTTGGAGATGAAGCGCCCTAGTGAGGTCACGAAGCCCGCCAACTTCTGCATCTCCTTGAGCGTCTGCAGAGGGCTCATGTCTTCTATTGCCTTGACCTTCTCCGTATTGGTCTCGATTCCCCTGTGCGACACTAGCAAACCAAGCAGCTTGCCAGAGGGAACCCCGAACATGCACTTCTCAGGATTGAGCCGCGGGTCCACCTTGCGCAAGCTAGCAAACATCTCCTCCAGATCCTCAATCAGGGTCCTTGCCTCCCGAGACTTCACCACTATGTCATCAACATAGGCCTCAGCATTTCTCCTGAGCTGCCTGCCCAGGGCGATATGCATCAGCAGCTGGAAGGTAGCCCAGGAATTGCGCAGCCTAAAAGGCATGTAGGTGTAGCAGTACACCCCGCAGGCGTTTAGGAACGCCGTCTGATCCACATCTTGCACGACCATCTTGATCTAGTGGTAGCCCGAGAAAGCGTCCAAAAAGCACAACAGGTCGCACTCGGTGGTGGAGTCGACGATCTGGTCGATGCGCGGAAGCGGGAAGGGATCCTGAGGGCAAGCCTTGTTGAGGTTGGTGAAGTCAACACACATGCACTCCTTCCCTCCTTTCTTGGGGACGATGACTATGTTTGCCAGCCATTCCGGGTACCGTACCTCCCAGATGACTCCAGCATCCTGCAGCTTGCGGGTTTCTTGGACAATGAATGCCTGCTTCTCCGTGGACTATCGACGGGCCTTCTGCTTCATCGGGCGCATGTTTAGGCATAACTTCAGGTGATGCTCAATTATTCCCCTTGGAACCCCGACTAGGTCCTTGGGCTCCCATGCGAACACATCCTTGTTGGCGCGCAAGAAGCCAACCAACGCTTTCTCTTAGTCCTGGGGGAGGTGATAGTCTCTGTCGTATCTACTTTTCCAAACACTTTTGCCCTTGTTTGGACTCTAACTTGCATGATTTGAATGGAACTAACCCGGACTGACGCTGTTTTCAGCAGAATTGCCATGGTGTTATTTTTGTGCAGAAATACAAGTTCTCGGAATGACCTGAAACTTCAAGGAGAATATTTTTGGAATTAATAAAAAATACTGGCGAAATAATCAAGACCAGGGGGCCCACACCCTATCCACGAGGGTGGGGGCGCACCCCCCTGTCTCATGGGCCCCCTAAGTCTCCACCGACCTCAACTCCAACTCCATATATTCATGTTCGGGGAGAAAAAATCGGAGAAAAAGATTCATCACGTTTTACGATACGAAGCCGCCGCCAAGCCCTAATCTCTCTCGGGAGGGTTGATCCGGAGTCCGTTTGGGGCTCCGGAGAGAGGAATCCGTCACCGTCGTCATCATCAATCATCCTCCATCACCAATTTCATGATGCTCACCCCATGCGTGTGTAATTCCATCGTAGGCTTGCTGGATAGTGATGGGTTGGATGAGATTTACCATGTAATCGAGTTAGTTTTGTTAGGGTTTGATCCCAAGTATCCATTATGTTCTATGATTGATGTTGCTATGACTTTGCTAAGCTTAATGTTTGTCACTAGGGCCCGAGTGCCATGATTTCATATCTAAACCTATTATGTTTTCATGAATATATGTGAGTTCTTGATCCTATCTTGCAAGTCAATAGTCACCTACTATGTGTTATGATCCGACAACCCCGAAGTAACAATAATCGGGACCACTCCCAGTGATAACCGTAGTTTGAGGAGTTCATGTATTCACCAAGTGTTAATGCTTTGGTCCGGTACTCTATTAAAAGGAGGCCATAATATCCCTTAGTTTCCAATTGGACCCCGCTGCCACGGGAGGGTAGGACAAAAGATGTCATGCATGTTCTTTTCCATAAGCATGCATGACTATATTCGGAATAAATGCCTACAGTACATTGATGAACTGGAGCTAGTTCTATGTCACCCTATGTTATAACTATTGCATGAGGAAATCATTCGACATAATTATCCATCAGTGATCCAATGCCAACGAGCTTTTCACATATTGATCTTTGCTTAGTTACTTTACCGGTGCCGCTGTTACAATTACAACAAAACAATTGCTGTTACTTTTGCCACTGTTACCGCTACTTCCATATTACTTTGCTACTAAATACTTTGCTGCAGATATTAAGTTTTCTAGGTGTGGTTGAATTGACAACTCAACTGCTAATACTTGAGAATATTCTTTGGCTCCCCTTGTATCGAATCAATAAATTTGGGTTGAATACTCTACCCTCGAAAACTGTTGTGATCCCCTATACTTGTGGGTTATCAAGACTATTCTCTGGTGCCATTGCCGGGGAGCATAGCTTTATTCTTTGAGTCACTTGGGATTTATATCTGCTGATCACTATGAGGAAATTGAAAGACGAGAAAACCATGATTTATCCCTCAACTACAAGGGGAGGTAAGGAACTGCCATCTAGCTCTGCACTTGATTCTCCTTCTGTTTTGAGTAAACTTGTGATAACCCACAAGTATAGGGGATCGCAACAGTTTTTGAGGGTAGAGTATTCAACCCAAATTTATTGATTCGACACAAGGGGAGCCAAAGAATATTCTCAAGTATTAGCAGCTGAGTTGTCAATTCAACCACACCTGGAAACTTAGTATCTGCAGCAAAGTGTTTAGTAGCAAAGTAATATGATAGTGGTGGTAACGGTAACAAAAGTAAAGACATCAAAAGTAATGTTTTGGTATTATGTAGTGATTGTAACAGTAGCAACAGAAAAGTAAATAAGCGAGAACCAGTATATGGAAAACTCGTAGGCACCGGATTAGCGATGGATAACTATGCCGGATGTGGTTCATCATGTAACAGTCATAACATAAGGTGACACAGAACTAGCTCCAGTTCATCAATGTAATGTAGGCATGTATTTCGTATGTAGTCATACGTGCTTACGGAAAAGAAATTGCATGACGTCTTTTGTCCTACCCTCCTGTGGCAGCGGGGTCCTATTAGAAACTAAGGGATATTAAGGCCTCCTTTTAATAGAGAACCGGAACAAAGCATTAGCACATAGTGAATACATGAACTACTCAAACTATGGTCATCACCGGGAGTGGTCCTGGTTATTGTCACTTTGGGGTTGCCGGATCATAACACATAGTAGGTGACTATAGACTTGCAAGATAGGATCTAGAACACACATATATTCATGAAACCATAATAGGTTCAGATCTGAAATCATGGCACTCGGGCCCTAGTGACAAGCATTAAGCATAGCAAAGTCATAGCAACATCAATCTCAGAACATGATGGATACTAGGGATCAAACCCTCACAAAACTAACTCGATTACATGATAAATCTCATCCAACCCATCACCGTCCAGCAAGCCTACAATGGAATTACTCACGCACGGCAGTGAGCATCATGAAATTGGTGATGGAGGATAGTTGATGATGACGACGGCGACGAATCCCCCTCTCCGGAGCCCCGAACAGACTCCAGATCAGCCCTCCCGAGAGAGATTAGGGCTTGGCGGCGGCTCCGTATCGTAAAACGTGATGAAACTTTCTCCCTGATTTTTTTCTCCCCGAAAGCCAATATATGGAGTTGGAGTTGGCGTCGGAGGGCCACCAGGGGGCCCACGAGGTAGGGGGGCGCGCCCAGGGGGGAGGGGCGCGCCCCCACCCCCGTGAACAGGGTGTGGGCCCCCTGGCCTTCATCTTTGGCGATGATTTTTTATTATTTATTCTAAGATATTTGAAAGCACAAGTGCTCCCTAGGTGGTTTTGGTAATTAATGTCAACATATCTCTTATTGGACTAACACTTTTATCTAGTATATTTCAGATAAGTTCAACAATGGAGTGGCATGGACTAAAGGATGTGGGAACTCCTTCAAGATGCTAAGGACAAAGGATTGGCTCAAGCTCAAAAGCTCAAGACTCTTCATTTTACAGTTTAGTGATCCAAGATCACATTGAGTCTATAGGAAAAGCCAATACTATCAAGGAGGGATGAGATGTTGCATAATGAGCCTCTTGCTTCATGTGCTTTGCGATATGCTCCAAAACCCTCAGCTACTTTCCCACTTCCACAAACCGATTCCAAAGGTCATAGCCACTGCCACAAACCCTAAGCAAATCGGTCTTACTGATAGGGATCTCGGTCTCACCGAGATGGGATTGTAATGTCTATGTGTATGTCCATTATCAAAATCGGTCTCACCAAGTTTGAGCAATCGATACTACCGAGATTACAATGCAAACTCCCTTGATAACTTATTACCAAAATCGGTCCCACCGAGTTTGAGTAATTGGCCCCACCGAGTTTGCCTGACCAACTCTCTGGAAAGCTTATTACCAAATCGGTCTCACCGAGTTTGTGTAATCGGTCTTACCGAGATTACGTTATGCCCTAACCCTAACCGAATCAGTCTCACCGAGATGCATGTCAGTCCCACCGAAAATCACTAACGGTCACTAAGTTTACTAAATCGGTCCGACCGAGTTTAACAATTCGGTCCCACCGAGTTTGGTAAATTGTGTGTAACGGTTAGATTTTGTGTGGAGGCTATATATACCCCTCCACCTCCTCTTCATTCATGGAGAGAGCCATCAGAACGAACCTACACTTCTAGCATACATTTTCTAAGAGAGAACCACCTACTCATGTGTTGAGGCCAAGATATTCCATTCCTACCATATGAATCTTGATCTCTAGCCTTCCCCAAGTTGCTTTCCACTCAAATCTTCTTTCCACCAGATCCAAAACCTATGAGAGAGAGTTGAGTGTTGGGGAGACTATCATTTGAAGCACAAGATCAAGGAGTTCATCATCAACACACCATTTGTTACTTCCTGGAGAGTGGTGTCTCCTAGATTGGCTAGGTTTCACTTGGGAGCCTCCGACAAGATTGTGGAGTTGAACCAAGGAGTTTGTAAGGGCAAGGAGATCGCCTACTTCATGAAGATCTACCGCTAGTTAGGAAAGTCCTTCGTTGGCGACGACCATGGTGGGATAGGCAAGGTTGCTTCTTCGTGGACCCTTCGTGGGTGGAGCCCTCCGTGGACTCGCACAGCCGTTACCCGTCGTGGGTTGAAGTCCCCATCAACGTGGATGTACGATAGCACCACCTATCGGAACCACGCCAAAAACATCCGTGTCTCCAATTGCGTTTGAATCCTCCAAACCCTTCCCTTTACTTTCTTGCAAGTTGCATGCTTTAATTTTCGCTGCCCATATACTCTTTGCATGCTTGCTTGATATGTATTGTGAATGTTGAAATTGAGCCTAAACTCCACTTAAACTTAAGGAAACTTAAAAACTGCAACTTTCGTACTTAGTGTCTAATCACCCCCCCCCTCTAGACACCTCTTCTCAAGGTCCTACATGTGGTATCAGAGCATTGGTCTCCATTGCTTTGGTTTAATCACCATTGGAGGAAGATGGATGAGTCTACTATTGGGAGTCTTAGACATAGAGTGTCTATTCTTGATGGAGAGTATTTTCATGAGTGGAAAAATGAGATGCTTGCTATTT
The DNA here is from genome assembly GCA_963921465.1 of Triticum timopheevii. Taxonomy (NCBI): domain Eukaryota; kingdom Viridiplantae; phylum Streptophyta; class Magnoliopsida; order Poales; family Poaceae; genus Triticum; species Triticum timopheevii. The sequence goes on from OY997268.1 coordinate 336,233,622, forward strand.
TCAATCAATATCATTTTAACAAGTACATTGCTAGCCCTTGTGCACCTTATGTTGATCCTATGCATCCTACCCATGATGAGTCAATTGACATGATTAGGAATCTTAGAACTGCCGAACTTGTCATTAGAGGATTGCCTAGAAACTTGCTTGGATGTTTGCCTACTTTCAAGTGTGCCTACACCATATGGAAATTTCTTGAGGAACGATTTCCCGATTATTCCTTGAAAAATCTTGATGAAGTTCTCCATAAGTCTATTGCCTTGAGTAAGATGAATACTAGTGATCCTATGTTTGGTGATCGTATATTTGAGCTGACAAACCTTATGCGTGCCAAAGGAAATGTTGGTATTATTAGTGATATTATTTCCGAAGCTATAAAAATTCATAAGCAAGATTATTGTCAAACTCATTCTAATGAATCACCCTCTCTAGGACTTGATCCACCACATGACGATGTTGAACATGGATACTATGATGAGGATGATGATAGTGACTTTGATCTTGATGATGCAATGAGACATTTTGGTCTTATGGCAAATCTTCGGGGATATATGTCAGGAGGAAAGGAATGGGTTCTTGATAGTGGATGTACCGATCACATGACCGGAGATAAAGACATGTTTCGTGAGCTTGCTGATAATGACAGTCCTTGAAAGTATGTCACCTTTGGTGACAACTCAAAGGGTAAGGTGGTTGGCCTCGGTAAGGTGGCCATATCACATGATAGCTCCATACAAAATGTCATGCTCGTTGAATCTCTTGGTTACAACTTACTTTCAGTATCTAGACTTGCTGATTTTGGTTTCAATGTTCTATTTACTGAAGTAGATTGCCAAGTGTTTCGTCGAGATAATCATAAAATGGTGTTTACTGGTGTGCGTAGAGGTGATCTATACATTGTTGATTTCACTAAAAAGGCTCAACCTAAAACTTGCTTCATTGCTAAATCCTCAAAAGGTTGGTTGTGGCATAGAAGACTATGTCATGTTGGTATGCGAAACCTTGACAAGCTTATTAAAGGAAAACATATCCTTGGAGTTAACGATGTCATGTTTGATAAGGATAGACTTTGCAGAGCTTGTCAGGCAGGTAAACAGGTTGGAGGAAGGCATCCCATGAAGAACATCATGACTACAAGGAGGCCACTCGAGCTACTTCACATGGATCTCTTTGGTCCCAACTCTTACAAGAGTCTCGGTGTAAATTCTTTTGGTATAGTTATAGTTGATGATTTTTCAAGATTTACGTGGGTGTTCTTTCTCGATGATAAATCGCAGGTCCAAAAGATCTTCAAAAACTTTGCTAGGAAGGCCTAAAATCAATTTGAAGTGAAGATCAAGAAGGTTCACAGCGACAACGGAACGGAGTTCAAGAACGCAAATGTGGACACCTTTCTTGACGAAGAAGGGATTTCACACGAGTTCTCGGCTACGTACACACCTCAAAAAAACAGAGTTGTTGATAGGAAGAACCAGACGCTCATCAAAATGGCGAGAACGATGCTTGATGAGTACAAGACGCCGAAGCACTTTTGGGCGGAAGCGGTTGAGACAGCTTGTCATGCAACAAATCGCTTGTATCTTCACAAGCTACTCGGCAAGATGGAATACGAGCTCCTCACTAGTAACAAACCCCAAGTTGGATACTTTCGAGTATTCGGCTCAAAATGCTACATTCTTGATAAGCATCGTCGCTCTAAATTTTCTACTAAATCTCATGAAGGTTTCCTACTCGGTTATGGCTCAAACTCTCACACTTACCGTGTCTACAACAAGTTCACCCAAAAGGTTGAAGAGACGGTAGATGTGAAGTTTGATGAATCTAATCGCTCGCAAGTAGAGCAATTGCCAATTGATGCAGGAGACAAAGATCCTTCGGAAGCAATTCAAGACTTGGCTATTGGCAAGGTTCGTCCAATGGAGGTGAAGGAGAGTACCTCGTCCATCCAAGTGGAAGCTTCAACTTCACAACAAGGTGAACCAAGAGTTGATACGGAAGCATCCACAAGCGGGACATACCAAGATGAAGAAAACGAGGAAGTGCATCAAGATGAACGTCAACGACCTCCTTCTCCACCACGACAAGAGAACGACAATGCCGACAATGAAGAAGGCCAAGAAGAAGAAGAACAAGATGAAGAAGATGTTCAACAAAGACCCAAGCAAAAGCTTTCACGAGTTTGAGCAAGAGTTGCTAAAGATCATCCCGTCAAGCAAATCTACAATGACATTCAAACCGGGAGAATTACTCGCTCTAAAACTCGTTTAGCTAACTTTTGTGAAAACTATTCTTTCATCTCTAGCATTGAACCTATGAAGGTTGAAGAAGCATTGGAAGATCCAGATTGGATAAATGCCATGCATGACGAGCTACATAACTTTGAGAGAAATCAAGTTTGGACATTGGTTGAGAAGCCCGACAACAACCACAACATCATTGGTACCAACAAGCAAGATGAAGATGGACAAGTAGTTCACAACAAAGCACGTCTCGTCGCCCAAGGCTACACACAAGTCGAAGGTATGGACAATGGTGAGACTTATGCCCCCGTTGCTAGACTTGAGTCCATTCGCGTCTTACTTGCCTATGCTAATCATCATGATATCACCTTGTACCAAATGGACATTAAAAGTGCTTTACTAAATGGTGAAATAGAGGAGGAAATTTATGTTAAGCAACCTCCCGGCTTTGTCAATCCTAAGAAACCCAATCATGTTTACAAACTTCACAAAGCTCTTTATGGTCTTAAACAAGCTCCTAGAGCTTGGTATAAATGCTTGACCAAGTTCCTTATTGAAAAAGGCTTTGAAATTGGGAAAATTGATTCTACTCTTTTTAGTAAAAGGGTTAATGGAGAACTATTTGTGTGCCAAATCTATGTTGATGATATTATATTTGGTTCGACTAACCCTCATTTTAGTGAAAAGTTTGGGAAGCTAATGTCGGAGAAGTTTGAGATGTCTATGATAGGTGAACTCAAATTCTTTCTTGGGTTGCAAATCAAGCAAACTAAGGAAGGTACCTTTGTTTCTCAAACGAAGTACACCAAGGACTTATTCAATAAGTTCAATATGCAAGAATGCAAAGGTATGTCTACACCCATGCCTACTAGTGGACATAATGACTTGACCAAAGACGGTGAACCGGTTGATCAAAAGGTTTATCGCTCTATGATCGGTTCCTTGCTATATCTATGTGCTTCACGTCCCGATATCATGCTAAGTGTGTGCATGTGTGCATGATATCAAGCTGCCCCTAAGGAATGTCATCTTAAGGCTGTGAAAAGGATAGTGAGATACTTAATCCATACACCAAACTTTCGCATTTGGTATCCTAAGAGGGCTTCTTTCGATCTTGTTGGCTATTCCGACTCGGACTATGCCGGAGACAAGGTTGATAGAAAATCCACTTCGGGTACTTGTCAATTTCTTGGTAGATCTCTTGTGTCTTGGTTCTCCAAGAAACAAAACTCGGTATCCTTATCCACCGCCGAAGCTGAATATATTGCCGCTGGTTCATGTTGTGCTCAATTACTTTGGATGACCCAAACTCTTAAAGATTATGGGATATATGTGAGACATGTTCCATTGCTTTGTGACAATGAAAGTGCTATCAAAATTGGTCATAATCCTGTGCAACATTCTCGAACTAAGCATATTGAAGTTCGTCATCATTTCATTCGAGATCATGTTGCTAAGGGTGACATTGATCTTAAGCATGTTCGCACCGAAAAGCAATTAGCGGATATATTCACTAAACCTCTTGATGAGAAAGTGTTTTGCAGGTTAAGAGGAGAATTGAACATCATTGATGCTTCAAACATGGAGTAGAAACTCCATTGGATACATGCAAGACATGAGCCAATGACTAATACTTGATATTTCTCTTATGATGAAAATCTTATGTGTTGGATATATGAGTATGTTGCATGTTACCTAACCCATGTAGGTACTTGGTGGAATCAAACTCCATGAGATTGTAATCTACTCACATCTTGAGCAATCTCTACATCACCAAGTCTCTATACTATGGTGGTTGAAAACGAGGAAGCACGGAACCACTCTAACATATCCTTTGACAAATTCTATGTTAAACTTCATGATTGTCATTTTTGGATACACAAGTGCTCTTGCTTGCCAAGAACTAACTCATGTAGGTAGATGGACTCAAATTCCAAGTGGTGCTCCAAATTCTTGAAGAGCTACATCAACCTTGAGCAACCCACACAAGTTCAACTACATGGACAACACCACCAACCAAGGTATGTCATTCCATCTTAGAGAAGCTTTACTCCAAGTCATGAGCTAAAGCAACTCGACAAGATGTGAATACATCAAGATGCTTAGACGAGAAATGGCAACCCCATTTTGAGCTTAAACGATGAGTATGACCTATGATCAAGTGATCTCACTTGACTCCTAAGTCAATATACTCTAACATAGGTAACTTTGTCGCCGACCATCTCTAGACGAAGTTCTCTTGTGTTCTTTTCTGTGTTTCTGCATTTGTCTCATGCATATTTGTTTCCCCTTCAAAAAAAACTTCATCTAGATTTCATTCTCTCTGTTTGTTCTGCATTTTCTGCATTCCAATTCATTGCACATCTTTTAGTAAATTCCTTGAAAATCTTTGTGAGATCTTACTAGTCTAGTGAGCTGAGGTGACAAGTGTTTTCTTTGCGATGAACTCGGTTTCACCGATTTTTTATTTTCGGCCCAACCGAATCCTTTCGGTCCAACCGAAGCAACTCACTCGGTGCCACCGATTTCATAACAGGAAAAACAGTTTGCCACATATTCTGTATTTCTTATGATCCAGCTCCACTCAATGAATCTTGTCCTCTACAAGCATCACATTTTTATCATTGCTTTGTTCTGTGTCTCAAGGACCAAACCCATTCGACAGATTCCAGAAGACCCTTCTTGGAAATTGATGTCAAAGGGGGAGTGTCGGTGTCAACACCAGCGGATCTCGGGTAGGGGGTCCCGAACTGTGCGTCTAGGCGGATGGTAACAGGAGACAAGGGACACGATGTTTTTTACGCAGGTTCAGGCCCTCTCGATGGAGGTAAAACCCTACTCCTGCTTGATTGATATTGATGATATGGGTAGTACAAGAGTGGATCTACCACGAGATCAAGGAGGCTAAACCCTAGAAGCTAACCTATGGTATGATTTTTGTAATGGTTGTGTGTCCTACGGACTAAAACCCTCCGGTTTATATAGACACCGAAGAGGGCTAGGGTTACACAGAGTCGGTTACAATGGTAGGAGATCTACATGTCCGTATCGCCAAGCTTGCCTTCCACGCCAAGGAAAGTTCCATCCGGACACGGGACGAAGTCTTCAATCTTGTATCTTCATAGTCTTGGAGTTCGGCCGATGATGATAGTCCGGCTATCTGGACACCCCCTAGTCCAGGACTCCCTCAGTAGCCCCTGAACCAGGCTTCAATGACGATGAGTCCGGCGCGCATATTGTTCAGCATTGCAAGGCGGGTTCCTCCTCCGAATAATTCATAGAAGATTGTGAACACCAGGATAGTGTCCGGCTCTGCATAATAAATTCCACATTCCATCGTAGAGAGAATAATATGTACACAAGTTCAATCTGCTGACGTATTTTGGGGCATGACGTCACACCACCACCAAGCTTTTACTTTAATTGTTTTTTATTATACCACCTCAGCGTGTTTAGCGAAGCGGTTTCCTTGGCACGTCCTTGTCGAAGCAGAGATCGTGTTCCCCTTATTCCAGGATTCCCATCAATACCGACGTGGGTAACCCAACCGCGCCATTGATGGTGGCGCTTCGGAGATAACCGAGTTTTACCAGGCCGGTGGGGACGCATAGTCTTCGTCCGCCCATATATAAGGGGATAAGGATCCACCTTCTTTACCTACGCCTTCTTCCTCCTTTGCTTATCCATCTCCGCGCACTCGAGCTCCAGCGCCCAAGCTCGCACATCTCGCCTCAACCTTCTCCAGCCATGTCCGGAGCGGGAGGCAAGTGGATGGTCTCCTCCGTCACGGAGGGGCACATCGAAAAGCTACGTGGCGCCAGATACCTCTCCAGCGACATCGCGCATCGGCTGCCCGAAAAGGGGCAGCTCATCCCCACCCCCAGGCCCCATGAGAGGGTCGTATTCCTTCCCCACTTCCTCCGCGGACTGGGCTTCCCACTTCATCCCTTCGTCCCGGGGCTCATGTACTACTACGGCCTGGACTTCCACGATCTGGCGCCAAACTTCATCCTCAACATCTCGGCATTTATCGTCGTGTGTGAGGCCTTCCTCTGCATCCAGCCCCACTTCGGCTTGTGGCTAAAAACCTTCAATGTCAAGCCGAAGGTAGTGAAGGGCGTCCAAGCGAAGTGCGGAGGCGCCATGGTGGGAAAAATGCCCAACGTCCTCTGGCTCGAGGGCGCCTTCGTGGAAACCATCAAAGGGTGGCAATCGGGGTGGTTCTATATCACCGAGCCACGGGACCCTAAATGGGCAGCGGCCCCCGAGTTCAGATCTGGTACCCCCATGCAGCTCACCTCCTGGAAAGAGAAGGTCTTGCTATGGGGCAGTTTGGAGGAGCTGACCGGACTCCAGTACTGTCTCCAGACCCTGGTGAACAAGAAGTTCAAGCTTGTCAACGTGATCCAGGTCATGCTCGTCCGCCGGATCCTCCCCTGCCAACAGTGGGCCTTCCATCTGTGGGAGTTTGATCCGGCACAGCACCAGACCCTGAGCGGGCTCTTCGACACAATGTACGAAGCTGCCTGGAGGGTGCTGTTCAAGGGCGGAGAAGCCCCCGTGTCCACGATTGAAGACCGCGGATTCAGCACCAAGCGCCCGTCCAGTGTGGTAAGATATGTTATCATTTATGGGACATTTATTTCTTTCATAGTTTGACTCTATTGTGGGATCTAAAACTCCCGATGCCTTCAACAAGACTGGCAGAGGACGTCTGGACAGGTTAACTGTCCGGCTCCCCTCCCTGAAGACCCAGCGGATACCCGTTTAACGGGGCTGCTAGTCCCGGCACTTTATGTGGTGCCGGAGAAGAAGGCCAAGAAGAAGGCCACGGGAACCCGAAGGAGTTCCTGGCGTCAGGTGGTATCAGACTCATCGTCCGATGACTCCGAGGCAGACTCCTCCCCCGAAGGAGAGGAGGAGGAAGAAGGCTCTCCCCAGGAGGGGGGAGAGAGGAAGAGGAAGGCTTCCCCAACGGGGGAGGCCGAAGGGTCCAAGAGAGGAAGGACCCTTCCTCCGGACAGCTCCGCCAACGCCAATGTTGGCGACGAAGGGTGGCCCTCAAGGGCCAAGCCTCCGGCAAGATCGTAAGTATCCGGATCCCTGAGTGATTTATAATTTCTCTTTTGTGCCACATAGTGTCCTTCTAATGCCGCCCACTACCTGTAGTCCGGCCGAGGATGATCTTCCCGCTTCATCGAGTGGGTCCTTGGCTCCGTCGGATGTGGATTCCATTCCAACCGCCTCCACCCCTCGTGATGCTAACGACGCCGAGGTGGGATCCCAGCAGGGGACCCATCAGGAGGAGGCTCCAGAAGTGACGCAAGGCAGCCGCCCGGACTTTGCGCCGGACTCCGTGACAGAACCTGCAGTGGTTCCAGAGTCCGGAAGGCGGCCCCTTCGTAAGAAGGGCAAGACCGTGACACCGGCAGCCTCCGTCCAACCGGAGGCGCCGGACAACTTGTTGGAGGCGCTCAACGGCGCCTCCATCGAGGAAGAACACCGCACTATTATGAGTGTGGTGATTCAGAAGGTTCAGCTCGCCAAGAGCGGGCTGACCGAAGCTTGCAGCAGCCTTCTAACAGGCTTTGAGGTAAGAAGTTTTAAAATATGTAATGTAATACCGCATAGACAGTAGCCCCTGATGCTCGGTTCGGTGTTCGGAAGGAAAAGCCGGACTGAGGATCTAAAAAGATATACGCAGGAGTTCTGAAAATTATGTCAATATGGGTTTGCAGGCTGCGCTGCTGACCTCTACCGCATTAACTGTGGAGGTCGGTGCTTTGAAGCAGGACCTCGAGCGGACCGAGAACAAGCTCGGTCTTGCCAAGAAGCAGCTCGAGGACAAAGAAGGTGAGGAACACCATTTTAAATTTGTACATTATAGAAAAGGATTTTGGTTGCGATAGAAATAACAAGGATAACGTGGGTACTGCAGGGGCCACGAACGAGGTGGCGACCCTGAAGGAGGTCGTGTCCACGGCCGAACGCAATGCGGTCGCGGAACAAGCGGAGCGAGAGAAACAGGAGGCGCGGGTGGCGGAAGTGCGGCAAGAGCTCCAGGCTCTCATGGAAAAGCATGAGAGTTTGGAGTGCGACTCGAACACTCGAGAGTCCGAGCTTGCCTCGGCTCTTGAAAGTGCCAAAGCCGCTAAGGCCGAGGCCCATAAGGCCCTCCAGGAGATTGAGGCGGTGAAGAAAATAGCGGCGGGTAAGGCATTTTTCATGCAAAGCAAGCATGTGAATGTGAATTACCTGTTACTTACCCGAATTCGGAGCTCTCCAGGGGCGTTTGCAGATCTGCCTCGCAGCGTGTCCGATGCCGCCGCATTCTACTGGGCCGAGGAGGGGAGCTCAACGGAGAAGGTCTTCTGGTCTTAGTATGCTGAGGCCGGACATCCGGTGCCCCTTAGCGACCAGCTGAAGCAGCTGGTCGAGCTCCACAAGGTAGCCGAGCAGGCCATGAAGGGCCTCATAGTCCGGCTGTGGCCTAAAGAGACCATGCTTGGGAGCTACTTCAGCCACGTGCGGCGGCTGGTGGATGCGTGCCCCTGGGTGGAAGTCATCAAGCACTCCGCCTGCATTGAAGGTGCCCGTCAGGCCCTTGCCCGCGCAAAGGTGCCCGTCAGGTCCTTTGCACAAAAGTATTTGTGAGTAAGAGATACTGATGATGTTGGTCGTGGAGGAAGTTGGTGAGGCCGGCGTTCTCAATTAATAGATATAAATCATCATAAATCCCGGCTCTCCTCAAGAAGTCATCGGAGGGCCATTCACACGGCCGGACCTCCGCGGTGCGAGGCAAATTAAATTTGAGCTTCTGCTCTTCTTCCTTTTGTTTTTCCTTAGATCTTCGGCTCGACGAGCCCCTCAAAAGTCTCTTCATTATTTCTGAAACAATCTGAAATTTTTAGTAACTTCAAATAAAAGTGAACCAACTTCAATAATATGTATAGCAGCAACTCCCACAAGCGCCTAGGGCCTATATAAAGCATTGGAACTACTTGGAACCATATAAATTTGACATGCAAGCTCAAGAACATGGTCACCTATGAAGCACAAATTTGCAATGAATAAAGCACTAGAACAAAAACTAATTGGACCAATGGAGGAGTCACATACCAAGGAAAAAATCTCCCCAAGCAGTGTTGCAAGAGGTGCTTTGAGCAAGGAGATCGAAAATCACAGCAACGGGGGCTGGAACTCGTGCTTGAGTTGGTTTTTCGTGTTTGTGTGAGGCAGAGGAAGAAGATGGGTGCAGGAATAAGTGGAGGAGGGCCACCGTGGGCCCACGAGGCAGGGGGGCGTGCCCTCCACCCTCATGGCCAGGTGGCAGCTCCCCCCGTGGTAATTTTTGCACAGTAAATTGTCAAATATTCCCGAAAAAATCATATTAAATCGGCATGGCATTCTGAGGACTTTTATTTTCGGGATATTTTTATATTGAACGGATATGTAAGGAGACAGACAGAAAAAATATTATTTTACTTTATTTCTACTAAATAACAGAAAATATAAAGAGGGTACAGAAAGTTGTGCTTCTAGTTTCATCCATCTCGTGACCGTCAAAATGAACCCACTAACAAGGTTGATCAAGTCTTGTTAACAAACTCATTCCGAATAATCACGGAGCGGGAGAAATTTCGAATGACACTAAGTTACCTCAACGGGGATATGAAAATCCCCAACAATAAGAATATCATACTTTTTCTTGATAGTAGGGAGAGGAAATTTAAAACCTCCAAATATAATCGATGGAACTTTTCCAATAGAGTTGATACTATAAACTTGAGGTTGTTTCCTCAGAAAATGCACCGTGTGCTCATTGCCATTAACATGAAAGTGATATTGCCTTTGTTGCAAACAATAACAGCCCCTGCAGTATTAAGGAAAGGTCTTCGAAGAATAATAGACATACTATCATCCTCGGGAATATCAAGAATAACAAAGTCCGTTAAAATAGTAACGTTTGCAACTACAACAGCCACATCCTCACAAATACCAACAGGTATAGCAGTTGATTTATCAGCCATTTGCAAAGATATTTCAGTAGGTGTCAACTTATTCAAGTCAAGTCTACAATATAAAGAGAGAGGCATAACACTAACACCGGCTCCAAGATCACATAAAGCAGTTTTAACATAATTTCTTTTAATGGAGCATGGTATAGTAGGCACTCCGGGATCTCCAAGTTTCTTTGGTATTCCACCCTTAATAGTATAATTAGCAAGCATGGTGGAAATTTCAGCTTCAGGTATCTTTCTTTTATTAGTAATGATATCCTTCATATACATAGCATAAGGATTTGTTTTGAGCACATCAGTTAATCGCATACGCAAAAAGATGGGTCTAATCATTTCAGAAAGCGCTCAAAATCCTCATCATCCTTTTTCTTGGATGGTTTGGGAGGAAAAGGCATGGGTTTCTAAACCCATGGTTCCCTTTCTTTACCGTGTTTCCTAGCAACAAAGTCTCTTTTATCATAATGTTGATTCTTTGATTGTGGGTTATCAAGATCAACAACAGGTTCAACTTCTACTTCATTATCATTACTAGGTTGAGCATCAACATGAACATTATCATTAACATTATCACTAGGTTCACGTTCATCACCTGATTGTATTTCAGCATCAGACATAGAGATATCATTTGGATTATCAGGTGGTTCAGCAATAGGTTCACTAGAAGTTTGCACAGTCCTATCATTTTTCTTTTTCTTCCTCTTAGAAGAACTAGGCAGATCAATATTATTTCTCTGAGAATCTTGCTCAATTCTCTTAGGGTGGCCTTCAGGATACAAAGGTTCTTGAGTCATTCTACTAGTTCTAGTAGCCACTCTAATAGCATAATCATTTTTCTTACTATTCATTTTGTCAAGCACTTCTTTCTGAGCTTTAAGTACTTGTTCTACTTGAGTGGTAACCATAGAAGCATGTTCGCTAACAAGTTTAAGTTCACCTCTAATATCAGCCATATAATCACTCAAGCATTTAATCATAAAGGTATTCTGTTTTAATTGTCTACCAAAATAAGCATTAAAGTCATCTTATTTAAACATAAAGTCATCAAACTCATCCAAGCACTGACTAGCAATTTTAGTAGGAGGGACTTCAGCCTTATCATATCTATAGAGAGAATTTACCTTTACTACCTGTGTCGGGATATCGGGAGGTTCTTCAGTAAATAAGTAATTGAGATCATATACTTCTTCAACAGGCGGTAAATTAAGACCATGTATTTCTTCAATAGGAGGTAAATTCTTAACATCTTCAGCTTTAATACCTTTTTATTTCATAGATTTCTTTGCCTCTTGCATATCTTCGGGACTGAGAAATAGAACACCTTTCTTCTTTGGGGTTGGTTTAGGAATAGGCTCAGTAATAGGCTCAGGAGCTGGCCAAGGAGTTGGCTCAGGAGGTGGCTCGGGAGGTGCCCAATTATTTTCATTAGCCAACATATTATTCAATAGAAGTTCAGCATCATCCGGTGTTCTTTCCCTGAAAAGAGAACCATCACAACTATCCAGGTAATCACTAGAAGCATCAGTTAGTCCATTATAAAAGATATCAAATATTTCAGGTTTCTTAAGAGGATGATCAGGCAAAGCATTAAGTAACTTGAGAAGCCTCCCCAAGCTTGTCGGAGACTCTCTTCTTCAATTTGCACAAAATTGTATATTTCCCTCAAAGCAGCTTGTTTCTTATGAGGAGGGAAATATTTAGCAGAGAAGTAATAAATCATATCCTGGGGACTTTGCACACAAGCAGGATCAAGAGAATTAAACCATTTCTTAGCATCACCCTTTAATGAGAACGGAAATATTTTGAGTATATAAAAGTGGCGCAATCTCAGGTTATTAGTAAATAGGGCAGCTATATCATCTAACTTACGAAGATGTGCCACAACAGTTTCAAATTCATAGCCATAAAAAGGATCTGATTCAACCAAAGTAATTATATCTGGATCGACAGAAATATCATAATAATCATAATCAGGAACACAGATAGGTGAAGTAGCAAAAGCAGGATCGGGTCTCATCCTTCCTCTAAAAGATTCTTTACTCCACTTAATTAGCAACCTCTTACGTTCAAGACTATCCTGGCAAGCAACAATAGCTTCAAAAGATTTAGCACTAAAAAGATAACCCTCAGGAATAGCAGGCATAGGCTCATCATCACTAACATCATCGTGTTCAGGTTCAATAATTTCTCTTTCTCTAGACCTGGAAATTTGTTCATCTAGAAATTCACCAAGGGGCACAGTAGTATCAAGCATAGAAGTAGTTTCATCATAAGTATCATGCATAGAAGAAGTGGAATCATCATTAACATGCGACATATCAGAATCAATAGCAGTAGTAGGTTTAGGTGTTGCAAACTTACTCATAACAGAAGGAGAATCTAGTGCAGAGCTAGATGGCAGTTCCTTACCTCCCCTCGTAGTTGAGGGTAAAATATTAGTTCGATCATCTTTCAAGTTCTTCATAGTGTCCAGCAGATATAAATCCCAAGTGACTCAAAGAATAGAGCTATGCTCCCCGGCAACGGCGCCAGAAAAAGGTCTTGATAACCCACAAGTATAGGGATCGCAACAATTTTTGAGGGTAGAGTATTCAACCCAAATTTATTGATTCGACACAAGGGGAGCCAAAGAATATTCTCAAGTATTAGCAGCTGAGTTGTCAATTCAACCACATCTGGAAACTTAGTATTTGCAGCAAAGTGTTTAGTAGCAAAGTAATATGATAGTGGTGGTAATGGTAACAAAAGTAAAGACAGCAAAAGTAATGTTTTTGGTATTTTGTAGTGATTGTAACAGTAGCAACAGAAAAGTAAATAAGCGAGAACCAGTATATGGAAAACTCGTAGGCACCGGACTAGCGATGGATAATTATGCCGGATGTGGTTCATCATGTAACAGTCATAACATAGGGTGACACAGAACTAGCTCCAGTTCATCAATGTAATGTAGGCATGTATTCCGTATATAGTCATACGTGCTTATGGAAAAGAACTTGCATGACGTCTTTTGTCCTACCCTCCCGTGGCAGCGGGGTCCTATTGGAAACTAAGGGATATTAAGGCCTCCTATTAATAGAGAACCGGAACAAAGCATTAGCACATAGTGAATACATGAACTCCTCAAACTATGGTCATCACCGGGAGTGGTCCCGATTATTGTCACTTCGGGGTTGCCGGATCATAACACATAGTAGGTGACTATAGACTTGCAAAATAGGATCTCGAACACACATATATTCATGAAAACATAATAGGTTCAGATCTGAAATCATGGCACTCGGGCCCTAGTGACAAGCATTAAGCATAGCAAAGTCATAGCAACATCAATCTCAGAACATAATGGATACTAGGGATCAAACCCTAACAAAACTAACTCGATTACATGATAAATCTCATCCAACCCATCACCGTCCAGCAAGCCTACGATGGAATTACTCACGCACGGCGGTGAGCATCATGAAATTGGTAATGGAGGATGGTTGATGATGACGACGGCGACGAATCCCCCTCTGCGGAGCCCCGTACGGACTCCAGATCAGCCCTCCCGGGAGAGATTAGGGCTTGGCGGCGGCTCCGTATCGTAAAACGCGATGAAACTTTCTCCCTGATTTTTTTTCTCCCCGAAAGCCAATATATGGAGTTGGAGTTGGCGTCGGAGGGCCACCAGGGGGCCCGCGAGGTAGGGGGGCGCGCCCAGGGGGGAGGGGCGCGCCCCCACCCTCGTGAACAGGGTGTGGGCCCCCTGGCCTTCATCTTTGGCGAGGATTTTTTATTATTTATTCTAAGATATTCCGTGGAGTTTCAGGTCATTCCGAGAACTTTTGTTTTCTGCACATAAAACAACACCATTGCAATTCTGCTGAAAACAGCGTCAGTTCGGGTTAGTTCCATTCAAATCATACAAGTTAGAGTCCAAAACAAGGGCAAAAGTGTTTGGAAAAGTAGATACGACTGAGACGTATCAACTTCCGACACCTAAACCTGCTTCTCCTATTTATTCTGATATGTCGCATGTTATTGATGATGGCACTTCTGCTATGCGTGATGCTTATGATGAAACTACTTCTATGCTTGATAATACTATGCCATTAGGTGAATTTCTTGATGAAGAACTTGCTAGGGCTAGAGAGAATGAAATTATTGAAATTGATAATACTGATCAAAGTGATGATGATGATTCTCCCCCTAGATATGAATTTCCCGTTGTGCGTGAGGGTTATGCTATGGATGAAGAATCTGGTAGAGATTTTCTTGCTTGCAATGATAGATATGATCTTAAAAATTATTAGCTAAGCTGAAAGAAAAATCTCTGAATGCTAGAATGAAATATGACCCTGCTTTTGCTACTTCACCTATCTGTATTACCGATAAGGATTATGATTTCTTTGTCAATCCTGAGATAATTACTTTGGTTGAATCTGATCCTTTTTATGGCTATGAATCTGAAACTGTTGTGGCACATCTTACTAAATTGAATGATATAGCCACCCTATTCACTCACGAGGAAAAAATTAGTTACTACTATATCCTTAAGTTATTTTCATTCTCATTAAAGGGTGATGCTAAAATATGGTTTAATTCTCTTGATCCTGATTGTGTGCGTAGTCCCCAGGATATGATTTATTACTTTTCTGCTAAATATTTCCCCGCTCATAAGAAACAAGCTGCTTTGAGGGAAATATATTATTTTGTGCAAATTGAAGAAGAGAGTCTCCCACAAGCTTGGGCGAGGCTTCTCCAATTACTTGAAAAATCATCCTCTCAAGAAAAATGAAATACTTGATATCTTTTATAATGGACTAATTAACCAATGCTTCCAGATACCACCTGGATAGTTGTGGTGGTTGTGTTTTCGGGGAAAGAACTGTTGATCAAGCTGAATTGTTATTGAATAATATGTTGACTAATGAAAACAATTGGACATGTCCTGAACCAACTCCTAAGCCAACTCCGAAGAAAAGGGGTATTCTATTTCTCAGTCCTGAAGATATGCAAGAGGCAAAGAAATCTATGAAAGAAAAGGGTATTAAAGCTGAAGATGTTAAGAATTTACCTCCTATTGAAGAAATACATGGTCTTGATAACCCGACACATGTATTAAAGGTAAATTCTCTCTATAGAATTGATGAAGGTGATATTCCTTGCTATAAGTCTGCTAGTAATGCTTGGATGAGTTTGATAATTTTATTGTTAAACAAGAAAACTTCAATGCTTATTTTGATAGACAATTGAAACGCTATGCTTATATGATTGAACACTTGAGTGTTTATATGTCTAGAGTTAAAGGTGAACTTAAACTTATTAGTAAACATGCTTCCATGGTTACCACTTAAGCAGAACAAGTGCTTAAAGCACAAAATGATTTGCTCAATGAATTAAATAATAAGAAAAATTATAATGCTGTTAGAGTTGTGACTAGAGGTGGTAGAATGACTCAGGAACCTTTGTATCCCGAGGGCCACCCTAAGAGAATTGGGCAAGATTCTCAGAGAAATAAAGTTGATGCACCTAGTCCTTCTAAAAAGAAGAAGAAGAAAAATTATAGGACTTTGCATGCTTCTAGTGAACCTGTTATTGACACACCTGAGAATCCCAATGATATTTCTATTTCTGATGCTGAAACACAATCTGGTAATGAACATGAACCTAGTGATGATGTTAATGATGATGTTTATGTTGATGCTCAACCTAGCAATAATAATGATGTAGAGGTTGAACCTGATGTTGATCTTGATAACCCATAATCAAAGGATCAACGTTATGATAAGAGAGACTTTGTTGCTAGGAAGAACGGTAAAGAAAGAGAACCATGGGTTCAAAAACCCATGCCTTTTCCTCCTAAACCATCCAAAAAAAGGATGATGAGGATTTTGAGCTCTTTGCTGAAGTGATTAGACCTATCTTTTTGCGTATGCGTTTGACTGATATGCTTAAGATGAATCCTTACGCTAAGTAGATGAAAGATATTGTTACAAATAAAAGAAAGATACCGGAAGATGAAATTTCCACCATGCGTAACATCCCAAAATTCTAAATTTTGGAATGTTATAATAAATAGATAGATTTGATTGATTGCTTGATTGATTGAGAGAAATTCGAAACTTTTTGAAAATTAAATGAGAGGGAATAAAAGGACTTTCCCAAACTTTCATTTTTCATTCGTGGTCTCCGTGAATTCAAATTCTTTTCACCACAAAACCCTGGAGAGAAGATGACATGACTTCTTCCACTTATTTAAATGACAAGGGGTGTTGAAAATATTTGAATTTCATTTGAAATTATTTCCAATTCATAAACTTCAAGCAACTCAATGATTTTCATGAGAGAAGATAAAATGACTTCTTCAAAACATATGAAAAATGAGTTGGGAGTTTAAAAGAATTAAATTCAAAGTTCTTTTGAATTTATTTTCAATTTGAGTTATTTGAGTTTTATTCAAATTATTTTTCTCCAAAAATAAAATATATGGAAAATAGGGTAACATGATTCCCTACATCAGAAAATTGGAGAGAAATAAATTTTAATTAATTTGGTATTTTAAAAATGATTTTTATTGGATTTTACTAGGGCAGAAGCACCCTTTGCTTTATTTGAATTTGTGTGTATTTTGTTTGACTCTAGAAAAATGTTCATCTTGTAGGAAATCTTTTTCTGAAAATTTTGGTATATTATATGCCTATATAATATATTTGTTATTTTCTACTTTTATTTTTTTCTGTGAAAATATTTTATAAAAAAAAATCTCTTCGGACCGACTGGGTCGAAGCCCAGCCGGCCCAGCGCCGCAACGGCCCACCCCGAGTCATCCCGATCTCCAGCGGGAGACCGAACCCCGCACGACTTTGCCGCAGCCGCCGAGTCCCGGTCGGGCACGCCTCCCCTTGCCCCTCCTCCACGCCTCCCGAGGCCGCCCCTCCCCCTATAAAGCCGCCCCGGACCCCCCTCTCTCTTTTTTTTGCGCCGCCGCCGCACCTCTCGCCGCGCTCGCGGAAGCCGCCGCCCCGGCGAGATCCGCCACCACCGCCCCACTCCGTTTCGTCGCCGGGAACCGCCGCCGACGCCGCCAACCTCCTCGCCTCACCGCGCCACCCCTCCCCGACCACTTCGCCGCCGCCCTCGACGACCGGAGACGCCGCCCCGGCCGAACCGCCGCCGCCGCTGCCGTTGCACCAGAGATCCGCCGGAAAACCGCCGCCGCTGGTTTTCGATACAAAACCGCCCCGAACCGGTATACACCGATTTAACCACCTCGGTTTTCCTTCGGTTTGTTTTTTTCGGTTTATTAAATTAGGTTTTGTTATTTTTTTGCGAACGTTGGCTAGTTAGGTCTTCGTAGCGAACGGATTCGTTAGTTAGCGTTCGGCAGCGAACATTCACTATTTAGAATTTTCTTTTTCTGTTTATTTACGTCAGGGACCTATCCGTGAATATATTTATTTATAGATTGGCCCCTAGTTTTCAAACACTCACAACTTTTTACTCGTTTATCCAAATCCAACAAAACCAACGCCCACTTCTTTGTTATGATCCCCTCTATCCAGTAATCCAACTCAAACATGTTTTTGAACGTTTAAAATTTGAATTATATCAGATTTGTATTTGAACTTCGTTTGATCGTAACTTGAGTTTCGTAGCTCCGTTTGAGTTGATTCTTTTTGCAAAGCAAAGCTCTTGACCTAGACATTCTGATAAGGCCAAATTCACATAATTTTGGTACTGTTAGAAATTGTTTTATGTTGCAAGAGTTATTTGTTTGGTTTTGATGTTTTCCGAATCGTCTTCTTCGTTCTTTCCGATCTTTTGAGTGATTGCTTATGTGTGGTTACTATTGCTTGCTCACGATAGATTGACCGGGGTGTGATGAATAGAACTATCAGGAGTTGAGTGCGAATCATCTTCATCAACATTGCAGGCAAGTTCACACTTTGATCATACCTTTTCTCATACCCAGTTTTATGCATTAGTTCAATCCTCCAAACAATTGCATGATTAGGATCTGAATTAAATTGTGGGTTTTGGGAAGTAGATTGAGGTAGCACCTATTACCTGTTTTATTTTCAAACCCTTGGGAGTTACTTCTACGTTTGCTTATTATGCCATGCTATGCTAGTACACATGGATTGGGTGAGTGAATTTCCATGACAGATGTGAGATTGTTAATTAATGGTTTATTTAAGGTGGCAACTTAAACACACATCTGGGTGGATTGAGGCACCAGGTTACTCCAAGACTTGCCTGTCTAGGCACCTGGGTTTCCAGGACTTGCATGTTTTTCTTCGGACCGCCACCCAGGCTCAAAGGGATCATGAGATTATTCAAACTAGAAACTTACGTGTGCAGCCAAAAGCCATTATGGGCTCTGGCATAGTTGGTTAAGTCGTGCGAACTCTTACGGGTAGACTAGCAGATGTAGGGGAAAGTAGGTGTACCGGTCTACCCTATGTATGGTGCTAGCGCTTCCGAAAGACTATGTCTCGGTCATCCATTTCTCAAGCATCATGTAGTGCGAGAAATCCAACGGAGGCGATCGAGTCTTGGGGGGAAAAGTGCGCAAACCTCTGCAGAGCGTATAAACTAATCATGGTTAGTCGTGTCCCCGGTTATGGACGTTTTGAGTATCTAGTACTTGGATATCATGTGAATCTCATCATGTTACTTTAATTAATATTGTTGGGTTTTAATGAGTACTTTTAATTGGGATTGAGAATGTTGTCAACCATTCTCAATGTTTAACAACCACCATGATAGTTAAATAAATTTATTCCTTTGCAATTGGGAAAAATTGGCTTTTCGCAAAAACATTATAACCATAGAGCCTCCACCAGCCATATATGCATGTAGTGATAGACTTTATTCATCATTGCTCTATGGTGTGAATTTGCCAGTACATTCAATGTACTTACCCTCTGTGGCTGCAACGTCTTATGTTGCAGGATCTTACGACGAGTAAGTGATACGTTATGGTTACGATTTCCTATACTCAACTTTGCCGTTGGTGTTGATGGGAATCCACAACCTTGTTGCTTCCGCTATTTTGGATTGAGGTAATAGTACTTGCGTTATTTTATACATGTGATTTACCTCTGTTATAAATCCTCGAGTACTGTGTGTGTCAGCATACCGATCCAGGGATGACACTTACGCACAGAGACTTGACCGTCTGAGGTTGGGTCGCTACAAGATGGTATCAGAGCACATGTTGACTGTAGGACGTGACCCTAGAAACTGACAAGCCCATAGGAAAGATTTTTCTCTACAACTTTCTTTTCAAAAGAATCTTTTACCTCTCTTCTCTTCTGAGATTATTCAAAAATTCCTTTTAGTGAGACTATACCCCTTTCCCCTTTTGACCCCATGGAGATTCGACTGATGAGACCACTCCAAGGAGTACAAGATATCGGACAACTAAGACCATTCGGAATGAAGAGGATTTTACCATACATTATGATAATGGAAACTACAACTGTTGAAGACTAGGAGAATATGAAGAATTTCCAGATTTGGTATGACCAAGGAAGGCTACACTTATGGAACTTGACAGACTATGGAAGCTGTCAATACCCGAGATCAAGGTGTATCGGAGAAAGACCTGAACATGGAGTGTTAGAACTCAAAGTTTTGTCAAGAAAACCCTAAGACAGGAGATATCAACTATGGGTCAATGACTAGGGTAGAAATATGGATATCCAAGATGTTATCGCTCTCTTATGCTATTATTACCGTGTTGAGTAAAAGCACGCATCTTTTGGAAGAATTGGATGACAAAAGGGCTAATGGAGCATCCATCAGCAAAGGATGCAGTTTTAACCTTAGCTGGTGTATCACCGGGATCTGTAGTATTACATCAAGAAGTTTAAGATGGACATGCAGGAAGCTATATTTTACAAGGAGGCAATTCTTGAAGAATTCAGGAACCTGAAGCTGAAAGTAGCCAAGCTGGAGAAGCAAAACCTCGAGATACCGGAGATTCGTCAGGAACTGAAGAACAGTAGTACCATGGTTCATGACAAGGATGTTGTAACCCAGAAGTTTGGAGTGCAACTCGAGAACATTAAAGGACGTCACGAGAGACTTCTCGTCAATAGAGATGATTTGGCGAAAGAACTTGAGAAGGACAAGCATGATCAGAAGAAGCTATTGGAGACATGACCAAGACTTGAAGAGTTGGATGACGTTGAGATCTATAGACCATTAGAAGACCAAACCCCTGTTTTATACTTACGTTAGATGCGACGATTGTGAGTTGTCATTTGTTTGTTGTTTTTCCGACAACCACAATAAAACCTGTCTTCTCAAAACTATTGTTTGTACTGTGTGCATCCCTCTCGATCTCTCTTATCCCACCCCAAACCCATGGACCCAATAGAGGATGAATGAAGATGAGCTCATATTTTCTGGACCGATGAGCCAATAGGAGACAGACCAATGGATTCAGAACATGGAGGATCACATGAATTATAACACTATAGCCGGAAAGGATATGGCCCAGCATGCTCTTCCGTTCTTTGAAAGAAGTGCTGCTACCTGATGGAGGATGTACCAAACCATCAATGGATGGCAAGGAGTAACTATTTGGGAAGAATTTAAGTTGACTCTGCTAAAGTCTCGGCTTGTGTCCCAGAAGTTGAAGCCTTATGGAAAGGATATGAAAAACCTTGTGCAAACAAGCTTTGTGGAGAAATGTGACACAACCATAAAGAAAACAAGGACGAATACCCTCATAAGCGGAGGATTTCCAAAGGAGTTAGCCGAGGATCTCAGGGAACTTCGGTTGGAGATTGTTCCCAAAGGTTTTGTTGCAGCAATGGAAGTTCAGTTTACCTTGTTGGGAAAGATCCGTGAAGCTTAGAAGGATGACAAAGAGATTTCTGAGTTAAAAGAGAGGATGAGCAAAGGAAAGGCCAAAGGTTTTCTTAAGGATGAGCACAACACCTTATGGTTCGAGGACCGTGTATATGTGCTCAATAATGCAAAGATCGGGAAGTAAATACTTCAAGAGGCTTATGACTCACCATACTCGATTCGCCCTCGAAACACCATGATGTATTTGGATTTGAAGGAGTGTTTCTGGTGAACTGGTATGAAGAAGGATATTATGGAGTATGTAGGTGATGTATGCCAGAGAGAGTAAAAGTAGAGCATCAGAAGCCAGCAGGATTACTACAGCCTATGCCGATACCCGAATGGAAGTGGGGATAAGCTTGGCATGGATTTCATTACTGGATTTCTCAGAACCCGATCAGGATATGATTCTATCTGGGTAGTAGTTGATTCGCTTAACCAAAGTGGCTCACTTTATTCCAGTGAAAACCACCTATACAAGTCAGAAGTTGGCCAAGATATATTTGACCAGGATCCTATGTCTGCATGGAGTTCTGAGGACCATCTTATCGGATAGAGGAACACAGTTTACCTCAAAGTTTTGGAATCAGCTGCACCACACTTTGGGTACTAGGCTAGAGTTCACTACAGCCTTTCATCCGCAGACAGATTGATAGACCGAGAGAGTCAATCAGATTCTGGAGGACATGTTGACAGTGTGTACGCTAGATTATGGATCTAGTAGGGATGATAATCCACCTTACACGGAGTTCTCATACAATAACAGTTACCAAGCCAGTTTGAAGATGGCCCTTTTTGTAGCTTTGTATGGAGAAGGAGCCAGACACCGTTGATGTGGGATGAAATTGGAGACCGTCAGTTGTTTGGATCAAATGTGATCAAGGATTCAGAAGAGAATGTTAAGTTGCTTCGAGATAGACTGAAGGTAGCTCAGTCCTGGCAGAAGATTTATGCAGAATCAAAAATGCAAGGAGGTAGTCTATGAAATTGGAGACAGAGCATGTCTTCGTGTGTCCCCTCTGCGAGGAGTTAAACGATTTGGAGTTAAGGGAAAGTTAGCCCCGAGATTTGTAGGACCATACCGAGTTTGGAGCATATGGGAGAACTGGCCAACAAGTTGGAGTCACCCGAAGCACTTTCAGGAGTTCATGATGTGTTTCACGTTTCCCAGTTGAAGAAGTGCCATGCAGAGATGGCCAATATTACCCTGTGAGGAGATTTGACCCTGGAAAGGATAATGATGTTCCACGAAGTGGAGTATGGACTTCATAAGTATAAGTTTTTATCTCGGTATGTGGGATATCCCACGAGGATGAAGAGATGAATTACTATTGGATATAAAGGAGGTATGATGTTGGAAATATGGATCAATGGGAATTCCATGATGAGTCTGAATAATCATGTCCTAGTTTGGTGCCAATAGAAGGAAGGAAGACAGTACAATTGTATGGATTTATGAATACTAGGAAGTTGGAAGTTGGAATAATGACCAGAAGCCCGAGGTTAAGTTCAAGGACTACAAGTGATGAGATGGACCATAACCCACAGGCCCCAGGACCTGCCAAGAAGCAAGCACACTTTTGCTGAAGGACAAACCGTGGAAGAAGTTACGATTTCATCAACCGACGATTCTATAGGAGTTTACGCAAAACCTGAGAGTTGTTAAGGAACGGTAGATGTTTGTTTGGCTTGCAGAATCAATGGATTTATCAGAACTTGGTTTGTCGACAAGAGAAATTCTGCAATGCTTGTGAGGATGACCGAGTGTTAGAATGCGAGATTCGCTAAACCATATACAAGATAATGATTTGGGTGCGGGATGGATTGATCACCATACCGACTTACTCTTATTATTCGCCCTGTTATGTGGGATGGTAAATCTGAGTGACTTACCTATAGTAGAGAGACGATGATCAAAACCTTGTTTGAACATTAGAATGGTATAAGTATTCTTCCCTTGTACAAGGTAGCTGTTGCCAATCGTAGGATATACGGTGAGGTTCAGCTCAGACCACTTTCCTGCAGGAGAAACCATAAATTGTTGACCACCATGAGATATCGATAGTTGTTTAGTATTGGCGCCAGACCAGTCAGCTAAGAAGACCCAGTCTCGGAATAACCTTACCAAGATGAAAGGACAGAAGAATTGAGGAAAAAGGTTATGCCGCTACCGGAAGAGCCAGAGAAGGAATTTTCCCGAGAATCCGAGAAGATCGACACTGCCAACAATAAGGATGGAGTATATGAGTTTTGATGGAACCGTAACAATGCTTTTAAGGGTGGTAGCACCCGAGACCCCAGAGACGAACGTTGGATTTTGAAGACCCCCAACCCTAACCTATTTCTTGCTAGCCTCTCCGAATCTCGAGGACGAGATTCATTTTAACGGTGGTAGGTTTGTAACATCCCAAAATTCTAAATTTTGGAATGTTATAACAAAAAGATAGATTTGATTGATTGCTTGATTGATTGACAGAAATTCGAAACTTTTTGAAAATTAAATGAGAGGGAATAAAAGGACTTTCCCAAACTTTCATTTTTCATTTGTGGTCTCCGTGAATTCAAATTCTTTTCACCACAAAACCCTGGAGAGAAGATGACATGACTTCTTCCATTTATTTAAATGACAAGGGGTGTTGAAAATATTTGAATTTCATTTGAAATTATTTCCAATTCATAAACTTCAAGCAACTCAATGATTTTTATGAGAGAAGATAAAATGACTTCTTCAAAACATATGAAATATGAGTTGGGAGTTTAAAAGAATTAAATTCAAAGTTCTTTTGAATTTATTTTCAAGTTGGAGTTATTTGAGTTTTATTCAAATTATTTTTCTCCAAAAATAAAATATATGGAAAATAGGGTAACATGATTCCCTACATCAGAAAATTGGAGAGAAATAAATTTGAATTAATTTGGTATTTTAAAAATGATTTTTATTGGATTTTACTAGGGCAGAAGCACTCTTTGCTTTATTTGAATTTGTGTGTATTTTATTTGACTCTAGAAAAATGTTCATCTTGTAGGAAATCTTTTTATGAAAATTTTGATATATTATATACCTATATAATATATTTGTTATTTTATGCTTTTATTTTTTTTTGTGAAAATGTTTTATAAAAAAATCTCTTCGGACCGACTGGGCCGAAGCCCAGCTGGCCCAGCGCCGCACTGGCCAACCCCAAGTCGTCCCCGATCTCCAGCGGGAGACCGAGCCCCGCACGACTCCGCCGCCGCTGCCGAGTCCCGGTCGGGCACGCCTCCCCTTGCCCCTCCTCCACGCCTCCCGAGGCCGCCCCTCCCCCTATAAAGCCGCCCCGGACCCCCTCTCCCTCTTTTTTTCGCGCTACCGCCACACCTCTCGCCGCGCTCACGGAAGCCGCCGTGCCAGCGAGATCCATCGCTGCCGCTCCGCTCTGTTCCATCGCCGGGAACCACCGCCGACGCCGCCAACCTCCTCGCCTCACCGCGCCACCCCTCCCCGACCACTTCGCCGCCGCCCTCGACGACTGGAGACGCCACCCTGGCCGAACCCGAACCGCCACCGTTGCACCAGAGATCAGCCGGAAAACCGCCGCCGCTGGTTTTCGATAGAAAACCGCCCCGAACCGGTATACACCGATTTAACCACCTCAGTTTTCCTTCGGGTTTTTTTTTGGTTTATTAAATTAGGCTTTGTTATTTTTTTGCGAACGTTCGCTAGTTAGGTCTTCACAGCAAACGGATTCGTTAGTTAGCGTTCGGCAGCGAACGTTCACTATTTAGTCTTTTCTTTTTCTGTTTATTTATGTCAGGGACCTATCCGTGAATATATTTATTTATAGATTGGCCCCTAGTTTTCAAGCACTCACAACTTTTTACTCGTTTATCCAAATCCAACGAAACCAACGCCCACTTCTTCGTTATGATCCCCTCTATCCAGTAATACAACTCAAACATGTTTTTGAAAGTTGAAAATTTGAATTAGATCAGATTTGTATTTGAACTTCGTTTGATCGTAACTTGAGTTTCGTAGCTCCGTTTGAGTTGATTCTTTTTGCAAAGCAAAGCTCTTGACCTAGACCTTCTGATAAGGCCAAATTCACATAATTTTAGTACTGTTAGAAATTGTTTTATGTTGCAAGAGTTATTTGTTTGGTTTTGATGTTTTCCGAATCATCTTCTTCGTTATTTTCGATCTATTGAGTGATTGCTTATGTGTGGTTACTATTGCTTGCTCATGATAGATTGACCGGAGTGTGACGAATAGAACTACAAGGAGTTGAGTGTGAATCATCTTCATCAACATTGCAGGCAAGTTCACACTTTGATCATACCTTTTCTCATACCCAGTTTTATGCATTAGTTCAATCCTCGAAACAATTGCATGATTAGGATCTGAATTAAATTGTGGGTTTTGGGAAGTAGATTGAGGTAGCACCTATTACCTGTTTTATTTTCAAACCCTTGGGAGTTACTTCTACGTTTGCTTATTATGCCATGCTATGCTAGTCGACATGGATTGGGTGAGTGAATTTCCATGACAATTGTGAGATTGTTAATTAACGGTTTATTTAAGGTGGCAACTTAAACACACATCTGGGTGGATTGAGGCACCTGGTTACTCCAGGACTTGCCTGTCTAGGCACCTGGGTTTCCAGGACTTGCCTGTTTTTCTTCGGACCGCCACCCAGGCTCAAAGGGATCATGAGATTATTCAAACTAGAAACTTACGTGTGCAGCCACAAGCCATTATGGGCTCTGGCATAGTTGATTAAGTCGTGCAAACTCTTACGGGTAGACTCGCAGATGTAGGGGAAAGTAGGTGTACCGGTCTACCCTATGTAAGGTGCTAGCGCTTCTGAAAGACTATATCTCGGTCATCCGTTTCTCAAACATCATGTAGTGCGAGAAATCCAAGAGAGGCGATCGAGTCTTGTGGGGAAAAGTGCGCAAACCTCTGCAGAGTGTATAAACTAATCATGGTTAGCCGTGTCCCCGGTTATGGACGTTTTGAGTATCTAGTACATGGATATCATGTGAATCTGATCATGTTACTTTAATTAATATTGTTGGGTTTTAATGAGTACTTTTAATTGGGATTGAGAATGTTGTCAACCATTCTCAATGTTTAACAACCACCATGATAGTTAAATAAATTTATTCCTTTGCAATAGGGAAAAATTGGCTTTTCGCAAAAACATTATAACCATAGAGCCTCCACCAGCCATATATGCATGTAGTGATAGACTTTATTCATCATTGCTCTATGGTGTGAATTTGCCAGTACATTCAATGTACTGACCCTCTGTGGCTGCAACGTCTTGTGTTGCAGGATCTTACGACGAGTAAGTGATACGTTAGGGTTACGATTTCCTATACTCAACTTTGCCGTTGGTGTTGATGGGAATCCACAACCTTGTTGCTTCCGCTATTTTGGATTGAGGTAATAGTATTTACGTTATTTTATACATGTGATTTACCTCTGTTATAAATCCTCGAGTACTGTGTGTGTCAGCATACCGATCCAGGGATGACACTTATGCATAGAGACTTGACCGTCTGAGGTCGGGTCGCTACACCATGCTTGCTAATTATACTTTTAAATGTGGAATACCAAAGAAACTAGTAGATCCAGGAGTACCAACTATACCATGCTCCATTTAAAGAAACTATGTTAAAATTGCTTTATGTGATCTTAGAGCTGGTGTTAGTATTATGCCTCTCTATTAATATCGTAGACTTGATTTGAATAAGTTGACACCTACTGAAATATCTTTGCAAATGGCCGATAAATCAACTGCTATACCTGTCGGTATTTGTGAGGATGTGCCTGTTGTGGTTGCAAATGTTAGTATTTTAACGGGCTTTGTTATTCTTGATATTCCCGAGGACGATAGTATGTCAATTATCCTTGGTAAACCCTTTTTGAATACTATAGGGGCTGTTATTGATTGCAACAAAGGCAATGTCACTTTTCATGTTAATGTTAATGAGCATACGGTACACTTTTCGAGGAAACAACCTCAAGTCCATAGTATCAATTGTATTGGAAAAATCTCCACGATTACTATTGGAGGTTTTGAATTTCCTCTTCCTACTATCAAGAAGAAATATGATATTCTTATTGTTGGGGACATGCATATCCCCGTTGAGGTAACTTAGTGCTATTCGGAGATTCTCCGGTTTCATGCGATTCGGAATGAGTTTGTTAAAAAGACTTGATCAACCTTGTTAGTGGATTCCTTTTGATGAGCATGAGATGGATGAAGTTAGAAAGCACAACTCTCTGTACCCTCCTTTTACTTTCTGTTATTTAGATTAAATAAAGCAAAAATAGTATTTTTCTGTCCGTTTTCTGATTTATCCTTGCAATGAAAAATACCTCGAAAATACAAGTTCTCCTAATGTCCCGAAAATGAAATATGATTTTTTTTGTAGAATATTTAAGAATATTTGGCACTAAGAATACATCAGGGGGCCACACCACCTGGCCACGAGGGTCCAGGGTGCGCCACCTGCCTCGTGGGCCCCACGTGGCCCCCCTACACTTATTCCTGCACACAGACACTTCGTCTTCCTCCAGAAAAAATCACCACATACCTCAAACTCGTGTTCTAGCTCGTTTTGCTGCGATTTTCGATCTCCTTGCTCAATGCTTCATTCACAAAACTGTTTTGGGGGATTGTTCTTCGGTATGTGAATCCTCCAATGGTCCAATTAGTTTTTGTTCTGGTGCTTTATTTATTGAAAATTTCTGCTGCTAAGGTGACCCTGTTCTTGAGCTTGCATATCAAATTTATATGGTCAAAAGTAGTTCTAATGCATGATATAGCCTCTAGAGCACTTGTGGGAGTAGTTGCTATCAATTTTGTCGAGTTTGGTTCACTTTTATTTTGAGTCATTAAATTTTTCAGGAATTTTCAGAGAAAGAAAATGATGAAGAGATTGTTGAGGGGCTCTTCGAGCCAAAGCTTGAAGGATAAGGAAAGTGAGGAAAATAAGAAGCCCAAATATAATCTCCCTCGCACTATGGAGGTTCGGCCGTGTGAATGGCCTTGTGGTAAGTTCTTGAAGGTAGCCGGGATTCATGATGATTTTTATCATTTGGCAGAGAATGTAGGCTTCACTGACTTCCTCCACGACCAACGCGAACAGTATCTCCTACTCAATAATATTTTCGTGCAAATTTTTTACTTTCGTCCTAGGAAGTCACCACCTTCGATGGAGTTTCATTTATATGATGTGGTTAAGGAGATGTCATTGTATGATTTTTGTCGGGTCTACAAGATACCCTTTGAGGGCAGCATAGAGGAACCACACCGTAATGATGTGGAGGGGTTTATTGTTATGATTGCTATAGGGGAAACGAGGAAAGTTTTGGGTACAAGAATTACTAGCATAAATTTTTCCTGTTCTACGTTACTTTGCAATATTTGCTAGTAGATGCTTAATTGGTCGCAGGACAGTGGTAATCTTAGTACACCTGATATTGTTATTTTGCGCCATGCTTTGTTGTCATTGCAATACTTTACTTTGCAATATTTCGTGATACAACTTTCAGTTTAGGTGTTGTCATTGCTAAGCGATTAAGTCTGAACCGTACAAAGGGCCCCATCTTCGGTGGCATCTTTGCTTCGCGCCTTGCTGCACACTTTAATATACCTATTAGGCATTATGGAAAAGAAGAAAAGTTTCTGCCCTCTGTTTTTCTAGATTATAAGAGTATGGTAGCACATGATTTTATTGTTAAAAATAAGAAGAAACTGCTTAAGTATAATTTGATATTTGATAAAAATTATTGTGAGACTATTACATTGCCTGCACCATCTTCGTTTAACATATTTTCAGGCAAGTACCTCCTTTTTCCGGAGGACATTCATGCATACTTGAGTGCGACACCTGCTCCAGAGGATGAGCCGAAGCCACAACTTGACCCTTATCGACAGTCTGTTTATCAGTGGGATCTGGAGGAGATTGCTAACCGGTGGCACCCTGAGGACCCTCCTCAACACACCGGAGAGGGTCACTTTCATCCGTGGGCATGGACCAACTTAGGCCAAAAGCCTAACCTTGGGGGAATTCCAGCTAAGTCCAATGAACGTGCACTATTATTATTATCCACACCGTTCGGTCGTGCAAGTGAAAGGCAATCATGACGATATATGATGGAATGATTGAGATGAGAGAAGCTGGTATGAACTCGACCTATCTTGTTTATGTAAATATGATTAGCTCATCATTCCTGATTCAGGCTATTGTGAATGAAACATCTTTGAAATGATAATTAGAGATTATAGTTGCTCATGGCATGCTTATTTAGCTAGGAGCTTATGATGAGGACATCAATACCATTGTTACACCTACAACCCCTACTGCTACATATACTGGACCAATTACTAGAGCTCGCGCACACCAATTAAATTATCAGGTACTTTCATTGCTTAGTAATGATTCTAATGTTCATGAGAATATGATGCTGCCTAAATTGGATACATTTGTTTTGCTTACAAATGAAGGGCCTGACATGGAGAAGAGGGATGAACACTGGAGCAAGACCAAGCATGCAGATGATGGCATGCACAAGGGGAACAAGAATGGAGTCACAAGTGATGATTTCAGGACTTTGAAGCCACCATAATGAGTGCATGAAGTCTTGGACGAAATATACAAGATGCCACTTCATAAATTTCGTCTAGACGCTACTCTAGCTGCTGCATCACCTTATTATTGGGCCCAAGTAATTTCAAAATACATAAGTATAGGCTATTTTTAGAGTCCGTATGTGCGGGAAACAAGAGATAGGGTTGGTTTCGGACCCCTTCCCCAAGGGCCACGAAATCCCCCTCTTCCTCCATATATACAGCCCTTAGGGCACCGTTTAGACTTTGGGGTTTTGTTTAGATTAAAAGTTCGCCATAGCTGCAACTTCGCGTACTTTGTTTGTGTTCAACGACCAGACTAAGACGTCACAGAACCCCATCTTGATCAATAAAGCTTTTATCTTATATTCGCAATATCCAGATTGCAATCTTAATTTCTTGCTTGTTCTTCGTTTGCTCACAGGAAATAGACCCTCATGGTCAGGTTGATTGTGCTCCGGCGTGGTCAATAACCTCTCGGAGTTGGTTTAGCGATTGCTAAGGCGCGATGTCCTCACACGTACGTAGTCGGATCGTCAAAGTCTACTCCCCCGAAACGATAATCACCATCCCATCGAAATACGGGACACCTTTGCCTCTATCAGTTTATAATGGTTTACCTTGTGCGCCAACATGCTATTAAAATGGTTGTGATGTGGTATGATAGGGTGGTATCCTCCTTTGAACGATTCGAGTGGTTTGACTTGGCACATGTTCACGCATGTAGTTCAAATAAAATCAACATAGCCTCCACGATATTTATGTTCATGGTGATTTATATCCTACTCATGCTTCCACTCATCGTTGATTAATCTTAATGCATGTTCATGACTGTTGTCGCTCTCTAGTTGGTCGCTTCCTAGTCTATTTCTAGCCTTCAATTATACTAAGCGGGAATACTGCTTGTGCATCCACTTCCATAAACACCAAACTTATTCATTATGAGGACGGAAACCACCCTCTGTTTAAGCCCAAAATGTTCCAAAAACGCACTTGATAAAAAAATTGGCTATCCTATTTTTAGGTGTTTCCAAGCATATTGAGACAGTCGCCGTTATAGAAAGTTTTTTTTGAGCCTTTTCTAGTTTTTGGGTCTGGGCAGTAAAAAAAAATTGGTCGCAAAAAATTTCGTGTCTCCCCTGTTATCTTCACTTGGGAAGAGTTTTGAGACACTCGCCATTATAGTGATTTTCGGCAAAAAAAAAGAGGAGCGCAAAAAAAGAGCAAAAAAATATTTCAGAGTGTGCTTTGCCCTTGTTTCTGTGCAGCACCGTGATTTTGTTAGTGTTCTAGGCTCACGTCTCTAGCACGGTCTAGCCTAGGAGCAGCACAGTACCGTCGTTGAGCGTTTATTCAACTTTGCATCTTTGAATTGGTTATTGCTGACCCTTTTTGCTACCATATCGTAAGCCTTCCCAGCTCCACATACATCTACGTCATGCGTTTGACTCTCCCTGGTAATCGCTCTATCCAAGCTTCGAGAGTTTTGACTACAACGGTTGCCAATCACCACCTACTGCTGGGTAAGAACTGGTAAGAATTTGAGATTCACTTGAAGGATTTGTGAACACCACCATCACTACCACTTCCTAGTAGTCTGTAGGATCATATTCTTTTGTGTCTCTAGTGCTGCTAACCATGGTAGAATCACAAGGCGATGAGACTGATTGGGAGAACATGACGAACAAACAGCTACATGATAAATTTCAGCAAATGATGAGTGGACGGGTGCAAGATGTGCTAAACAGATTTGAAGAGGCCATGGAGAAGATAGATGGCATTGAGAAGACGTTCGAAACAAAACTCGATAACAAGTTTAATGAATTGCTCGCGCGTCTTCCACCACCACCGCTGGCTACACCTGTCGCACCTCTACAACAACAACAACTACAACTGCGCCTTCCAAATCAAGTGGGATGAGCACAGCGCGTTCCAATTGATCTTGGTCAAAATTCTAGTGCCGCTGTACCTATTGTTGATGCTTCTTTGGCTCCTGCTACTGCTGCTGCTGGTACCCAGGAGGATGATGATTATGCGGGCAATTATGAGGATGAGGTTGATCAAAATCAGAACTACGTGCAGCCACCAGCACCACCACCAGCAGGTCGACCTCAGGTATATAATCGCAATGGTAGGCCTACACCACCACCTCAGGTACGAGATCATGACCGTGTTCCTAAACTGAAATTGAATATTCCACCATTTGAGGGTAGATATGTTCCTGATATATATCTTACTTGGGAGTTAGAAACTGAACAATGTTTTACATGTTTATAATATCCCGAGGAGAGATAGGTTGCTGCTGCTGTTTGTGCTTTCACTAGTTTTGCATGTGTATGGTGGTATGAACATTGTAGATTATATCCTATTCCAGCTACTTGGGCTTCTATTAAAACTTCTATGCGTACTCATTAGGTTCCACCATATTATCAACGTGAATTGCTTCAAAAATTGCAGCATTTAAGACAAGGAAAAACTTCCGTAGAAGAATATTATCAGGAATTACAAACTGGCATGATTAGATGTGGTATTGTTGAGGAGAATGAAGCTATGCTTGCACATTTTATGGGTGGAATAAATAGAGAGATTCAGACCATTCTAGAGTATAAGGAGTATACTAATATCACTCGTTTATTCCATCTTGCTTGTAAAGATGAACGTGAAGTGCAGGATCGACAAGCATTGGCGCGAACTAACTTTTCTGCAGGTCGACCTGCATCATGGACACCGCGTGCATCCTCTACTTACACTACACCAGCACCTCCATCAGCTGCCACCTCCAGCCGTGATACAAGAAAGCAGGCACAACCACCACTATCTGCCAAGAGCACACCTGCCGGGCTTGCACATAGCTCTTCTTCTTCCATGGCATCAACAGGGCACACAAGTGATATTATTTGTCGTCATTGTAAGGGAAGAGGACATTATGTGCGAGAATGCAAATCTCAGCGTGTGATGATTGCTACTGAGAATGGTGGGTATGAATCCGCTAGTGACTATGATGAGGAGAGTTTGGCTCTTATTATACGTGAAGAACACAGTGGAGATGGTTCTGATCATGAGACGCAATACATGGCTCCTGAAGATGCTGACAGGTATGAATGTTTAGTTGCTCAACTTGTTCTGAGTGTGCAGGTCACTCAAGCTAAGCAAAATCAGAGGCATAATTTGTTCCATACAAAGGGAGTTGTGAAGGAACATTCTGTGCGTGTCATCATAGATGGAGGGAGCTGCAACAACTTGGCTAGCATGGAGATGGTGGAGAAGCTATCTCTCACCACAAGACCACATCCACATCCTTACTACATCAATGGTTCAACAACAATGGTAAGGTTAAGGTAACACGTATTGTTCGTGTGCATTTTAGTATCTCTATATATGCTGATTATGTTGATTGTGATGTGGTACCTATGCAAGCATGTTCCTTATTACTTGGTCGACCATGGCAATTTGATAAAAATTCTGTACACCATGGTAGAAACAATCGGTATACTCTTGTTCATAAGGATAAAAATATTACTTTGCTTCCTATGACTCCTGATTCCATTTCGAAAGATGATATTAATAGAGCTAATAAAGAAAAACAGGAGAAGAATAAGAGTGAAAATCAGATAGTGGCAAAAGAATTTGAGCAACAAATGAAGCCTAATAATAAACCATCTAGTGTTGCTTCTGAAATTAAATTGAAAAGTGCGTGTTTATTTGCCACCAAATCTGATATTGATGAGCTAGATTTCAGCAAATCTGTTTGCTATGCTTTTGTGTGCAAAGAGGCATTATTTTCATTCGAGGACATGCCTTCCTCTTTGCCTCCTGCTGTCACTAACATTTTGCAGGAGTTCGCTGACGTCTTTCCACAAGACGTGCCACCGGGATTACCGCCTACTCGAGGGATTGGGCATTAGATTGACTTAATTCCCGGTGCTTCACTGCCAAACTGTGCGCCATACCGTACCAATCCAGAGGAGACGAAGGAGATTATGCGTCAAGTACAGGAGCTTCTCGACAAAGGTTATATACGCGAATCCCTTAGTCCTTGTGTTTTTCCTATTATTCTAGTGCCAAAAAAGGATGGTACATCGCGTATGTGTGTTGATTGTAGAGGCATTAATAATATTACTATTCGTTATCGTCATCCTATTCCTAGGCTAGATGATATGCTTGATGAATTGAGTGGCTCCACAATATTCTCCAAAGTTTATTTGCGTAGTGGATACCATCAAATTCGTATAAAATTGGGGGATGAATGGAAAACAACATTTAAAACTAAGTTTGGATTATATGAGTGGTTAGTCATGCCTTTTGGGCTAACTAATGCACCTATTACTTTCATGAGATTAATGAACGAAGTTTTACGTGCTTTCATTGGATGATTTATAGCAGATCTTTGGAGGAACATTTGGAACATTTACATGCTGTTTTTATTGCTCTACGTGATGCACGTTTGTTTGGTAACCTTGGGAAGTGCACATTTTGCATCGACCGAGTATCTTTTCTTGGCTATGTTGTTACTCCACAGGGAATTGAAGTTGATAAAGCCAAGATTGAAGATATTGAGAGCTAGCCGTAACCCAAAATGGTCACACAAGTGAGGAGTTTTCTTGGCCTCGCTGGATTTTATAGGCGTTTTGTGAGAGATTTCAGCACCATTGCTGCACCTCTCAATGAACTTACAAAGAAAGATGTGCCTTTTATTTGGGGTACCGCACAGGAAGAAGCCTTCACGGTATTGAAAGACAAGTTGACACATGCTCCTTTACTCCAACTTCCTGATTTTAATAAGACTTTTGAGCTTGAATGTGATGCTAGTGGAATTGGATTAGGAGGTGTGTTATTACAAGATGGCAAACATGTTGCATACTTTTCCAAAAAATTGAGTGGGCCTAGTCTGAACTATTCTACTTATGATAAGAATTATATGCTCTTGTTCGGACTTTAGAAACATGGCAACATTATTTATGGCCCAAAGAATTTGTTATACAATCTGATCATGAATCTTTGAAACACATTAAAAGTCAAGCAAAACTGAACCATAGACATGCTAAATGGGTTGAATTCATTGAGACTTTCCCATATGTCATTAAACACAAGAAGGGTAAATAAAATGTTATTGCTGATGCATTGTCTTGTCACAACTTGACTTTAAAATATTTGGTTTGGAGACCATCAACGATCAATATGTGCATGATGCTGAATTTAAAGATGTATTGCAGAATTGTAAAGAAGGGAGAACATGGAACAAGTTCATCGTTAACGATGGATTTGTATTTTGTGCTAACAAGCTAAGCATTCCAGCTAGCTCCGTTTGTCTTTTGTTGTTGCAGGAGGCGCATGGAGGAGGATTAATGGGACACTTTGGCGTGAAGAAGACGGAGGATATACTTGCTACACATTTCTTTTGGCCATAGATGAGATGGGATGTTGAGCGTTTTGTTGCTCGCTGCACTACATGTCAAAAAGCTAAGTCACGACTCAATCCTCATGGTTTATATATGCCTTTGCCTGTACCTAGTGTTCCTTGGGAGGATATATCTATGGACTTTGTTTTAGGTTTACCTCGAACAAAGAAGGGGAGGGATAGCATATTTGTTGTCATGGATAGATTCTCGAAAATGGCACACTTTATACCATGTCATAAAAGCGATGATGCTGTTAATGTTGTTGATTTGTTCTTTCGTGAAATTATTCGCTTGCATGGTGTGCCAAATACTATCATTTCATATCGTGATACTAAATTTCTTAGCCACCTTTGGAGATGTTTATGGGATAAGTTGGGGACTAAACACTTTTAGTACTACTTGTCACCCCCAAACTGATGGACAAACTGAAGTAGTCAATAGAACATTGTCTGCTATGCTTAGGGATGTTTTGAAGAATAATAAGAAAATGTGGGAAGAATGCTTGCCTCATATTGAATTTGCTTATAATCGTTCATTGCATTCTACTACTAAGATGTGCCCTTTTGAAATTGTGTATGGTTTTCTACCGCGTGCACCTATTGATTTGTTGCCTCTTCCATCTTTGGAGAAGGTTAATTTTGATGCTAAACAACGTGCTGAATTGATCTTAAAACTACATGAGTTAACTAAGGAAAACATAGAGCATATGAATGCTAAATATAAACTTGCTGGAGATAAGGGTAGAAAACATGTTGTCTTTGCACCTGGAGATCTTGTTTGGTTACATTTGCGTAAGGATAGGTTTCCTAAATTGCGCAAATCAAAGCTAATGCCATGTGCTGATGGTCCTTTTAAGGTGTTAGAGAAAATAAATGATAATGCATATATACTTCAGCTGCCTGCAGATTTTGGGGTTAGTCCCACTTTTAATATTTCAGATTTGAAGCCTTATTTGGGTGAGTAAGATGAGCTTCCGTCGAAGACGACTTCATTTCAAGAAGGGGAGGATGATGAGGACATCAATACCATTGTTACACCTACAGCCCCTACTGCTACATATACTGGACCAATTACTAGAGCTCGCGCACGCCAATTAAATTATCAGGTACTTTCATTGCTTGGTAATGATTCTAATGTTCATGAGAATATGATGCTGCCTAAATTGGATACATTTGTTTTGCTTACAAATGAAGGGCCTGGCATGGAGAAGAGGGATGAACACTGGAGCAAGACCAAGCATGGAGATGATGGCATGCGCAAGGGGAACTAGAACAGAGTCACAAGTGATGATTTCAGGACTTTGAAGCCACCATAATGAGTGCATGAAGTCTTGGTCGAAATATACAAGATGCCACTTCATAAATTTCGTCTAGAGGCTATTCTAGGTGCTGCGTCACCTTATTATTGGGCCAGGCCCACGTAATTTCGAAATACATAAGTATAGGCTATTTGTAGAGTCCGTATGCGTGGGGAAACAAGAGATAGGGTTTGTTTCGGACCCCTCCCCCAAGGGCCATGAAATTCCCGCCTCTTCCTCCATATATACAACCCTTAGGGCACTGTTTAGACTTTGGTTTTTTTTAGATTAAAAGTTCGTCATAGCTTCAACTTCGCGTACTTCTTTATGTTCAACAACCAGACCAAGACGTCACAGAAGCCCATCTTGATCAATAAAGCCTTCATATTACATTCGCACTATCCAGATTGCAATCTCAATTTCTTGCTTGTTCTTCGTTTGCTCACAGGAAATAGACCCTCGTCGTCAGGTTAATTGTGCTCCGGCATGGTCATTAACCTCTCGGAGTTGGATTAGCGATTGCTAAGGTGTGACGTCCTCGCACGTACGTAGTCGGATCATCAAAGTCTACTCCTCCGAAACGATAATAACCATCTCATCGAAAGACGGGACACCTTTGCCTCTATCAGTTTATAATGGTTTACCTTGCGTGCCAACATGCTATTAAAATGGTTCTGATGTGGTATGATAGGGTGGTATCCTCCTTTGCATGATTCAACTGGCTTGACTTGGCACATGTTCACGCATGTAGTTGAAACAAAATCAACATAGCCTCCATGATATTTATGTTCATGGTGATTTATATCCTACTCATGCTTGCACTCATTGTTGATTAATCTTAATGCTTGTTCTTGACTGTTGTCGCTCTCTAGTTGGTCGCTTCCCAGTCTCTTTCTAGCCTTCACTTGTACTAAGCAGGAATACTGCTTGTGCATCCACTTCCATAGACCACAAACTTATTCCTTATGAGTCCACCATACCTTCCTATATGCGGTATTTACCTGCCGTTCCAAGTAAATTTGTATGTGCCAAACTCCAAACCTTCAAATGAAATTCTGTTTTGTATGCTCGAACAGCTCATGTATCAACTAGGGTTGTCTATATCTTCCATGCTAGGTGGGTTATTCTCACGAGGAATGGACTCCGCTCCTCAGCCATGAGAAAATGGCTGGTAACTGGGATGCCCAGTCCCATGCTCAAATAAAAATAATTGCAAACAAAACTCCCCCAGGATTGTTGTTAGTTGGAGGCACCCATTGTTTCGGGCAAGCCATGGATTGATGCTTGTTCGTGGCGGGGGAGTATAAACTTTACCATTCTGGTTGGGAACCGCTTATAATGTGTATAGCATGGAAGATATCGAGATCTCTTGGTTGTTATGTTGACAATGAAAATATACCACCCAAAATATTATTTATCTCCATTTCAAAACTCGAGCTCTGGCACCTTTGCAAATCCTTGCTTCCCTCTGCGAAGGGCCTATCTATTTACTTTTATGTTGAGTCATCATCCTCTTATTAAAAAGCACCAATTGGAGAGCACCACTATCATTTGCATCCATTACTATTAATTTATATAGAGTATAACTATGACTGGATCTCTTTTACCATGATTTACAATGTCTAGTCAGTCGTTCATCTTCAGAGGTGCTCTGCATTTATGTTTTGCAGTCTCTGAAAGGGCTAGCAAGACACCATCTTGTTATGTCATATTATGATTGTTTTGAGAAAGTGTTGTCATCCGAGATTTATTATTATTGCTCGCTAGTTGATTATGCCATTGATATGAGTAAATATGAGGCCTAGATGTTATCGTGAATGTGGTTAGTTCATAATCTTTGCTGAAAACTTGAATGCTGCCTTTACATATTTGCAAAAACAAGAGCAAATAGAGTTTGTAAAAGTTTTTCTTTATCACTTTCAGTTCGTCAACTAAATTGCTTGAGGACAAGAAAAGGCTTAAGCTTGGGGGAGTTGATACGTCTCCATCGTATCTACTTTTCCAAACACTTTTGCCCTTGTTTTGGACTTTAACTTACATGATTTGAATGGAACTAACCCGGACTGACGCTGTTTTCAGCAAAATTGCCATGGTGTTATTTTTGTGCAGAAATAAAAGTTCTCGGAATGACCTAAAACTTCACGGAGAATATTTTTGGAATTAATAAAAAATACTGGCGAAAGAATCAAGACCAAGGGACCAACACACTGTCCACGAGGGTGGGGCGCGTGCCTGCCCCCTTGGGCATGCCCCCCTGTCTCGTGGGCCCCCTGAGGCTCCACCGACCTCAGCTCCAACTCCATATATTCACATTCGGGGAAAAAATTGGAGAAACAGATTCATTGCGTTTTACAATACGGAGCCGCCGCCAATGTCACATCCCTAGATCTGGTTTGCACTAGGCTAGCCCTTTATGTGTGCATCATGTTTAAGATTTCTCAGAAACTTGAAATGGGGATGACAGAAACCCCCAACACCCCCTTAATCCAACTAGGGTCAAATTAAATATTTTCCATCTACCCAAAATGGTCTTTAGAAACGTTCATCAATTTTGGAATGGGTGAAAACTTCTTCCAAAAATGATGCACACATTTCTAGGACATTTCTGGATTTTGGAGTTAATTCATACGTATTTGAATTTGGACAATTAAATGCTATATAATATTTTAAATGTCCAAATAATTCTGAACTTAAGTGAGGGCTG
The DNA here is from genome assembly GCA_963921465.1 of Triticum timopheevii. Lineage (NCBI taxonomy): Eukaryota > Viridiplantae > Streptophyta > Magnoliopsida > Poales > Poaceae > Triticum > Triticum timopheevii. Next base: position 336,272,743 of record OY997268.1, read on the forward strand.
TTGCAAATATTCCAATGAGAGCCCACAATTATTTTCAGGATTTTTGGAAATGTTCTGGTATTTTTAATAAAGCCCAGAAGTTACAGAGAAATAGAAAAACAGAAACAAATAAAGAGAGAGAGGGAGACTTACCCAACGCCCACCTGGCAGCCCACCTGGCCCAACTCCAGCTGGCGGCCCAGCCCACTGGCCTGAAGCGGCTGTCTTCAACCTCTGCCAGTAGGCAGAGGCGTGTCGACAGCGCGCGCGCCCGAGCTCCACTTCATGCTTGCCACCGAGGCGCCCCCGACGCGTCTGCAGATGCCCCGCAGCCCCCTCTGCCTCTCCCCTCACTCTCTGCTCTCTCCCTCTCCTCTGGCTCTCGCTCTCTCGCAGCCCCGAGCAACCCCAAGAGCCGACACAGTACGCCGACGATCACCAGCACGGCCACCGGCCACCCCACACCTCACCGACGCGCCCAGAAGCTCCACCAATTCGTCCTTGACCTCCTCACCAAGCCACGCCCCGCCGGACACCCTCGAACGCCGTCCACGCCGTCTTCTTCAACCTCAGTCCGCCAATATCGCCATCGCCGCCCCGCTTGCTTCGGCCCCTCCCCGAGCTCGCCGACCAGCCCTACACGATCCCCGTGAGCTTCTACACCGTTTCCCCCTTGTCTCCGCGACGTTTGCTAGTTCTATTCGCCGTTCCGCCGATGACCGAAACCCGCCGCCGCCTGTGACCGCCGCCGATGTGTCTCTGGCCATCTAATGGTCCGGCCATCGTGCCCGTTGCACTCCCCACATCGCGTAGGAGCCGTAGGTGCTAGCACCGCCCCGCCTAGGCCACTGCAGCAACGAGCCCGAGCTCGACCGAGCTTCGGCCGCCGCCGAGCTCGTCGCCGGCGCCACTCCGGCCTCTCCCCGGCCGTGCCACCACCATGGTTGGATGCGGACGAGCGTCCGCATCCCATACCCGTGCTTCGCGCGCCAAACGGCGCCCTGTAGGCGAATCCCGCAGCGCACCGCCGCGTCTGGACTCGCCGGCGGCTAAACGCCGGTGACCGTTGACCCTTGACCAGCGTGGGTTGACCCCACTGCCCGGTTTGACTCTCCCCTCTCTCTCACTGACTTGCGGGCCCCGCCCAGCTAATTAATCTAGTTTAGGTTTAAAACTTAATTAGTTTAACCTAGGTTAGTGCTAATTAAACTAGGTTAGTTAGTTAGCCACTGACACACGGGACCCACTGGTCAGTTTGACCTGGGCTGCCCCGTTGACTCGCTTACCTCATGCTGATGTCAGGCTGACGTAGTAATCCTTTTTCTGGAATTAGTTTAATTCCATTAATTCAGGAAATTCCAGAAAATAGCACAAACTTCAAAAATTCATAGTAATTCAACCGTAACTCCAAATCAAACAAATTATATATGAAAAATGATCAGAAAAATGCAATCTATCCATCTGTAGCATTTTCATGCATGTTAGAACACATTAACCTTGCTGTTTAGGTGAAACAAGTTAATGCACCTTTATGACTTCATATAATGGGTTTGCATTTGAATCTTTGGTTCAAATGGACTCATTTCAATCTGTTCTAGCTTACATTAGCCAAAAACACATTCATATTTCCATGTCATAGCATGCATCATATTGTGCATTGCATTGATCGTGTTTCTTCTCTGTTTGTCGGTGTTGTTCCCCCTCGATAGATGTTGTACCGACGTTGTGATCGTTGACACTGATGAAGACTCAATGCTATCTTCAGAAGTGTCAGGCAAGCAAAACCCCCTTGTCCATTCCGATACAATCCCACTCTCTCGTTCCTGCTCTCTTTTACTGCATTAGGACAACAACGATTCAACTGTTACTTGCTGCGGTAGCTGAACCCCTTTATCCTTTGCATGACCTGTCATTCCACAGTAAATAGATGAAACCCACTAGCATGAGTAGGAGTTGTTTGAGCCCTGTTGTGCCTACTCATTCATGCTTGTTTGTCATGCCTGCTACTGCTTAGAGTCGAGTCAGGTCTGATTCATCGGGGATGAATCAGAGGTGCGTGAACATGTCCTACTGTGTGTGAGCTAAGTGCGTGAACACGATTTGGTAAAGGTAGCGGTGAGAGGCCATGTAGGAGTACATGGTGGGTTGTCTCATTGCAGCCGTCCTCAGGAACTGAGTTCTGTGTTTGTGATCCATGATACAGTTACTACCACGCATTGAGCCCGAAACCAATGGACCCTCTAGGCTTCTTATTCACCCTAGTCCTCTGTCCAGGAGTTGCTAGTAGTTTCTGGTGTTTGTAGCCTACTGGAGGCCGTGGACAGCGCTGACCGTGGGGTGGGCTGTGATGCGGTAGGTACGTGGCCGGGTACACCGGGCACCCGTTAGGTGTCTCGGAACCCTGTTCACATCGTTCGGGGCCGTATGTGGAAACCTCGGCCGGACTCCCTACGGATGGAACCTGAATAGGCGATAAACCTGGCCTAGAGACTTGAGTGTTTAGGTAGGTCATGGCCGACACCCTCGTTGGGCTTCCGCTTGAAGGTTGCCGAGTACATGTCGTGTAAACAACGGTAAGTGGTGAGAGCGTGTGTGAATAAGTACACCCCTGCAGGGTTAACATCATCTATTCGAATAGCCGTGTCCGCGGAAAAGGACTTCTGGGTTGCCTATAACAGTTCATAGACAAGTGGAAGTGTATACCCTAAAATACGCAAGATAAGCGTGAGTGCTATGGACGGCGTTCTCGTAGGGAGACGAGAGCGGATCCATAGTGGTGTATTGGTTGGTGAATATGTGGACTCGTGTGCGCCACCTCAAAAGAGTTACCTGCAGTAGTACTTCAGGATAGCCACCGAGTCAAAGCTGGCTTGCTGCAGTTAAACCCCACCACCCCCTTTGTTGATAATGATGCATATGTAGATAGTTCTGATGTAAGTCTTGCTGGGTACATTTGTACTCACGTTTGCCTATTTTATGTTTTTGCAGAGAGACGTCAGTCTCGTTAGTAGTTCCACGTGGACTTCAACGTATATCTTGTTACCTCAGCTACGATCTTGTGCCCTCGGCAGGATCTTGTAGATAGTTAGGCTTCTAAGCCTTTTTCATTTGTAGATGTCTGTACTCAGACATGTTAAGCTTCCGCATGTGCTTTGACTTGTATGCTTCGAATGCTAGGTCGAGAGACCCATGTTTGTAATATCTCGCTCCTCGGAGCCTAATGAATAAATACTTGAGTCATAGAGTCATGTTGTGATGCCATGTTGTATTTGCACATATCGAGCATATTGTGTGAATGTTATTGAAATGCTTGGTATGTGTGGGATCTGACTATCTAGTTGTTTATCCTTAGTAGCCTCTCTTACCGGGAAATGTCTCCTAGTGTTTCCACCGAGCCGCGGTAGCTTGCTACTGCTCCGGAACACTTAGGCTGGCCGGCATGTGTCCTTCTTCGTTCCTGTGTCTGTCCCTTCGGGGAAATGTCACGCGATGAATACCGGGGTCCTGTTAGCCCGCTACAGCCCGGTTCACCGGAGTCCTGCTAGCCCAGTGCTACAGCCTGGATTCACTCGATGATGACCGACACGTTCGATGCTGGGTCATGGATGCCTGTCCCTGTAAGTTTGTGCCACTTTGGGTTTATGACTAGCCATGTCAGCCTGGGCTCCTTATCATATGGATGCTAGCGACACTATCATATACGTGTGCCAAAAGGCGCAAACGGTCCCGGGCAAAGGTAAGGTGACACCCGTGGGAATACCGTGCGTGAGGCCGCAAAGTGATATGAGGTGTTACATGCTAGATCGATGTGGCATTGAGTCGAGGTCCTGACAGCTTTGGTATCAGAGCCTGACTGCCTGTAGGATTACCAAGCCAAACTGGTCGAAGTTGTGTCTAGAAATGCTTTAGTTATGTAAGGGAATTGATTGTGGGATGGAACGTAAGGCTCTTTTTACTTCTTATACCTCATGGACTTCTGATCTGAGTCATCCTCTTCTCTTCTACAGGGATTAAGAACTAGGCCTTCTCATCTATCTATCAGGATGACGTGTTACTAATCCATAGACTTATAGAATTGTTAGTTTCAAATCTCAGTTCAGCTTTTACTACTTCCGTAGGTTCATAGCTGGTCTCAGAACCTTGATATTGTGATATTAAGTGGTTATCCCACCATTTTTCAGGATGTCTCAAATCATTTTGAGCATTTACAGCCGTTATGCTGTCCGAGTCATCCCAGGTTTCTAAATAGTCTGATGCATTTGCAAATCCTTTCTTTCCGTTCCCGATGTCCTTTATGGTCAGAATAAGCACACTAACCGGTGCGTTGAGGTAATTTATTGCCTTGACATATATGTTGGAGCTATTATTATGACCCTAGGTGTTTTAGGGAGTCACCTAGTAATCTAGCAATGTTTAGTGTTCCCAGTGTGAAGATTCTGGCCATCATTCTCGAAAGCATCTCGTGATGCTACTTAGGAGTAGGTATTCTATTCCTGGGTTCTTGAACCCGAGATTCACCCTACTTACTTCATGTTGATAGTGTTTGCTAGTTCCTTTAGGTTATTAGTAACCTTGCGATAGTCCTCGAGGTCCGTGGTATTTCCTTCTTCCAAATACCATGAACCATTCATGCAGAAGTTATTTGAACCAAAAGATCACAATCAGAGTACTCTAGAGGAGTTGTCCATTCATAAATCGTGACTCTGCCAGTCCTACCCCTCTGCATGGGTTATCCGGAAGAAACATGTTGAACTTGGTTCACCATACTAATCTATGCATCCACAACTCAGAAAATTATATGTTCTTTGAGTTGTCCCTCTTAGTTGTCTTCTGACCCTCGTCTATCAATTGATAGAAAGGAGTAGTTGTGCAACCGTGTTCATCGATGCCTATTATTCTTGTGGTCCATCGAGCCATTCTAATATGGAATGACTAGGAGAAATAAACTCCAGTACCTCATCCATTTCTAGGATTGGGTCAAAGCAGTTGTAATCCGCAAATCAAATGCCAATCCAGCTTTTGATTCTGTTCTACCTCGGAGTATTACCCCCTTTATGTCAGGATTGTCATGAGGATTGCACCATTTCTCATGAATTCTTGACGCAGTGATACTTCTCACCATCATTATTCATTCCTCGGTCCCGTGTTGTTGCAACCGGAATGCTGACAAGTGAACTGTGATGTGTGAAACCGATACTCCTAGCAACCTTGTTGCTTGGTAGTTAATGGACAATAGTCTCATTCTTAGCGTGTTGGTTATTAAATCATCATTCTAAGACAGATCGTCCTACCTAGTCCTTATTTCTGGTGCACTCTTCGATCAATGAGTTAGGGTTTCAATCCCTTGCTTAATTGATCACATCATCTTGCCTTGGAAACAAGATTGTTCTCGAGCTTAATAACATATTGGTGGTTCGTAATTTTCCGAATATCTTCTCGGAAGTATTACCAGGTTGTCACCTAACCGCTATGTTGGGTTCGTGATCAAGTTGGTTTTTCATAAACCACCCCTTCTCCAAAAAAAATCTGTGTTGGATACCCTGAGCTAGTTGGTAAACTAAACAACAATTTGGAGAGTTGGAAGATGAAAGTTTGTCCGACTTAGTTCATTTTCAAAGGGATATCCTTGTGTTTGTGTGGTTGTTGAAGAAAAATGATATCTTCACCGATTGGTCCCTGTGATCAGTTGTTGGATCTATTGCCTTGTCAAAATTTTGACTTGAGTATGGGCTATCATCAAGTCAAGTCAGAACCAATGATATTCGTAATGTTGTTTTACCCGTGGTTGTTTCCTCGGGCATACACCGTTATATCCTTTGGTCTGACCGATGCTATCGCCTTGTTCACATAATTGTGGAATTCCACTTATATGGAAACCTATATGAATTGTTGTTGAGCCCATCAGCAACATTTTTATCTCCTCCATGATTCGTGTTGAACATTTAGCTAGTATTGGAAACTTATATAAGCATTATCTTCGTGTTTTGTTCATGAAGCCTATGTTTGGATGAAAGAAGTGACTTCCTCTAATTTACGTGCATTTGATGTAAGTTGTCGCCGTGGATCCGAGAAAGTTTGTTTTTTCTTCCTCTGGAATCATCCTAAGTCAGTCATGCATGTGCGAAGTATTCTATGGTCTGATAGACTAATCATCTTCATTCTATATGAATTCCCTAGCACACCAAGCCACTAACTGATTTGTTCCAATAAACAGAATTCCTTCATAAGAGCTAATCATATGACTTACACAAGGACTTCGTTATCCGCAATGATGGTTCCCCACCAGAACTCGGTAGTGTTTTATTATAAGACTACTATGTGGTCATGCTTGTCTCGGACAATGTGTTCACATGTTGTAGCAGAGCCAGCTCATGTTTTGGAGCTTGCTATCGTAGTTCATCCCCCGAGAATCTCGCAACGTCATCTCGTCGATTTGTGTTGCAAACTTTCATTTTACTTTCTAGACTCGATGAGTCCAGATTATTCTGACACCAACCAGATCTGAATCTCAGGCAGATATGATGGTTGGAACATTTCCGACATTTGCATTTTGTTCCTAGCTTGCACCGCCTTGTGCCAATTTCCATGGGCTGCCCCTCTCAGTAATTGATGTCTAGGATCATCCTCAAAAGTGGACTTACCATGGGCTCCATCCATCCCCTATGATAAGAAAAATCATCCCTTATGTTGTCCTCAACAAGGTAATCCACATCATCCATTCTAGACTGAGTATGCCATTCTCTCAAATTCGTTCACACGATCGTTTGTGATTGCCTTAGGCTGGTATACAGAATTTTAATGATCTTTGTATCAAAAGTAATTCTTTTTGCCACCTAAGGGAATAGTTCTTCGAGTCCCCTTCCCTGAGGTGCCGCGTTATGAATTCATGGCAATTTCCTCGCTACTTTGAAACCCTCGTCAAATTGTTTCTTCTGTCGCTCCTCATGCATGTTTTGCCCCTCAGCTCCAGAGATGTTTCTATGTCTCATTCCGTGACTTGACCTTGTGATCATTAAGATGATCCTAAATTGCTCGAACCTCAAGAAGATCGATTCTTCTAAACCCCTCCCTTTCTTTTCATTGTCATGTTGGATGTAGTTCTCAAAACAAGACGTCGAGATCAAGGTGATGCAATGAGTTAATATCCTCGAGAAAGACATCTGGACCGTGAAGATTGTATTAACTTGTGTCCCTTTGCCTTCTTACCTCACGACCTGAATCTCGGGACGAGATTCTTGTTTAGTAGGGGTGAGTTGTCACATCCCTAGATCTGGTTTGCACTAGGCTAGCCCTTTATGTGTGCATCATGTTTAAGATTTCTCAGAAACTTGAAATGGGGATGACAGAAACCCCCAACACCCCCTTAATCCAACTAGGGTCAAATTAAATATTTTCCATCTACCCAAAATGGTCTTTAGAAAAGTGCATCAATTTTGGAATGGGTGAAAACTTCTTCCAAAAATGATGCACACATTTCTAGGACATTTCTGGATTTTGGAGTTAATTCATACGTATTTGAATTTGGACAATTAAATGCTATATAATATTTTAAATGTCCAAATAATTCTGAACTTAAGTGAGGGCTGTTGGAAATATTCCAATCAGAGCACACAATTATTTTCAGGATTTTTGGAAACGTTCTGGTATTTTTAATAAAGCCCAGAAGTTACAGAGAAATAGAAAAACAGAAACAAATAAAGAGAGAGAGGGAGACTTACCCGACGCCCACCTGGCAGCCCACCTGGCCCAACTCCAGCTGGCGGCCCAGCCCACTGGCCTGAAGCGGCTGTCTTCAACCTCTGCCAGTTGGCAGAGGCGTGTCGACATCGCGCGCGCCCAAGCTCCACCTCATGCTTGCCACCAAGGCGCCCCCGACGCGTCTGGAGACGCCCCGCAGCCCCCTCTGCCTCTCCCCTCACTCTCTGCTCTCTCCCTCTCCTCTGGCTCTCGCTCTCTCGCAGCCCCGAGCAACCCCAAGAGCCGCCGCAGTGCGCCGACGAGCACCAGCACGGCCACCGGCCACCCCACACCTCACCGATGCGCCTAGAAGCTCCGCCACTTCGTCCTCGACCTCCTCACCGAGCCACGCGCCGCCGGACGCCCTCGAACGCCGTCCACGCCGTCTTCTTCAACCTCGGTCCGCCGAGATCGCCATCGCCACCCCGCTTGCTTCAGCCCCTCCCCGAGCTCGCCGACCAGCCCTACACGATCCCCGTGAGCTTCTACACCGTTTCCCCCTTGTCTCCGCGACGTTTGCTAGTTCTAGTCGCCGTTTCGCCGATGACCGAAACCCGCCGCCACCTGTGACCACCGCCGACGTGTCTCTGGCCATCTAATGGTATGGCCATCGTGCCCGTTGCACTCCCCGCATCGCGTAGGAGCCGTAGGTGCTAGCGCCGCCCCGCCTAGGCCACTACAGCAACGAGCCCAAGCTCGACCGAGCTTCGGCCGCCGCCGAGCTCGTCGCCGGTGCCACTCCGGCCACTCCCCGGCCGTGCCACCACCACGGTTGGATGCGGACGAGCGTCCGCATCCCATACCCGTGCTTCGTGCGCCAAACGGCGCCCTGTAGGCGAATCCCGCAGCGCACCGCCGCGTCTGGACTCGCCGGCGGCTAAACGCCGGCGACCATTGACCCTTGACCAGCGTGGGTTGACCCCACTGCCCGGTTTGACTCTCCCCTCTCTCTCACTGACTTGCGGGCCCCACCCGGCTAATTAATCTAGTTTAGGTTTAAAACTTAATTAGTTTAACCTAGGTTAGTGCTAATTAAACTAGGTTAGTTAGTTAGCCACTGACACACGGGACCCACTGGTCAGTTTGACCTGGGCTGCCCCGTTGACTCGCTTACCTCATGCTGATGTCAGGCTGACGTAGTAATCCTTTTTCTGGAATTAGTTTAATTCCATTAATTCAGGAAATTCTAGAAAATAGCACAAACTTTAAAAATTCATAGTAATTCAACCGTAACTCCAAATCAAACAAATTATATATGAAAAATGATCAGAAAAATGCAATCTATCCATCTAAAGCATTTTCATGCATGTTAGAACACTTTAACCTTGCTGTTTAGGTGAAACAAGTTAATGCACCTTTATGACTTCATATAATGGGTTTGCATTTGAATATTTGGTTCAAATGGACTCATTTCAATCTGTTCTAGCTTGCATTAGCCCAAAACACATTCATATTGCCATGTCATAGCATGCATCATATTGTGCATTGCATTGATCGTGTTTCTTCTCTGTTTGTTGGTGTTGTTCCCCCTCGATAGACGTTGTACCGATGTTGTGATCGTTGACACTGATGAAGTCTCAATGCTATCTTCAGACGTGCCAGGCAAGCAAAACCCCCTTGTTCATTCCGATACAATCCCACTCTCTCGCTCCTGCTCTCTTTTACTGCATTAGGACAACAACGATTCAACTGTTACTTGCTGCGGTAGCTGAACCCCTTTATCCTTTGCATGACCTGTCATTCCACAGTAAATAGATGAAACCCACTAGCATGAGTAGGAGTTGTTTGAACCCTGTTGTGCCTACTCATTCATGCTTGTTTGTCATGCCTGCTACTGCTTAGAGTCGAGTCAGGTCTGATTCATCGGGGATGAATCAGAGGTGCGTGAACATGTCCTTCTGTGTGTGAGCTAAGTGTGTGAAAACGATTTGGTAAAGGTAGCGGTGAGAGGCCATGTAGGAGTACATGGTGGGTTGTCTCATTGCAGCCGTCCTCAGGAACTGAGCTCTGTGTTTGTGATCCATGATACAGTTAATACCACGCATTGGGCCCGAAACCAATGGACCCTCTCGGCTTCTTATTCACCCTAGTCCTCTATCCAGGAGTTGCAAGTAGTTTCTGGTGTTTGTAGCCTACTGGAGGCCGTGGACAGCGCTGACCGTGGGGTGGGCTGTTATGCGGTAGGTACGTGGCCGGGTACACCGGGCACCCGTTAGGTGTCTCGGAACCCTGTTCACATCGTTTGGGGTCATATGTGGAAACCTCGGCCGGACTCCCTGCGGATGGAACCTGAATAGGCGATAAACCCGGACTAGAGACTTGAGTGTTTAGGTAGGTCATGGCCGACACCCTCGTTGGGCTTCCGCTTGAAGGTTGCCGAGTACATGTCGTGTAAACGGCGGTAAGTGGTGAGAGCGCGTGTGAAGAAGTACACCCCTGCAGGGTTAACATCATCTATTCGAATAGCCGTGTCCGTGGAAAAGGACTTCTGGGTTGCCTATAACAAGACAAGTGGAAGTGTATACCCTAAAATACGCAAGATAAGCGTGAGTGCTATGGATGGCGTTCTCGTAGGGAGACGAGAGCGGATCCATAGTGGTGTATTGGTTGGTGAATATGTGGACTCGTGTGCGCCACCTCAAAAGAGTTACTTGCAGTAGTAGTTTAGGATAGCCACTGAGTCAAAGCTGGCCTGCTACAGTTAAACCCCACCACCCCCTTTGTTGATAATGATGCATATGTAGATAGTTCTGATGTAAGTCTTGCTGGGTACATTTGTACTCACGTTTGCCTATTTTATGTTTTTGCAGAGAGACGTCAGTCTCATTAGTAGTTCCGCGTGGACTTCGACGTATAGCTTGTTACCTCAGCTACGATCATGTGCCCTCGGCAGGATCTAGTAGATAGTTAGGCTTCTAAGCCTTTTTCATTTGTAGATGTCTATACTCAGACATGTTAAGCTTCCACATGTGCTTTGACTTGTATGCTCTGAATGCTGGGTCGAGAGACCCATGTTTGTAATATCTCGCTCCTCAGAGCCTAATGAATAAATACTTGAGTCATAGAGTCATGTTGTGATGCCATGTTGTATTTGCACATATCGAGCATATTGTGTGAATGTTATTGAAATGCTTGGTATGTGTGGGATCTGACTATCTAGATGTTTATCCTTAGTAGCCTCTCTTACCGGGAAATGTCTCCTAGTGTTTCCACCGAGCCATGGTAGCTTGCTATTGCTCCGGAACACTTAGGCTGGCCGGCATGTGTCCTTCTTCGTTCCTGTGTCTGTCCCTTCGGGGAAATGTCACGCGATGAATACAGAAGTCCTGTTAGCCCGCTACAGCCCGGTTCAGAAGAGTCCTGCTAGCCCAGTGCTACAGCCTGGATTCACTCGTTGATGAATGACACCTTCGATGCTGGGTCATGGATGCCTGTCCCTGTAAGTTTGTGCCACTTTGGGTTACGACTAGCCATGTCAGCCCGGGCTCCTTATCATATGGATGCTAGCGACACTATCATATACATGTGCCAAAAGGCGCAAATGGTCCCGGGCAAAGGTAAGGCGACACCCATGGGAATACCGTGCGTGAGGCCGCAAAGTGATATGAGGTGTTACATGCTAGATCAATGTGGCATTGAGTCGGGGTCCTGACAGCCAAGCCCTAATCTCTCTTGGGAGGGCTGATCTGGAGTCCGTTCGGGGATCCGGAGAGGGGAATCCGTCACCGTCATCATCAACAATCATCCTCCATCACCAATTTCGTGATGCTCACCGCCGTGCGTGAGTAATTCCATCATAGACTTGCTGGACGGTGATGGATTGGATGAGATTTACCATGTAATTGAGTTAGTTTTGTTAGGGTTTGATCCCAAGTATCCATTATGTTCTAAGATTGATGTTGTTATGACTTTGCTATGCTTAATGCTTGTCACTAGGGCCCGAGTGCCATGATTTTAGATATGAACCTATTATGTTTTCATGAATATATGTGAGTTCTTGATCCTATCTTGCAAGTCAGTAGTCACCTACTATGTGTTATGATCCGGTAACCCTGAAGTGACAATAATCGGGACCACTCCCAGTGATGACTGTAGTTTGAGGAGTTCACGTATTCACCAATTGTTAATGCTTTGGTCTGGGTACTCTATTAAAAGGAGGCCTTAATATCCCTTAGTTTCCAATAGGACCCCGCTGCCACGGGAGGGTAGGACAAAAGATGGCATGCAAGTTCTTTTCCATAAGCACGTATGACTATATTCGGAATACATGCCTACAGTACATTGATGAACTGGAGCTAGTTCTGTGTCGCCCTATGTTATAACTATTGCATGTGGAATCGCATGTGACATAATTATCCATCATTGGTCCAATGCCTACGAGCTTTTCATATATTGATCTTTGTTAGTTACTTCACTGTTGTCGCTGTTACAATTACTACAAAACTGCGACTGTTACTTTTGCCACTGTTATTGTTATTTCCATATTACTTTGCTACAAATATTAAGTTTTCCAGGCGTGGTTGAATTGACAACTCAACTGCTAATACTTGAGAATATTCTTTGGCTCCCCTTGTGTCGAATCAATAAATTTTGGTTGAATACTCTACCCTCGAAAACTGTTGCGATCCCCTATATTGTGGGTTATCAATAGGCTAGCTCCTATGGTGAAGGTGGCGCCAGACGCCCCATCCTCATCAACTGGCACTTGCTTTGTCTCGGCTCGTTCTTGGGAAAAAAACTACTTCTTCTTGGCTAGTGCCGTCCCTGGAGCCTCAGAGCCCCCTTTGTCGCTCGGCAGCACAGACGCCGCGGACTTGAAGGCGAGCTTGAGGGCCTACAGGTGTCCTTGATATCCCCCGCCACCATGAGGACACCACTGTTACCTAGCATCTTCATGAGGTTGTAGGCTGGATGTGTTGCCACCATGAACTTGGCCAGGGCCGGGTACCCAAGGATGGCGCTGTATGGCAGGTCGATCTAGGCGATGTCGAAGTCGATGAGCTCGGTGCGGTAGTTGTCATGGGTCCCACAGCCGACGGGGAGGTGGATCTGCCCTAGGGGGCTGGTGGAGCCGTCACCGATCCCGGAGAAGGGCGTTGTGGGGCGGAGCCGCATGGGGGGCACGTGCAGTGATGTCTACTACACAACCTTCTTCTTGTAGACGTTGTTGGGCCTCCAAGTGCAGAGGTTTGTAGGAAACTAGCAAATTTACCTCAAGTGGATGACCTAAGGTTTATCAATCCGTGGGAGGCGTAGGATGAAGATGGTATCTCTCAAACAACCCTGCAACCAAATAACAAAGAGTCTCTTGTGTCCCCAACACACCCAATACAATGGTAAATGTATAGGTGCACTAGTTCGGCGAAGAGATGGTGATACAAGTGCAATATGGATGATAGATATAGGTTTTTGTAATCTGAAAATATAAAAACAGCAAGGTAACTAATGATAAAAGTGAGCGTAAACGGTATTGCAATGCTAGGAAACAAGGCATAGGGTTCATACTTTCGCTAGTGCAAGTTCTCTCAACAATAATAACATAATTGGATCATATAACTATCCCTCAACATGCAACAAAGAGTCACTATAAAGCCACTAATAGTAGAGAACAAACGAAGAGATTATGGTAGGGTACGAAACCACCTCAAAGTTATCCTTTCTGTTCTATCTATTCAAGAGTCCATAGTAAAATAACATGAAGCTATTCTTTCCGTTTGATCTATCATAGAGTTCATACTAAATAACACCTTAAGACACAAATCAACCAAAACCCTAATGTCACCTAGATACTCCATTGTCACCTCAAGTATCCATGGGCATGATTATACGATATGCATCACACAATCTCAAATTCATCTATTCAACCAGCACAAAGTACTTCAAAGAGTGCCCCAAAGTTTCTACCGGAGAGTCAAGACGTATGCCAACCCCTATGCATAGGTTCATGGGCGGAACCCGCAAGTTGATCAACAAACATACATCAAGTGGATCACGTGATATACCATTGTCACCACAGATAAGCACGACAAGACATACATCAAGTGTTCCCAAATCATTAAAGACTCAATCCGACAAGATAACTTCAAAGGGAAAACTCAATCCATTACAAGAGAGTAGAGGGGGGAGAAACATCATAAGATCCAACTATAATAGCAAAGCTCGCGATACATCAAGATCGTGCCATAGAGAGAACACGAGAGAGAGAGAGAGAGAGAGAGAGAGAGAGAGATCAAACACATACCCACTGGTACATACCCTCAGCCCCGAGGGTGAACTACTCCCTCCTCGTCATGGAGAGCGCCGGGATGATGAAGATGGCCACCGGTGAGGGATTCCCCCTCCGAGAGGGTGCCAGAACAGGCTCCCGGGAGGTTTTTGGTGGCTACAGAGGCTTGCGGCGGTGGAACTCCCGATCTATCTTCGTATTCGATGCTTTTAGGGTAGAAGGGATTATATAGGCGAAAGAAGTCGGTCGGGGGGGGGGGGGCTTGAGGGGCCCACGAGACAAGGGGCGCGCCCAGGGGAGTCGGCCCACCCTCCTATCTCCTGGCCTCCTCGAAGCTTCCCTAGCTTGTACTCCAAGTCTCCCGGATCATGTTCGTTCCAAAAATCACGCTCCCAAAGGTTTCATTCCATTTGGACTCCGTTTGATATTCCTTTTCTTCGAAATACTGAAACAGGCAATAAAACAACAATATGGGTTGTCCCTCCGGTTAGTAGGTTAGCAATAAATCCCGTAATCATTCAAAACAGATAATAAAATAGCATGAATGCTTCATAAATTATAGATACGTTGGAGACGTATCAGCATCCCCAAGCTTAATTCCTGCTCGTCCTCGAGTAGGTAAATGATAAAAGAAAGAATTTATGAAGTGTGAATGCTAGCAGGTGCACAAGTTTGATCAATGATAATTTCAATCACCTTTTCTAGCATGATTATATGTCACAGTAGTTCATCTCATAAAACTTCTCACGAACAAGTAAAAAGCAATTCACATGTTAAAGCATAGACCATAAACTTTCTTGAAAACTAGCAAACTTCATTCTCAGTCATCAAACAATTACAATTCATCTTATTTTTGGGAAGGGTCTATGTCAGAGCTTTGATTTAGCAAACTCCACATACTCAACTATCGTATAGTCTTCTACAATTGCTAACACTCACGCAATACTTATGGTTATGGAGTTTTAATCGAACACAAAGAAAGATAGGGGCTTATAGTGTTGCCTCCCAACGTATTCACCTTTGGGTGATGTCAACAATAATAGTTCATGCTAACTTACATCCAATTGGATATATATATATATATATATATATATCAGGATATTTCCAACACGAGGTGCTTGCCGAAGGATAAAATGAAAAAAGGGAAAGGTGAAGATCACCTTGACTCTTACATAAAGTAAAAGACATAAAGTAAAAGATAGGCCCTTCGCAGAGGGAAGTAGAGGTTGTCATGCGCTTTTATGGTTGAATGCACAAAATCTTAATGTAAAAGAATGTCACTTTATATTGCCACTTTTATATGGACCTTTATTATGCAGTCCGTCGCTTTTATTGCTTCCATAACAAGATCATATAAAGCTTATTTTCTTCACACTAATAGATCATGCATATTTAGAGAGCAATTTTTATTGCTTGCACCGATGACAACTTACTTGAAGGATCTTACTCAATCCATAGGTAGGTATGGTGGACTCTCATGGCAAAACTGGTTGAAGGATATTTGGAAGCACAAGTAGTATCTCTGCTTGGTGCAAGGAATTTGGCTAGCAAGAGGGGGAAAGGCAAGCTCAACATGTTTGAATGATCCATGACAATATACTTTAACTGAGATGTGAGAAAACATAACCCATTACGTTGTCTTCCTTGTCCAACATCAACTCTTTAGTATGTCATACTTAATGAGTGCTCACAATTATAAAAGATGTCTAACATAGTATATTTATATGTGAAATCTCTCTTCCTTCAATATTCTTTCATGAATTGTTCAAATGACCAATACAATGCTTGCTAACCTTCAATAAATTTACAACCTCTACTTCTTAGATGTGAAGTCATTACTCCCCATGGGATAAGCAAATGAAACATATATAATTTCAGATTTATGACAATCAACTCATTCAACAACTTACTCATAGGATATAAGTGAAGCACACGAGCAAATGAAAAACTACTCCAAAAAGATATAAGTGAAGATCAATGAGTAGTTAAATAATTGTGTAACTATGCGAAGACTCTCTCCCATTTAAGAATTTCAGATCTTAAGTACTTTATTCAAACAACAAGCAAAGCAAGATAAAATGACATTGCAAGGATAGCACAATTCATGTGAAGAAGCAAAACCTAGGCTCAACCGATACTAACCGATAGTTGTTGAAGAAGAAAGGTGGGATGCCTAACGGGGCATCCCCAAGCTTAGATGATTGAGACTTCTTGAAATATTATCTTGGGGTGCCTTGGGCATCCCCAATCTTGAACTTTTGTGTCTCCTTAATTCCTTTTATATCTCGGTTTTCTAAATCTCGAAAGCTTCATCCACACCAAACTCAACAAGAACTCGTGAGATAAGTTAGTATAAACCAATGCAAAAACCTTATCATTCTCTACTATAACAAATCACTAAAATTATTATTCAACATTGCATACTAAATGCCTCTGTATATTTAATACTCCTATCCTCAAATAGAATCATTAAACAAGCAAACATATGCAAACATAACAGCAGTCTGCCAAAACAGTACAGTCTGTAAAGAATGCAAGAGTATCAATACTTACCTAACTCCAAAAATTATGAGAAAAATACTACGATGTAGAAGATTTATCAGAGATCATTATGCAAAAAGTTTCAACATTATACCATTCTATGACTTTTCTAGGGAATTTTTGCAACAGCGGTAAACTTTCTGTTTTCAAACAGCAACATGTATACTAGCAAAACAAGCATGGTAAAGGCTATCCTTGACATTTTTATTGAAACTAAAGGTGCAAAACATTATTATAAATAACAGCAAGCAAGTACTAATAAAATAAAATGACGCTCCAAGCAAAACACATATCATGTGGTGAATAAAAATATAGGTCCAAGTAAAGTTACCGATGAACGAAGACGAAAGAGGGGATGCCTTCCGGGGCATCCCCAAGATTAGGCTCTTGGTTGTCCTTGAATATTACCTTAGGGTGCCTTGGGCATCCCCAATATTAGGCTCTTGCCACTCCTTATTCCATAGTCCATCGAATCTTTACACAAAAACTTGAAAACTCCACAACACAAAACTCAACAGAAAACTCGTAAGCTCTTATAGTATAAGAAAATAAAACCACCACTTAGGTACTGTAATGAAATCATTCTAAATTCATATTGGTGTAATATCTACTGTATTCCAACTTCTCTATGGTTCATACGCTCCGATACTACTCATAGATTCATCAAAATAAGCAAAAAAACACATAGAAAACAGAATCTGTCAAAAACAGAACAGTCTATAGTAATCTGTATCAACCGTATACTTCTGGAACTCCAAAAATGCTACCAAATTAGGCAGTCCTAAGCAATTTGTGTACCAATCAAGATCAAAAAGAATCAGTCAAAATCACGTTTCTGTGAATTAGCAAAACTAATTTACTAGGTGTAAAAGTTTCTGATTTTCAGCAGGATCAACACAACTATCACCGTAAGCTATCCTAAAGGTCTTACTTGGCACTTTATTGAAACAAAACCTATAAAACATGATTACTACAGTAGCATAATCATGTGAACACACAAATACAGTAAAGGTAAATATTGGGTTGTCTTCCAACAAGCGCTTTTCTTTAATGCCTTTCTAGCTGACAATGATGCTCACATAAAAGATAAGAGTTGAAACATAACGTGAGTATCATGAAGCATATGACTAGCACATTTAAGTCCAACCCACTTCCTATGCATAGGTATTTTGTTAGAAAAAAACTTATGGGAACAATAATCAACTAGCATAGGAAGGCAAAACAAGCATAACTTCAAAATTTTCAACACATAGAGGGGAAACTTGAGATTATTACAATATGTAAGAACACATGTTACTCTCTCATAATAATTTTCAGTAGCATCATGAATGAATTCAACAATATAACCAGCACCTAAAGCATTCTTTTCATGATCTACTTGCATACAAAATTTACTACTCTCCACATAAGCAAATTTCTTATCATGAATAGTAGTGGGAGCAAACTCAACAAAATAATTATCATGTGAGGCATAATCCAATTGAAAACTAAAATCATGATGACAAGTTTCATGGTTATCATTATTCCAAATAGCATACAAGTCATCACAATAATCATCATAGATAGCAACTTTTTTCTCATAATCAATTGGAACCTCTTCCAAAATAGTGGAATCATCACTAAATACAGTTGACACTCTTCTAAATCCACTTTCATATTCATCAAAATAAAATTCAACATCCTCCAAAATAGTGGGATCACTACTTCCTAAAGTTGACACTCTTCCAAACCCACTTTCATCAATATAATCATTATAAATAGGAGGCATGCTACCATCATAATAAATTTGCTCATCAAAACTTGGGGGACAAAAAATATCATCTTCATCAAACATAGCTTCCCCAAGCTTGTGGCTTTGCATATCATTAGCATCATGAATATTCAAGGAATTAATACTAACAACATCGCAATCATGCTCACCACACAAAGATTTAGAACCAAGCATTTTAATGCATTCTTCTTCTAGCACTTGAGCACAATTTTCCTTTTCATCATACTCACGAAAGATATTAAAAACACGAAGCGTATGAGACAAACTCAACTCCATTTTTTTGTAGTTTTCTTTTATAAACTAAACTAGTGATAAAACAAAAACCAAAAATATTTGATTGCAAGATCTAAAGATATACCTTCAAGCACTCACCTCCCCAGCAACGACGCCAGGAAAGAGGTTAGTTGACGGGGTGTGAGTGCTTCTTACCTAGACTCCCCGGCAACGGCACCAGAAAAGAGCTTGATGCTTACTACACAACCTTCTTCTTGTAGACGTTGTTGGGCCTCCAAGTGCATAGGTTTGTAGGACAGTAGCAAATTTCCCTCAAGTGGATGACCTAAGGTTTATCAATCCGTTGGAGGCATAGGATGAAGATGGTCTCTCTCAAACAACCCTGAAACCAAATAACAAAGAGTCTCTTGTCTCCCCAACACACCCAATACAATTGTAAATTGTATAGGTGCACTAGTTCGGCGAAGAGAAGGTGATACAAGTGCAATATGGGTGATAGATATAGGTTTTTGTAATCTGAAAAATATAAAAACAGCAAGGTAACTAATGATAAAAGTGAGTGTAAACGGTATTGCAATGCTAGGAAACAAGGCATAGGGTTCATGCTTTCGCTAGTGCAAGTTCTCTCAACAATAATAACATAATTGGATCATATAACTATCCCTCAACATGCAACAAAGAGTCATTACAAAGCCACTAATAGCGGAGAACAAACGAAGAGATTATGGTAGGGTACGAAACCACCTCAAAGTTATCCTTTCTGTTCTATCTATTCAAGAGTCCGTAGTAAAATAACATGAATCTATTCTTTCCGTTCGATATATCATAGAGTTCATACTAGAATAACACCTTAAGACACAAATCAATCAAAACCCTAATGTCACCTAGATACTCCATTGTCACCTCAAGTATCCGTGGGCATGATTATACGATATGCATCACACAATCTCAGATTCATCTATTCAACCAACACAAAGTACTTAAAAGAGTGCCCCAAAGTTTCTACCGGAGAGTCAAGACGAAAACGTGTGCCAACCCCTATGCATAGGTTCATGGGCGGAACCCGCAAGTTGATCACCAAAACATACATCAAGTGGATCACGTGATATCCCATTGCCACCACAGATAAGCACGGCAAGACATACATAGAGTGTTCTCAAATCATTAAAGACTCAATCCGACAAGATAACTTCAAAGGGAAAACTCAATCCATTACAAGAGAGTAGAGGGGGGAGAAACATCATAAGATCCAACTATAATAGCAAAGCTCGCAATACATCAAGATCGTGCCGTAGAAAGAACACGAGAGAGAGAGAGAGAGAGAGAGAGAGAGATCAAACACATAGCTACTGGTACATACCATCAGCCCCGAGGGTGAAATACTCCCTCCTCGTCATGGAGAGTGCCGAGATGATGAAGATGGCCACCGGTGAGGGATTCCCCCTCCGGCAGGGTGCCAGAACGGGCTCCTGAGAGGTTTTTGGTGGCTACAGAGGCTTGCGGCGGCGGAACTCCCGATCTATCTTCGTATTCGATGGTTTTAGGGTATAAGGGAATATGTAGGCGAAATAAGTCGGTCAGGGGGGGCCTCGAGGGGCCCACGAGACAGGGGGTGTGCCCTCCTATCTCCTGGCCTCCTCGAAGCTTCCCTGGCTTGTACTCCAAGTCTCCCGGATCATGTTTGTTCCAAAAATCACGCTCCCGAAGGTTTCATTCCGTTTGGACTCCGTTTGATATTCCTTTTCTTTGAAATACTGAAATAGGCAATAAAACAACAATATGGGCTGGGCCTCCGGTTAGTAGGTTAGTCCCAAAAGTAATATAAAAGTGTATAATAAAGCCCATAATAATTCAAAATAGATAATAAAATAGCATGAATGCTTCATAAATTATAGATACTTTGGAGACGTATCATGCAGCAGGCCGAATGTCACCACGGAGAGCACGTTGAGGCCGGCTCCACCATCTGTGAGGGTCATGGTGACCGCCACGTTGTAGATGGTGGGGATGTAGAGCATCAGGAGCGCGCCAGCTTCTCCCTTGGTGGCTGGATGATCCTCGGGGCCGAAGGTGAGGTCGGCCTTAGGCGCCTCCCAGCCCGTGGGAGGCTCCGAGCCCACCTGGGCGGCACTTACTTGTTGGTAGAACTGCTTGACGTGGCGGTCAGAGGGTGGTGCCTGCAAGCCACCTAGGAGACCTGCGACAACGGGGGGCACCGGTGCCGCGAAGCCTGTGACGAAGAGGCCGCGCAACTCCTCCCAGGAGGCCATAGAGGACTCTGGCAGGTTGAGCAGCTAGGCGCGCGATGCGCCTACGAGGGCCATAGGGAGCCAGTTGGCCTTTACCTTGTCATCTCCGTCGGCTGCCCAAACTGCAAGCCGTCGCCGCGCCGTCATAGCGTGGCGGCATCTCTGGTCTAAACTTGGCTGGCCACTCCACCCGTCGCAAGGCGGGGGTGAAAGCATGGAAGCCCTCAGCTCCCTCGAAGGCGCGCGATGGCCGAGTCGACGAAGGAATGCCTGCCTGGCGGTGGGACGTTGCGGGCAGAGCAGCAGATCTCTAACACACCCCTACCTGGCGCGCCAAATGTCAGATTTCAGGTTCCGCAAACCCTTGATAGGTTATAACTCTGGGGTGCGTGTGGAGATCTCAACCTACCCGGCCTGCCTACTCGCGATTCCTCAAAGCCTTGTGCGTCGAGCTCAAAGGGACAAGGAGACACAATAGTTTATCCGTGTTCGGGCCACCTTGTGGTGTAATACCCTACTCCAGTTATTTGGTGGATTGCCTCGAGGGGCCGAGGATGAACTAGTACAATGGATGAACAAGCCTCTAGAGGTGAGGTGTTCTTGAGCTCAAGAGAGCTGGTGAGGTGGTTGGATGAGAATGGATCCGATCCCCCCCCCCTATGGTGGTGGCTAAGTCCTATTTTTAGTGGCCTTGATCCTCTTCCTAAATGTTGGCGGGAAGGGATCCCACAACGGCCAGATTTGAAGGGGGACAAGAAGTACACCCTATCCTAACTAAAGTGGTCTTCGCCTGCAAAAGCCTCTAGTCGTGACGCTGCGGTGGGCTCGGCGATGACCTCTGTCCTGCCGTCCTGGCGGTCTTGGTCTCGTTGCACTAGAATGGAACCATTTGGTTGATTCCTCGGGACTCCGCGCCCGCTGCTTGCCTCCTTTGCACCAAAGAGGACACTGGTACTCTACGCCCCCTGGCGCCCGCCTGGCCTTGGTCGTCATGGCTCATGTCAGCTGAGCCTCATGAGGTGCACCTTGCATAGGAGTCTTTGCTCCTCGGGAGCCAGCCTGAGGCGGCTGATTCCCTTATAGGTCTTGGCGTCATCCGCCTCACGAGGCTTGGCCCCTCGCGAGGGTCTTGAGTTTGTTGACGCTGAAGCTGGGCCTTACCAGGCCATCAATGGAGCCATGTAGTGGGCCGCAGGCAGGTAGGCTTGGGTACCCCCGTATACAGAACGCTGACAGATGTGGTTTTGTGTTTTATTTAGTGTTTGTGCCAAGTAAGACTTTTGGGATGGCTTACGGTAATAGTTGTTTTGATCTTGCTGAAAAACAAAAACTTTTGCGACCAGGAAAATAATTTTCATAATTCACAGGAGTGTGTTTTTGATTTGATTCTTTTTGCACAAGATTGGTACACAAATTTCCCAGGTTTTGCTAATTTTTGGAATTTTTGGAGTTACATAATTATTTGAAGTTTCCAGATTGCTACAAACTGTTCTGTTTTTGACAGATTTTGTTTTTTTTGTGTTGTTTGCTTGTTTTGATGAATCTATGGGTAGTATCGGGGGTATGAATCATGGAAAAGTTGGATACAGTATATATTACACCAATATAAACAAAGAATGAGTTCACAATAGTACCATAAAGTGGTGATTTATTTTCTTATACTAACGGAGCTTATGAGATTTTCTGTTGAGTTTTGTGTTGTGATGTTTTCAAGTTTTGGGTAAGGATTTGATTGAGTATGGAATAGGGGTTGGGAAGAGCCTAAGCTTGGAGATGCCAAAGGCACCCCAAGGTAATATTCAAGGACAACCAAGAGCCTAAGCTTGGGGATGCCCCGGAAGGCATGCCCTCTTTCGTCCTCGTCTATCAGTAACTTTACTTGAGGCTATATTTTTATTCACCACATGATATGTGTTTTTCTTGGAGCGTCTTGTATGATTTGAGTCTTTGCTTTTTAGTATGAGACAATCATCCTTTCTGTACACACCTTTTGAGAGGGACACGCATGATCCGTGATTTATTAGAATACTCTATGTGCTTCACATATATCTTTTCAGATAGGCAATTTTTCTCTAGTGCTTCACTTATATATTTTTAGAGCACGGTGGTGGTTTTATTTTGTAGAAATTGTTGAACTCTCATGATTCACTTATATTATTTTGAGAGTCTTTTTAGACAGCATGGTAATTTGCTTTGGTTATAAATTTAGTCCTAATATTATAGGCATCCAAGAGGGATATAATAAAAATTTGATAAAAAAGTGCATTGGATACTATGAGAAGTTTGATTCCTTATGATTGTATTGAGATATGAAGATGGTGATATTAGAGTCATGCTAGTAAGTAATTGTGAATTTGAGAAATACTTGTGTTGAGGTTTGTGATTCCCGTAGCATGCACGTATGGTGAGCCGTTATGTAACAAAGTTGGAGCATGAGGTATTTATTGATTGTCTTCCTTATGAGTGGCGGTCAGGGACGAGCGATGGTCTTTCATGCCAATCTATCCCCCTAAGAGCATGCGCGTAGTACTTTGTTTCGATGACTAATAGATTTTTGCAATAAGTATATGAGGTCTTTATGACTAATGTTGAGTCCATGGATTATACGCACTCTCACCCTTCCACCATTGCTAGCCTCTCTTGTGCCGCGCAACTTTCGCCGGTGCCATACACCCACCATATACCTTCCTCAAAATAGCCACCATACCTACCTATTAGGGCATTTCCATAGCCATTCTGAGATATATTTCCATGCAATTTTCCATCGTTCCGTTTATTATGACACACTTCATCATTGTCATATTGCTTTGCATGATCATGTAGTTGACATCGTATTTTTGGCAAAGCCACCTTTCATAATTCTTTCATCCATGTCTCTCTTGAGTCATTGCACATCCCGGTACACTGCCGGAGTTATTCATATAGAGTTATATTTTTGTTCTAAGTATCGAGTTGTAATTTTTTGAGTTGTAAGTAAATAGAAGTGTGATTATCATCATTATTAGATCATTGTCCCATGTGAGGAAAAAGATAGGCCAAAGAAGCCAAACAAAAAAAGAAAAAAAATTGAGAGAAAAAGAGAGAAGGGGCAATGTTACTATCCTTTTTCCACACTTGTGCTTCAAAGTAGCACCATGGTCTTCATGATAGAGAGTCTCCTATTTTGTCACTTTCATATACTAGTGGGAATTTTTCATTATAGAACTTGGCTTGTATATTCTAATGATGGGCTTCCTCAAATCACCCTAGGTCTTTAGGAGCAAGAAAGTTGGATGCACACCCACTTAGTTTCTATTTTTTAGCTTTCATAAACTTATAGCTCTAGTGCATCTGTTACATGGCAATCCCTACTCAATCACATTGATATCTATTTATGGGCATCTCCATAGCCATTGATACGCCTAGTTGATGTGAGACTATCTCCCTCTTTTTGTCTTCTCCACAACCACCATATTCTATTCCACCTATATTGCTATGTCCATGGCTCAGGCTCATGTATTGTGTGAAAGTTGAAAAGGTTTGAGAACACCAAAAGTATGAAACAATTTCTTGGCTTGTCATCGGGGTTGTGCATGATTTGAGTATTTTGTGTGATGAAGATGGAGCATAGCGAGACTATATGATTTTGTAGGGATAACTTTCTTTGGCCATGTTATTTTGAGAAGACATAATTGCCTTGTTAGTATGCTTGAAGTATTATTGTTTTTATGTCAATATTAAACTTCTATTTGAATCTTATGGATCTGAACATTCATGCCACAATATATAAAATTACATGGATAAATATGTTAGTTAGAATTCCACATCAAAAATTCTGAATCATTTTACCTACTCGAGGATGAGAAGGAATTAAGCTTGGGGATGCTTGATACATCTCCAAAGTATCAATAATTTTTGATTGTTCCATGCTATTATATTACTTGTTTTGGATGTTTTTATGCATTAATATGCTATTTTATATTATTTTTGGGACTAACCTATTAACCTAGAGCCCAGTGCCAGTTTCTATTTTCCCTTGTTTTTGAGCTTCGCAGAAAAGGAATACCAAACAGAGTCCAAACGGAATGAAACCTTCGCGATGAATTTTCTTGGACCAGAAGACACCCAGGATACTTGGAGATCAAGTCGGAAGAGCCTCGAGGCGGCGACAAGGGGGAGGGCGCGCCCCTGCCTTGTGGGCCCCTCGTGACTCCCCTGGCCTAATTCTTCGTCCTATATATTCCCAAATATCCCCAAACCACCAGAAGCATCCATGAAAACACTTTTCCGTCACTGCAACCTTCTGTACCCGTGAGATCCCATCTAGGGGCCTTTTCCGGCGTCCTGCCGGAGGGGGATTCGATCATGGAGGGCTTCTACATCAACTCTATTGCCCTTCGATGAAGCGTGAGTAGTTTACCTCAGACCTAAGGGTCCATAGCTAGTAGCTAGATGGCTTATTCTCTCTCTCTCTCTCTCTCTCTCTCTCTCTCTCTCTCTCTCTCTCTTGCTTCTCAATGCCATGTTCTCCTCGATGTTCTTGGAGATCTATCCGGTGTGATGTTATTTTGCAGTGTGTTTGTCGAGATCCGATGAATTGTGGATTTATGATCAGCTTATCTCTTAATATTATTCGAATCTTCTCTAAATTCTTATATGCATGATTTGATATCTTTGTAATTCTCTTCAAATTATCTGTTTAGTTTGGCCAACTAGATTGGTTTTCTTGCAATGGGAGAAGTGCTTAGCTTTGGGTTCAATCTTGTAGTGTCCTTTCCCAGTGACAGTAGGGGCAGCAAGGCACGTATTGTATTGTTGCCATCGAGGATAAAAAGATGGGGTTTACATCATATTGCTTGAGTTTATTCCTCTACGTCATGTCATCTTACTTAATGTGTTACTCTGTTCTTCATGAACTCAATACTCGAGATGCAGGCAGGAGTCAGTCGATGTGTGGAGTAATAGTAGTAGATGCAGGTAGGAGTCGGTCTACTTGACACACACATGATGCCTATTGTTCATATTCATTGCCTTAGATATCGTCATAACTTTGCGCTTTTCTATCGATTGCTCGACAGTAATTTGTTCACCCATCGTGTTATATGCTATCTTGAGAGAAGCCACTAGTGAAACCTATGGCCCCGGGTCTATTTTCCATCGTATAAGTTTTCGATCTACTATTTTGCAATCTTTTACTTTTCGATCTATAAACCAAAAATACCAAAAATATTTACTTTACCTTTTGTTTAGTTTAATCTATCTCTATCAGATCTCACTTTTGCAAGTAACCGTTAAGGGATTAACAACCCCTTTATCACGTTGGGTGCAAGTTGTTTGATTGTTTGTGTAGGTCTTGGTGATTTGTGAGTTGTCTCCTACTGGATTGATACCTTGGTTCTCTAACAAAGGGAAATACTTATCTCGACTTTGCTGCATCACCATTTCCTCTTCAAGGGAAAAACCAACGCAAGCTCAAGAAGTAGCACCTACCAATGGTTTAGGGGGTGGTGTGTGTCTGTGTGAGCAGATGTTTTGGGGAGTGTGTGGTGTGTGTGGAGGGGGGGTTAAGATGCTGTTTGAGGAAACTGTGGCAGCTGAAAATTTTACTAGGCAGGAGTAACAAGGCGGGCCTACTGAAAATTTGGATCAAGGGCAAGCAGATATTTTTGAGATGGCGAGGGATGTAGAGGCGGGAGTAAAATGTCCAGGCTACTAAAAATTTGAATCAAGGGACTGAAGCAGAGCGGGAGTAACAAACATCACACACGGTCCACACATACTAATCGTGTGCTATCAAACAGTAAAACCTTCCAGGTGGTAGATATTTTCGAGATTATGAGGCAATAGATATTTTCCAGACTAGGAGGCAAGCCTCGTGGAGCCCAACCTACTATGCTGATGTGAGGGACTGCAGGTCACGGGCGTGGCACATGGGTAGCCTGACGAAACCGTGTCTATTGCGTACCCAATCATAGACAGTTTCTACATCAAACTCGTGTGCTGTTTATAAATTTGGCAAAAAGACTAACACGGGAAAGGGTCAGAACATGAACACACTTGCATGTGGACCAAATATATGAATGAAAAGGGTGGTTGGATGTTCGAATACCCAATGCACACCTTTGATGTGGCACCTATCGCACAAAAGCACAGTATTGCTAGTCAGCCACCCCCTACGAACCCCGCTTCGTGTCGGTGGTAAGGGAATCCTAGCTATGAATGCATGCCCCCAAATAGCTAGGTCTGAAATCTCACCCTACCGTAACACAAAACCTATAGGAGTCCATCCTATATATATGTTAAAACTTCCCCTTTCGCTTCCCGACAAAGGTGGACTATGTGCCGACCCACAAATGTGTGCTTGTGGCACGAGATGGATGAGACCACATACGAACCACATGCTGGTGGCCCTACTATATGTATGAAACGGGTGTGATGTGTGATATTTAACTACCATTCACAACTTTGATGTGGCATGCGTGCCTTGCAAATTAACCGGACTTCCCCGACCCCACGAAGGTCGCAAGTAGCGCCAAGTAGCCCCCCCCACACACACGTGGGGGGAGGGAATCTCACCAAGACATGCTATAACACGGACCAAGCAAAATCCAACTTGTTCGTACAACCTCTCCCCGCTCGTTGTTGGTCAAAGTGATGGATGTCCACACGGCCCCGCAAAATTGGTTAGCTTGTCACCGATAACCTCGCGAGGGAGTACTGTATGAAGACAAACCCACTCTGTGCATGTGGCCCAAGTATGTATATGGAAGTGGTGTGTGTCGTATTTGAATACCCAATGCGCAAATGTGATGTGGCACCATGCTTTCTAACCGTAAAATCCCCACACCGAGCAAGGGTTCACGACTCGTAGCATGTGCTCAAACTTAATTAGGCTTGGAATGAGAAACCTACTATACGGTAACTCGACGCAAATAAGAAGAATATATCCACCCTGGTAACCTTTCTCGTCGTTGGTCAAAATGATGGACGTCCACGCGGGCCCACGAATATATATAGGCTTGCCGCCCATAACCAAGCGAGTGAGAGTGTGTCCAAAGACAACCATTATTGCATGCGTGTGTCCCGAACATATTTTTGGAGGTGTGTGATGCATGCATATGTGTTGAATACCCGACCCAATGCACAACATTGATGTGGTGCATGCATTCAAAATCGTAGAGGTCCCGCACAGAGCAAGAGGTTGTTCATAACGTGTCGTGTGCTCGCCCCCCCCCCCTCGATCCAGCGGGATGGATTCATGTGTATATATTCACTAGTATATATATGTAATCTCACATCATGATCTATATCAAGACAAAACAAAAAAATAATCCCCTCCTAAGTCAAATTAGTTAACCTCTCTCGCGCTGTCGGTGGAAGTGATGGACCAAGCTGGTCACCCCCCTTGACACGTACTATATATGCACCTAGTAACACAACCCTAAAATAATTAATCTTCTTTGTTCATCAAACGCATACCTCTCTCTCGTTGGGTCAAAATGATGGACGACGAACTAACGGGCCCAACACAGAAGCGAAGCATACGTCTCACGCGTGTGATCATCCTATATAGGACTATGTACCACCGTCTGCATGTGGCCCAAAGAGTTGTTTGTGTGATGTTTGAATATGCAATGCACAACTTTGATGTGGCACCATGTATATAGGAAACCAAAAAGTCCCCACAAAGAGCGCGAGGTTCATGACACGTGGTATGTGCTATATGTACGCCCCATTCGACATGTGGTATATATGTACTTCTACTGCACAGCATAAACCCAAAAAGAATCATTCCTTGATGATCAAATTAACCTCTCTCTCATTGGGTCAAAGTGATGGAGGACAACCTCGCATGCCCACGGATGGAAGCACCACACGCGAGTGAGTTCCTATATATAGGGCAACCACCGCCTGCATGGTATTGCATGATGTTTGAATACCAATATAATGTGCAACTTTGATGTGGCACCTGCCTCGGGAACCGGAAAGTCCCCACATGGAGAGATGTTATGACACGCATATATATAGAGTATTCATGTTGCCCCCTCTTAGACATGTACATACTCCTATACCATGCATATACGTAACACAAACCAAAAAATAACCATCCTTGTTGGTCAAATTAACCTCTCTCTCGTCGTACGTTCAACTGGTCAACGACGACCTCATGGGCCCACAGAGAGAGGCACATGCGAGTGATGTCACAGGACAAAACCACCGTGTGCATGCGCCCATGTGTTATGTGATGTTTGAATACCCAATGCACAACTTTGATGTGGCACATGGTTCGCAAACCGGAAACGCACTACACCATGATGCGTGTAGCCCCCTCACTTCAAGCCGGTGGGAGTGTGTACACAGGTGCTCCACACACATGCCAAGATTAATCCACCTTTTGGTCAAATGCCTCTCGTTGTCGGTGGAAACTGAAAACCTTTGCGGGCTAACAAATGGGCACGTCGCTGATAACCGCACGAGGGAGAGTGTCCGAAAGGACCACCAATGCATGCATGTGGCCCGAACATTATGTATGATAGGACTATGTAATGCTTTAAATAACCAATTCACGACTTTGTTGTGGAATGTATGACTCACAAAATGATCAATAATCACACACGGAGGTTCATGACTCGTAGTGTACTGCCGGACCCCTCCCCCCACCATCACACACACAGACACACACATCCCGCACCGCCACAGCCACTCTGAGGCATGTCAAACTTTTTCTGCAGTGAACACGTGACGAAAGGCGGAGTGTCGTGTTAGTTTTAAAAAAACAGACATCATTTGACCATTTTTATACATTGATTGATTTCCTAGGGATTTATTGTGCAAAAATAAAATTATAGCTACATGTGCACAAAAATGGGTTGCAAAATCATATGTGTCCCTGGGTGCATGTTTCCCTGTGCAAGAGATTTCAAAATATTGAGAATATATACTTTTAAAATTCAGTAAATCCAAAACTTAGTTGAAATTCACGAAACTTATCGTGGAGTCATATATGGAAACCAGTAGACTGTGATATTGTATTTTTTCGTCAATGGGGCCCGTTTTAATATAATGTTCTTACAAACAGAGATTATTAAAAACTGGCAACCAATATCTCATACAGATTATTTATTTGGACCGTGTGCGTTAGACTGAGCTATGCTTCAATTAAGCAGTAAAGCAGTAGAATGAATCATCAATAAACCAAAAATATACATGCTGCTACACACCCCGTGTGTCGTGTGAGCAGGCGTGAGTTGACGGGATGCATGTGAGCAATCCGCCGCGCAGGCATACCGGGAGGCGTGCGTAGTGACGGGAGGCGTGCGAGTATCTATGTGAAATGATGGTTGGAATGGCAGAAGTCCGCCGCGCAGGCTCACCAGGAGGTGAGACAGCTTTTGACCGCAGTCTACCTTGCACCCATGTAACACCCACGATGCGGCTATATCTCCCACGCATCGAGGCACAACTTAGAGGCATAACCGCATGGTGGTTTTGTCGCAAGAAGGGTCATCTTCACACAATCCCATGTAATGAACAAGAATGGGATAAAGAGTTGGCTTACAATCGCCACTTCACACAATGAACATATAGTTCATACATCATCCAAAATACACACATAGCCTGACTACGGACGAAGCCAAAAGAAAAGAAGATAACCCAACTGCTAGATCCCCGATCGTCCCAACTTGGCTCCACTAGTGATCAACATGAAACGAAACATAGCAACGACCAAGATCTTTGTTGAGCTCCCATCTGAGCTCGGTTGCATCTGCACTGTGTGATGCCCCTGATTCAATTGTACACTAATCATGCACGCAAACATGAACGATCAAGATCAGGGACTCACGGGAAGATATCACAACAGAACTCTAAAAGTAAAATAAGTCATACAAGCATCATATTACAAGCCAGGGGCCTCGAGGGCTCGAATACAAGTGCTCGGCATAAACGAGTCAGCGGAAGCAACAATATCTGAGAACAGACATAAGTTAAACAAGTTTGCCTTAAGAATGCTAGCACAAAAGTAGCAATGATTGAAAAGGCGAGGCCTCCTGCCTGGGACCTCCTAACTACTCCTCGAAGCCGAACTCCATGTAGAATCATCCTCGGGATCATCTGGCTCCTGGGCTCCAGCATCTGGTTGCGACATCCGGGAAGAAGAGGAAAAGGGGGGGAAAGGGGGGAGAAAAAGCAACCGTGAGTACTCATCCAAAGTACTCGCAAGCAAGGATCTACACTACATATGCATGGGTATATGTGTAAAGAGGCAATATCGGTGGACTAAACTAAAGAATGCCAGAATAAGAGGGGGATAGCTAGTCCTATCGAGGACTACGCTTCTGGGAGCCTCCGTCTTGCAGCATGTAGAAGAGAGTAGATTGAAGTCCTCCAAGTAGCATCGCATAGCATAATCCTACCCGGCGATCCTCCCCTCGTCGCCCTGTGGAAAAGCGATCACCGGGTTATCTGTGGAACTTGTCTGGGTGTGTTTTATTAAGTATCCTATTCTAGTTGTCATAAGGTCAAGGTACAACTCCGGGTCGTCCTTTTACCGAGGGACACGGCTATTCGAATAGATAAACTTCCCTGCAGGGGTGCACCACATAACCCAACACGCTCGATCCCATTTGGCCGGACACACTTTCCTGGGCCATGCCCGGCCTCGGAAGATCAAAACGTCGCAGCCCCACCTAGGCACAACAGAGAGGTCAGCACGCCGATCTAAATCCTATGCACGCAGGGGTCTGGGCCCATCGCCCATTGCACACCTGCACGTTGCGTACGCGGCCGGTGAGCAGACCTAGCAACCTCCATTACAAAGGAAGTTGCATTAACGCAGTACAACCCGCCGCGCACCGCTCAGTCGCTGACGTCACGAAGGCTTCGGCTGATACCACGACATCGAGTGCCCATATCTTTCCCGCGTAGTTGGTTAGTGCGTATAGGCCAGTGGCCAGACTCAGATGAAATACCAAGATCTCGTTCAGCGTGTTATTATGAAGTAACCGCGGACGCCGACCAGGGCCAGGCCCACCTCTCACCTAGGTGGTCTCAACCTGCCCTGTGCTCCGCCACAAAGTAACAGTCGGGGGCCGTTGGGAACCCAGGCCCACCTCTACCGGGATGGAGCCACCTGTCCTTCCAGCCCCCACATCGGAATCACTTGCGGGTACTCAACGAGCTGACCCGACTTTAGTCATCATCTGTATAGTATGTATATATGTATAGTATATACCCGTGATCACCTCCCAAGTGATCACGGCCCGATAGTATAGCAAGGCAGACTGACAAGAATGTAGGGCCAATGATGATAAACTAGCATCCTATACTAAGCATGTAGGATTGCGGGTAAGGTATCAACGACTGTAGCAACAATGACAGGCTATGCAACAGAATAGGAGTAACCGAACAGTAACATGCTACACTACTCTAATGCAAGCAGTATAGATAAGAATAGGCGATATCTGGTGATCAAGGGGGGGCTTTCCTGGTTGCTCTGGCAAGTAGGAGGGGTCGTCAACACCGTAGTCGAACTGGGGGCCGCCAGCAGTCTCGGGGTCTACCAAAAAGAAGTAACGGAGGGGGAATACAATAAGTAACAGAGCAATCAAAGCATCACAAAGTGTAACATGGCAATACACGGCGCTAGAGGTGACCTAACACAGCACTAGGTGCTACTGGCGAAGGGGAAAACATCCGGGAAAGTATCCCCTGTGTTTTGCATTTTCGCACAGATGAACCGGAGGGGGAAAGTTGTGTGTTTGCTATGCTAGGGATGGGTGGTAGACGAACGGGCTGCGTATCCGGATTCGTCTCGTCGATCTGAGCAACTTCCATGTATAAAGTTTTTTCATCCGAGCTACGGATTATTTTATATGATTTTCTAAAGTTTTAATCATTTTCTGAATTTATTTAGCTATTTAATTCTAACATTATCCAGAGTAGTGCATGCTGACGTCATCGTGACATCAGCATGATGTCAGCAGTCAACAGGGCGTTGACTGGGTCAATCTGACGTGTAGGTCCTGCATGTCATACTCTGTTTATTCTAATTAGAATTTAACTAATCTAATTACCATCTGATTAACTAACAATAGTTAATTAGGTTAACTAAACATGATTGATTAAGTTAATTAATTTAGTTAATTAACTAATTAATTAATTGAATTTATTATTATTATTATTATTAATCCTTTTTTTAAAATCTTCTGGGCGGGGCCCTCATGTCATTGGCCCATAGCCTTAACGGGCACTCGGCGCTAGCGGTTACGGGCTGTGGGCGCTAGCGATGCCCAACCAGGCGAGGGCCGAGCGGCCGCCGACGGCCGCCGGCGTCGGGCGACGACCAGGGCCGCGGCGAGGCTGGCCGGGAACGGCATCGGCGAGGCCGGCCGAGTGCTGGACTGCAGCAGAGGACGGCAGGGTCGCGCAAGGGGGCGATGGAAGCGGCTGCAGGGCAGGGCGGCAGGGGAGCCGCTGGACGGTGCTGCGGCGGCCACGAGGTGCAGTAGTAGGGGACGCCGACCGGTGGCAAAGTCGCGGGGGCCAGGCGGGGCTTGGCCGATGCGGGCGCGCGGCCTGGTCGCAGCGAGCGCGCAGACCAGGCGCGGTGAGCGCGACCGCGGGGCAGTGGGCATTAGCGAGGCCACGGCAGGCGCATGAGTAGGGCGGGAGGCGACGGGGTTCTCAGCCGCGTTGGTGATCAGGGGGCGGCGAGGCTCGGTGGGGCCTTTGGGAAGGAGGACGGGGACGACGGCGAGCGACGGGGAAGCGGACCGGTGGGGAAGTCCGGCGAGGCGGCGCGTGCTCCTGGCGGCGGCGGGCGACGGCGTCGATGGGGGTTCGGATATTTTGCGGGGGGGGGGGGGGGAGTGGGGTGTCGGTGGGGGTTCGGGTTTCTGGGGGGGAATGGATAAGGGGAGTGGGGGGAGTGGCCGGCTGGGCCTGGTGGGTTGGCCCAGTGGGCCGGAGCCCGGTGGTTCCTCCTTTTGTTTTTTTTGTTTTTGTAATTTCTTTCTTTTATTTATTTTTCTTTTCTGTTATATTTAATTTAAAGCACTTAGGCACTTTGTAAAATTATGTTTTCTTCACTATAACTACCTAAGTGATATTAGGCACTACCCGAACATTTTTGTTATAACTTTTGAAAACTTCTGTTATTTACCAAACTTTGGATTTGAGTTTTGGACCGGTTTTGATCTAACGATAGATTAGCAACAGTAACGGAGGTAACGTGGCACTATTAGCGTGGGATTACTGTAGCTTAATTACCCGGGCGTCATAATTCTCCTCCACTACAAGAAATCTCCTCCCGATATTTAAGAGGGGAAGTAAGGGGAAAGGGATTTGGTTGCGAAATTTTAACGAGTCTTCTCGCTCTTGGTTGCTATTCTCATAGAGGTCGATCCATTATGTTGATGTCTTCATTTTGCTGCTTCAGGTCATCATGCTGAAGTCGACATCCTTTCTTCTGGAACTCAATCGTACTTACGAATGTATAAAGGGGGTATTCCCGGAGAACGGACCTCTACAAGGTTGACTATCTGGTAGCTAACATCGGGGAAGGTGGCGGAAAGTAACTCTCAAACTGGAACTTAAGAAAATATCGAGAGCAAAGTAAGAAGGTACCATGAGAAGTTTCAAGTGGGTAGGCAATCGTTCGATGCCTGACAAAGTGTAAAAGGGGGGTCCTGAGCAATGGGAATAAGTTTTGTGTCTGTTACCAGAATTGATGATCTCTCGGAAGGTGGCTCGTGAATTATATACGAGGCCACGCACGAGGAACAACCTTGGGAACAGGGGGTGTACAGGAGAGTCAAGTTTCGATCCAGTGGAACTATGGGTTATGGGCCCACCATGTGGATTAAAAGTAGGAGGAAAGGTGACATCTTGCACGATCATGTAAGAAAGGCATGTCAGAGAATAACCGGCCAGTTATGTTGGCAACAACATCGGTACCAAGGGCGAGGGACGAAGAGAACCATTTTCCTGCTCAATGAATGAGGCGAACCAATAGGCAAAGTTCTCGTCCATCGGTGGCTACCGAAATGTCATCAACAATGGTAACAGGATCTTACAGACAGAATGGTACAACAAGGTGCCTACCTAAGCAGGTAATTGTCTCTGCTTAGTTAAGCCAGACTCAGGAAAGGTTAAACAAAACAATGGAAAGGAAAATGCGATTATTAGATTAAACAGAACAATGGAAAGGAAAATTGTGATTACACACAAATTTCAAGGGTATATCCTTCCCAAAGACAAGCAGAGCATGATATCCATGACCGGATATAATGTAGAAAACTCTTTAGGTAAGGTGAGAGAAATTTTATGACATTACCCATAAAATGGTGTTTGGATAATTGAGCAAGAAACAATTAGCATTGGGATAAGTGTTCTTGTTGAAAATCGGAGTACCATAGACATGCTTCGAGATAGCATTGACATGGTCATCAGGTGAAGATCAGACTTCGGAAACACAAAGGATTCATCGGAAACAACTTATATGATAAGTCTTACAATTTCCTCATGGAAGAATGGATAACCTTGCTGAAAAGGAATCTATAACAATAGGGCCACCGGCCAGGTGTGCTAGGCACGACATCACCTTACCGGGTCACATAAAGACCATTGTTATAACTCTTGGAAATATGTTCCAACCATCATATCTGACCGAGATTCAGATCTGATTGGTGTCGGGATACCTCAAACTCACAATGCTCGAGGAGAAAAGGTGCGACACAAATTGACGAGATGACATCAAAGATTCTCGGGAAATGAACTATGGAAGAGAGTTCCGAAACAAGAGTTCATCATTAAATCAAGAAGAGGATGAGGAGGTGGCTGATGGACTCAGCAACAATTCCTCGAGATTTCCAAAAAGATGCACTTCCACAATTATGTGAACAAGGAGATATCATTTGTCAGATCAAATGATATAATGATTTATGCTCGAGCAAAACATACATATTTAAACATTGGTTGAAAGTTGCACCCGAAATATGGGCTCGATAGCACGATCAAGGTTAGAATGGCAATTCGATAACCATTGGTCTAAGAATGAACTGTCGATCTAGGGTTGCCAGAGGTACATAATCCAAACAGCACCGTTCACTTGATGGTACCCCGGTTAGAATCAACACAGGAACCAAGAAAGAATGGTGATGGTGAGAAGTATCACTATACCAAGAATCCAAACAGCACCGTTCACTTGTTGGTACCCCAGTAATCCTCATGACATTCTTGACATAAAAGATGGTACTACTCCAAGGTAAAGAAGAACAAATGCTAGATAGCAAGTAACTCAAGATTCAATCCAAAACAAGAACACATTTGTGTCGAGGGAAGACAAGGATGTTGTTGATGATAACAAATCATTGAGGGGCAAGGATGGTATTTCTCAACATGAATTCGATCCATATCCTTGAAGAGCTCAGAATGTTGATGATGATCATGACACATTTATTGAGAGGTTTCATGAAGATATTATCGCTCATCGACGACATCAAGAAAAAGGATGGATGGAGCGAAAAGTTATAGAAACCACGAGTACGACACAAACTCGGAATCAAGCTTGTTGTTCAAGGCGAAACGATATGACGAGGAAAGTCGACATAAGCTTAGCTCATCGTCAAAAAATGTGATTCAGATAGAAGGACCAGATAGCACATTTAAAAAGTTGCACGATAATGATATAGCCAATCAGACTAGGAATGACTTGAAGGGTTACTAAACTCGTAAGCAGCGAAAATTAATTAAGCGTTATTGATTCAGCAAGCGGAATCGATTCACTTTTCGGTGTTCTCGGTCGACAAACAACCCAGAACCCATGAAGTGACAAAGACAAGGTAAGGTAGTACTTCATCAAAGTTTATAAGATGTAGTGCAATGGAAAGATATCCTCGAGATACTAGGGGTAATACTCAAAGGTAGATCATAATAGAGGTTGGGCAGGCGTATTAACCTGCAGAAGACAAGAGATTTAACTTGTCCAAGAAATGGAATCAAGGAGAAAATATGGTCGGAACCACGTTTGCAAAGGATCAATTCACAGATACCAAATGATATTATATCAAGGAAATAGTTATTATTATAAGAAGCTTCCATGATAGGATCCACATCGTATCCATGGGCATGAACACAAAGTTCAAGGTCGACTCCCACTTCTTCAATGCCTAACCTATCATTTACTTCTCGTTTTCAAAGAAGTTGTAGAGCAGAAAATTATCTGGTAAAAACACCAGAATGGTATGACTCGTGAAAACTTTCGGGTTCACACGGTTTAGAGAAGGCATATGTTAAACCCATAAGGGATTCTTAGAAACATATACCACAAGTTTCAAGAGTAAATATCACAAGCTCGAAAGCAGAGCATGGTTGGCCAAGCAGATGATACAATTTACCAAAGGCACTATGTATCAGGGGAAGAACTCACAAGGTGATTAAATATGAAGGACACTATCGGATAACAATCCAACAATGGATTGGGTGATCTACAATGGAGCTGATGTGAGTACCGGCACTCCATCAGAGGAAGAAAGAATGCACGAGCATCATATTATAAAACATTGGAATAATTCGATGCTTAGATAACAAAGGAATTATGATTTCCAAAACAAAGGATCAGAAATAGACGCTCTAATTAAGGATGGATAAGTTGTATAGACCAGAGGCACAATTGACGACAAATAGGTTGGTCGAGATCCAGCTCATGTTCAAAATGATGTCTGAGACAGAAAGATAATTTAGAAGGGTTGATAGATGATTGTGTGCGTTCGCACACATGTTGAATCAATAGGATCAAAATGACGGTGTTAAAAGATACTAGTGAATATTGCTAGTGATATGGGAGCATCCATAATGTAAGCATACAAGTATTTGCAGAGCAATAGTTTGAAGAGGATGCTCAGAAGGTCAGATAGTATTTCAGAGTATCTTATGAAGCATACTAACAACTGGGGATGAACAAATACTCAATAAGTGCGAGGAATTTTCAATAGGGGTATTCATGTGGTAAAGAACTGCAAGGCAGTAAGCTTAAAGGATTTTCGGAACAACGGAGAGCAATTTAGGGCATTTTGTAATAACAAGAGCAACTGAGGATAAAGAAATGAACGACAATTGTAGTTAGTTATCCATAGGGATATTTCGGTGGTAGGGAATTGCAAAAGCAATGGGCATAAGGTCTGGAGAGAATATCGGAAATTATCTTCGAAATCTTCTGGTGCAGCCGGCAATCATCTGTAATACGGGGCTCACCGGGAGGAAGTAGTTACGAGAACCTAGAGTCAGATTTCGTAAAAAAAATTAACCCGAATAGAAGAGAGATCAGAGTACCAGAGTAAAGATCGAATAGTAAAAGATCCTAATACCACCCAATTGGCGACGTGGGCCCATGGGCTGCACAGCCAAGTTAGTAAAACAATTTTGATCGACTAGACTCAACTTCGGCCAAGGAGTTGGAAAGGGGGGTTCCTACAGGCAGTCGGCTCTGATACGAACTGGTGACACCCCCGATTCAATCCTACACTAATCATGCATGCAAACGTGTACGGTCAAGATCAGGGACTCACGGAAAGATATCACAACACAACTCTAAAAGTAAAATAAGTCATACAAGCATCATATTACAAGCCAGGGGCCTCGAGGGCTCGAATACAAGTGCTCGACATAAACGAGCCAGTGGAAGCAACAATATCTGAGAACAGACATAAGTTAAACAAGTTTGCATTAAGAAGGCTAGCACAAAAGTAGCAACGATCGAAAAGGCGAGGCCTCCTGCCTGGGACCTCCTAACTACTCCTCGAAGCCGAACTCCATGTAGAATCGTCCTTGGGATCATCTGGCTCCTGGGCTCCAGCATCTGGTTGCGACATCCGGGAAGAAGAGGAAAAAGGGGGGGAAAGGGGGAGAAAAGCAACCGTGAGTACTCATCCAAAGTACTCGCAAGCAAGGATCTACACTACATATGCATGGGTATATGTGTAAAGAGGCAATATCGGTGGACTGAACTGCACAATGCCACAAAAAGAGGGGGATAGCTAGTCCTATCGAGGACTACACTTCTGGGAGCCTCCGTCTTGCAGCATGTAGAAGAGAGTAGATTGAAGTCCTCCAAGTAGCATCGCATAGCATAATCCTACCCGGCGATCCTCCCCTCGTCGCCCTGTGGAAAAGCGATCACCGGGTTATCTGTGGAACTTGTCTGGGTGTGTTTTATTAAGTATCCTATTCTAGTTGTCATAAGGTCAAGGTACAACTCCGGGTCGTCCTTTTACCGAGGGACACGGCTATTCGAATAGATAAACTTCCCTGCAGGGGTGCACCACATAACCCAACACGCTCGATCCCATTTGGCCGGACACACTTTCCTGGGCCATGCCCGGCCTCGGAAGATCAACACGTCGCAGCCCCACCTAGGCACAACAGAGAGGTCAGCACGCCGATCTAAATCCTATGCACGCAGGGGTCTGGGCCCATCGCCCATTGCACACCTGCACGTTGCGTACGCGGCCGGTGAGCAGACCTAGCAACCTCCATTACAAAGGAAGTTGCATTAACGCAGTACAACCCGCCGCGCACCGCTCAGTCGCTGACGTCACGAAGGCTTCGGCTGATACCACGACATCGAGTGCCCATATCTTTCCCGCGTAGTTGGTTAGTGCGTATAGGCCAGTGGCCAGACTCAGATGAAATACCAAGATCTCGTTCAGCGTGTTATTATGAAGTAACCGCGGACGCCGACCAGGGCCAGGCCCACCTCTCACCTAGGTGGTCTCAACCTGCCCTGTGCTCCGCCACAAAGTAACAGTCGGGGGCCGTTGGGAACCCAGGCCCACCTCTACCGGGATGGAGCCACCTGTCCTTCCAGCCCCCACATCGGAATCACTTGCGGGTACTCAACGAGCTGACCCGACTTTAGTCATCATCTGTATAGTATGTATATATGTATAGTATATACCCGTGATCACCTCCCAAGTGATCACGGCCCGATAGTATAGCAAGGCAGACTGACAAGAATGTAGGGCCAATGATGATAAACTAGCATCCTATACTAAGCATGTAGGATTGCGGGTAAGGTATCAACGACTGTAGCAACAATGACAGGCTATGCAACAGAATAGGAGTAACCGAACAGTAACATGCTACACTACTCTAATGCAAGCAGTATAGATAAGAATAGGCGATATCTGGTGATCAAGGGGGGGCTTTCCTGGTTGCTCTGGCAAGTAGGAGGGGTCGTCAACACCGTAGTCGAACTGGGGGCCGCCAGCAGTCTCGGGGTCTACCAAAAAGAAGTAACGGAGGGGGAATACAATAAGTAACAGAGCAATCAAAGCATCACAAAGTGTAACATGGCAATACACGGCGCTAGAGGTGACCTAACACAGCACTAGGTGCTACTGGCGAAGGGGAAAACATCCGGGAAAGTATCCCCTGTGTTTTGCATTTTCGCACAGATGAACCGGAGGGGGAAAGTTGTGTGTTTGCTATGCTAGGGATGGGTGGTAGACGAACGGGCTGCGTATCCGGATTCGTCTCGTCGATCTGAGCAACTTCCATGTATAAAGTTTTTTCATCCGAGCTACGGATTATTTTATATGATTTTCTAAAGTTCTAATCATTTTCTGAATTTATTTAGCTATTTAATTATAACATTATCCAGAATAGTGCATGCTGACATCATCGTGACATCAGCATGATGCCAGCAGTCAACAGGGCGTTGACTGGGTCAATCTGACGTGTAGGTCCTGCATGTCATACTCTGTTTATTCTAATTAGGATTTAACTAATCTAATTACCGTCTGATTAACTAACAATAGTTAATTAGGTTAACTAAACAGGATTAATTAAGTTAATTAATTTAGTTAATTAACTAATTAATTAATTGAATTTATTATTATTATTATTAATCCTTTTTTAAAAAATCTTCTAGGGCGGGGCCCTCGTGTCATTGGCCCATGGCCTTAACGGGCACTGGGCGCTAGCGGTTACGGGCTGTGGGTCGGCCGGGAACGGCATCGGCATCGGCGAGGTCGGCCGGGTGCCGAACTGCAGCAGAGGACGGCGGGGTCGCGCGAGGGGGCGTTGGAGGCGGCTGCAGGGCAGGGCGGCAGGGGAGACGCTGGACGGTGTTGCGGCGGCCACGGGGTGCAGCAGTAGGGGAGGCCGGCCGGTGGCATGGCCGCGGGGGCCAGGAGGGGCTTGGCCGATGCGGGCGCGGGCCTGGTCGCAGCGAGTGCGGAGACCAGGCGCGGTGAGCGCGACGGCGGGGCAGTGGGCATTAGCGAGGCCACGGCGGGCGCATGAGTAGGGCGGGAGGCGACGGGGTTCTCACCCGCGTTGGTGAGCAGGGGGCGGCGAGGCTCGGTGGGGCCTTTGGGGAGGAGGAAGGGGATGACGGCGAGCGATGGGGAAGCAAACCGGTGGCGAAGTCCGGCGAGGCGGCGCGTGCTCCTGGCGGCGGCGGGCGACGGCGTCGATGGCCTCCTCCTCTGGATCCCGATCCAAT
Source organism: Triticum timopheevii (assembly GCA_963921465.1). Taxonomy (NCBI): domain Eukaryota; kingdom Viridiplantae; phylum Streptophyta; class Magnoliopsida; order Poales; family Poaceae; genus Triticum; species Triticum timopheevii. Next base: position 336,313,965 of record OY997268.1, read on the forward strand.
CGTGAGAGAGGGGGGCAGAGATATTTTGCGGGGGGGGGAGTGGGGTGTCGGTGGCGGTTCGGGTTTCTGGGGGGAGTGGATAAGAGGAGTGGGGGGAGTGGCCGACTGGGCCTGGTGGGTTGGCCCAGTGGGGCTGATGGCCCATTGGGCCGGAGCCCGGGGGTTCCTCCTTTTGTTTTTGTAATTTCTTTCTTTTATTTATTTTTCTTTTCTGTTATATTTAATTTAAAGCACTTAGGCACTTTGTAAAATTATGTTTTCTTCACTATAACTACCTAAGTGATATTAGGCACTACCCGAACATTTTTGTTATAACTTTTGAAAACTTCTATTATTTACCAAACTTTGGATTTGAGTTTTGGACCGGTTTTGATCTAACGATAGATTAGCAACAGTAACGGAGATAACGTGGCACCATTAGCGTGGGATTACTGTAGCTTAATTACCCTGGCATCACACACTGGTATCATCGACACCTGCAACTGTTGTGATAGTATCTGGTGAGGACTCAGCAATCTCAAAACCCGCGAGATCAAGACTATTTAAGCTTATGGGTAGGAAGTGGTAATGAGGTGGAGTTGCAGCAAGCACTAAGCAAATATGGTGGCTAACATACACAAATAAGAGCGAGAAGAGAAGCAACGAAATGGTCGAGAAGCTAGAAGTGATCAAGAAGTGATCCTGAAACTACTTATGCACAATCATAACACAAAGACCGTGTTCACTTCCCGGACTCCGCCGAAAAGAGACCATCACGGCTACACACGCAGTTGATGCATTTTAATTAAGTCAAGTGTCAAGTTCTCTACAACTGGATATTAACAAATTCCCATCTGCCACATAACCGTGGGCACGGCTCTCCAAAGTTTATACCCTGCAGGGGTGTCCCAACTTAGCCCATCACAAGCTCTCACAGTCAATGAAGGATATTCCTTCTCCCAGGAAGACCCGATCAGTCTCGGAATCCCGGTCTACAAGACATTTCGACAATGGTAAAACAAGACTAGCAAAGCCGCTTGATGTGTCGACAATCCCGATAGGAGTCGCACGTATCTCATTCTTAGGACAGACCGGATAGGTCAAGCTATGAGTAAAACCAGCCCTCAAGTTTCCCTGAGGTGGCCCCGCAGGCAGCCCGGTTCGGACCAACACTTAGAGAAGCACTGGCCCGGGGGGGTTAAAATAAAGATGACCCTTGGGTTGGCCGACCCAAGGGAAGGTTAATAGGTTGTTAGGAAAAAGTAAAACCAAGGTTGGGCCTTGCTGGAGGAGTTTTATTCGAAGCGAACTATCAAGGGGGTCCCATAAGTCACCCAACCGCGTAAGGAACGCAAAATCAAGGAACATAACACCGGTATGATAGAAACTAGGGCGGCAAGAGTGGAACAAAACACCAGGCATAAGGCCGAGCCTTCCACCCTTTACCAAGTATATAGGTGCATTAATTAAATAAGAGATATTGTGATATCCCAACATAATCATGTTCCAACATGCAGCAATCTTCAACTTCACCTGCAACTAACAACGCTATAAGTGGGGCTGAGCAAAAGCAGTAAATAGTCAAACAACGGTTTGCTAGGAAGGGTGAAAAGGTTAGAGGCTGACATGGCAATATGGGAGGCATGGTAAACAAGTGATAGGTAGCGCAGCATAGCAATAGAACGAAGCAACTAGCAAGTAAAGATAGAAGTGATATCGAGGGTAATGGTCATCTTGCCTGAGATACCGCAAGGAAGAAGAACGAGTCCATGAAGAAGACAAATAGACGTAGTCGAACGAATCCTGACAACTCTCGAACGAAATTGAAGCTAACGAAAGAAGCAAACCGGAAAGAAGCAAACAACATGGTAAGCACACAAGCATAATCATGGCATAATGCACAATCAAGTATGATGCATGTCCGGTTTAATTAGGCATGGCATGGCAAAGTGCAACAAACAATACTACAAGTTAAGTGGAGCTCAATATGCAACGAGTTAGATATTGACGGAACACCATGTTCGATTATTTAGTTCACTCCTGTTTATCCTAACCAACAATATTAAAGGTCGTAACATGGCAAGAGGTGAAACATAATAAAACTACCTATCTAGGCAAGTTTAAATGAGGCCGGAACAACAAACAACAAAAATCCTCATATGCAATTTATGAATTTGCTACTATTCTGCCCTATACATTATTTTAGAATTGTTAAACATGCAAAGTGATGCCACCATGTTAATCTATGCATTTTTCCACCCCATTTACATATAAAGTTTATTAAAATTGGAGCTACGGTTATTTAGTTATGAAATAAATCATTTTAACATGGCATTTATGCAAAATTAAACAACCAGCAAGTTTAAACATATTTAACATGGATGAAACATGCATATTATGAAACTAGATGAAATTCTAAGCATTTTACATATATAGATCATTTTAATCCGATGCACGGTTTGTGAGTTATTAAATGCATGAAGCTTAGGGGGTTTTTCTGCAATTTTGAAATTCTATGGATAATGCTAAGTCGCAGACAGAAAAAAAATCAACACTGGGCCGAAACTGGCTGGCCCGATAGTGGACAGTGGGGCGCTGGATCTGATGCTCACCGTGGGTCAACGGGCCAGAGGTGGAGAAGGCCTGGCGCTAGGCTGGGCCGGCTCGCGGGACGCGGCCCAGGCGCTGGTCAAGGGGAGCGATGCGGGGCGCGCTTGATCCCGAACTACTGCTCGAAGCAGGGGAAGCATGGGCCGACAGCAAGGGACTTGGACGATGGCGGGGATGACCGGATCTGGGCGCGGGTGCAGGAGATGAAGCTCCAGGCGGAGAAGGAGCCGGCAGGCAGCGGATCCGGCGAACTAGGTGGCGGCGCGACAAACTGGAGGAGGTGGCTGCACACGTCCTATGTTCAAAAGACAGAGAGCTTCAGAGACAGGGATGAAGACAGAAAAAAAGGGGAGACCGTGAGGGGGCCTGGCTGACCGGCGGGGATGAGAGGAGGTAGCAGGCGACAGGGCGCGATGCAGGAGGTGCCGGCTTGGCGTCGCACTCTGTTGAAGCAGTGGAACGAGCGGGCGACGCGGTGCTCCGGCGATGTATGATGTCTACTACACAACTTTCTTCTTGTAGACGTTGTTGGGCCTGCAAGTGCACAGGTTTGTAGGACAGTAGCAAATTTCCCTCAAGTGGATGACCTAAGTGTAACATCCCAAATTTTCAATTTGGAATGTTATACATAGATCATCATTGCATATCATATTTTGTTGCATTGTTGGCTCGATCCTAGAAATTCTACGCAACTCAAGGACCCACGGAGAGAGTTGGGGATTTCGTTATTTTCATATTTGAGTTTTCTCAAATTTTGAAAATAGGATCATTTGATTTTATTTATTTTATCTTCAATTATTTCTACTATCAGAATTTGAGAGAGGGAATAAAATGACTTTCCCAAAATAAAGAAATAATGGAGATTTAATAAAAAAATGAAATAGGATTTTATTTTGGAGTTTTTCGCCTTTTTATTTGGATTTAGGAAAAATGCACGTTTTTCAAAATTGCATTTAGGCCCCAAATAAATGTTTATCTTGTCCGACTTGATTTTAGAAGCCGGGGAAAATTTATTTCGGGATTTTTGGAGTCCGTTTAGTATTTCTTTCGTTTGATTTTCTGCGCGAAATCATTTAAAAAACGCGAACCGCCTTACGGGCCATACTCGAGCGGGACTCCGCCCGGGGGCAGCTTATATAAAGCCGCCGCCCGAGCCCCCAGCCCACTAGACCCCGCCGCCGGCCCACCCCACGCGAAACCCTAACCCTAGCCCCGCGCCAGCCGCCGCCGCCCGCCGCCGCCGCCCGAGGTTTCGCCGCCGCCTCGTTTTACGCGCCGTTTTTTTAGAAAAATCAATCGGTTTTCCGTCGGATTTATTTCAATTTTTTTAGTTTCAGTCTTTTTTATTAGATCGGGTTTTTTTTCGGTTCGGTTAAATAGCGAGCGTTCGCTCGTTCATTCGTTTTAACAAACGTATTCGTAAGATTAGATCTAGTTAACGAACTTCGTTCGTTAACCCGTTCGTCCTTTTCTTTTTCTCAGATTTAATCCGTGATTTTTCTGATCGCGATTTCTGATCCGATTTTCGTTTTAGTATAACTTTTCGCTCGTTTATCGGAATCAGGCGATTCAAGCGCCTGGAGTTTCATCTCAAAACCCTCTTTCCGAATAACCAACTTAAACAAGTTTTTGCTTCTGTAAAATTTGACTTAGGTCCAGATTAGTAAAACGAAGCTGTTTTCTTTCGCCGTTTGCCTTCCGTGGCTTTGTTTGATTTGATTGTTTTTGCAAACCGGAGTTCTTAAGTTGAACTTTCTAGTTAGATCTTTTATTCGAGTTTTACCTGTGCATTAGATGAGTACTTATTGTATGTTTGTTTGTTTGTCTGTGATAGAATTCCCGGAGTACGCCGCCTGTTACTTCGAGTCTCTAGGTTTCGCGGATCATCAGCAAGGCAAGTAACACTTTGATCATACTTTTTCTACTACCCAGTTTTATGCATTAGATCAATCCTCAAACATTGCATGATTAGGATCTAATTAAATTGTGGGTTTTGGGAAGTACTTGAGGTAGTACCTATTACCTGTTTTATTTTCAAACCTTTGGGAGTTACTTCTACATTTGCTAGTAGACGTGGATTGGGTGATTGTATCCATGACAGATGTGAGTTTGTTAATTAATGGTTTATTTAAGGTGGCAACTTAAACACACATCTGGGTGGATTGAGGCACCTGGTTTCCAGGACTTGCCTGTTTTTCTTTGGACCGCCACCCAGGCTCAAAGGGATCATAAGATTATTCATGCTAGAAACTTCCGTGTGCAGCCACATGCTACTATGGGCTCTAGCATAGTTGACTAAGTCCTACGAACTCTTACAGGGTAGACTAGCTGATGTAGGGGATGTAGGTTGGTACGGTCTACCCTTTACATAAGGTGCAAGCGCTTCTAAAAGGATATGTCTCGGTCATCCGTTTCTCAAACACCATGTGGTGCGAGAAACCAAACGGAGGATATCGAGTCATGTGGGGAAAAGTGCGCAAACCTCTGCAGAGTGTAACAAACTAATCATGGTTAGCCGTGTCCCCGGTTATGGATATCTTGAGTATCTAGTACATGGATATCATGTGAATCTCATCATGTTACTTTAAATAATATTGTTGGGTTGTTAATGAGTACTTTTAATTGGGATTGAGAATGCTGTCAACCATTCTCAATGTTTAACAACCACCATGATAGTTAAATAAATTTATTCCTTTGCAGTAGGGAAAAACTGGCTTTACGCAAAACTGTAACCATAGAGCTTTTCCACCAGCCAAATATGCATGTAGTATATTCCATCATATTTTCTCTATGTGTTACATTGCCAGTATATTCCATGTGCTGACCCGTTTCCGGGCTGCAATGTTTCATGTTGCAGACTTTTCAGACGACGAGTAAGGTGCTTAGGTCGTGATTCTATACTCAGTGATGCCGTTGGAGTTGATGGACTCGCTTATTCTTCCAAGCCTTCCGTTGTTATCGTATTTAGATGGCCTTAAGCCATATTTATTTTAATAAGTTCTCTCTTGAGACATTCGATGTAATAAGTGTGTGATTGCTACTCTGTTATAAATCCTTCAAGTACTGTGTGGTGTCAGCATTACTGATTCATGGATGACACCTGAGCATAGAGATCAGACTGTTTGAGGTCTGGTCGCTACAAAGATGGTATCAGAGCACACACTGACTGTAGGACACGGCCACTAAGCTAAAGCCCTAGATCACTACTCTTTCTTCTCATTTCTGACTCCTCATCTTTTCTATTCTTTAGGATGGCGGATGCAAGGAACAAGTTCACACAACTAGATGAAAACTCACCTTTTGGATATCACTTGAAGGAAGTCACTAGATACCTGAACGTAGGAGTACCAAGCTTCACTGGAACCTTCAACGCCACTTTACCCGAAGAGGAGCGCTGGATGATTCAAGTCTACATTCCAGGAAGGACATTTGCACCAGTCACGGAGCCCATAGAGTTTACCTTTGACGCACCAACATGGAGCCTAGGAAAGAGCATGGCAGCCCACATCACCATGGGACGAATTAGAGAAGTTTACCACAATGATCTCAAGAATACTATCTACCAGATTTGTGGGCGCCGAGATGAGCATTGGGAGATGATCAACACCAGGAAGGACAGATCAATCACAGCTTATATTCAGGAGTTAAACCAACACATCCGACGCCAGGAGAATCAGATGTGCGCATATATGGAGAATCTGCAGAAGGCTATGACTAAGATCAAGAAGCTAGAAGAGGAACTCAAGGCTACACGTAAAGACTATATGGAAGAGATCGTCGCTCTAGTAAGACAGAACGGCAACCTTAAGGAGAAGACTGGAGTATTCATGGGAGGTTCAGCACCCAGAGGAGAAGATGACGAACCCACTTGTCCGGATAATTATATCATCATCGACGACACCGACTCGGATCCCGACGATAGTGATGATGACTATGTCGATGAAGCTGGAGCAGATAACATGGAATCTTCATCGGAGCAGTTTTTCTAGTTGACCACCATAACAGTAGTAGAATTTCCCCATTAAAAATTAGTTTTGGTCCAAGCACTTTGGTAATGATAGTTAGACCGTTGTATGCCCTTGTTTGAATTGATTGGAGTGATATTGTGTGCTTTTGTCTCATGTGCATATGGGTAGTGTTATCTCACTAGACCTCATTCTATTCTTAACTCTCCTCTCTTCTATAAACCCTCAGATGCCTCCGAGACGCGACCCCGAATTTGTTTTCCCGCCAGAGATCACTCAGCTGATTCAGCAGCAGAATGCCTTGATTCAAACATTGGTACAGAACCAAGGCAACAACAACAACAACCCACCACCACCACCTGTTGACCATTTGACTCGTTTCTTAAGGCTGAATCCGCCGATGTTTTCTAGTAGCACCGAGCCGATAGTAGCAGATGATTGGCTCCGTAAGATAGGGAGGGAGTTGATCACTGCAGGATGTACAGATGGAGAAAAGGTGAAGTTTGTCGCACATCAGCTCGAAGGACCCACAACAGCATGGTGGGAGAATTTTACATCCACTTACCCTATAGACACTGTCACATGGAATCAGTTTCAGCAAGCTTTCCATACTGCCCATGTTTCGGCAGGAGCTATGGCCGTGAAGAAGCATGAGTTTCGCAACTTACGCCAAGGAGGACGGACAGTTGGCCAGTATGTGGATGACTTCAGTAAGCGAGCACATTATGCCCCAGATGACGTTGCTACGGATGTAGCTAAGCAGGAGAAGTTTCTAGAAGGACTGAATGATAAGCTGAGCATGCAGTTGATGGTAGCCACATTCAATAACTACCAGGAGTTAGTAGATCGTGCTCTTATGATTGAAGGAAAGCAGCAGCAGATTGACAATCGTAAGAGGAAGTATGGACATGGGAAGTACAATTCTGGAGCTCCGCAGAAATTACGCTTTACCCTGAAGTCAGGAGGGCAATTTCAGCATACTCACGGAGGAGGCAGCTCGCACAATCATAATGGCACAAAGAATGGAAACGGGAATGAAGGAAGCAATGGACAAAACCGCACCAACCCGTCAACACCATCCAAGGTAGACCTGAGCCATATCACTTGTTATAAGTGCCGTAAGACTAGGCATTATGCAAATGATTGTCCAGAAGCCCAAAATGGTAATGGCAATGGAAGCTCAGGAAAGAAGCCAAACCCTTTCAACAGGGGACAAGTGAACCATGTTACCGTGGAGGAGGTTGAAGCCCAGCCAGACGCAATAATAGGTAAGTTTTTGGTTAAGACATTTACTGCAGTTGTTCTTTTTGATACTGGTGCATCGCATTCATACATATCAAGGGGATTTGTGGATAAGTATAAATTACCAACCCAAGCCCTTAGGTCACCCATGCTAGTAATCTCACCTGGAGCAGAATATATGGCTAGTATATGGTGTGATCGACTGCCATTAAGGATTGGACACTATGTATTTCCCTCGGACCTAATAGTTCTGGAATCGCAAGGTTTGGATGTGATATTAGGCATGGATTGGTTATTGAAGTATGGAGGGAATATAGATTGCGCCAGTAAGTCGATTTTGCTTACCACCCCTGAAGGAAAGAGAATCAAGTAGGTATCACGGCGTGAGCCAAGGAGGGCACATGTAAATTCCTTATCAGGAGTTGTGCAGGAGGAAGTACCAGTGGTAAGGGATTTCCCAGACGTGTTTCCGGAAGAGTTGCCAGGCATGCCGCCGGACAGAGACATTGAATTTCTGATTGAACTACTACCAGGCACTGGGCCGATATCTAAGAGACCGTATAGGATGCCAGCCCAAGATTTGGAGGAAATTAAGAAGCAGATTAAGGAGCTGCTGGACAAAGGTTTTATTCGCCAAAGTTCTTCGCCTTGGGGATCGCCAGTACTTCTAGTGGAGAAGCAGGATGGATCATTAAGAATGGTTGTAGATTATCGAGGATTAAATGAAGTGACCATTAATAACAAATACCCGTTGCCGATGATCAATGACTTGTTTGACCAATTGCAAGGAGCTAAGGTATTTTCCAAGATCGATTTGCGATCAGGATACCATCAGTTGAAGATTCGGGAGCAAGATATACCTAAGACGTCTTTTACCACCAGGTACGGGCTGTATGAGTACACCGTTATGTCATTTGGTCTGACTAACGCCCCAGCCTATTTTATGAACATGATGAACAAGGTGTTTATGGAATTTTTGGATAATTTCGTCGTGGTGTTCATTGATGATATTTTGGTCTACTCGAAGAATGAAGAAGAACATAAGGAGCACTTGCGTTTGGTACTCGAGAAGCTCAGAGAACATCAGCTATATGCCAAGTTCAGCAAGTGTGAGTTTTGGCTGAAGGAAGTTGGATTTCTCGGACATGTTATATCCGGAGAAGGTATAGTAGTAGACCCCACTAAAGTTGTCACTGTGAAAAACTGGGAAGCACCAACAATAGTTGGAGAGATCCGGAGTTTCCTTGGACTCGCAGGATACTACCAGAGATTCATTGAGAATTTCTCGAGGATAGCGAAACCTATGACAGAACTGTTGAAGAAGGATACCAAGTTCATTTGGACTGAGGAGTGTGAGGCTAGTTTCCAAGAGTTGAAGAAACGTTTGGTTACCTCACCAGTATTAATCCTGCTAGATCAAAGCAAGGATTATGAAGCATATTGCGACGCTTCACGTCGAGGACTTGGAGCAGTGCTTATGCAGGAGGGAAGAGTTGTTTCGTATGCTTCACGACAGCTTAAGCCTCATGAGTTAAATTATGCTACTCATGATTTGGAGTTAGCAGCCGTAGTGCACGCACTGAAAACTTGGAGGCATTTTCTTATTGGGAACCACTATGAGGTGTACACGGATCACAAGAGTTTGAAGTACATCTTCACGTAGAAGGAGTTAAATCTCAGGTAGAGGAGATGGTTGGAGCTTATTAAAGATTACGATATGAGATTGCATTATCACCCCGGAAAGGCTAACGTTGTAGCAGACGCGTTGAGCCGCAAGAGCCATATCAACACCCTAATGACCGGAAGTTTACCAAAAGAATTAGCAGAGGAATTCCGGGAGCTATGTTTGGAAATAGTTCCGAGAGGCTATGTAGCAGCGTTGGAGATTCAGTCTACTTTGATGCATAAAATCAGAGAAGCTCAAAGGACAGATAAGGAAGTTGCTTCCATTAAGGGGAGGATGAGTAAAGGAAAAGCTAATGGATTTGGTGAGGATGAGCACGATACCTTATGGTTTGAGGACCGCGTTTACGTGCCAAGTGATCCGAAGATTCGGAAGTTGATTTTGCAAGAGGCACATGATTCGCCGTATTCGATTCACCTGGGAAATACCAAGATGTATTTGGATTTGAATGAAACTTTCTGGTGGACCGGAATGAAGAAGGATATTGCAGAGTATGTAGTAGTTTGTGATGTATGTCAGAGAGTGAAGGCAGAACATCAGAAGCCAGCAGGATTGCTACAGCCATTGCCTATACCCGAATGGAAGTGGGATAAACTAGGTATGGATTTCATCACGGGATTGCCCAGGACCCGTTCAGGCTATGACTCGATTTGGGTTGTAGTCGATCATTTGACGAAGGTAGCTCATTTCATCCCAGTAAAGACTACCTACAGCAGTGCCAAGTTGGCTAAGATATACATGACAAGGATTGTATGTTTGCATGGAGTTCCGAGGAGTATCGTATCAGATAGAGGAACCCAATTCACCTCAAAGTTCTGGAAGCAGTTGCACGAAACATTGGGAACCAGACTAGAGTTCAGTACGGCATTTCATCCATAGACAGATGGACAAACCGAGAGAGTTAACCAGATTTTGGAGGATATGTTGAGAGCATGTGCCTTGGATTATGGATCAAGTTGGGACGACAACTTGCCATATGCGGAGTTTTCTTATAACAACAGCTACCAAACCAGTTTGAAGATGGCACCCTTTGAAGCCTTGTATGGAAGAAGGTGCAGGACCCCATTGTTGTGGGATGAGGTTGGAGACCGCCAGCTGTTTGGACCAGATTTGATTTAGGAGTCTGAAGTGAAAGTAAAGTTGATTTGTGATAGGCTCAAGGTAGCCCAGTCAAGGCAGAAGAGCTATGCAGATTCAAAATGCAAGGAGACAGAATATGAAGTCGGAGACAGAGTTTATCTTCGAGTATCTCCGCTTCGAGGAGTTAAGCATTTTGGAGTTAAAGGAAAGTTAGCGCCACGTTTTGTGGGACCATACAAAGTTTTGGAATGCATGGGAGAAGTAGCGTACAAGTTGGAATTACCCGAGGGTTTGTCAGGTGTTCACGATGTGTTCCATGTTTCACAGTTGAAGAAGTGTCACGCAGAGATGGCGGATATACCACTAAGAGATATTGTGCCACTAGAGGTGATTCAGTTGAATAATGATTTGACCTATGAAGAGAAACCAGTTAAGATTCTCGAGTATGCCAGCCGAGTCGCCCGCGGCAAGGTCATCAAGTTTTGCAAAGTTCAGTGGAGCCACCACACCGAGGAAGAAGCCACCTGGGAGCGAGAGGAAGATCTGCTCAAGGCCCACCCTCACCTATTTGCTAGCCAACCCGAATCTCGAGGGCGAGATTCATCTTAAGGGGGTAGGTTTGTAACATCCCAAATTTTCAATTTGGAATGTTATACATAGATCATCATTGCATATCATATTTTGTTGCATTGTTGGCTCGATCCTCGAAATTCTACGCAACTCAAGGACCCACGGAGAGAGTTGGGGATTTCGTTATTTTCATATTTGAGTTTTCTCAAATTTTGAAAATAGGATCATTTGATTTTATTTATTTTATCTTCAATTATTTGTACTATCAGAATTTGAGAGAGGGAATAAAATGACCTTCCCAAAATAAAGAAATAATGGAGATTTAATAAAAAAATCAAATAGGATTTTATTTTGGAGTTTTTCGCCTTTTTATTTGGATTTAGGAAAAATGTGCGTTTTTCAAAATTGCATTTAGGCCCCAAATAAATGTTCATCTTATCTGTCTTGATTTTAGAAGCCGGGGAAAATTTATTTCGGGATTTTTGGAGTTCGTTTAGTATTTCTTTCGTTTGATTTTCTGTGCGAAATCATTTAAAAAAACGCGAACCGCCTTACGGGCCATACCCGAGCGGGACTCCGCCCGGGGGCAGCTTATATAAAGCCGCCGCCTGAGTCCCCAGCCCACCAGACCCCGCCGCCGGCCCACCCCGCCCGAAACCCTAACCCTAGCCCCGCGCCAGCCGCCGCCGGAGCCGCCCGCCGCTGCCGCGACCCGCCGCCCGAGGTTTGCCGCTGCCTCGTTTTCCGCACCGGCTTTTTTAGAAAAACTGATTGCTTTTCCGTCGAATTTATTTTGTTTTTTTTAGTTTTGGTTTTTTTATTAGATCGGGGTTTTTCTGTTCGCTCATTCGTTCGTTTTAACGAACGTATTCGTTAGATTAGATCTAGTTAACGAACGTTCGTTCGTTAACCCGTTCGTCATTTTTCTTTTTCTCGGATTTAATCCGCGATTTTTTTGATCGTGATTTCTGATCCGATTTTCATTTTGGTATAACTTTTCGCTCGTTTATCGGAATCAGGCGATTCAAGCGCCTGGAGTTTCGTCTCGAAACCCTCTTTCTGAATAACCAACTTAAACAAGTTTTTGCTTCTATAAAATTTGACTTAGGTCCAGATTAGTAAAACGAAGCTGTTTTCTTTCGCCGTTTTACTTCCGTGGCTTTGTTTGATTTGATTCTTTTTGCAAACCGGAGTTCTTAAGTTGAACTTTCTGGTTAGATCTTTTATTCGAGTTTTACCTATGCATTAGATGAGTACTTATTGTATGTTTGTTTGTTTGTCTGTGATAGAATACCCGGAGTGCGCCGCCTGTTACATCAAGTCTCTAGGTTTCGAGGATCATCAGTAAGGCAAGTAACACTTTGATCATACTTTTTCTACTACCCAGTTTTATGCATTAGATCAATCCTCAAACATTGCATGATTAGGATCTAATTAAATTGTGGGTTTTGGGAAGTAGTTGAGGTAGTACCTATTACCTATTTTATTTTCAAACCTTTGGGAGTTACTTCTACGTTTGCTTATTATGCCATGCTATGCTAGTAGACGTGGATTGGGTGAGTGTATCCATGATAGATGTGAGTTTATAATGGTTTATTTAAGGTGGCAACTTAAACACACATCTGGGTGGATTGAGGCACCTGGTTTCCAGGACTTGCCTGTTCTTCTTCGGACCACCACCCAGGCTCAAAGGGATCATAAGATTATTCATGCTAGAAACTTCCGTGTGCACCCACATGCTACTATGGGCTCTAGCATAGTTGACTAAGTCGTGCGAACTCTTACAGGGTAGATTAGTTGATGTAGGGGATGTAGGTTGGTACGGTCTACCATTTATGTAAGGTGCAAGCGCTTCTAAAACACTATGTCTCGGTCATCCATTTCTCAAACACCATGTAGTGCGAGAAACCAAACGGAGGAGATCGAGTCATGTGGGGAAAAGTGCGCAAACCTCTGCAGAGTGTAACAAACTAATCATGGTTAGCCGTGTCCCCGGTTATGGATATCTTGAGTATCTAGTACTTGGATATCATGTGAATCTCATCATGTTACTTTAAATAATATTGTTGGGTTGTTAATGAGTACTTTTAATTGGGATTGAGAATGCTGTCAACCATTCTCAATGTTTAACAACCACCATGATAGTTAAATAAATTTATTCCATTGCAGTAGGGAAAAACTGGCTTTACGCTAAACTGTAACCATAGAGCTTTTCCACCAGCCAAATATGCATGTAGTATATTCCATCATATTTTCTCTATGTGTTACATTGACAGCATATTCCATGTGTTGACCCGTCTTCGGGCTGCAACGTTTCATGTTGCAGACTTTTCAGACGACGAGTAAGGTGCTTAGGTCGTCGTTCTATACTCGGTGATGCCGTTGGAGTTGATGGACTCGCTTATTCTTCCAAGCCTTCCGCTGTTATCATATTTAGATGGCCTTAAGCCATATTTATTTTAATAAGTTCTCTCTTGAGACATTCGATGTAATAAGTGTGTGATTGCTACTTTGTTATAAATCCTTCAAGTACTGTGTGGTGTCAGCATTACTGATCCAGGGATAACACCTGAGCACAGAGATCAGACTGTTTGAGGTCTGGTCGCTACACTAAGGTTTATCAATCCGTAGGAGGCGTAGGATGAAGATGGTCTCTCTCAAACAACCCTACAACCAAATAACAGAGAGTCTCTTGTGTCCCCAACACACCCAATACAATGGCAAATTGTATAGGTGCACTAATTCGGTGAAGAGATGGTGGTACAAGTGCAATATGGATGGTAGATAAAGGTATTTGTAATCTGAAATAATAACAACAACAAGGTAACTAATGATAAAAGTGAGCGTAAATGGTATTGCAATGATAGGAAACAAGGCTTGGGTTCATACTTTCACTAGTGCAAGTTCTCTCAACAATAATAACATAGATAGATCATATAACAAGCCCTCAACATGCAACAAAGAGTCACTCCGAAGCCACTAATAGCGGAGAACAAATGTAGAGATTATGGTAGGGTACGAAACCACCTCAAAGTTATTCTTTCGGATCCATCTATAAAAGAGTTCGTACTAGAATAACACCTTAAGACACAAATCAACCAAAACCCTAATGTCACCTAGATACTCCATTTTCACCTCAAGTATCCGTGGGCATGATTATACGATATGCATCACACAATCTCAAATTCATCCAACCAACACAAAGTACTTCAAAGAGTGCCCCAAAGTTTCTACCGGAGAGTCAAGAATGTGTGCCAACCCCTATGCATAGGTTCCCAATGTCACGAAACCGGCAAGTTGATCACCAAAACATACATCAAGTGGCACATGATATCCCATTGTCACCACAGATAATCACGGCAAGACATACATCAAGTGTTCTCATAAAAGACTCAATCCGATAAGATAACTTCAAAGGGGAAACTCAATTCATCACAAGAGAGTAAAGGGGGAGAAACATCATAAGATCCAACTACAATAGCAATGCTCGGGATACATCAAGATCGTGCCATAGAGGGAACACGAGAGAGAACACGAGAGAGAAAGATCAAACACATAGCTACTGGTACATACCCTCAGCCCCGAGGGTGAACTACTCCCTCCTCGTCATGGATAGCGCCGGGATGATGAAGATGGCCACCGCCGATGGGATCCCCCTCCGACGGGGTGCCGGAACAGGGTCCCGATTTGATTTTGGTGGCTACAGAGGCTTGCGGCGGCGGAACTCCCGATCTATCTTCTATTCTGGAAGTTTTAGGGTACATAGGTATATATGGGTGCAGGGAGTACGTCGGTGGAGCTACGGGGGCCCCACGAGGAAAGGGGGCGCGCCCCCCACCCTCGTGAGCACCTCCCGTATCTACTGACGTGGAGTCCAAGTCCATTAGGTGTGTTTGTGAGGGAGTCCTGGACTAGGGGGTGTCCGGAAAGCTGAACTATCATCTTTGGCCGGACTCCTAGACTATGAAGATACAAGATTGAAGACTCTGTCCCGTGTCCGGATGGGACTTTCCTTGGCGTGGAAGGCAAGCTTGGCAATACGGATATGTAGATCTCCTACCAATGTAACCGACTCTGTGTAACCCTAACCTTCTTCGGTGTCTATATAAACCGGAGGGTTTTAGTCCGTAGGACGAACAACAATCATACCATAGGCTAGCTTCTAGGGTTTAGCCTCTCTGATCTCGTGGTAGATCTACTCTTGTACTACCCATATCATCAATATTAATCAAGCAGGAGTAGGGTTTTACCTCCATCGAGAGGGCCCGTACCTGGGTAAAAACATCGTGTCCCTTGTCTCCTGTTACCATCCGCCTAGACGCATAGTTCGGGACCCCCTACCCGAGATCCGCCGGCTTTGACACCGACATTGGTGCTTTCATTGAGAGTTCCTCTGTGTCGTCACCTTTAGGCCCGATGGCTCCTTCGATCATCAACGACGACACGGTCCAGGGTGAGATTTTTCTCCCTGGATAGATCTTCGTATTCGGCGGCTTTGCACTGCGGGCCAACTCGCTTGGCCATCTGGAGCAGATTGAAAGCTACGCCCCTGGCCATCAGGTCAGATTTGGAAGTTTGAACTATACGGCTGATGTCCGCGGAGACTTGATCTTCGACGGGTTCGAGCCACAGCCAAGCGCGCCGCACTGTCACGATGGGCATGATCTAGCTCTGCTGCCAGACAGTGCCCTGGAGGCCGCACAAGTGTCCGCTCCGACCCTTAGATCGGAGCCGACCGCGCCGGTCGAGGACGGGTGGCTGGACACCGCCTCGGGGGCTGCTACCTCTACGGCGATAGAGCCGAATACCAACCCTGTCCTTTGTGAAGCTCATGACTCCATGGTGTTGGACTCCTCTCTGGACTCCGAACCTTCTGCGCCCCTGCCAATCGAATCCGGTTGGGCGCCTGTTATGGACTTCACTGCTGCGGACATCTTTCAGTACTCGCCCTTCGGTGACATCCTGAACTCGCTAAAGTCTCTCTCTTTATCAGGAGAGCCCTGGCCGGACTATGGTTAGGAAGGTTGGGACACGGACAACGAAGAAATTCAACGCCCACCCACCACCCACTTTGTAGCCACTGTCAATGATTTAACCGACATGCTCGACTTTGACTCCGAAGATATCGGCGGTATGGACGACGATGCCGGAGACGACCTAGAACCAGCGCCTACAGGGCACTGGAAGGCCACATCAACTCACGATGTATATATGGTGGATACACCCAAAGGAAGCGATAACGAGGAACAACGGGACACTGCGAAGGATAATTCCCTCGAAAAGCAGTCGATACGGCGACGTAAGCGCCGCTCAAAGTCCCGCCTCGACAAAGACAGCAACAATACAGACCCGGCCAAAGAGCAGGGCGAACCGGTGGACGACGAACATGCCCTCGAGTAACCATCCGAACAGGATAACTTGGATAAACAATCCGTCCCCGGCGAAGATAACAGTCCGGACGATCTCACGCCGGACACATCGTTGGAGCAGAAGAACCTCCACAAAAGGCTCGTCGCCACTGCACGTAGTCTGAAGAAGCAGAAGCGGAAGCTCAAAATAGCGTAAGATGCACTCAGAATGAGATGGAGCAAAGTACTCAACACCGCAGATAAATACGGCGATAGTCGCCAAACAAAGAGCTACCCGAAGCGGAAACTACTGCCCGAATTTGACGTGGAGGCCGTAGAGCCCCCACAAACAAAGAACAAAGAGGTCGCCCGGTCGGATACACGACCACATGGCAAACATAGAGCGGCAAACGGCATCGCACACAAGCCGGCACGCGATCCACATAAGGATCCGCACCAAAAGGATGGCCCAGTCAGGTCTATCTATGGGCCAAGAAAGCAAGCTCTAGAAAGCAATGCAACACGTCAAGTATTCGAATATCACGGCACACCCAAATACAGGGGCGCCACACACCCCCTATGTTTCATCGATGAGGTGCTAGATCATGAATTTCCAGCGGGATTCAAGCCCGTAAACATAGAGGCATATGACGGAACAACAGACCCTGGAGTCTGGACTGAGGATTACATCCTGCACATACACATGGCTAGAGGAGATGACCTCCACTCCATAAAATACTTACCCCTCAAGCTCAAAGAGCCAGCCCGGCATTGGCTCAAAAGCCTCCCAGAAAATACCATTGGAAGTTGGGAAGAGCTCGAGGATGCGTTTCGGGCAAATTTTTAGGGGACTTATGTCCGCACTCCGGATGCAGACGATTTAAGTCACATAACTCAACAGCCTGGAGAGTCAGCTCGCAAATTCTGGAATAGGTTCCTCACCAAAAAGAACCAAATAGTCGACTGTCCGGACGCCGAAGCCTTAGCAGCTTTCAAACACAACGTCCGAGACGAATGGCTCGCCAGACACCTTGGCCAAGAAAAGCCAAGAACAATGGCTACACTAACAAGCCTCATGACCCGCTTTTGCACGGGAGAGGATAGCTGGCTGGCAAGATGCAACACCAGCGACCCAAGTACATCCGAGGTCAAGGATGGAAATGGGAAACCACGACGCAACAAATACCAGCGCCGGATCAAGGGAAACAGTCCGAAGAGCACGGCAGTCAACGCCGGATTCAAAAGCTCTCGGCAGAACAATAGAAAACTGCCCCTTAAGGACAACAATGACGAGCTATCCAACCTAAACAAAATCTTGGACAAGATATGCCAAATCCACAGTCCCCCCGGGAAGCCTGCAAACCATACCCATAGAGATTGTTGGGTCTTCAAACAGTCCGGCCGACTTAACGCCGAACACAAGGGGCTCGACACACCAAGTGAGGACGATGACGAACCCCACAAGTAGAGCACCGGAAAACAAAAGAATTTCCCACAAGAGGTCAAAACAGTAAACTCACTTCAAGTGACAACAGGGAAAAATAGAGCGGCGCCCATTGAAAAACGCGCCGCACGGTCCACCCCAGCGGAGTCCCGACACTGGATGTCAAAACCAATCACCTTCGACCATCAGGATTACTCTGGAAGTATCCGGAACGCAGGATGGACTGCTTTGATATTAGATCCTATAATCGACGGACTACAAATTACACAAGTCCTAATGGACGGCGGCAGTGATCTAAACCTGCTATATCAAGACACAATCCGCAGAATGGGGATAGACCCAACCAAAATTTGCCATAGCAACACTTCCTTTAAAGGAGTGATGCCAGGCCCATATGCCCACTGTACGGGCTCTCTACCACTAGAAGTTTTGTTCGGCTCATCCGACAACTTCCATCGCGAAAAGTTAGTCTTCCACATCGCCCCATTTAAAAGTAGCTATCAAGCACTATTGGGACGCGAAGCTTTCACCCGCTTTAACGCAATACCGCATTACGCATCTCTTACACTTAAAATGCCTGGTCCACGTGACATCATCTCATTAAAGGGAAACTTTGAGTGTTCCTCGAATACGGAAGAACATGAGGCTGCCTTGACAGCCACACACTAATCCTGCTTTGTTGATCAAAGCACCTAAATAGGTCATTCAGACCCCGGACATGGTTAGGCGAGTCTGGTATAATTAAACAAGGGGCTTACTAGCCGCATACCCCCTTACAAGGGGCTCCACGCATGTACAACAAGAGACAATAAAGCTCAATTTTATTCATTTTTTGAATCATACTTTGTTTATTCAAAAATATATTTTTCGCACGATCTCTTTTTTTTTCAACTAAGTTCTTCTCTTTTATAGATGAACACCGTGCTACACCCGTCCAGGATACGGCACAACGGAGACACAGGCGCAGACGTGCAGTAGGGACCCGTTGCAAGGATTCTTTTCAGATTAAGACCCTACGTAAACCTTTTTTACTGTCTCTTGTTGATACACATCCCCCGATTTCTTGCTATAACCGAGGAGGAGGCTGGCGTTTTGGCATTGGCCGCGTCAGAAATTTTTGCGCGTACCTAGACACTAGGGGCTTAGGGCATTGTTCTGCCCGTTTTCATAAAGACCGAATACCTTAGGGAGTGTTTGGCGTCTCGAGTAAGGCCTTATATGCATCAGCTCCGAATCATGTCTTTGGTCAAATGTTGGTTTTTCCCGGCTCCTGTGTTTTGCTGCCTTACGTTCCGCTCTATCGGCTAACGCGGCACCAGGAGAACTACTGCGATTGTGCCCCGGTTCGGCCTGGTGAGCACCTTAGTAGAGAAAGCCGAAAACTGACTGTCATGATATAGCGTGAGACTGGTCAACCACTCAATGACCCACCGGAATGTTTAGAATTCCTCCGCATTAACGAAGGACCGTTTCCCGGTTAGGCACATACGCGCCCCGAATTCGGAGAGCGCGGTGCCCCTAGGGGCTATATAGTAGCCCCACCATCGAACTCCTATGGCTAAGTGAAAGTGATAAAGCATTATAGTCCGGTTGCCTAGTTTGCAACGCTATCACCTCCTTCACTGGACCAAGACGTTGGATTAAGTGTGAAAATGCACTTTTTTTTGCAAACACACCCGCACTATGTGCGTGGGGGCTGAAGCCGAAGACTGCCATCTTTCAGGTTATATACACATATACATTAATGACCGCACAGGAGGTATTTTACTACTTGACCGCACAAGTATAAAAAGCTCTTATATTATATTGAAACATCGTTTCACGAATTATACATGTCATTAGAACATAATATCCTTCGAGCACTGCGTCTCTATTAAACGAGCGCCCTGCAGGACTTCCTCAAAATAGTGCTCGACAGGTACTCGGCTTCTGTCTGAATCCTGGGATGCAACGTCGGTGGCCTTCATCTCCGCCCAGGATGTCTTGACACGGGCAAGAGCCATCCGCGCACCCTCTATGCATGTCGACCGCTTCATTGCATCGATATGCGGCACCGCATCAAGGAACTGCTGCACCAAGCCAAAATAACTCTTTGGCTCGGGCCTTTTCAGCCACAAATAAGTCAAGACATCCTTCATGGCAAGTCCGGACAACCTATTCAGCTCAGCCCATTCGGCTAACCGATCGGTTAATGGAAGTGGACGCTCTGAACTATGGAACTGCGACCAAAAAAGCTCTTCCATCCCGTGATCCTTTTGGCCTCGGAAGTGTGCGACCGCGTCTGCGGCACTCACCGCCAAATCTAGATAACCATCCTCCGCACCCCATAGCTGGCCCAACTAAGCATACTTAGGATCCGTAAATTTCCTCCGCAGCAGAAAGGGCTTTCCAGCCGCGATATCCCCGGCTTCACGTAGCTCCTCCTTTATAGATCTCATCGCGGAGCGGGCATCCTTGGCTTCGGCGGTAGCCTTCTTCAGGTCCTCTTGCTCCGCTCGACGTTCTTTTTCAAGAAACTCGCAGCGGTCGGTAGCATTCTTCAACTTCCCGGCCATCTCGGCCATTTCCTCCCTGCTTCGATAGTGAGCAGCCTGTTCGGCTTTTAGCTCTTCGGCCGCCCTTAAAGCAGCCGCATGAATTTTTCTGGCTTGCTCCTTGACTCGGGCTAGCTCTGCCCGAAGGTTCTCCATAGCAGTGGCACCATCTGCATAAAGCATACATGTTGTAAGGCATGGGCGTCAAGATCCCTTACCAGGTGTTCGCGGAGAAGTTGCATACCTTGTGACTCGTCAAGCCGCTTATTGACAAGCGCGATGTCCGCATCCGCCACGTCAAGTTGCCGCTTCAGTTCGGCAAATTGCTCAGTCCATCTGGCCACCGGACGCTCCGCCACCTATATAGGACAGGCGACATCTTACAACTGAGATTATGATCCTCGGCGCGCTGTCACTTCGGACAATGTACCGAGTCTCAAGGGCTACTATCTATACAGGGCGCATTCTATATGCAAAACTGTCAGAAGGTATATCATTTTCGCGTACCTCAAACCCCGTCAGTAAACTTCTGACGACTTCATGCAATCCGCTCTCAGCGGATGAAATCCTTTCAATCACCGTACCCATCAACGCACGGTGATCTTCTGAGATAGACGCTCGCCCGAGCAGATCCTTCAGCTCCTCCGACCGTACACCAGTTGGGGCCGGACCTCCTGGCCCCGCTGGACTCAGGGAAACCCTCCGCGACGACACCTCAGGGTCGTCCTCCCCGCATGATGGTGCGGCAGATGGAGGCGTTTCGCTCTCCATCATCTCCGGACGAAGATCCCCCAAAGATGAGCTCTGCTGAGAAGGGCTGAGATCCGAACTACAAGGTAAAACTTTGGTTATCTTCAGAAATAGAAACAGGGATGTCCCTTATTACAAAACTCCTCTTTCTACTTACAGCTCGCTGGAGGGCTGATTTCCTTGGGGAAATAGTACGGTCGGGGCTTCTCCTGGCGCAGGACCCTCTGGTGAAGATTTCTTCCCCTGCTTTGAGGCCTTGGCCACCGGATCTTCAGAAGCGGTCCTCTTCTTCCCCTGGAGGGAGGGATTCTCGATCCCCCCTTCCTTGAAAGCCTCCTTCGCGGAGGCAGTAGCTTCCTTGTTCCCCCCTTTGCCCTCTTCCAAAGGCGCAGCCTCCAGCATCTTGGTTAACACAGGATCCGGCGTGGTCTCGGGGAGGGGGGCCGGACACCTTATTAGTTTTGCTTTCGCTATCCACTCCTGTTCAAGGGACAGCTCTTTGAAGGGCAAGTTTATGATAAATGTACGGATAGCATGTCCGAGCACAGGACTACTTACTTGAGTATCCGGACGATTGCAGCTCAGACCTGCGTCCTCGGTCAAGTCCGGACACATCTCTTGTGATCCGAAGAACAATTTATACATCTCCATGGGCGTCGCGCCCATGAAGTGTTGGAGAGCTCGTGGTCCCTCCGGATTAAATTCCAACAGGCGGAGAGGGCGACGTTTGCAGGGCAGAAGGCGTCGAATCAGCATGACCTGCGCCACTACCACCAGATTGATCTGTTTTTCCTGGAGGTCTCGAATATGTCCCTGCAGCAGAGGAACGTCCTTGGACGGCCCCCAGTCGAGCCCTTTGTTGACCCATGACGCCAGCCGCTGTGGAGGACCCCGGTGGAAGGCAGGTGGCGCCACCCATTTGGTGCCCCTGGGAGTGGTGATGTAAAACCACTCCTGTTGCCATAAACCGAGCACCTCTTGAAAAGAGCCCTCGGGCCATGGAGCGTCAGCATTTTTGCTTAGAACAGCCCCTCCGCACTCTGTCTTCTGCCCTTTGATCATCTTCGGCTCCACTTTGAAGGTCTTGAGCCACAATTCGAAGTGAGGGGTAATGCGGAGGAAGGCTTTGCATACGACAATGAACGATGAGATGTGGAGGATGGACTCCGGATCCAGGTCGTGGAATTCCAGCCCATAATAAAACATGAGCCCCCTCACGAAGGGGTCGGTCGGGAAGCCTACACCCCAAAGGAAGTGAGACACGAACACCACGCTCTCACCAGGATCGGGAGTAGGAATAACCTGCCCTTGGGCAGGCAGCCTATGCGAAATTTCGCCGGTTAGATACCCGGCATCTCTCAGCTTTAGCACGTCTTCTTCCGTGACAGAAGAAGGCATCCACCGGCCTTGCAGGTCAGAGCCGGACATCGTCGAAGGTTTGGAGCACCTGAATCTGGAGCTTTGGGTGTAGGAACTCGAGGCGAGGGGCGGATTCGGTTGAGATTTAAAGAAAGGAGCAGACCTTGGTCTCGTTATAAAGAGGTTGAATACCAAGAGCCCTCCCCATGACCGTGTGGGACTCGCCTTCGATAGAGGGGGCGTGCCAATGGGCACGGTTGGGTTACCCACGCCCGTATTGATGAGGATCCCGGAATAAGGGGCCACGATCTCCGCTTTGATAAGACGTGCCAAGGAAACTGCCTCGCTAAACGCGCTGAGGTGGGACAGCAAAAAACAATTCAAATAAAGGCCTAGCCATGGTGTGATGTCATGCCACGGAATACGTCAGCAGATCTGTGTAAAAATTATTCTCTCTACGGTGGTATGTGGAACTTGTTTTGCAGAGCCGGACACTATCCTTGTGTTCAAAATCTTCTATGAAGAATTCGGAGGAGGAACCCGCCTTGCAATGCCAAAGACAATATGCGCACCGGACTCGTCGTCATTGAAGCCTGGTTCAGGGGCTACTGAGGGAGTCCTGGACTAGGGGGTGTTCGGATAGCCGAACTATCATCTTTGGCTGGACTCCTAGACTATGAAGATACAAGATTGAAGACTCCGTCCCGTGTCCGGATGGGACTTTCCTTGGCGTGGAAGGCAAGCTTGGCAATAAAGATATGTAGATCTCCTACCATTGTAACCGACTCTGTGTAACCCTAACCTTCTTCGATGTCTATATAAACCGGAGGGTTTTAGTCCGTAGGAAGAACAACAATCATACCATAGGCTAGCTTCTAGGGTTTAGCCTCTCTGATCTCGTGGTAGATCTACTCTTGTACTACCCATATCATCAATATTAATCAAGCACGAGTAGGGTTTTACCTCCATCGAGAGGGCCCGAACCTGGGTAAAAACATCGTGTCCCTTGTCTCCTGTTACCATCCGCCTAGACGCATAGTTCGGGACCCCCTACCCGAGATCCGCCGGTTTTGACACCGACAGTTTCCTTCCAAAAATAACTTCTCTAGTTGATTTCGTTCCGTTTTGACTCCGTTTGACATTCCTTTTCTTCAAAACACTGAAATAGGCAAAAAACAGCAAATCTGGGCTGGGCCTCCGGTTAATAGGTTAGTCCCGAAAATAATATAAAAGTGAATAATAAAGCCCAATATTGCCTAAAACAGTAGATAATATAGCATGGAGCAATCAAAAATTATAGATACGTTGGAGATGTATCAAGCATCCCCAAGCTTAATTCCTGCTCGTCCTCGAGTAGGTAAGTGATAAAAAAATTTGATGTGGAATGCTAGTTGGCATAATTTCAATGTAATTCTTCTTACTTGTGATATGAATATTCAGATCCGAAAGATTCAAGACAAAAGTTCATATTGATAAAAGAAATAGCAACACTTCAAGCATATTAATCAAAGTAATCATGTCTTCTCAAAATAACATGGCAAAAGAAAGTTCGTCCCTACAAAATCAAATAGTTAGGCTATGCTTCATTTTCGTCACACAAAGATGTTCCCAACTTCTATACCCCCGATGACAAGCCAAACAATTGTTTCGTACTTAATAATCTCAAACTTTTTCAACCTTCATGTAATACATGAGCGTGAGCCATGGATATAGCACTATGGGTGGAATAGAATATGATGATGGGGATTGTGTGGAGAAGACAAAAAAAGGAGAAAGTCTCACATTGACGAGGATAATCAACTGGCTATGGAGATGCCCATCAATTGATGTCAACATGAGGAGTAGGGATTGCCATGCAACGGATGCACTAGAGCTATAAATGTATGAAAGCTCATCAAAAGAAACTAAGTGGGTGTGCATCCAACTTGCTTGCTCACGAAGACCTAGGGCACTTGAGGAGACCCATCGTTGGAATATACAAGCCAAGTTCTATAATGAAAAATTCCCACTAGTATATCAAAGTGACAACATATGAAACTCTCTATATAAAAAACATGGTGCTACTTTGAAGCACAATATATGAGACTCGCTATATGAAGAACATGGTGCTACTTTGAAGCACAAGTGTGTAAAAAATGGACAGTAGCATTGCCCCTTTTTATTTATTTATTTATTTATTGTTTTTTTGTTTTTTTGGGCCTCCTTTTTTTTCTTTGGCCTTTCTCTTTTCTTTGGGGACAATGCTCTATTAAATGATGATCATCACGCTTCTATTGATTACAACATAAGGATTACAACTCGAAACTAGAACAAGATATGACTCTATATGAATACCTCCGGCGGTGTACCGGGATGGCGCAATGAATCAAGAGTGACATGTATGAAAAATAAAGCATGGTGGCTTTGCCACAAATACGATGTCAACTTCATGATCATGTAATGGCAATATGACAAAAGTAAAGTATGTCATGATGATGATGAACGGAACGGTGGAAAGTTGCATGGCAATATATCTCGGAATGGCTATGGAAATGCCATAATAGGTAGGTATGGTGGCTGTTTTGAGGAAGATATAGGGAGGTTTATGTGTGATAGAGCGTATCGTATCACGGGGTTTGGATGCACCGGCGAATTTTGCACCAACTCTCAAGGTGAGAAAGGGCAATGCACGGTACCGAAGAGGCTAGCAATGGCGGAAAGGTAGAAGTGTGTATAATCCATTGACTCAACATTAGTCAAAAGAACTCATATACTTACTGCAAAAATTTAGAAGTCATCAAAAACCAAGTACTATGCGCATGCTCCTAGGGGGATAGATTGGTAGGAAAAGACCATCGCCCGTCCCCGACCGCCACTCATAAGGATGCACAAGCCAGGTACACTTAATGTTTCAAATTTGTTACACAACTTTAACCATACGTGCATGCTATGGGACCTGCTAACTTCAACACAAGCATTCTTTGAATTCATAATCACCCAACCATCATGACTTTAATATCACTACCTCCATATCTCAAAACAATTATCAAGTATCAAACTTTTCTTAGTATTCAACACACTCATGAGAAAGTTTCACATATCTTGAATACCAAGTATATTAATATTTAAGCAAATTACCATGCTATTAACGACTCTCAAAATAATCTAAGTGAAGCATGAGAGTTCATCTATTTCTTCAAAATAAAACTACCACCATGCTCTAAAAGGTATAAGTGATGCACTAGAGCAAATGACAAACTACTCCGAAAGATATAAGTGAAGGTCAATGAGTAGCTAAATAATTATGCAACTATGCGAAGACTCTCTCTCATTTAATAATTTCAGATCTTGATACTTTATTCAAACAGCAAGCAAAGCTAAAGAAAATAAAATGACGCTCCAAGCAAAACACATATCATGTGGTGAATAAAAATATAGCTCCAAGTAAAGTTACCAATGAACGAAGACGAAAGAGGGGATGCCTTCCGGGGCATCCCCAAGCTTAGGCTCTTGGTTGTCCGTGAATATTACCTTGGGGTTCCTTGGGCATCCCCAATCTTAGGATCTTGCCACTCCTTATTCCATAGTCCATCGAATCTTTACCCAAAACTTGAAAACTTCACAACACAAAACTCAACAGGAAATCTTATAAGCTCCGTTAGTGAAAGAAAACACAACCACCACATTGGTACTGTAATTAACTCATTCTAAATTCATATTGGTGTAATATCTACTGTACTCCAACTTATCTATGGTTCATACCCTCCGATACTACTCATAGATTCATCAAAATAAGCAAACAACACATAGAAAACAGAATCTGTCAAAAACAGAACAGTCTGTAGTAATCTGTATCAAACGTATACTTCTGGAACTCCAAAAATCCTACAACATTAGGAAGTCCTAAGCAATTCGTGTACCAATCCAGAGCAAAAATAATCGGATCATAAGCATGTTTCTATGAATTAACAAAACTAAGTTAGTGGGTGCAAAAGTTTCTGATTTTCAGCAGGATCAACACAACTATCACCGTAAGCCATCCTAAAGGTCTTACTTGGCACTTTATTGAAACAAACGCTATAAAACATGATTACTACTGTAGCATAATCATGTGAACACACAAAAACTTTACGGATAGGTATTGGGTTGTCTCCCAACAAGCCTTTTTCTTTAATGCCTTTCTAGCTAGGCATGATGATGATAATGATGCTCACATAAAAGATAAGAATTGAAACATAACGGGAGCATCATGAAGCATATGACTAGCACTTTTAAGTCTAACCCACTTCCTATGCATAGGGATTTTGTGAGCAAACAACTTATGGGAACGATAATCAACTAGCATAGGAAGGTAAAACAAGCATAGCTTCAAAACATGAAGCACATAGAGAGGAAACTTGATATTATTGCAATTCCTACAAGCATATGTTCCTCCCTCATAATAATTTTCAGTAGCATCATGAATGAATTCAACAATGTAACCAGCACCTAAAGCATTCTTTTCATGATCTACTAGCATAGAAAATTTACTACTCTCCTCATAAGCAAAATTCTTCTCATGAATAGTAGTGGGAGCAAAATCAACAAAATAACTATCATATGATTTAAAATTAGGATCAAGATGAAAAGTTTCATGGTTATCATTATTCTTTAAATCATATGTGTCATCACAATAATCATCATAGATAGGAGGCATGCTTTCATCATAGTAAATTTGCTCATCAAAGCTTGGGAAAAAAATATCATCTTCATCAAACATAGCTTCCCCAAGCTTGTGGCTTTGCATGTCATTAGCATCATGGATATTCAAGGAATTCATACTAACAACATTGCAATCATGCTCATCATTCACATTTTTTATGAGAAGCATTCTATGTAATTCTTCTTCTAGTACTTGAGCACAATTTTCCTTCCCATCATTTTCACGAAAGACATTAAAAAGATGAAGCATATGAGGCATCCTTAATTCCATTTTTTGTAGTTTTCTTTTATAAACTAAACTAGTGATAAAACAAGAAACAAAAAGATTCGATTGCAAGATCTAAAGATATACCTTCAAGCGCTAACCTCCCCAGAAACGGCCGCTAGAAATGAGCTTGATGTCTACTACACAACCTTCTTCTTGTAGACGTTTTTGGGCCTGCAAGTGCACAGGTTTGTAGGATAGTAGCAAATTTCCCTCAAGTGGATGACCTAAGGTTTATCAATCCATAGGAGGCGTAGGATGAAGATGGTCTCTCTCAAACAACCCTGCAACCAAATAATAGAGAGTCTCTTGTGTCCCCAACACACCCAATACAATGGCAAATTGTATAGGTGCACTAGTTCGGCGAAGAGATGGTGATACAAGTGCAATATGGATGGTAGATAAAGGTATTTGTAATCTGAAATAATAAAAACAGCAAGGTAACTAATGATAAAAGTGAGCGCAAACAGTATTGCAATGATAGGAAACAAGGCCTAGGGTTCATACTTTCACTAGTGCAAGTTTTCTCAACAATAATAACATAGATAGATCATATAACAAGCCCTCAACATGCAACAAAGAGTCACTCCGAAGCCACTAATAGCGGAGAACAAACATAGAGATTATGGTAGGGTACGAAACCACCTCAAAGTTATTCTTTCTGATCAATCTATAAAAGAGTTCGTACTAGAATAACACCTTAAGACACAAATCAACCAAAACCCTAATGTAACCTAGATACTCCATTGTCACCTCAAGTATCCGTGGGCATGATTATACGATATGCATCACACAATCTCAGATTCATCCAACCAACACAAAGTACTTCAAAGAGTGCCCCAAAGTTTCTACCGGAGAGTCAAGAACGTGTGCCAACCCCTATGCATAGGTTCCCAATGTCACAAAACCCACAAGTTGATCACCAAAACATACATCAAGTGGCACATGTTATCCCATTGTCAACACAGAGAATCACGGCAAGACATACATCAAGTGTTCTCATAAAAGACTCAATTCGATAAGATAACTTCAAAGGGGAAACTCAATTCATCACAAGAGAATAGAGGGGAAGAAACATCATAAGATCCAACTACAATAGCAAAGCTCGGGATACATCAAGATCGTGCCATAGAGGGAACATGAGAGAGAACACGAGAGAGAGAGAGAGAGAGAGAGAGAGAGAGAGATCAAACACATAGCTACTGGTACATACCCTCAGCCCCAAGGGTGAACTACTCCCTCCTCGTCATGGATAGCGCCGGGATGATGAAGATGGCCACCGGTGATGCGATCCCCCTCAGGCAGGGTGCCGGAACAGGGTCCCGATTGGTTTTTGGTGGCTACAGAGGCTTGTGGTAGCGGAACTCCCGATCTATCTTCTGTTCTGGAAGTTTTAGGGTACGTAGGTATATATGGGTGCAGGGAGTACGTCGGTAGAGCTACGGGGGGCCCACAAGGCAGGGGCGCCCCCTAGGGGGGTGGGCGCGCCCCCCAGCCTCATGAGCACCTCCCGTATCTTCTGACGTGGAGTCCAAGTCCGTCAGGTGGGTTTCCTTCAAAAATAACTTCTCCTGTTGATTTCGTTCATTTTGACTCCGTTTGATATTCCTTTTCTTCGAAACACTGAAATAGGCAAAAAACAGCAAATCTGGGCTGGGCCTCCGGTTAATAGGTTAGTCCCAAAAATAATATAAAAGTGAATAATAAAGCCCAATATTGCCTAAAACAGTAGATAATATAGCATGGAGCAATCAAAAATTATAGATACGTTGGAGACGTATCAAGGTAGAGGCCCCGGACGTGAGGAAGCAGGGGAACAACACCATGACGCGGCAGCGAAAGCTCCTGTAGGCACAAAGACAAGGGAGGTCGGGGTGAGGGAAGAGAGATGAGAGAGGGAGAAAGGAATAGGAGGAAGAGGTGAGGCCTTGGTGCTCCTCCGATGATAGCGGGCGAGGTACTCGGGCGCCTCGAGCACAAGATCGAGTAGGGAGGTGTTGCGGCTGGCTAATGTGGCTTGGGCTGCTTGTGGATGGGCGCACACGACGAGGGAGGTGGTCGGAGGCTACAGGGTGGAAGCCGAGAGAAATTTTGGATTGGGGGCTCGGGCATCTGGAACGAGGAGGAGGGAGAGCGCTGGTTGGGTGAATCGGGTAGGGGAGATGTCGCGGGGAACGAGCACCTATGGGGCAGGGCCCCTTTTTGGTTCGGCAAGGGGGCAGAGGGCGCACGAAGAGCAGATCGAGGCGAAGCGCGCGGGGGATTTTACCCAGCTTCGGAGCTCTCCGGAGAGATAAAACTCCTACTGCTGCTTTGTGTTTCTGTATTGTTCTTGCTTGAGAGTGTGGGTTTCGAATGAATCGAACCCCCTCAGTTGCTAACGCCCTAAGTCGCTAACCCCCTCTACGTTGCACACGGGCCTCCTTTTATATGCTCAAGGGGTTACCCACAGGTGGCAACGGAGGTAAAGGGCAAAAATGGAAGAGTGGTGGTTGGTACAGCTACCTGTACAGTGTTATCATACCTAACCCTGGCGGTAGGGGACAAGGGCATTAATTGCCCGTCTGTGTCGCCCAAACAGTACCGAAAGGGACCGCTAGGGACGCCACCGTTTTCCATGATGGTTATCTTGTCAGCGCCTGCTTGCCACCTCGCACCCCTAGCTACACGGCCTCCTGCCACGTGTGCTTGGAAGAGTCCCAGAGCGACACGTTGGCAGGTGTGCTGGAGCGCGGGCGCGAAGTGGGGGTTTCCCGCGGCAAGCTCCTTGTCGTGGTCGTCGTCTTGTCATGTTCGGGAGCTTGTCTCTCACCGGGCCTTGCCGGGGCGCGCGGTGCGTCGCGGCAAGTTTTCTTGGAATGCCTTGAGTGGCCTTCCCGGCAAGCTCCTCTTGCCGGGGTCTTGTCTTCTTCCCGGCCAGCTTCTCTTGCCGGGTCCTTGGTTGGCCTTCCCGGCAAGCTCCTCTTGCCGGGGCCTTGGTTTGAGTACTTTGTTCTTGAATGGTATCAATATGAGCTACGGAGGATCTTGGCGGACGCCCGGCAAGCCTTACCGCGGGACGCTGCAACTGCCCGTGCACAAGTTCGGGGTACTAAGGTACCCCTACTTTAGTACACCGACAGGAGCCCCCGGGCCTGGGCCATACACGGTGCCGAGCGCTGTTGGGCCAAGCCCAAAACAGTGCACGGGCACGCGCGGCCTAGGTCACACCGCATATCTCTCCGCTTCCACCGCGCACGCCCAGAACGGCACGCGTCAAACGTGGTGTCGTGGGTGACGTGGGCGGCGTGCGCGGGGCTAAGTCCCGTGAGCATGCGTCAAGCCATGATGAAGGGGACGGTTCACGCCCTCCTACCTAAACGGAGGTAGGCGTGGGGGCGTGGTGCATTTACTGGACGGGGCCGGTGCGCGGTTTTTCGAGGCGTCCACTCCCACGATCACGGGGTGGGGCGAGGCCGCCTCATCCATTGCCTCGGCTCTGCATCCCCGCCACGCGGCTCCCATGCGCTTGGGGTCGCGGACGGTGGAAGTGGGAATCTGGGTCGTCGCGAGCAGAGGCAGCGGGTCGGCCCCGACTCCCTGCTCTTCCCGTGCCTTGATTCGCTGAGCGGGGCGGTCGAGCCCCCACCTCGCTCTTTTATAAAGAGTATGAGGGGAGCACAAAAGCCCGCACTCTCTCATCTCCTCCTTTCTTCGGCTTCTGCTCCCCTTTCTCCCATTCGCCATGGAGAAAGGGAACCCTGGCCCTTCATCGGTGGCGGCGAGGGTCGCCGCCAGACAGCGCACCTCTCCCTCTCTCGCGCCCGTGGTGGCAGAGCCGGCCATAAGGGGAAGAGGGAGGGGGCGAGGTCGCGGACGAGGTCGAGGACAAGGTCGAGGCGCTCAGGGAAGAGGCGGACGGGGCGGCGCGCCAGCTTCGCCTCCGCCGGCGGTTCCTCCCCCCACGGCGGTCCACATAGGGGACGACCCTTGCGAGTTCTTCATCAGGCTGCACCGGGCGCCTCATCGTCGCCTCCGGCTTCCAGCTCCGTTCGCGAGCGCGATGGAGTCAGACCCGCCCGAGACACTGAGACTACAGATGAGGGGATGTGGGATCAGCGGCACGCGAGTCCGCGTTGTATTCCCAGCCCCTAATGTGATGTATCTTGATCGAGGGTGGAAGACGTTCGCCCGTATCCACAGCCTGATGGAGGGGTTCACCCTCCATTTTAAGTTGATGGAGGGCGATCTCCTCTCCGTCAAGGTCTTCGGGTGCTTCGGCACTCGGGCGAAGTGCTGCGTGGACAGCTCCTCCGATAGTGAAGGCTCCCCCTTGAGCGAGAGTGACAAGGAGGGGAGCGACAGCGACTATGAGGGTAGCGGGCGGCGGAATGGCAGGTCCGACTAGGTGTCGGGCGCCGCTTTGCGTGGCACCGGCGACCCCATCATCCGTGTGGCCGGCTCCTTGAACTCCCCGGGGTCGTATCCTTGGGCGGCTGGCGTAGGGAGGCTGCGGAAGGGGAAGAGGGCTGGCGACAAGGCCGTCAGGTCGGAGTACGAGGGCGTGGTGCCCTCGACAGCGTGCTGACGTCCTGCCGCCCCGTCTTCGAGCCCCGCTTCCGGCGCCGCCATCACCGTCCAGCCCCCGAGATGTTCTCTTGGTGTCTTCTGGCACCCGTAGCTCGCCTAGGCACTCCCTTTGCCCTTTTCGCCTCCTTGACCTACCTCCTGAAGAGAGGGACAGGAAAGGGATTACGGGCATCTTATCTTTTTAATTTGTAAGCCTTCGGGCCTTAGCTGCATCTAAAACTTGTAATCCTCCCTTTCATGTTTTTCATCCTCCATGGACCGCATCAAAGTGGGATGTTTTTTAGTGAAAGAGGGAATGCTTGTTATGTTATATCCTTTACTCAATTCCATCCCTTGTATGTTTTTACCCTACGCTTTTAGGGAACTCGCCGGCACGGGCACGCTTGCCGCGAGTGCTGAGTGCGGAACATCAGCAACTCGCTGGCGGTGCCGGAGCATGCTTGCCGCGAGTGCTGAGTGCGGAACATCAGCAGCTCGCTGGCGGTGCCGGTCCCGGCAAGAAATCTTGTCGGGGCTAGTTGCAGCATGCTTTCATTGTTGAGCGGACTTGAAACAAATTAAGAGCGCAACTTAGCCGGCACGGGCACGCTTGCCGCAAGTGTTGAGTGCGGAACATCAGCAGCTCGCTGGCGGTGCCGGAGCACGCTTGCCGCGAGTGCTGAGTGCGTAACATGCAGCTTGCTGGCGGTGCCGGTTCCGGCAAGAAATCTTGTCGGGGCTAGTTGCAGCACACTTTCATTGTTGAGCGGACTCGAAACAAATTAAGGGCACAACTTAGCCGGCACGGGCACGCTTGCCGCGAGTGCTGAGTGCGGAACATCAGCAGCTCGCTGGCGGTGCCGGTTCCAGCAAGAAATCTTGTCGGGGCTAGTTGCAACACACTTTCATTGTTGAGCGGACTCGAAACAAATTAAGGGCGCAACTTAGCCGGCACGGGCACGCTTGTCGCGAGTGCTGAGTGCGGAACATCAGCAGCTCGCTGGCGGTGCCGGTTCCGGCAAGAAATCTTGTCGGGGCTAGTTGCAGCACACTTTCATTGTTGAGCGGACTCGAAACAAATTAAGGGCGCAACTTAGCCACGAGTCAATTCCTTCACGCACAGGTTTTCTATACAAGGCACGGTCGTTCAAGGAGTATAACATAAAAAATTTAAAACTGACTGTGTTTAGACTTTGACAACTTAGCTTTTCTGTCGTCTGTGTCCCGGCAAGGCCATACTTCTTTGAACGATGCTTGGTCCACACCTTTATCCTCTCCTTCTCCCCCCGTGAACTTGTGGGCGAAGGAACCTTCTTTTTGAGAAAAAAGAAAGAAGAGAAAATAAAGATATGGAGCCTTATGTCTCGTTATTCCTTACCGGAGGCGAGTGCTGCACAAAGTGTCAGATAATACATGCATAAAAGAAAAAGGCATGAAATTTGACAACATGTGCTGAGCACATAAACTTTATGCACGGGATCTGCGCCCGGCTTTGTACAAAGGGTTATATGCAACAGCGGCAAGGCTTGTACAAAAGGTGGTTGCCGGAACGGGTTCCAGCAACCGCGCCTTATGGGTAAAACTTACGAAGATGCTCTATGTTCCAGGAGTTGCTCACCGGAAAGCCATCTTCGGTCTCAAGGCGGAGAGCACCAGGCCTAGTGACTCGTTTCACCCGATAAGGGCCTTCCCACTTCGGCGTCAACTTGTTGGAATTCTTGGCGGATTGAACGCGCCGAAGAACAAGGTCGCCTTCCTCGAAGCTTCTGGCATTAACTCTGCGGCTGTGGTAGCGGCGCAAAGCTTGCTGGTAGCGAGTAGCTCGTACAGCAGCCTGAAGACGATCTTCCTCGAGGACCAGCGCGTCATCTTGCCGCAGCTGCTCTTGCTCAAGCTCATCATAAGCGAGCACTCGAGGTGATCCGTATACGAGTTCTGTGGGGAGAACTGCTTGTGCTCCATATACTAGAGCAAAAGTGTCTGGCCAGTGGCTCAATTTGGCGTTGTCCTGATCGACCAAAGAACCACCGGCAGCTCCTCGATCCAATTTCTTCCGCACTTGTGCAGCCTGTCGAAAGTTCTGGTCTTAAGCCCGCGCAGCACTTCAGCGTTTCCCTCTCCGCTTGACCGTTGCTTCTCGGGTGAGCAACAGAAGTGAAGCAGATCTTGGCGCCAAGATCTTGGACATACTGCATGAAGGTGCGGCTCGTGAATTGTGTGCCATTGTCGGTGATGATCCTATTAGGGACTCCGAAACGGCAAACAATTGACCTAAAGAACTTGACTGCTGACTGTGCTGTCACCTTCCTCATTGCTTCCACTTCAGGCCACTTTGTGAACTTCTCGATTGCAACGTACAAGTACTCAAAGCCCCCGACAGCTCGGGGAAAGGGGCCGAGGATGTCGAGCCCCCAGACCGAAAATGGCCAGGATAAAGGGATTGTTTGGAGAGCTTGAGCTGGTTGATGTATCTGTTTGGAGTGGAACTGGCACGCTTCACACTTGGTTACTTGTGCAGTTGCATCCTGGAGGGCTGTCGGCCAAAAGAAACCTTGCCGGAAAGCTTTGCCGGCAAGTGCTCTTGCGCCAATGTGGTGACCACATATGCCTTCATGTATCTCCGCCAACAGCTCCTGTCCATCTTCCCGGGAAATGCACTTCAATTTCACTCTGTTGAATCTTTTTCTGTACAGTATGTCGTCGACAAACTGGTACATACTTGATTGCCGGGCTACTCTTTCCGCTTCTTCCTGCTCTTCGGGAAGTTCTCCTGTTTGAAGGAAATGGACGATCTGCTGTGCCCATGCCGGAGCTTGTGGCTCGACGACAAGGACTAAAGGCGCAAATGCTGCTGCGGGAACATCTGCTTCCACGGCAAGAATCTGTGATTCAGCCGGAGCGTGATGCTCCCCGGCAAGCGTGTCGGGACACAGCTTGTCGGGAGCGTCTGCTTCGACGAAACAAACCCTGGGGCTTGTCGGAGCAGACTGCTCCTCAGCATTCTTTGTGTTGATCTTGGGGACCTTCTTGACGGCGGCTTCGGGGAGCTCTACCGGAAGGTAGTCGCCAGTAATCAACTTCCTCTTCTTGCTCTGTCCAGTTGATGGTGTTACAGATGGTTGAGTTAGCTTGAGCACGAAAATTCCTGGTTCCACAGGTAACTTGAGTGCGGCGCATTTTGACAGGCCGTCTGCAATGTCATTTTGAGCTCTTGGAACATGTTCCATTTGCAGGCCGTCAAAATGCTCTTCCAACTTCCTCACTTCATCAATGTAGGCTTCCATCAACGGACTCTGATAATCTTTGTTTACTTGACGGACGACAAGCTGTGAGTCACCCCGGACAATAAGCTTCTTGATCCCAAGGTCTGCCGCGATCCTTAGTCCGGCAAGCAAGCCTTCATACTCTGCAGTATTGTTTGTTGCTTGCTCCTTGGGAAAGTGCATCTGGACCACGTACTTGAGGTGCTCTCCGGTGGGCGCGACGAGTAGTACGCCCGCACCGGCGCCTTGCAGCGAGAAGGCACCGTCAAAGTACATGATCCATTCTTTGCTTGCTTCCTTGACGGGGATGCTCCTCTCTGGAGTTTCTTCATCAGGTGTTGGCGTCCATTCTGCTATGAATTCTGCCAATGCTCGGCTCTGGATAGTTGAAGTGCTCTCAAACTTGAGGCCAAAGCTTGACAATTCCAGCGCCCACTCGACAATCCTGCCTGTTGCTTCCGGATTCTGCAATATCCTCTTCAACGGAAAGCGAGTGACAACTGTGATTTCGTGCGCTTGAAAGTAATGGCGCAGCTTCCTCGAGGCCATGAGAAGGCCGAAAAGCAATTTCTGCACACCAGAGTACCTTGATCTAGCCCCCTGCAGAAGGGAACTGACAACGTAAACTGGGCGCTGCACCATCTTCTTCTGTTTCTCTTCTTGTGGCTGCGCAGATTTATCCTTGTCGGAACCAGAACTTGTCGGGGAAGCCCCCTGCTTGTCGCTGGACTCGCTTGCCGCGGTCACTGGCTCATCATCCGCCTCCCTCTCCGCTACTAACGCAGCACTAACCACTTGATTGGTTGCCGCCAGATATAGCAGCAACTTCTCTTGTGGCTTAGGTGCGATAAGTACTGGAGTGGAGGATAGGTATCTCTTCAAGTCCTGCAGCGCGGCCTCCGCTTGCGGAGTCCATTTCATTGGACCTGCCTGCTTCAAAATTTTGAAGAATGGCAGGGCGCGCTCGGCAGACTTAGAGATGAACCTACTGAGAGCAGCAACGCAGCCGGCAAGCCTTCGCACATCCTTGACGCGCTTCGGTGCTTCGATCTGTTCAATGGCTTCGATCTTGTTGGGATTGGCTTCGATCCCCCGCTGAGACACAAAGAATCCGAGAAGCTTGCTGGAAGGAACTCC
The DNA here is from genome assembly GCA_963921465.1 of Triticum timopheevii. NCBI lineage: Eukaryota > Viridiplantae > Streptophyta > Magnoliopsida > Poales > Poaceae > Triticum > Triticum timopheevii. The sequence goes on from OY997268.1 coordinate 336,350,423, forward strand.
AAACACGCACTTCTCGGGATTCAACTTGAGATTGATCCTGCGCAGATTTGCAAAAGTCTCATCCAGATCTTGGATCAAAGTTTCTTTGTCCTTGCTCTTGACCACTATGTCATCCATGTAAGCTTCTACATTTCTGTGCAGCTATGGCTCAAAAGCATGATTGACTACTCTTGCAAATGTTGAACCAGCATTCTTTAGTCCAAAAGGCATCCGTACAAAGCAGTACGTGCCACATGGAGTAATGAATGCGGTTTTCTCTTCATCCTCTTCCGCCATGAAGATCTGATGATATCCTGAGTATGCATCAAGGAATGAAAGCAGATCACATCCTGCCGTGGAGTCCACAATCTGGTCAATGCGCGGCAAGGGAAATGGATCCTTGGGACAAGCTTTATTAACATCAGTGAAGTCAATACAAAGCCTCCACTTCCCGTTCGCTTTGCGCATGACTACTGGATTGTCTAACCACGTTGGATGGAGTACTCCTCGGACCAAGCCTGCTGCTTCCAACTTCTTGATCTCTTCTGCGATGAACTCTTGGCGTTCTACTACTTGTTTTCTGATTCTTTGCTTGACGGGCCGCGCGTGAGGGCAGACGGCAAGGTGGTGCTCAATTACTTTCCTGGGAACACCGGGGATGTCAGATGGTTGCCATGCAAATACATCAACATTCGCCCGCAGGAAAGCAACGAGCGCGCTTTCCTATTTAGGGTCAAACGTGGCACTAATGGTGAAGGTACCACCAGTGCCGTCCTCCTTGGCGGCCACTTTCTTGGTCTGTGATGAAGCTGTCTTTGCCTTCTTGCACTTGCCGGTGGAGCTCCATGGTGCATCCTCGATGGTAGCGCAGCACTCCGAAGAGGTGCGCTTGCCGGAGTGGGCATCAGAGCTACTCTTGCTGGACTTGGTCTTCTTCTTCCCCCCGGGAGCTTCAGCGGCAAGTGGTTTGTGTTCTGCTGCGGCTGCTGCTTCCCGGTAGATTTTGTCGGTACAGATAAGTGCATCTTTCTTGTCGCCATGGACAGAAATGACACTTATCGGGCCGGGCATCTTGAACACTTAGTAGGCGTGATGAGAGGCTGCCATGAACTTGGCAAGCACTGGACGGCCAAGTATCCCATTGTAGGGCAATGGAAAATCAGCAACGTCGAATGTGACTCTCTCTGTCCTGAAGTTCAGCTCACTGCCAAACGTTACTGGCAGCGTGATCTTCCCCTTCGGCTTGCTCCTTCCCGGGTTGATTCCTTGAAAGGTGCCGGTCTCTTCGAGCTCGCTGTCGGGGATCTGGAGCTTCTTGAGTACCGCGGAGGAGATCAGATTCAGGCCGGCCCCGCTGTCAACCAGCATCTTCGTGACCTTGAGGTTGCGGATTGTTGGCGAAACCAACATCGGCAAGCACCCGACCGCAGTTATGCGGTTAGGGTGATCCTCAACGTCGAAGATGATGGGCGTGCTGGACCACTTCAGGGGCTTGCGTGACTCAACGGACGGTTCTGCTGCGTTCACTTCCCGCATCCACTGTTTGAGTTGGCGGTGCGAGGTGTGCAGAGAGGCACCGCCGTCAACGCACAAAACATCTGTTGCCTTCTGAAACTCCTGCTCGTTGGCCTCATCTTCCCCCATCTCATCATCTTCGTCCTCATCTTCGTCCTTGTCGCGGCCGCGGGGAGGCCTGTCTCCTTGCCGCTGCTTGGCCTTGCTGCGGCGCCCTCCCCGGTCGGGACGCTTCTTGCCGGATCCTCCGCCACCTTCCTGGGCCTTCTCCTTGTCGCGGCGCTCGTATTCAGCTTTCTGCAGCTCTACGAGCTGCTCAACCTTCTTGCAGGCCTGGATCTTACAGTACTGCTTGCCGGAGCCGTCCTGCTTGTCGGCGGCCACCACAGCCTCGCCGGAGTCAACAGCTTTGGCCTTCTCGGCGCCACCTCCATTGCTGGACTGCTCGACAACTAGCACATCCTTAGCTCTTCTCTTTCTGTTGTTCCGCCTCCGGTTCTTCTTCGCCGGGGCGGCATCCTCACTGTTAGATCCTTCTGCTCCTGCGTTCTCTCCGGGGAGTTTCCTCCCGTCCTCAGCACATGCACACTTGTCGGCCAGAGCATATAGCTCACTGACATCTCTGATTTTGCACATCGCCATCTCCTCCCTCATCCTGCGGTTACGCACGTTCTGAAGGAACGCGCTGATAACCGCGGCAGGGTGGACGTCCGGGATGTTGCGCTGCACCTGGCTGAATCTCTGTATGTACTTGCACAGGGGTTCTCCTTCCTTCTGGGCGAGCAGATGAAGATCGCTCTCCTGGCCATGGGGTTTGTGGCCGCCTGTGAAGGCGCCGACAAACTAATGACACAGGTCCGCCCACGAAGAGATGGAGTTGTCCGGCAAATGCATTAGCCAAGATCTGACGTTGGGCTTGAGCACCAGCGGGAACTAGTTGGCGAGAATCTTCTCGTCGCGCCCCCGGCAGCCTGCACCGCGATGGTGTAGACGCTGAGGAACTCTGACAGATGTATCCTGCCATCGTACTTCTCGGGTACATCTGGCTTGAAGTTTTTGGTACTGGGCCACTGGACCTACCGCAGCTCACGGGTGAACGCAGGGCAACCTACCGCGTATGGCAAGTCGCCTGGTTCCCCTGGCGCATGCACATCAACAGTGGGCCCAGCGCGCTGGTCTGATTGACGCCGCGCTTCTCTTCGGCGCTCGATGCGAGTACGAGCGTCTTCTTGTCGTCGTTCTTGAAGAACTTGGCGTTGATCGCGGCGAGCTCGCGGGTCCGACGACGCGGTGGAGTCGGTGTCGAGGTTGGCCCGGCGAGTCGGCGATCTTGGCCTTCGTGGTGGGGAGTGCACGGTGGTGGCACCCCCAGCGGTCTTATCGGCGTCGGCTTGCACGTGGGCGTCTTTTCGGGGCTTCGATGTGCTCGGTTGTCGGGGCTTGTCGCCGTTGGCGAAGCCAATGAGGCCCTGAATGGTGGCCCTCCAGTCGTCGATCTTGTCTGGCGTTGGAGGGTAATCTAGAAGCAGCTGGGCTCGGGCCAGCGCTTCCTCTGTAGTCTTGGGTGGCGGTGGTGAGCGGCGCGAGGTGCGGGACATGCTCAGGCTTCTAACATTGTTAGAAGGAGCAACATCTCGTCCAGGCGACCGTCCCGCGCTCATGCCAGCATGTTGACGCGCATGTCAGCCTTGAGCATCCCGCGACCCACCAGCTTGGCCTTGTTCTAGCGTGAGTACGGTGCCAGGAGCACCGTGGCATTGTCGTTCCTACACCTCCTGGGAGGGGTGCGGCGGATGTACAGACGCTGAAGCTTGCGGGGCCTTGTCCTTGGACCGAGTGACGATGTGAGTCCCTCCGCCGGCGCCCGCTCCTCCGCCGGCGTCCACCCCACCGCCCGTTTGCTCTGGTAGTGGTAGGATAGACGTCGATGGAGCGGCCACCTCCGAAGCCTTCTTCTTTGGTGGCATGTCGATGAAGATGTTGATGTAGCGCGCGGAAACGCTGGATCAGGTTCACACAAACTCGACGCGCCCCCTACCTGGCGCGCCAGAGATGTCGCGGGGAACGAGCACCTATGGGGCAGGGCCCCTTTTTGGTTCGGCAAGGGGGCGGAGGGCGCACGAAGAGCAGATCGAGGCGAAGCGCGCGGGGGATTTTACCCAGCTTCGGAGCTCTCCGGAGAGATAAAACTCCTACTGCTGCTTTGCGTTTCTGTATTGTTCTTGCTTGAGAGTGTGGGTTTCGAATGAGTCGAACCCCCTCAGTTGCTAACGCCCTAAGTCGCTAACCCCCTCTACGTTGCACACGGGCCTCCTTTTATATGCTCAAGGGGTTACCCACAGGTGGCAACGGAGGTAAAGGGCAAAAATGGAAGAGTGGTGGTTGGTATAGCTACCTGTACAGTGTTATCATACCTAACCCTGGCGGCAAGGGACAAAGGCATTAATTGCCCGTCTGTGTCGCCCAAACAGTACCGAAAGGGACCACTAGGGACGCCACCGTTTGCCACGATGGTTATCTTGTCAGCGCCTGCTTGCCACCTCGCACCCCTAGCTGCACGGCCTACTGCCACGTGTGCTTGGAAGAGTCCTAGAGCGACACGTTGGCAGGTGTGCTGGAGCGCGGGCGCGAAGTGGAGGTTTCCCGCGGCAAGCTCCTTGCCGTGGTCGTCGTCTTGTCGTGTTCGGGAGCTTGTCGCTCACCGGGCCTTGCCGGGGCGTGCGGTGCGTCGCGGCAAGTTTTCTTGGAAAGCCTTGAGTGGCCTTCCCGGCAAGCTCCTGTTGCCGGGGTCTTGTCTTCTTCCTGGCCAGCTTCTCTTGCCGGGTCCTTGGTTGGCCTTCCCGGCAAGCTCCTCTTGCCGGGGCCTTGGTTTGAGTACTTTGTTCTTGAATGGTATCAATATGAGCTACGGAGGATCTTGGCGGACGCCCGGCAAGCCTTACCGCGGGACGCTGCGACTGCCCGTGCACAAGTTCGGGGTACTAAGGTACCCCTACTTTAGTACACCGACGGGAGATCCCGAGGGGGATTCGGCGGAGTGGCGGTGGCGTGGGGATGGATGGGACATTGCTCCTAAAATTTAGGGTTAGGGGTCTATTTATAGGAAGGGTTTGCTTAGGGGCTACCTAGTCCCTCCGATCGAAATCGGATGATTGAGAAAATAGGTTAGGGAGTCCAATTAAGAAAATGGAGATGTTTTAGAGATGTTTGGGGATGATCCGGACTCAATGGTAACGACAGAGCGGGTCGGGTTCGGGACAACTTTTGGACACGCGCGAGGGGGTATGCACTATGCAAAGAGGGGTCAAACAGTCAGGCAACAAAAGAACGGTTGGTCTAAGAAAGGTCAACGGAGGCGAGGAAGAAGCAGCAACAACGAACGGCTACGAGTTTTGAAAACAATGCCGATGTAATGCGAATGATGACATGAGATGAGATGCATGACATGAACAAAATGCAAAACAAAAGACAAAAACCAAACCACGGAGGAAATAACATATCACATGGCCGGAAATGGCAAGAGTTGGAGTTACAAATATGAAAAGTTACATCCGGGGTGTTACAACACTCCACCACTACAAGAGGATCTCGTCCCGAGATCTAGGATGGCATCGGAGAGAAATGGAAGAGGAAGAGCAGAGGTAAAACTAAGTTGCTTCTTTGACAAACGAGTGAAACCATGAACCTTGAGAGGTTGAGCAATTTAAAAGAAAGAGTACCACAGAGATGAACGAGATTGCAAACACTCCATTAACAAAGAGAAACAAGGAATATTACAAGAACCTTGTCGGTTGAAAGACATAAGAAAAGGGTTACAATGGACAAGAAGTACATGCAAAGACTCTGGTTGAAACGAAATGTACAAGGAACGATAAGAACAATTACGACAACACTCCGGTTAAATGGATAAGCAAGAAAATAACATGATCTTGACAAAACGAGATGATGGGTCAACGAGAGAAACCTCACAAAGCCTCCGGAAGAAAGAATAGAAGATAGATCATTGGAATAACAGAATGGAGAAGGAAATGCCAACTTCTGTCACAAATGAGCTTGGAAAACACCCTTCCAAGGAGGTTATAATGGAGTTGCTGGAAAACCAATAACGAAACGAATAAACTTGTAGTGGGCTTATGGAAAACTTCTCAAAATTGAGGCGAAATTCTGCCAGTACGAGAACAAATAATATAACTGATAACCCCAACGAGATGAAAAAACTTCTTCCACCAAGATGATAGAGAGATAACTTGGATCGTTAATAAGAACCACAATATCAACATTCCTAAGGGAAGGCTTTAGGTGAAATATGACACAAGATAACTCCAACGAAGAGATTAATGGATTTAGAATACCTCATTCTTGACAACATATGAATCATGAAACATGAAGGAAATTGTCAAGAGTGACATAACACCACCTCAAAAGATAAGTTAGAAAGAATTGCACTTCGAGATGCACGATGAAGAATGCTTGAACTCCTCAAAACAAGACATGTGTTGAACACCATGTTTAATTTTGAGTATAGCTCGGCGGATCATAACTTCGAGAGAAATGTTGAAGAACAATTGAAGAATGAAAAGAATCCTTGACGAACCACCATGTAGATCCTACAAGAAAAACTCTGGTAATAAAAGGATGATAAAAAGAAAGAGAGGTTAAAAACACAAGGTGAAGCCTTGCAATGATTTAGATGGAGCTTCGCGACGAGATAATGCGGAAAACTTGGAACCCCAGAAAAGAAAAGATGAAACATCTCGAACCAGGAAATGTGACATGATGAACAACTCTAGAAAGAAGAAACTAGATCACTTGGATGAAACAATAATAAGAATTATGTTATGCGTATCCTTCACCAATTTAAATTGATGACAAGCAACGGATTTGGCATACTACTTATTCTTCTTGAAAAGATTGAAGAGAGAAATAGCGCAACTTGGGAAGGTCTTCCATGAACCACCGGTAGGATTTGGAAAGAGCGAATGAATTGGTAAGATAACAACAGAAGAGGAATGTTGGACGAACCACTGTAAGAATTGAAAAGGAACAAAGAAAAGATAGCAAAACACCAGGAAGAGTTTGAAAACAAACGAAGATACTTGAGAAATTTAGATACATGAGATTGAAGGGATAATGAACTGATTAGAGGATATTTGAATGATGCACCGGTAAGATTTGGAGAACGATAGCTACATGCTGAGAATGAAGAATTATGACATGATGGTCTTCGGAGGAAAGAAATGGAAACAACTCATGAAATGCTCTGGATGGTACGAAAAGAATTGTCACAATCAAAAACAGTTATGAGGATGGCATCAATCTTGAACTACGCATCTTTGGAAGAACGGGTAAGGATTTACGAGGAACTCTTCTTCGGTCTTCAAAATCCAAGAATGACAACGAAAAACACCACCATGAATTGTTGAGACACTCCGGAAGGATTAAAAGAGGAAAGGTTGAGCCAAAGATGAAAATAATTTGAAAGTGACCTTGGAGAAGGCATGTGAGAGATGAAAGTTCATTCTTACGTCAAACTTCGAAAAGAATTTGAGAATAGCTCCAGAAAAAATAAAAGAGTCAGGTAAGATCCTGGGAGAAGACCTGTGGGTTAGGGCCCACTCAATAGAAACACCGTTGAAATGATTTTACAGAGAGATTGCACCAGTTGAATTAAATGACTTGAATGAGATAATAATCTCGAAATAGCTTGAACGGATTGATAATGGAGAAACAAATCTTCTAAGATATCCTTGGCACTTCGGATATGAAGAGAGAGAGGTGAACGATTATGAGATGCACCGGCATGGGATAGCATTTGAACGAGGAAAAGGATATGATCAACACCGAAAGCTTGAGTTAAATCCACCGGAAAAGAATACGAGAATGAAGAATGATGAACTTGAAGCTCCGTTAGTATCTTCCTGAGAATCACCGGATAAGAGCATTGATTGAAAAGAGTGAAGAGACTTCACATGAATAAATGGATACTTGATTAAAATATATGAGTCCTTGAAGAAAAAGGGTGGGAGGGCGGGAAAACAAAGACAACTTGGGGCAGATGGAATGGATACCATTGAGAAAAAACTTAGAATTGATCTTGCGGATGTTGAAATGATCGGATCCACTTGAAGAGAAGCACGCCGGTTGGAAAAGAATTAACATGACAACCTCGACGATCAAGAAGGATAAGTATTCACATAGGAATATGAGAACACCATTTTGGAAAGGTATGGATTCGACATTTGACTTTGAAGCAACTCGAATACCACAAATAAAACAAAACAAAGGATTTGGCTTGCAGAATAAGCCGGAACAAATACATATGATAGAGATTTACCCAATCCCATATCATGCATCTGTCGGAAAGATATTCTAGGAGCTACTTGAATTCCCACCTATAAAACTCCTGAAACTTTCTGGTTATGCAATCTGGTGTTGGGGATACAGGGAAGCAATATATGTCACCCAAACTAACAATCCCTATGTCCAGCTGTATCCATCCGTCAACACATAACCAAGAAACCTTCGGAAATCGTGTACCTCAACCTTTGAAAAGCATCCTTTATACGAGCTATGGCAATACTCCCGAACTCCCCAGTACTGGGTGGCGTCGATTTTATCTTACCACTAGCTGCATAAAAGAGATTTTCGATGTCGGCGAACTCAGGTATTCCAGAACTGCAACGATAAAATTATGACGACAACACCTCGGAGCTCAACTTCTCGGGACACTGCCACAACCCCTAAATGTCAGGAGGCACCAAGAACAATGTTCTCATCATAAGAATATCGGAACGATCCCAAGATACCCGCGTGATCCTAAAAAAATTCATGAAATTTGAGGAGAGGAAAGACAAAACATCTACGTCAGGAGGCCTCACCAGAGCGACGAAAGGGGCTGAGGAGTAAAAAGAATCCTACTCTCCGATATATATATAATCCTAAGACTCTAAACATTTTTGTTCTAGACTCAACAACGTCAACGATTCGATCAAGCAGGGGGCTCCTAAGTCGGGATGGCTCTAATTACCAACTTGTAACAACCACGATGTGGCCATATCTCCCACGTGTCAAGGCACAGCTTAGAAGCATAACCGCATGGTGGTTTTGTCGCAAGAAGGGTCATCTTCACACAATCCCATGTAATGAACAAGAATGGGATAAAGAGTTGGCTTACAATCGCCACTTCACACAATGAACATATAATTCGTACATCATCCAAAATACACACATAGTCTGACTACGGACGAAGCCAAAAGAAAAGAAGATAACCCAACTGCTAGATCCCCGATCGTCCCAACTAGGCTCCACTACTGATCAACATGAAACGAAACATAGCAATGACCAAGATCCTTGTTGAGCTCCCATCTGAGCTCGGTTGCATCTGCACTGGTATCATCGACACCTACAACTATTGTGATAGTATCTGGTGAGTCATGAGGACTCAGCAATCTCAAAACCCGCGAGATCAAGACTATTTAAGCTTATGGGTAGGAAGTGGTAATGAGGTGGAGTTGCAGCAAGCACTAAGCAAATATGGTGGCTAACATATGCAAATAAGAGCGAGAAGAGAAGCAACGGAACGGTCAAGAAGCTAGAAGTGATCAAGAAGTGATCCTGAAACTACTTACGCACAACCTTAACACAAAGACCGTGTGCACTTCCCGGACTTCGCCGAAAAGAGACCATCACGGCTACACACGTGGTTGATGCATTTTAATTAAGTCAAGTGTCAAGTTCTCTACAACCGGATATTAACAAATTCCCATCTGCCACATAACCGCGGGCACGGCTCTCAAAAGTTTATACCCTATAGGGGTGTCCCGACTTAGCCTATCACAAGCTCTCACAATCAACGAAGGATATTCCTTGTCCCAGGAAGACCCGATCAGTCTCAGAATCCCGGTCTACAAGACATTTCGACTATGGTAAAACAAGACCAGACAAGCCGCCCGATGTTTCGACAATCCCGATAGGAGTCGCACGTATCTCGTTCTCAGGACACACCGGATAGGTCAAGCTACGAGTAAAACCATCCCTCAAGTTGCCCCGAGGTGGCGTCGCAAGCTGCCCGGTTCGGACCAACACTTAGAGAAGCACTGGCCCAGGGGTTAAAATAAAGATGACCCTTGGGTTGGCCGACCCAAGGGAAGGGTAATAGGTTGTTAGGCAAAAGTAAAACCAAGGTTGCCCCTTGCTGGAGGAGTTTTATTCAAAGCGAACTGTCAAGTGGGTCCCATAAATCACCCAACCGCGTATGGAACACAAAATTAAGGAACATAACAGCGGTATGACGGAAACTAGGGCGGCAAGGGTGGAACAAAACACCAGGCATAAGGCCGAGCCTTCCACCCTTTACCAAGTATATAGGTGAATTAATTAAATAAGAGATATTGTGATATCCCAACATAATCCTGTTCCAACATGGAGCAATCTTCAACTTCACCTGCAACTAACAACGCTATAAGAGGGATTGAGCAAAAGTGGTAACATAGCCAAACAACGGTTTGCTAGGAAGGGTGAAAAGGTTAGAGGCTGACATGGCAATATGGGAGGCATGGGAAACAAGTGATAGGTAGCACAGCATAGCGATAGAACGAAGCAACTAGCAAGCAAAGATAGAAGTGATATCGAGGGTAATGTTCACCTTGCCTGAGATTCCACAAGGAAGAAGAACGAGTCCATGAAGAAGACAAACAGACGTAGTCGAACGAATCCTCACAACTCCGGAACGAAACTGAAGCTAACGAAAGAAGCAAACAACATGGTAAACACACAAGCATAATCATGGCATGATGCACAATCAAGTATGATGCATGTCCGGTTTAATGAGGCATGGCATGGCAAAGTGCAACAAACAATACTACAAGTTAAGTGGAGCTCAATATGCAACGAGTTGCATATTAACGGAACACCATGTTCTATTATTTAGTTCCCTGTCAATTTATGCTACGCAACAATATTAAAGGTTGTAATATGGCAAGAGGTGAAACATAATAAAACTACCTATCTAGGCAAGTTTAAATGAGGCCGGAACAACAAACAACAATTCTGAAAAATCCTCATATGCAATTTATGAATTTGCTATTGTTCTACCCTATACACAATTTTAGAGTTGTTAAACATGCAAAGTGACGCCACCATGTTAATCTATGCATTTTTCCACCCCATTTACATATATGCCCACCTATAAACAAATAAAAGAACATGAACTTTTTGCTAACCACTAGAAACGGTACATTAGGATGCTAAGTTGAAGATATTTTCTACTCCCTCCATTCCCAAATATAAGTATTTTTAGAGATTTCAATAAGGGACTACATACGAAACAAAATGAGTGAATCCACACTCTAAAATATGTTTACATACATCCGTATGTTGTATTCTATTTGAAATGGCTAGAAAGACTTATATTTAGGAACGGAGGGAGTAGTTTATATTGAATTATTGATAACCGCATAACAAGCCACGCATGTACAAGACGCATGCAGCCACACATGTACACAAGCCAACGCACTAACTCCATCCGATCCAACTCATGCACATACGCGCACAGCATGGAGCACACAACGCACATACACAACACGTGCATGCACACACGCTCGTCCGCAGAATGCACGTGAATAACACATGCAAGCGCACACACTCGGCTGCATGGAGGCGTGCGCCATCCGCGGTGATGTCCGGTTCGTCGTGCTACGGCGAAGCTCACACGCAACGGTGCATACGCATCTCTTGCAGCACCTCTTTGTCGTCGTTGCTCAACTACTAGTCGGAGACGAAGACAACCGCAGCCTCGGCCTTAGAGATAGCACCGATGAAAAAACACGCACGCTGCATGCACACGAGCACGTACGAAGTGCCCACGACATGGTGGTGGTGCATCCCAGGTCACCTCTACTCCTTCTGCGCATGTTGTCTATCAAGGCGGCTGCATGCTAATGATGATGTGGGTGAGATCTTCTAGGACTCAAATGATGACGAGGAAAATTATGAGACACAAGGTGACGTACACCGTCAAGGTCCATGGTCAAGGGGGTGCTAGTAAGTGCTTAGATGTGCTTAGATGAGGTGCTAAGTGCATTAAATGGCTTAGTAACTCAAGTCTTCAATGGATAGGTGCTTAGTTTATTGGTGCCACATCATATTTTATGCCTACCTGGCAGGCTTAGCAGCTATACATGGTGGAGCACTGGGAGAGGCCAAGGCTGGTCATAGTGGGGAGTAACTTATACTGTTACATTACTATGTTACTCTAAACATCTCTATAAACCGGAAAGGAGGGAGTAGTAACATAGACTAGTGTCATATGCAGAGTATGGGAGCACATGATATTTCCCCGTCCGGACCGATCCGAAGTTGGCTTCTCACCTTCTTGGCCCAACAAAAACCCCTCCACCCTCCCGCGTGAGCTTCCCGCCCGGCGCCAGCTGAGCCCGCCGCTCCACATTGATGGCAAGTCAGGGCGACGCGACCTCTCACTGCTACCGTCGTTGAAGCGGCGCGCTGACCGAGAGCACCGCCTGCTGCATGCCCGGCATTTCAGACTACACAGTGGAGAGTAACTTTAGAGCAAGTACTACAATTAGATGACATAAGCAGGCTATAAGGATTTAAATATAGTATTTATGCTTAGTTGAAGGAGAGAGAAGAGGAGAGAGAAGAGAGGCGGATTGTAAAAGTGTAGCCGGTTGTACTCCAACATACTTTGTGAGACAAAAGGTGGGGCCATTATTAATGATATAGTATATATACTAAAGGGACTAACGGACGCCTTACTTACTCCTTTTTTTGAGACAAACCTTGGTGGGGCTATTATTGACTTTTTTTGAGCTATTATTGACTTGGGTGTGGGGTTTGGGGGGCCAAAGGCCTACTATTATACTTGCACGACCGACCTGACATGCTCTACCCTAGCCACCGCTGTATCATACGGTTTCACACCATTCCAGATCTTAGCGCCGCCACGCAATTCTTCTCCAGCCCTCCTTCCGGCGTGCACCGCGAGAAGGGACAGCAGTCCTCCGAACCCCGCCTTTCGCGATCCCGTACGGGAGAGGGGCGATCAGGTTTTTTGGGAGCACACTCCTGTGACTGCTGCCAGCGACGACTTCCTCAACGACAGCCTTCTTCCCCGACCTCGTTGACCTCTTCATCAACGACATGGGTAACAACATCAACCACATCGGTTCTGCTCCCGCTGTACAGTATGTTATTCTGTTCTCCTGGTTTAGTCCGCATCATCACTTTTATGTTTGCAATTGTCGTCATGATCTATTTACTGCTGATTTGGATTAATCTCATACTAAATTGCTCATATATTGAACAATCCAATCCAAAAACCATATTACAGGTAATTTACTCCGAGTGGTTTTGCTGCGCTTTTGAAGCCGCCTACTTTTAAGGGGGTGCAATATAAAAGGTGGCGCACAAGAGCAGTATATTGGTTTCAGATCATGTACTGCTATGACGCCACTAAGGGTAAGCCTAAGGGCGATCTTAATCCTACACAGCAGGAAGCTTTTTAGAACATGGATACCCTCTTCAAAGCCGCCCTGCTGAGTGTTCTTGACGATTCCATTGTGGATTCATATATGTCATTTGACAGTGGCAAAGACATGTGGGCTGCGCTCGAGGCCACATTTGGGCCCTCGGGCGCTGGCAACGCGTTGTACGTCATGGAGGAATTCTGTGACTACAAGATGACTGATGAGCACTCTGTTGTTCAGCAGACTCATGAGATACAGTCACTCTCTAAGGAACTTGAGTACTTTAAATGTGTGTTGTCGGACAAATTTGTTGCTGGGACCATCATTGCCAAGCTTCCACGTTCGTGGAACGATTTTTCTACTTCTCTGAAAAAAAAGAGACATGAGTTTTCTGTTTTGGATCTCATTAGCACTCTTGATTTTGAGGAGAAGGCGAGAGCAAAAGACACACGTGCTCGGGTCGCTGAGGGAGCTTCTAGTGCCCACATGGTACACGAGAAGAACTTCTAGCCCAACCAGCCCCAAAACAACAAGAACAAATCTTAGGGGAAAGGCAAGTTTGATGCAAATAACAAGCCGTCACATTCTACCAACTTCAAGAAGAATTCTCATAACGGGAAGGGATACAAACCTCAATTTTGGTAGCACCGCACAAATAACAAGCCGTCACATTCTACTAGTGCTCCAGGTATTCCTACATTCGTAACTAGATACAATGACCACCGCAAGATGAAATTAGCTTATTCGTACGTTGACTTGCTGAATGCAGTGCGGAACGATCATGTCATGTGTGGAGGAGCAAACAAGCAGTGCAGCCGAAGGTGGAAATCAACCAAGGACTTATGAAATTATATATAATCTTCCTCAGGCAGGTCAGTATCTCCTTCGTCCAGATGATCGTGTTTTGTCATGCCGAGCTATTGATATGTGCTACTGTTTTGCAACACCGTTTAAGTATAGCTACTGTTTTCCTATCTTTTCAGATTCAGGACAATGAATATGATTTTAGGGGAACTGCACAATATGGACCCATGTTGAGTCATCTCTATTGCCTCATGTGTTTGCTGCAAATGTGTCAGCATCAATTGCAAGATGAGGCAACTAGCTAGCTGTGGAGTTGCCAACATGCTCAAAGTGCTCACAACATTGAGAAGAAACAAGCACGCCCAGGAAATTAATGCGTGCGCGGGGAGGCCCTTTGCTCAGAGAAGCATCGACTGATTTTCTTTATTTCCACACCTTCTCACAGCTTTGTATTAGTTATAGTATGGTGAATCATAGAGATGCATAGACATGCTGAACTTTTGTTCTTCTGAATGTTAGTTTAATGTGAGTGTCTGCATCTAGTATCGCATCCTCTAATTTGGTGGCTGCACAAAAAGAAAATAAATCTCCTTAATTTACTCCATAACCACCCTATTAAATAGGCCTAGTAACAAACCAGGCGCATGCAGTGGCCGGCGGGCACATGCATCCTGCATGCACGGCCAGTCAGCCAAGTCCATGCGCCAACTCCAATGTAGCAACGGAAAAGAAGAGAGCGGTTCTTGGGAAAAAGCGAGTAGTTGGTGCAACGGGCCTTATAAACACGAATAGCTCGCTCTCCCGCTTCTGTCTCCCCCCCCCCCCCCCCAATTCCCCCTGCTCCCCAATCTTCCTCACTCGTCCAGAAAACCCCGCTCACCTTCTTCCTCACTCGTACAGAAAACGCCTGCTCCTCTTCTTCCACTCCTACAGAAATCCCCAGCCCTCCTTCTTCCCCACTTGCACAGCCACTAGGCTCGTCTCTGGCTACTCTGCTTAAACCCGTGAGCTCAGCGCGACGCCCACAAGGAAAATGGAGTCGGCTAGCCCCAAAACCAAGAAGGTGAGGCTCCCACCAGCGGCGATGCCGGTTGTAGATCCCGCACCCGGTAGCGCGGGGAGATGCGGCAAGCCCCCCCCCCCCCCACCCGGATATGAGGAACAGGTAGAATCTCCGGTGGACCGCATCAGCGATCTCCTGGGCGTCATCCTTGAGGAGATCATCTCGCTTCTCCCCACCAAGGATTGCTGCCGCACACAAGTCCTCTCAACTCGGTTGCGCCTTCTATGGCGATCGCGCCCCTCAATCTCGACTGCCATCAGATGTCTGTCTTTCCTGAATTTGATCTCCTCAGAGCCATCGTCTCTTCTCACCAGCAGGGCCCTGTTCAATCCCTCTGCATCCCGACACGCTACCTGTTGTCCATACCCGGCAAGGTGGACGCTTGGCTGACATCCCCTGAATTCAGAAACTCCAGCAGTTTGAGTTGTACCATTACCACAAAAGTTTCATACCATGAACACACCAAGAATTCGTGCCCACACCACTGTTGTCCATCTCGCGGTTTTCCTCCTCTCTCCACACGGCCACCATCACCCGGTGCCATCTACCAGATGATCTGGTACAAATGCTTCGACTCCCACTGCTAAAAAAATCGCTTGTGGTGGTTTATCTGTCGGAGGCCTCACTGCACAGCATCATCCACTCCAGTTGCCCTGCCCTGGAGCGCTTGCTGATTGTTTTGGGAATAGAAATTGGTATCAGTTGTCTCCAAATAAAGTCGCCTAACCTTACAAGCATTGGAATTTGTTTTAAAGGACAGCAGCTCATCATCAAAGATGCTCCTTCACTTGAAAGGTTGCTCCTTCATAATTGTTATACACCTTCAGAAATAACTGTCGTCTCCACGCCCAAACTAGAGACCTTGGGTGTAATTCGTGACCCGTTTAATAATCACAAGGAGTTGGTATTTGGCTCCTCACTTTTTGAGGTACCGTATATTATCATCTACACATTTGTAATCATATGCTCCATTTTTCATTTGTGCGCATAAGTTTTATATCATCTTGGAGTACACTTTGGGTACTAATATTATGTTATATGCTCAATGAAGAGTTCGTCCATTGATAGCCTATCAATGCTGCTGGATTATGTCAAGATCATATATATCAGAATGTATAGTTTTGATCTGGACATAATTATTGGCTTGATGCGATGCTTTTGATCTCTGGAGAATTTATACATAGAGGTGATGATGTCATGCACATTGAAAGCCCGTATATACTGTACTAGAATTAACTATTCAGTTGTCGTTCTTTCGACATACTCTTTTTTCAGACCTTAACTGTTTTCAATCTTCATGTCTAATGCAGAACCACATGGGGAAAAACATATAACCAATCGGTGGCGTAATAAGCACAAGGATTTTCTCAGTTCTCATGACATTCGTTTAAGGACAATAACGATGGGATGATATGCATCCAACCAGGCAAACAGAAGCTTTGTCACATTCTTCCTGTTGAATGCGAGGTTACTATTGTCCATGAGGCTTAATTTTTACAGCAAGAGATTTCTCACGGACGAACATGTTGAACAAAAAAAAAAGAAGTTTCAGGTGGACAAATGGGCTTCTAAACGTGCTCGGCTTCTATTTACAACAAGTTGTAGACATCTTGAAATAATTTTTTTTTGCACAGGATGTTGATTTTATGGATCAGACCGATCCATTTGTTTGTGACTGCAAAAAAGAGTGGTTGGGTTAGATGTTACTGTCATGTTCAATCTGGGTTTTGTCTAAAAATTTGATGAACAATTAATCCTTGGGCTTTTTGTACCATTTATATGCTTGACTTGCATGTTGTTGCCCTCGTACTCCCCTCCACCTGCCACTACACTGCCGCATTTGGTTCGCTCGTTGTGCCCGCCGCCGTCTGGCATTGTCAACATGGTCAACAACCAAGAGGAATCAGGAGATGACTGTACGTGGAGAGGCTGACAGTAGGGACCCACCAGGGTCATTGCATTTCGCAAGGAGGTGCCTCGTTATTACAAACCAAAAAATACTTCCTCCTAATTGTTTGACAACTAGGTCCCACGCCATTGTCAATGTAGTCAATAAACGAGAAAATTACACAACGAGCGGATAACACCAGGGACCCAGCAGCTCACCAAGTTGTTTTTCAGTTTCAGAGACGGAGCTCAACTGCGTGCTGTGCGGGGGCTGTGGCCCGTCTAGCCCACGCTTACACTTTTATCAAGCACATGACGAGCCCAGTTGATATATTTTTTCTTTCTGAAATTGGCTAGCCCAGTTTTTTTGGAGAATACCAAAATCGAGGCCTACCTGCTTTTCTCAGCGCTGCTGGGCTACAAATCTTTCAAGACGAGGAGGGATGTAAGTAGTAAGAAATGGGCTTCCCCAGAAAACGGGCTATAAGTTGTAAGAAATGGGCTATAAATTTTTAAACCAAAGCTAACCGGCAATTGCATTAAAATATCATTTTTTTTCAGGATTTCTCTACTCTCTACTCTTATAAAAACCAAAGCCAACTGGCAATTACATTAAAATATCATCTTTTCTCCCACAAGATAAACTACTCATACAAATGCATCTTCATGTTCCGTGCAACGAACGGGCATCTTGCTAGTTAAGATTCCAAATTTAATACATTTTTTGTGGAGAATTGTTTTTTGAAATTTATTTTGATATAATTTTTTGAAAATTATTTTTAACTTGACTCGAAATTTCGTGATTAGAAGAGTTCGGACCCCACCGAAATATGCAAAATTTCGTTGAATTTTTTAGCAGTGCCCAGAATATATGGTCTGTAATGCTAATAAAAATAATATGGGCTTCAAATATCCTTAAGAATTAGCAAATGGGCTGTAAATTATTGAAAATAATGGCTAATGGGTTGTATGTTGTTTTCCACAGATTTGGAGGCTGACTTCTGGGCCTACTAGGTTGACGATGACGCTGTCCTATTTTTTTGACGCGTATGCAAGGCTTTGTCAACTTAGTAAACACATAGAAGTGACTGTTGGATGTCCATCCAACGGCCGCCGTGCTTCTTCAATCTCTTATCTTCCTGCTCCAGCCACCCAAACCAGCGCTGGCGGGACTGCCTGCTCCCTCCTCCCGTGGCTGGCAGTGCTGCCGCCAGGCCATCCCTCTAACCACCCACACATGCTGTTATTTTCCGGCGATGTCAGCCTCACCTCACAGCCGAGCAGTCAGAGCTCGTACTCCCCTCAGCGTGGGCATCCGCTGCGGTGGCTTCGCCGGCTCCTGGTGGTTCTCTTCCTGGGCCTCACCCTCATCCACCGCATTTGTGCTCTCGGCGCGGCGAGGTCAACATGGTCAACAACAACAGCCATCGGAAGAGGCTGACAGTAGGGGCCCACACAGGGAAATGCCTCCATATTACGCGCAAAATAATGATTCCTCCACCTGATAGCTGGGACCCACCAGAAGGGCCTCTGTATTTCGCTAAAAACGTTCCCCCCGCTGTCAGCTCGGACCCACCGAAAATGCCTCCTTATTACGCACAAAAAACTGAATACTCCCCCTGCTAGCTAGGACTCACCTTGGTGGGAGGCTGACTTGTGGGCCTACTAAGTTGATGGGGACGGAGGGCTTTGTCAACTTAGTCAATATGAACGATTCTAGCTCCAGTGACCGTACGATGTCCATCCAACAGCCGTAGTGCTTCTTCAACCTCTGGTCTTCGTGCTCCAGCCGCCCAAAGCAGCGTTGGCCGTGCCGCATGCTCCTGCCTCCCGTGGCCGGCTGTGATGCCGCGGAGGCCTCACCGCCCCCTACTACTCCCATAGCTGGCCAGGCCATCCCTCTACTCACCCACACCCCCTGTTATTCTGCGGCGACGGCAGCGTCATACCACAGCCGAACCAGTGAACCCTCGTACTCTTCTTCGCGTGTGCATCCACTGCTGCGTCTTCCCTGGCTTGCGTCGTCCCTACCTAGGCCTCGCCGTCGTCCACCGCCATGGTGCTCTCGGTGCAGCCTGGTCAATGTGGTCAATGACCGACTTCCATCGGAAGAGTACTGTACGTGGAGAGGCTGACAGCTGGGTCCACAACAGCCGCAAGGAAGTGCGTCCTTATTACACGCAAAATAATTATTCCTCCACCTGACAGTGGGGACCCACCGGATGGGCCACCGTATTTCGCGAAAAAATGATTCGCCCCCTCACTGCTGGGACCCACCAGCTACATCTTCGCACGCAAGGAAGTGCGTCCGGGAAAAAAACGATTCGCCCCCTGACTGCTGGGACCCACCAGCTACATCTTCGCACACAAGTAAGTGCGTCCAAAAAAATGATTCGCCCCCGACTGCTGGGACCCACCAGCTACATCTTCGCATGCAAGGAAGTGCGTCTGAAAAAAAACAATTCGCCCCCTGACTGCTGGGACCCACCAGCTACATTTTCGCACGCAAGGAAGTGCCTGACAGCTGGGACCCACCTGGTCGAAGCGTACGTAGCGTTGTCATTCTGGTCGCGAACATGTACATACATATATACTGGTCGATGTAGAGGCGCACACGTGTCGTAGTAGAGGCGCGCACGTAGCATGTACACGTACGTACAGCGGCCAGGGTGCAAGAAAGAAACTACGACCACGTATGTACATACAGGCGGGGTCTCGAACGCCTACTCGCGCATACGTACGGCTAGGGCTCGTGTACATGGCTGGGTCGGAACGGAGAAACTGAGTCGTCGTCGTGTTCATGGGGAGGCAACGGAATGTGTCGTGTTCATGGGGAGGCAACGGAATGCGTCGTGTTCATCGGGAGGAAACAGAACGCGTGTGAGCCAACCGGCTTGGACGGAATAGGCGATGGAAACGAGGCCTGGTGTACCGCAGAACGGAGGAAACGGCCTTGTGTTCGACCGGCCACGTTCGAAACGGGATCCTATTCACCGGAGGGGTCTAGCGTACCGCAAAACGGAGGAAACGAACCTCATACGGTCGAAACCAGGGTCCTGTTGATCGGGAGGGGTGTGGCGTTCCATAGAAACGGACTTGTGTTGGAGCGCTACTGTCGAAACGGGGGTCCAGTTCATTGGGAGGGGTGTGGCGTACTGCAAAACGGGACTCCACGGGATACTGTTCATCTCCACCGTCGACCTCCTCCATCCTGCACGGGCTACCGTCGACCTCCTCCAGCCTCCACGGGCTCCTGTTCATCCAGCCTCCACCGCGCACTACTCCACCGGCTACTTTTCAACCACCCCTCCACGGGCACCCCTCCACCGTCTACTGTTCATCCAGCCCTCCATGGGGTCGTCCTATTCATCCAACCCTCCACGGGGTCCTGTTCATCCAGCCCCAACCGGCTCGATCGAGGCAATGCCATGGGGTCCTGTTCATCCACCCCCACCACTCATTGTTCATTCAACCCCCCCCCCCCTCCCACAACGCTCACTGTTCATCCATAGCGCAGCATCGATCAGCTTCAGTTAGCAGCAGTAGCAAAGGAATCGCTCGGTCGGGTTCAGTTAACAGCCGTCGATCAATCGCTCGGGTTCAGTAACGCGTAGCCTACAGCGCAATCGCTCGGGTTCAGTTAGAGCCCAACGCCTCGCTCGGGTTCCTTAGAGCCAATGCCTTGCACACACACACGCGTACGTGTATGAGAGAAACGCGCATCGCTCGGCCCCCCGACCATCCACTGTAACCGGGAACTCCCCGAAATTTTCCTCGCCCTCGCTTCTACCACGGTTTTTTCCATCATGGACGGCCCAAAGAATGTCATGCAGCTGCGTCTCCGGCCCGCCCAGGACGAAAAGCCCATTTTCTGTCATGACTTTTTGTCATATAAGTAGGAGCCCACCACATCTATGATGATACCGGGTTTTGTCACTTATCGTCATAGAAGTGTCATAAGTATGAGAGAGAAAAAAATCGTTCGGCCCAAAATGTCACGGATGTGTCTTTTTTTGTAGTGGGATGACCTGGCCGTATATTCAAAACATCAAGGCGACCTTTCTGAAACATCTTATGAGGCACACACTCCTGCGAGATTATCTATTGAAAAACATAGTAATAACTTCGTAGTTAGCAATGTAGTTCAGTTTTAGAAGAATTTATGCAAAAGATGCACACATGTTGTAATACTAAAAAATCTTACCATGACATCGCCATGGATGTTAGCATAGTTCAACACGTGCACTAGTGGCACGTATTGACCACAATATGGAGGAGTTTGATAATAGATATTGTAATTCTCAAGATCAGTAATAAATGTTATCATATGATTTTTCTCCTGATAAGTTAATTCTGAGCCATCGGTGTAGTAGGTTTTGTCTACCATCTTCCGCACATTCTTTGAAGAACGAAAATAAGCTATCAATTGAAATAAGCTGTCAACTATTTTGAAATAAACAATATAAATTACTAAATAACTATGTTTGAGAAACTCACATAGCGGTAGAATTGGAAGCCTATCAACAAGGACCCAAATGTCCAAATTGTCTTCGACGATGTCAGGATCACCAAGATCCATGGTCATAAGCATACCCTCATGAAAATCATAAGTCTTGCAAAGTGCTTCCCAATTCGGGCAACCAAAATGGGATACACTCTCAGAATTGTATAGATTTACCTCAGAATCCATACCATGATGGGTCCTTAGGTGAATTTTCTTTGTTTCCATACTTTCATGATCTTCAAAATCCATCCTCTCCAAGGCATAGTGCCTTGCATGGCATGGAATAAGCTAGTCGAATTTTAAAAGACGAAAATTACACATTGAAGTAGTAGAAGTCGAGCTGAATTACGAAAAAAACACTTTGCGTCATAGCGTACCGTTTCAACATCGAAGGTCTCCTGGATCTTAATGCTGAAGCGCCGACCTAGTAAGTGAGGCCTATCGCAGAAACCCCGGTTGTTGCCGCACCAGGAGCACTCCGCGAGACTTTCGTCTGACAACATTTCCTATGTTCATAATTCAAAGATTAAACTTCTGAAATTCAATATATGTACTACAAAAATTAAATTAGATCATTATTATTCAGCACGGGTTGACTATTGGTTCGTCGAGTCTCTTTTTTGAAAACTATCAGCTCATGTGGTGTATATATTCGACCGTTGCTGATGGTCGCTCCTTCCTTTGTCCCCTAGTGCATTAAACCAAAATGTCTAGCACATGGGAACGAAGGAGAAGAGACCCCCACGATAACAGTCGGCATTCTTCTTCCCTCATATAAGGTGGACACACTCCCTCACTGGTTTTTCGACCGTCGGTGATGGTCTTTACTCCTCCTTTCTGTAGTGCATAACAAAGGTCTAGCACAAGGAGAAGAAGGAGAAATGACCCCCACAACAACAGTCGGGTTTCTTCCTCTCTCATATATGGTGCATACTTTCTCCCTCACTCATTTTTTGACTGTCATGTATGGAGCCACGATATACTTAAAGTCAACCCGAAATGTCGTTAATTATCTTTCTAAAAAATCCAAACCACTCGATATTTCCTACATATTTTAGCACAAGTCATGCCAAAATTCACGGAAAAATCCGGCATGACCTTTGCTAAAAAAGGACATATTGAGCGCCTAAAATTTGCCGGAACGGGAATTAATCAACACTCCGGCAAAACATAGGCCACTCGGAGGTGTTACCTTCAAACATGGCCACTTGGGCCAGCACATATCCTATTTCCATTCAAACCTGATGGTCAGTGCATTCAAACTTGATGGTCATTGCATTTCAATGGTTGAAAATATGAACAAAAACATTTCAAAATATCTTATAGGACTCATATTGACATGGAGATTTGGCTAGTTTGACCTCGAGGTCGGAGGGGGTCTGTAACGGGGACGACGTCGGTGACATGGAGATTTGGCTGCAAAAACAAAATAGTATTCAAAATAGTGCTCTCCAATTTGAGCATTCAAAATAACAGTAGTTCTCCAATCTGAGAATTCAATAAGAAAAACTAAATCATAAAATAAATTAGTATTTAAATTAGCATGCATTCAATAAGCAAAATTAAATCATCTCTTGTGTCCGTACATTGTCGGATATTATCACTAGTACATATCGAATATTATCATACATATAACCTCACTAATACAGCTAAAACCCTAGCGAACGACGGGTATCGGCCCGGGTGGTGGACACCCGAAGAGAAGGAACCATCACAGGATCATAGCTTTAGTGAGATCCTTGAACCTGCCAGGTATTGGAGAACCTGCTCTGCAACGCAACCATGTAGCGACGAACGTGCTTGTCCTCCTCGCTGACACTGTGACGTACCAGCTCACGGGGTCCTCAAGCCTCCGCACTGTCACTGGCCCACGTGACCGCCACGAAAGAAGGTTCAGGTCAATGACAGGTTGGCTCCTCACCAAGCTGCGCCTCCCGGAAGGTAGCACATCCCAGTACCAGCCCGGCCAAGCCAAGTCCTGGACATGGCCCCTCTAATCAAGCAAGCCTCCTCCGTCGAGTCGATGACAAGGATGTGGGATAGGCATCGTCGATGTCGATGCGGGAATAATTGCTTTAACTAAAAAAGTAAACTAGTTCTATTAATTTTTGTACTAAAATTAAAATAGTTGTATTAATTCAACTTGTTCAACTAAGCACTTACTATAAATAAAAATAAACTAGTTCTTACTAAAAATAAACAAGTACAACTTGTTCTATTAATTTTGTTACTAAAAAAACTAGTTCTATTAATTCAACTAGTTCTTACTAAAAATAAACTAGTTCAACTAGTTCTATTAATTGTCTTACTAAAAATAAACTAGTTCTATTAATTCAACTAGTTCTTACTAAAAATAAACTAGTTCAACTAGTTCTATTAAACACTTACTAAAAATAGTAAAAAAACTATACTGATTTTTTCTCTAAACTAAACACTACTGCCCTAGTTAAACCCTACTGCCCTAACCCTACTGCCCTAGTTCTTAAGCATCTACAAGTACTAACTAATTAGATGAACCCTACCTAGGCACATAAGCATCTAAAACTACTTAAGCACCCATTGATGAACCCTCGAAATTTGTCATAAAAACTAATTAAGCATCTACAACTACTGCCCTAATTACCATCTACTTTACAATTCAGCATCTACAACTACTTCCCTAATTAGCATCTAATTTGATGAACCCTAACTAATTAGATGAACTCTAAAATTTGATGAACCCTAGTAACCCTAGCTAGGCAAAGGTAGGGGAGGAGGAGGAGGAGGTGTAGGCGTGCTCACCTCGGGGGCCGGTGGAGCTAGGGAGCGGCCGAGGGAGGGACACGCGGCTTCGAGGTCGAGGTCGGCGATCGGGCGTGCGGCGGAGGGCGGCGATGTAGGGGGCTTCGAGGTCGGGGTTGGGGCGGCGTCGAGGGCGTTCCGAGGGCGACGGGAGCACGCTCGGCGGCTAACAACAACGTAGGGCGATAACGGCGGCGACAGCAGACGAGTTGGATTTATGGGAAGTGGCCATGGGGAAGAAGAACCGTGCGGTAAAGTCAAAAATAGCAGTAGCACGTTCCAGGAAAAGCGCTACTTCTACCTTAGCTATAGCGCTGGATGAAAACACACGCTACTGCTAAGTTAGTTGTAGTGCCTGTCCTGAAAGCACGCTGCTGCTACACCTTTCTCCTTTATTTTTATTTTTCATTTATTTTCCTTCACATTTTCTATTTTTCCTTCCCCTTTTTCTATTTAATTCATTTTCATTTACTTTTCTATATGTTTTTCATTTTATTTTCCTTTCATTAGCACTTGCGCTTTTTGCGTAAAACACGCTGCTACAACAATCTTAGTAGCAACATGCTTTGCTTAAGCTCGCTACTACTATTGGTAGCCTGGCGAGAACAGTAGGGGAATTGTAGTTATAGCGCTTCTTCCATGAGACGCACTACTGGTACAATCTTAGCTGCAACGCGTTTATTTTCCGCACGCTAGTGGTAAATTGTAGTAGCGCTTCTTTTTGTCCCGCGCTACTGGTAAGTTTCTGTGTATAAGGTTTTCCCTAGTAGTGAGAGCAGTGGCAGCAACAATTCCCACCAAGGAGAACAGAGGAAGGAAGAAGGATAGCAATGACACTGGCTATGAATCTGGGAAGCGTGCCTCTTCGGAGTGTGCTGCTCCTATTGATGACTTTCCAGAGAGCTCCAACAGCAAAAGGACCAAGGTTACTACTCCACAAGTGAAAAAGGTCCTGGTAGGGCTGGTTGGCGTTGATGGTACTTTTAGCGTCAGCGCCACCCTCGATGACAAATAGGAAAGCGTCCTTGTTGCCTTCATGCGGGTGAATATTGATGTGTTTTCCTTGCAACCATCTGATATCCCCAGTGTTCCCAGGGAGGTAATCGAGCACCACCTTGCTGTCTGCCCACATACCCGACCTGTCAAGCTGAATGTCCGGAAGCAGGCCTTGGAGAGGCAGCTGTTTATTGCAGTGGAGATCAAGAAGCTTGAAGCAGCTTGTTTGGTCAGAGGAGTGCTATTATCAACTTGGCTAGCAAATTCCAGTGGTGGTCCAGAAGGCTAACGAGAAATGGAGGCTTTGCATAGATTGTTGCGGAACGTAGTAATGTCAAAAAGTTTCCTACGCACACGCAAGATCATGGTGATGCATAGCAACGAGAGGGGAGAGTGTCGTCCACGTAGACTCATAGACCGTAAGCGAAAGCATTATGACAACGCGGTTGATGTAGTCGTATGTCTTCACGATCGACCGATCCTAGTACCGAACGTGCGGCACCTCCACGATCTACACACGTTCAGATCATAGCATCTCCTCTTTGACTCCGGCAACGCCAAGGAGGAGGGCGCGCCAAGGGGGGGTCCTACTCCCATCGGGAGTAGGACTCCTCCTTTCCTAGTAGGAGTAGGAGAAGGGGGAAGGAGGAGAGAGGGGGAAGGAAAGGCCCCCCCTTCTTGTCTAATTCGGACTACAGGGGGAGGGGGCGCGCGGCCCTGCATTGTCCGCGCCTCCTCTTCTCCACTAAGGCCCAATAGGCCCATTATACTCCCCGGGGGGGCGGTAACCCCCCGGTACTCCGATATATGTCCGAACTTGCCCGGAACCCTTCCGAAGTCCAAACATAGTCATCCCATATATCAATCTTTATGTCTCCACCATTTTGAGACTCCTCGGCATGTACGTGATCATATCCGGGACTCCGAACTACCTTCGGTACATCAAAACACATAAACTCATAATACCGATCGTCACCGAACATTAAGCGTGCAGACCCTACGGGTTTGAGAACTATGTAGACATGACCGAGACACGTCTCCGGTCAATAACCAATAGCGGAACCTGGATGCTCATATAGGCTCTTACATATTCTACGAAGATCTTTATCGGTCAAACCGCATAACAACATATGTTGTTCCCTTTGTCACCAGTATGTTACTTGCCCGAGATTCGATAGTCGGTATCTCAATACCTAGCTCAATCTCATTACCGGCAAGTCTCTTTACTCGTTCTGTAATGCTTCATCCTGCAACTAACTCATTAATCACATTGCTTGCAAGGCTTATAGTGATGTGCATTACCGAGAGGGACCAGAGATACCTCTTAATGTAGGGTGGAACCCTATAGTGTCGATCTTTCACGTTTGGAGTGGATCCTATGGGAGAAACACGAACAACGCGCGGAAGAACACGAGGAAATCACGGGGAAGAACGAGAGAGACACTCAACCGACAAGAGATCAATCGCACAAGGTCTAGATCATCGAAGCACGAGTAGCACATGGTTCAAAATCAACAAAGGAAAGATACAAAGGTAACCGTTCTTCTCCGAGAGGAGGTCTTGAATCCACGAGGGGATCTTCCCGTAAAGGGGTCTTGAATCCGAGAGGATATTCTTCGAAGAGGCCGCGGTCTCTCACGAGGAGGAGATCCGATAGATGAGCGAGGCTCTATCTCAAAAACGAGCTAAATCAACGCTAAGTCTCAAAGTGAGGAGATGGGGTCCTATATATAGAGTTGGGGGGCAAAGGGGTACATGGGCTCAGCCCAACACGCGCGCGCAGGCGCTGGCCGGATGATCCAGACGAGGGTCCGGATGATCCGGGTGGAGGCCCGGATGAGCCGGAGGGTCGGCTGGTGGTCGCGCAGGGCCGGATGTCCGGCTGGAGGTCCGGACGTCCAGGCAGGGTCCGGATGATCCGGGACGGGGTCCGGATGATCCGGCTTCAGGGTGGAGCTTCTGTTGCCTTCGGTCGAATTAGCCGGATCGTCCGGACTGGGGTCCGGATCATCCGGGCTCTGTCCGGATCGTCCGGGCCGCCGTCCGGATCGTCCGGCCACCCTGGTCCTTGGTGCTTTTTCCTCTCCGTCTTCTCGCATGTCTTCCGCTCCCGGTTCTCCTTGCTTCCTAGCCTCTTCATGGTCGACTCCTTGGTACCTGAGTATGCATAGCATTTCCATTTGAGGTAGTAACCATGTCTCGTGTGAATCGAAAGGGAGTTGTGAGAGGAGTGATGTCACCTCGGTTTCAAGAGCTCTTGCACGTGCTCGAGTCATGGATCCTTGTGGGGTTGGATGTGTTGATGTAGAGTCCATGGGGATGATGGAAGGATGCTCCGCATCATATCCCCTCCCTTCGAAAGGATCCGACCTCGGATCTAGATCTTCATCACCATGGAAAGGCGAGAGGTCTTTGACGTTGAAGGTGTCGCTCACGTTGTACTTGTCGCTTGGTAGGTCGAGCTTGTAGGCGTTGTTGTTGTAGCGTGCTAACACCTTGAAGGGTCCATCGGCTCGAGGTAGAAGTTTGGACTTGCGTTCGTTGGGGAAGCGTTCCTTGCAAAGGTGTAGCCACACGAGATCGCCTATTTTGAAGATCATGGGTTGCTTGTTGATGTTGAGCTTGGTAGTGAGTTGTTGTACTTGGCGCTCGATGGTGTGTCTTGTATCTTCATGCATCTTCTTGATGTAGCTTGCATGGGCACTTGCGTCGAGGTTGGTGCGCTCTTGTAGAGGTAGAGGTAGAATGTCCAATGGGGACAATGGGTTGAAGCCGTAGACGACCTCGAAGGGGGACTTGCCGGTCGTTGAATGTCTTGCACGGTTGTAGGCATACTCGGCGATAGGTAGACACGCCTCCCACTCCTTGATGTTCTTCTTGATCAACACGCGAAGTAGAGTGGAGAGCGTCCGGTTCGTCACCTCCGTTTGGCCGTCGGTTTGAGGATGGTACGCCGATGAGAATAGGAGCTTGATGCCGAGCTTGGCGCAAAGAGTCTTCCAAAAGTAACTTAAGAACTTGACGTCGCGGTCGGAGACGATTGTCTTAGGTACTCCATGAAGGCGCAAGATTTCCCTACAAAAAAGATTTGCAATATGTGAAGCATCGTCTACCTTGTTGCAAGGGATGAAATGTGCCATCTTAGAAAATCGATCCACAACAACAAACACGGAATCCTTTCCATTTTGAGTTCTAGGCAAACCAAGTACAAAGTCCATGCTAATGTCTTCCCAAGGTTGATAAGGAATAGGAAGAGGCATGTAAAGACCATGAGATTGAGCTTTTGACTTAGCTTTGCGGCATGTTGAGCATCGGGTGGTGAAGCGTGAGACGTCTCGAAACATCTTGGGCCAAAAGTAGTTCTTGGAGAGCGTGGCAAAGGTCTTGTCGCGTCCAAAATGTCCCATGAGTCCACCTCCATGAGCCTCTTGCAAAAGGAGCAAACGAAGAGAAGACTCGGGTATGCATAGTTTGTTAGCTCTCATAAGATAACCATCCTTGAGGTAATATTGTTCCCAAGATGTATGCGTTAAACATTTAGCATAATGAGATGCAAAAGATGGATCACTAGTATACAAATCTTTGATGTGCTCAAAGCCAATAACATTCAACTCAAGTTGGGTGACAAGCGTACATATGCGTGAAAGTGCATCGGCAACTACATTTTCCTTGCCCTTAATGTACTTGATCACATATGGGAAAGATTCAATAAATTCGCTCCATTTGGCATGACGCTTGTTCAATTTAGTTTGACCTTTTAAGTACTTAAGCGTTTCATGATCGGTATGGATGACAAACTCATGAGGTCTAAGGTAATGTTCCCAAACATGTAGTACACGCACTAAAGCATACAATTCCTTGTCGTACACGGGATAGTTAAGTTGAGCACCGGAGAGTTTTTCACTAAAATAAGCAATGACTCGTTTTTCTTGCATTAAGACTCCGCCAATTCCGGTACCACTTGCATCACAATGAACCTCAAAAGTTTTGTCAAAATTGGGTAAAGCAAGAATCGGAGCATGAGTAAGCAAGGACTTGAGCTCATCAAAAGCGTTGGATTGCAAAGGTCCCCAAACAAAAGGAGTATTCTTCTTACTCAAAGCATGCAAAGGAGCTGGAATGGTGCTAAAGTTTTTCACAAAGCGACGATAAAACCCTGCAAGACCAAGGAAACTTCGCACTTGTTGCAAATTGGTGGGTTGGGGCCAAGTTTTAATTGCTTTGATTTTAGTTTCATCAACATGGACGCCCTTGGAAGAGACAACGAAACCCAAGAAAACCACTTTGTCAACGCCAAAAGTGCATTTTTTCAAGTTGGCATATAGACTTTCCTTTCGAAGTGTTTGCAAAACAAGTTTAACATGATCAAGATGCTCTTTCATGGTTTTGCTAAACACAAGAATATCATCGAAGTAAACCACAACAAAGATTGAAGTACATGATGCATGAGACGTACAAAAGTTCCGGGAGCTTCCGACAAACCCATAGGCATAACCAACCACTCATATAAGCCAAATTTGGTTTTGAAAGCAGTTTTCCATTCATCACCCTCATGAATGCGGATTTGATAATAGCCACTTTTAAGATCAATTTTGGAGAAAAAGTTGGCTCCACTTAGTTCATCAAGCATATCATCTAAGCGAGGAATGGGATGCCTATAGCGCACGGTGATAGCATTGATGGGTCGACAATCGGAACACAAGCGGAAACTTCCATCGGGCTTAGGCACAAGTATAACGGGAACGGCACAAGGGCTTAAGCTTTCACGTACATGACCGTTGTCGATTAGTTGTTGTACTTACCGTTGAATCTCCTTGGTTTATTCGGGATTGACAAGGTAGGGAGCTTTGTTTGGAAGTGGCGCTCCGGGGATGAGGTCGATTCGATGCTCAATGCCTCGAAGAGGAGGTAGACCCGGAGGTAGCTCATCGGGGAAAATATCTTGGAATTCCTGCAAAAGAGATTGAAACACCAAAGGTAGTTCATGAGTGGTGTTAGTTTTTGGTTTTCCATCCTTGCACACAAGGACAAAGTGCATCACACTCGATGGGTTCTCACACACTTCTCTCATCTCATTTTTGGTGGTGAATAGTATGAGGTTTTTCTCTCTAGGCGAAGAGGCGCTCAAGTTTGGCTTGTGGCTCTCACTCACTTTTTGGTGGCTCACTTTCTCACTCTTCTCTCTTTGGTTGGTGGCTTGTTTGTCGGCTATCACTTGACTAGGAGACATGGGTCGTAGGACATATTCTTTGCCTTTCATCTTGAAGCTATAGTGGTTTGTACGCCCATTGTGGTAGACACCACGGTCGAATTGCCATGGCCGACCAAGGAGGAGGTGGCAAATGGTCATTGGGACCACATCACACTCCAAAGTGTCCTCATATGCACCGATTTTGAAGGATACTTGGACCGTATGCTCAACTCGTATAGTGCCGGAGTCACTTAGCCATTGAACCTTGTAGGGTTGTGAATGCTTCTTCTTGACCAATTGGAGCTTGGAGCATAGTTCTTCGCTTGCCAAGTTGTGGCAACTACCTCCATCGATGATGACCTTGACGGAGCGTCCATTGATGCTGGCCTTTGTGTGGAAGATGTGGCATCTTTGATCTTCTTCTTGTTGATGTGAAGTGTCAAGACCTTGGAGACAACAAGAGCAGGGCTCGTATCTTCATCACAAAAGACTTGATCATCTTCATCCTCGTTGATGCGCCGGTGCATGGCCACTTGCTCAATAGCGTCCATTTCATCTTCACTCATTGAGTCGTATGTGCCATCGTCATTGAGTATCATGGTGCGCTTGTTGGTGCATTCATAGGACTTGTGGCCTCGGCCGCCGCAAGTGAAGCACTTGAAGGAGCTTGTCTTGACGGTCTCATCGGTAGGAGTAGATGATGAAGCACGCGGCTTGGAGTTGCTTGTAGTAGGAGGAGGACGACTTGAACTTGTAGAAGTTTTCTTGTAACTTGACTTGTCGTCGTTGCTTGGAGAAGGCTTGGTTGATGTCGAAGTTGGAGTAGTTGTTGAAGCTTGGTTGTTGGAGAAGCCGTATGTCTTGGATGAGTACTTGGCGTACTTGAAGTCATCTTGCACTTGTCGTTCCGCCTTTGTAGCTTGATGCACGAGCTCAATGAGGTTGGAGTAGGGTTGGAAGTCGGCGATCTTCTTGATGGGATGGTTGAGTCCATTCAAGAATCGTGCCATTGTTTGCTCATCATCCTCCTTGACATTGGCTCGAATCATGGCAATCTCCATTTCTTTGTAGTATTCTTCAACACTCTTTGTTCCTTGCTTGAGGAGTTGTAGCTTCTTGAAGAGATCACGGTTGTAGTAGGTGGGCACAAAGCGTGCTCACATGACATCCTTCATTTGAGCCCAAGTGGTGATTGGAGGTTCACCTCTTGCTTGTCGGCGCTCAAGTACTTGTTCCCACCATATGAGCACATAGTCTTGGAACTCAAGTGATGCCATAGCGATCTTCTTCTCTTCCTCATAATTGTGCAAACGAAAGATTTTGTCGACCTTCAATGCCCATGAAAGGTACTCTTCGGGATCATTGGTTCCATTGAACTTGGGCATTGTGAACTTAAGCTTGCCATACCGTTGTTCTTCATTGTGTTGAGGTCGATGTTAATGATGACGTTCTTGACGTGGAGGGTAATCATCCTCATGTTGTTCTTGGTGAGGAGGAAGTCCATGATCAACTTGCTCTTGTTGACCTTGAGGTTGAGTTTGAGCTTGAGGAGCTTGTGGAGGAGCTTGTTGGGCTTGACGTTGTGCACGCGGATGGTAGTTCCTCTCTTGTATTTCTTCTCGAAGGGATTTCTCTTGATTGCGCCTTTCGCGATTGCGGTTGGCGAGAGCTCGACTTGATGATTGAAGGGCACATTCCGCCTCAAGAGCTTGTGCTTCTTCTTGTTGTTGTTGAAGACGTTGAGCCTCGGCGTCTTGATGCTCTTATTGTAGGCGTGCTCGTTCTTGTTCTTGTTGGTGACGAAGACGTTGTCGTTCTTGAGCTTGAGCAAACGCCACTTGGTTTGATTGTGGACGAGGAACTTGTTCATCAACTTGCTCTTGGGAATGCTTGTCGTGTAGCGGGTTGCGCGATGCATGACGGTCTTGACGCGCGGCTCGTCGAGGAGTGTTCGATGACGGTGTACTTGTGTCGGAGAAGGAGTCGTCGGAGTGGCGACTTGAGTGGCTCCGTCTTGAGTGTGAGGAAGTAGAAGGACGCCGGTTGACCAACAAGGCGCGGATCTCGTCCATTCTTGCATCGTTCTCTTTCTTGTGCGCGTCGAGTTTGTTGTCGAAGTAGTCTCTTGTATGTTGCTCGGAGAGTCGCAAGTCGGTGGCGAGGTTGTCGATGCATTCGCTCATTGCTTGTTGCTCTTGATGGAGAGCTCGTTGTGCGCCAAAGAGGTGGCTCTTGGTGACGTATGATGACATGTCGTCGTCTTGCTCGATGAAGAGTGGATTTGTAGAAGAACTTGGCCTATCCATCATTTCAGGCAAATTGTGAGTGGTAGAAGGAGCAGAATGAATACCAATGTACCTTTGACCGAAGTTGAAGATGAATCAAGTTCACTCAAATGCAGACAATGAAATAGCACTATTGGTACCGATCCTTGTCGATTCTCACACCTACACAAGTAAAAGCTTTTGGTGGAGTTTGGTTAGGATGGTGGCACAAAATTGATTGCAATCGTTAGCTTGACTCAAAAATGTTGAAGAAGATTCGCAAATTCGCATATGCAACAAGTAGACCAAGCAACTAGTGGTACACGGAAACACACACGCAAATAGATAAATGGGATTGTGCAAACCAAAAGTGAGCCAAAATGTGGAATCCACGAAAATGCTCTTGTTGCACAATACTAGAGAGACGCTAGCACGATTGCACAATAGGCAGATACGGAGCTTGTGCACAACCTACTAGGCAAAAATGCAACGATCTCTATCCCAAGTATGCTATATGTATGGTATTTCCGTGCAATGATCCAAGATGATCTTATATGACAATCTTAATGTTGTATGATGCTATGCTTGTTGCTTATAAGCTCTTTGCTTATCTTTCCTCTTTGCTTAAAAGCTTGAGTGGCTCTTTGTCTATTGAGCTCTTTTCTTATGCAAACTTGACGAACCAAGATAGCAATTGTGTATGCGATGACAACTTTGTGACACACAAGTTGATTCCGAGATATGCACCACGATGGTATGTATGATATGGTGTATGCAACTAATGTGCACAAGTCACGTTGCCGGCAATACTCAATGGCTAGTCTCGATGGGTAAGCAACGCAAAGGATGGTCTATGATGGTTATCAATGCAATTGCAAGGTATGACAAAGATGTCGTCGAAGTTACCGTCCGTAGCGAAGATTAGTAGTCGACCAAAATGAGCGTTTGTTGTTGATGTTGCACCGCGCCTAAATAGCCGAAACACAAAAGGACACGGAAATCTCACTCAAATTGTCGAACCCAAAGTCGAATGTTGGTACGGAGGTTGTGTTGCTGGGGTTTGGCAAGTGGAAGTGGTGGTGGTTGGGGTGGGAAGGTGGTATGTAGGTGTAGGTGGTGGTGGTGGAGGGGGGGACTGCAGAACTGCAGTTTCGTCAGCGGAAGCCGGATGATCCGGGCGAGGAGCCGGATGATCCGGGCACGTCCGAATGATCCGGGTCGGAGTCCGGATGATCCGGGCAGGTCAACCACGCACGGGAACTGCTCGGGAAGAACACGAAAACGGGGAGAAATTTGACGATTTCGGGGATTTTGGATGGATTTCGAGGGGGAGTAGGTGGGGAACAGCAAGATCCACGAGTTACACACCGAATCCACGGATCAAAAATAACAAAACATCATCAAAACTAACAAATCATAAAAAAATTTGGGGGTTATTTTTGGTGGGGATTTTCGGATTTAGGACGGAAACAACAAAATCAAGCTAGAAAAAGAGGGGTAGGGGCTCCAAAAACGTGATCAACCTGGCTCATGATACCATATGATGTAGGGTGGAACCCTATAGTGTCGATCTTTCATGTTTGGAGTGGATCCTATGGGAGAAACACGAAGAACGCGCGGAAGAACACGAGGAAATCACGGGGAAGAACGAGAGAGACACTCAACCGACAAGAGATCAATCACACAAGGTCTAGATCATCGAAGCACGAGTAGCACATGGTTCAAAATCAACAAAGGAAAGATACAAAGGTAACCGTTCTTCTTCGAGAGGAGGTCTTGAATCCACGAGGGGATCTTCCCATAAAGGGGTCTTGAATCCGAGAGGATCTTCTCCGAAGAGGCCGCGGTCTCTCACGAGGAGGAGATCCGATAGATGAGCGAGGCTCTATCTCAAAAACTAGCTAAATCAACGCTAAGTCTCAAAGTGAGGAGATGGGGTCCTATATATAGAGTTGGGGGGCGAAGGGGTACATGGGCTCAGCCCAACACGCGTGCGCAGGCGCTGGCCGGATGATCCGGACGAGGGTCCGGATGATCCGGGCGAGTCCGGATGATCCGGGTGGAGGCCCGGATGAGCCGGAGGGTCGGCTGGTGGTCGCACAGGGCCGGATGTCCGGCTGGAGGTCCGGACGTCCGAGCAGGGTCCGGATGATCCGGGACGGGGTCCGGATGATCCGGCTTCAGGGTGGAGCTTCTGTTGCCTTCGGTAGAATTAGCCGGATCGTCCGGACTGGGGTCCGGATCGTCCGGGCTCTATCCGGATCGTCCGGGCCGCCGTCCGGACCGTCCGGCCACCCTGGTCCTTGGTGCTTTTTCCTCTCCGTCTTCTCGCATGTCTTCCGCTTTCGGTTCTCCTTGCTTCCTAGCCTCTTCATGGTCGACTCCTTGGTACCTGAGTATGCATAGCATTTCCGTTTGAGGTAGTAACCATGTCTCGTGTGAATCGAAAGGGAGTTGTGAGAGGAGTGATGTCACCTCGGTTTCAAGAGCTCTTGCACGTGCTCGAGTCATGGGTCCTTGTGGGGTTGGATGTGTTGATGTAGAGTCCATGGGGATGATGGAAGGATGCTCCGCATCACCTCTTCAACAATCGGAGTGACAAATCTTAATCTCGATCTATGCCAACTCAACATGTACCATCGGAGACACCTGTAGAGCACCTTTATAATCACCTAGTTACGTTGTGACGTTTGGTAGCACACAAAGTCTTCCTCTGATAATCGGGAGTTGCATAATCTCATAGTCATAGGAACATGTATAAGTTATGAAGAAAGCAATAGCAGTAAACTAAAAGGATCAAGTGCTAAGCTAACGGAATGGGTCAAGTCAATCACATCATTCTCCTAATGATGTGATCCAGTTTATCAAATGACAACTCATGTCAATGGTTAGGAAACCTTTAACCATCTTTGATCAACGAGCTAGTCAAGTAGAGGCATACTAGTGACACTATGTTTGTCTATGTATTCACACATGTATTATGTTTCCGGTTAATACAATTCTAGCATGAATAATAAACATTTATCATGAAATAAGGAAATCAATAATAACTTTATTATTGCCTCTAGGGCATATTTCCTTCATAGATTTCACAGAACTCAACAAGGCTTGCCCGAAGGACCCATTTACCTTGACGCGCATCGATCAGATCATGGATTCCACTTCGGGCTGCGATTTGCTTTCCTTCCTAGATGCATATTCTAGATATCACCAGATCTTCATGTCCAAGGAAGACAAAGAGAAGAACTTGTTCATCACCCCATGTGGTATGTACTGTTTTATCTGCATGCCATTCGGATTAAAGAGTGTCGGGTCTACTTTTGCAAAGGCAGTCTAGATTGGTTTCGAGCCACAGCTGCACAGAAACATTGAAGCTTATATGGATGACATCATTGTCAATACCAAAGACAGAGCAACTCTTATCCAGGATTTGGAGGAGACGTTTTCGAATTTGCACAAGATCAACTTGAAGCTCAACCCGGAGAGGTGTGTGTTTGGTGTTCCCTCCGGCAAGCTACTTGGGTTCTTTGTGTGCCATCGGGGGATCGAAGCCAACCCCGACAAGATTAAATCCATCGAGTAGATCCAAGCACCCAAGATCAGTCATGGATGTTAGGTGTCTGACAGGGTGTGTTGCCGTGCTAAGCAGATCCATTTCCATGTCTGCCAAGCATGCTCTACCATTCTTCAAAATCCTGAAGAAGGCACGGCCCATGAAGTGCATTCCAGAAGCAGATGCAGCCTTGCAAGAGTTGAAGGCCTACTTGTCCTCTGTGCCCATCTTGGTTGCTCCCAAGCCACAAGAGTCGTTGCCACTACAAGAAATACATCAACTTGCGAAGATCACTATTGGTCACTGAATGGTCACTGTTTTCCATTTGCGACCTTTTTTGACCAAAAACAGATGGTCAAAAGCTGGCCGTCGTAAACTGAAATTCACGACCTTCTTCGGGATAAGATCGTGGAAGGCAACGAACAAAACAAAAGGTCATTGATCATATGACCTTCTGTTTTGGTCGCTAGCTCTCTGCCCAGGCCACGTTGGATCCGACGTGGCAAGCTGACGTGGAAAAATTGCGACCAAATGAAAAGGTCGTTGATAAGAATCAGCCCGGTCCAGTTCGGTGTTTTACATGAGCTGAGCCCAACAATTCAGCCTATTTGTATTTTGTTTCTCACATTAATTTTGGTCAGGTAGATGGGCCAAGCCCAACATTTCAGCCTCGTTATTTTTGGGCCTAGGCCTTTTATTTTCTTGACATTCACCTTTTCACAAATGATTTTTAAGAGATTTTGTTCATTTTTCCTGAATTGTTTGATTTGTGGCCTTTTTAGGGCTTAAATAGTATTTGTTTTATTCCTAATGTATCAACAATAAATGATGATCACCTCAAAAAAAAGATCAATATTTGCAGTATTTCAATCACACAAATTTTCACAAATGACGAACAAAATGAGTATATTATATATATTACAATCATGCCATAGTTCACATCTTCCAGGAATTTCGAACACCCAGGAAGTGCTGCTATGAAGTACAACACCCACGATCATAAAACGAGCTACAAAGATGAAGCTTTCCCTTCTTTTAACTTCTTCAGCCTAGAGCTCCTGTAGAAGAATGAAAATGATCGTTATCATGGCTGCCAATTCAGAATGAAAGCAATATCTTCCAACAGAGAACAGCTAGGAAAAGAATAATGAATAGAATAATAAAGAGATACACAAGCAGCTAGGAGTCGATCTTGAAGCATGAGGGCATGGATAACAGTAGCAACCATGAGTAAATATTAGCAAATATTATATTAGTGGAAAAAGGTAAATACCAGCAAGCTCTAAGAAGACTCCAAGAACTTGATGGCTCGCAATAAAATCATGTCTTCGATAAAAAATACTACTAGAATTAAGGCTCTGAACATATTTTAAGAAGTATCAACATCATGGCTGTAATAATTAATAGTAGCAGCTAGCAGGACATCAATGGAACACAACTTAATTATCATTTGAATAATCGAGACAACAAGTTATAGAACAAGCATGTATTGACAAGATAGTTATCAATAGTATAGAACAGAACTAAATCGATCAATACTAAATATGCAAATGACAAGTGTACGAAAGCTGTATATACTGATACATACACGCTAACTGATTTCTGTTTGACCTTTAAAGCATTACTACGCTTGTTACTCTTTTCAGAGAGACAGGTATGTATATGGTCCTTGTTGCGCCTGTGGTTGCAAGCATATGCAGAAGAAGCACCTGCCGGACGACACTTATATGTGTACATTCAAAAGTAAGTACAAAATGGCTTTAGGTTCAAAACAAGAGAACCGGATGCGTGCTCTGTGCAGTATTTAATTTCAGGCGAGTGGGTGCAAACACCAACCATAACCAGGTTTATTTCTTCTGAAGATAAAATAATTCAGCAGGGCAATTTGTACGGAGAGGTGAACTTACTTTTCTTCAAAGGCACTTATTCGCTTCGCACAGCATTTGTTCCTGCAAAATTATTTGGTGTATTATTGGGAATAGTCAGTTTTCTTATCTGAACATAAGTCTATGAGAAAATCTTATAACACAGATTATGATCAAATTTATTTTTTTAGGAGCGTGTAGCTTCCTTTGCAGATCAGTGAGCTGGTCAAGCATACGTTGTGTCTGCAAGATTGAATTTCATCAGGATTCTTTTGTGTAAAAAAATATGATAGCCAGCATAAACTGAAAAACAATATCCAAGCTGCGGCGCCAAATTATTTCAGGTTTTATAGAACATATGAATGTTGCAGTGCATTACAGAATAAAAATTGTCTGAATGTATCTTTGTTCCATTCCTAGAAAAATGATGATGAATCAAAGAGATCCAGCTAAAAACTGCGTGTAGTTGAATGAATAGGAACTATACAAAGCTACTCACAAATCAGAGTTTTTTTTTCTGAAAAAGGATTTTTGTAAACAGAGACTAGCTTGAGATGTGCTTTGTCATTTGAAAAGAAAAAAGACAAACATACATATTTAGACAGGCAAAACAAGGAGCATGTAGAGGTCTGTAGTATAATTAGGCAAAGGAAAAAAACAATGGACAACAGTTGCAGAACATTGTATAGAGCAAAGAAACAAAATGCCAAGTAAAAAGTGATTTTGAAACATATGTATATCGAAGGGATGAGCTCACATGTACGGACATACATAAATATCAGTACTGGACTACTAGTAACTTCTTACATCAACCAGGTTTCGACAAATAAAAATGTCGATAACACACAACATGGAAACAGATATCCAGGGTGCGGAAAAATTGGATTGGAGCTACCAAGCAAAGGAGAGGTGTTGATGACAAATCGACCTGCTGTAGGCATCATCTATTTTTTCTTTGTACAGAAAGAGTAACAAAGACAACTACTAAACAATAATTCAAAGACACATATGGGTTTTATAGGCAAACAGTTTCGACTTATGATTCGCATTTCGAGCTTTCTCCTTGCTCGGAGCACTCAACGGATGTGAGCATACCACTAAATGTGTTGCGACTCAGATCTGAAATTGCACATATGATAAATCTAATCATCATCTTGTAAGCAATACTGACAAAACAAATGATATGCATAGGTGTGGTAGGCAAAAGGTACAAACCCAAATAGAATCAAAATTTCACACCATTTCTCAAGAGCCTATCATACCAAACAAGACGCATATTATGATTCATAAATTGTAGATGGTGGTCGGAAAACAAAATATATTCATGGTTATCTTCAACTCACCGGCTATAGCAGGTGCCATTCATAAGGCCGTGCATTTAATTGATCCAGCTTGGTGAGATGAATGACGAGCTAAGTGCCAGGCCAGAAGCTTGGCAGCGACCCGGACGACGACCTCGTCCGGCTCCCTGGTGGCCTAAGCGTTACCCTCCTCGGTGGGGAGCCACGCTTCTTCTGCCATGTGCCTAGGGGCCAGGGATGAGGACAATGAGAGAGCACAGCGGCATCCATGGCATCGGAGCCAAACAGGCCTCCATGGCCACAGTCAACTCCCTCTTCTATCGCTTTCGACAAGAACTTGTGATCCATGTAATGTACCGCTGTTAAATAAAGCAAAACATAAGCATATAGAAGAAAGCCTTTTGAGCAGCTCTCCAATTACATAGAACCACAAATGGAGCAAAGGGCCCTGCGATGGTCAGATATGCCTTGCCTTGTAGTGTGGTGAGTAAGAACTAGAGAAAGGAAATGGTAATTAGTAACTTCCTGATGCCCACAAAACGCAGAAGCAACTGCGATAGTCCCATTCGTGGTCTCCACAACTGCAAAAGAACGAAGTAGATGGTTACCAAGGCACCCAAGTTACTTCATAATCTACACAGGATTTACCCAAAATGTAGCACGTAGAAGAAACTATGAAATGTGTAGAAGAATCATCGCATGAACAAACAAACAAGACCCCCATGAACTTGGAAGGCTGTGAACACTAGCAGGACACACGACCGACCTTGGACTGACTGCGTGTAACCGGAGTAGAAATCAAAATTGTGAAACAAGTACATGACCGGCAGTCTCTACAGGCGTACGGTTAAGAGTACATCACTTTATCGAATGCTATGCTATGGTTTTGTGCGGTTTGCGCCGTTGGCAAAAGCAAGACTAATAGAATTCCCAGATGTGGCAAAACTAGCATATTGTTTCCCCCAGAGACTAACTGAGAAGGAATTGATCATGATAGGACATACTATGTAAGTTATTTGGACTTCCAGAACAGGAATCAAACATGAGCAATGTAACAACTATTACAACTAGAGTAGCAGAACTAACTCTGTTGCCGGTGAATCCCTGATCTTCACTATAGTGGCAAGATAAAACCACACAGAGTAATAAGCCTGCACAGACTACATGATCATTGTGTACTAAGCTAAATATACAAGGGGGGCATTTCCAGGACCAAAAACATCACCAAACAGATCATGCGATTCTAGCTATGCAAGTCCCGAAGTCGTACAGCCACTCACCTGTAGAGTCCCTGCTTACTGATTCGTAAGCAGCTGATGCTATGATCCATTAGAGCATCTCCAATAACACGTCTAAATGGACGTGTATACCTGTTTTACACGATATGGCCAAAAAACTGGCGTCCAGCAGCTCGTCTAAACGGACGTGCAAATTTACGCATCGTCCAAATCAGCCTCGACGACGTCCACAGGTAGACGATGTGAAGCCGTCGTCCAAAGCGCAACCGAAGGCCAGGTTCCTCCTTCCCGCCGAGACCAGGAAGAGGCGCGCAGCCATCGTCAGGTCGCCGCCGTAGCGCACCACCGAATCCGAGCCGAGGTATGCCTGTTTTGTTACCGGAGACAGAGAAAAAGGAGGGGAGGGGATCCCGCGGGGTCGGGCTGGATCCACCCACTGCTGCCGCGCTCGGGGAGGGCCGCCGCCGCGCTCGGGGATGGCCGCCGCCGCGGCGCTCGGGGAGGGCCGCCGCCGTGCTCGGGGATGGCCGCCGCCGCGGCGCTCGGGGAGGGCCGCTGCAGCGCGATCGGGGAGGGCCGCCGCCGTGCTCGGGGAGGGCCGCCGCCGCGCGCTCGGGGATGGCCGCCGCGCGCTCGGGGATGGCTGGACTGCGATGGCCTTTGTGTCTCTGTCCTGACGATGGTTAACTGAATATGTTCAGTTATACTAATGTTGCTACTGCTATTTATATATAGAATTTTCTTTGATATTGATGCTGCTAGGTAGGCTATATGATGTGGTGCTATATGAAACTTGTGTCAAATTTTTCGCAGATGGAAGGCGACGAGAGTTTTCTGGCCATGTTGAACTTTGGTGTCTCAACACAAGTGCCGGATAGTCCAGTTGGAGAGCAAGAGTCGCCCATGCTGCCAACTCAAGAAATATCTACAACTGTGAAAGGAAAATCCACCAAGGGGAAGAATTGGTCTATTGAAGAGGATGATC
The DNA here is from genome assembly GCA_963921465.1 of Triticum timopheevii. Classification (NCBI taxonomy): domain Eukaryota; kingdom Viridiplantae; phylum Streptophyta; class Magnoliopsida; order Poales; family Poaceae; genus Triticum; species Triticum timopheevii. The sequence goes on from OY997268.1 coordinate 336,391,835, forward strand.
TATTGGTGGCAGCATGGGTGCACACTAGTTTGGATGCTTTGATAGGAACAGATCAAACATCAAATTCTTATTGGGGGTAGGATTTATGATTACTACAGCACGCGCAAGAAAGTGTCATGGCCGGTACGTGTTCAAAATGCACTCAACTGTCGTTGGACCACTATTAATGAACAAGTGAGCAAGTTTTGTGGATACTATCAGCAAATACTTAATAGAAACCAAAGCGGAGTGACTATTGCTCAGCAGGTATGCATCCATCTTTTTAATTCGGTTCTATATATTCATGTGTTTGGTTCAAGTATAATAGGCCATTTATTTGTGCAGCAAGCCCAGGCACTTGTTCTGTACCAGTCCAAAGATCCTAAAAAGAGGCCATTTACATTAATGCATTGTTGGTTAGTGTTGGAAAAGCATCCTAAGTGGGAGAATCGTGTGATTTCGAAGGGGCCTCAGAAAAAGCAGAAGAAGACCTCGGATGCAAGTCCAGGTACGACTTCTAATGACGAAGACTTCGGGACATGCACTGATGCTCTTGAAACAGAGACAAGACCTGATGGTAATAAGCGGGAGAAAAACCGTTTACAAAAAGCTAAAGCTTCTGCTTCTGATGGTAGTTGAATTGGTAGTTACAAATTAATATGGTAGTTGAATTGGTAGTTACAAAAAGCTAAAGCTTCTGCTTCTGCTTCTGAATTATTGTTAAGATGGTAGTTGAATTGGTAGTTACAAATTAATATTAAAATATATGAGAGAAAATATAGACATTCTACATATACACGTTCTACTGCAAAACTGGATGTCTATATAAGAGAATCTTTTTAGACCATTGTCTATATGGATATATAGACGTCCAAATTTACACGTGCTGTTGGAGATGCTCTTAGCAGGACCGACTGAACCAACCCCTATAGTTCACCGCGCAGCCGCGCAAGCACGCAGCATAATTCAGCAGCGAGATCCAACAAACAAAAGCCCCACAGCAGACACACACATACTTCAAGGGGAAGGGGAATCTACCTACTACCGAGCATACGGGGATAGGGACGGCCGGCGGTGTCCCTAATCTAGGCCTTGATGACCTTGCTGTCGACCTAGAGGGAGCGGGTGGCGAACTCTACCCCCTAATGGTGGACTTGGACTCGAGGCTGAACTCGTTGCGGGTGAAGTGGGAGAGCAGGTTGGACTTGCCGATGCCGGAGTCGCCGATGAGGACGACCTTGAAGAGGTAGTCGTAGTTGTCCTCTGCCCGGTACCCCGCCGCCATTGCTGTCGTCGCGTCGGTGATACTGTTGGGAGATGAGGGAGGGGGGAGAAGGAGCGAAAGGGGAAGGTGAGGGAGGGAGGGGGAGGGAGGAGATGGGAGGTGACAAGGTGGATGCTGGCGCGATGGCGAACAGGGAGGAGATGGGAGGTGACAAGGTGGATGCTGGCGCGATGGCGAACGGGGAGGAGATGGTGGAAAGGTCGGCAGTGGTGGGTAGGGGTGGCAGCGGTGCCTCGATTGGATTTGGGAGAAAGATGAGACGAGGGAGAGGAAGGCGGGGGTGGCGGGGTGCCTCAATCGGAATTGGGAATGGGTGGGTGGGTGGGTGGGTTAGGGTTCGGGTTTCTCAGGAGAAGCTCCACCGTTGATGGGTGTGTGATGTTTGGCACAAATCACTTTAGACTGGGTGATCCGCGTGATTTTGTTTCCTCACTTCTCATTGGCCGGTTGTTTTGTGTTGGAGTCTTTAAAATTTGTACCCAAATCTTCTAAGTTTTTGAGGAAAAAACTACAAATCTGTCTTTTAAAAAGGACCACAACTTTTTTCAAAAATATTAGTCCACAACTTAGTTACAATTAACTAAAATGTCAAGATCACAACCGTTTACAAATAAGCTAGAAAATCGAAACACTAGCGGCCCGACACTGCATCATTGGAACTCCATCGGTCCCGACAATGTTGGATCATAGCACCGGCGGTCCCCGGTGATGCTCTGTTGCATCACCGGTGACTATTGCAGCATCACCTTCTGCTACAACCCCCGACGACCTTGCGGCGCCACGCATGACCGGTGGCCACTACCCGGCAGCCAACGGCACCACGCATCACTGCCCCACACCATGAACTTCGACGCCCCTCGCATCAACAAATTGTCGCATCGAATGATCTCATATTGTTCACAAGGGTGCATCTTGTAATGGGAAACAATGTTGCCTAAGGAAGTTTTCATTTTCTTTGGAAGAAAGAATCATTTTTCATTTTCTGAGTAACCAAAATGAGTTTTTTTTTTGTGAAGGACCTACCAAATAATTGTTGCAAAATTGGACCAAGAATTTTCTAAAATACTAGGCCATATTTAATGCACAGTTGACCAAATGGTTGGGTGTCACAAGCTTTAATCCACCTCTCGTGAAAAAGACAATTTTTTGCTGATTTAGCAGGAAGCAGGTCAAATTCGAACAACAGCTGCCTCATAGTTTACTCTTATTTTTCCCAAAAATCATTTTTAGGTACAAAAGTATCTATTTCATCAGAGAAACATAAAAAGTTGTCCAACATTGAACAACTAGCTAGGAACGGTCATGCCCGCTATTTTGATAGCATTTTGAAACGGGCATGAAAAATTCAAAAAAAAACAAAAAATTAGAAAACCTTCGCATTGTGTCATTATATGTGACCAAGTTACCAGGCAAAATAATAAACTTGTAATACGACAATTCTTTTAAAGAAGTGTTCTCAGAAACGAGCTATCATGTGTGAGATCAATGGCTCTCAAGCCAAATGATCAATCTTATGGCCACATTCATGGCGTAGTTTGTTCAAATGATCTCATATTGTTCACAAGGGTGCATCTTGTTATGGCAAACAATGTTGCCTAAGGAAGTTTTCATTTTCTTTGGACGAAAAAATCATTTCCCATTTTTCGAGTGCCTAAAATGAGTTTTTTTTGTGAATGACCTACCAAATAATTGTTGCAAAATTGGACCAAATCAATTTTCTAAAATCCTAGGCCATATTTAATGCATAGTTGACCAAATGGTTGGGTGTCACAAGCTTTGATCCACTTCTCATGGAAAAGACTAATTTCTGCCAATTCAGTTGGAAGCGGGTCAAATTTGAACTGAAGCTGCCTCATAGTTTGCTCTTTATTTCTCCCAAAAATCATTTTTAGGAACAATAGTATCTATTTAATCAGAGAAACATCAAAAGTTTTCAAATATTCAACAACTAGCTAGGAACGGTCATGCCTGCTGTTTTGACCGCATTTTGAAACGGGCACAAAAAATTCGAAAAAAATCAAAAAAAATGGAAAACCTTCGCATTTTCTTATTATATGTGACCAAGTTACCAGGAAAAATAATAAGCTTGTAATACGACAATTCTTTTAAAAAAGTCTTCTCAGAAACGAGCTATCATGTGTGGTGATCAATGGCTTCCAAGCCAAATGATCAATATTATGACCACATTCATGGCATAGTTTGTTCAAATGATCTCATATTGTGCATAAGCGTGCATCTTGTAATGGCAAACAATGTTGCCTAAGGAAGTTTTCATTTTCTTTGGACAAAAAAATCATTTTCAATTTTCTGAGTGCCCAAAATGAGTTTTTTTGTGAAGGGCCTACCAAATAATTGTTGCAAAATTAGACCAAATCAATTTTCTAAAATCCTAGGCCATATTTAATGCACATATGACCAAATGGTTGGGTGTCACAAGCTTTGATCCACCTCTCGTGAAAAAGACAAATTTTTGCCGATTCAAGTGGAAGCGGGTCAAATTTTAACTGCAGCTGCCTCATAGCTTGCTCTTTAATTTTCCCAAAAATCATTTTTAGGTACAAAAGTATCTATTTAATTAGAGATACATCAAAAAAATTCCGATATTCAACAACTATCTAGGAACGGTCATGCCCGCTGTTTTGACCGCATTTTGAAATGGGCATGAAAAATTCAAAAATATCAATAAACTAGAAAACATTCGCATTGTGTCATTGTATGTGACCAAGTTACCAGGAACAATAATAAACTTGTAATATGTCAATTCTTTTAAAAAGGTGTTCTCAGAAACAAGCTATCATGTATGAAGATCAATGGCTTTCAAGCCAAATGATCAATCTTATCGCCACATTCATGGCATAGTTTGTTCAAATGATCCCATATTGTGCACAAGGGTGTATATTGGAATGGCAAACAATGTTACCTAAGGAAGTTTTCATTTTCTTTGGACGAAAAATTCATTTTCCATTTTCTGAGTGCCCAAAATGAGTTTTTTTGTGAAGGACCTACCAAATAATTGTTGAAAATTGGACCAAATCAATTTTATAAAATACTAGGCCATATTTAATGCACAATTGACCAAATGGTTGGGTGTCACAACCTTTGATCCACCTCTCATGAAAAGGACAAATTTCTGCCGATTTAGTTGGAAGTGGGTCAAATTTGAACTGCAACTGCCTTATAGTGTGCTCTTTATTTTTTTTCCAAAAATAATTTCTAGTTACATAAGTATCTATTTAATCAGAAATACATGGTTTTGTGGTGATACATCGAGGTTTGGACGATGGCCCAGGGCCCCAACTCCAGAGCACGTAAACTCGCATGCCTGCCGCGGCTGTGTGACCGTGGCATTGCCTTGCGTTCTGGGAGGCCTAGGCATATCTAGTGGGTTGGGCACTCCCCCGGTAGGTGCTAGGAAGAAAACGAAACCAGAATTATCTCACGAAGAGACCGAACTATGCTCAAATATGAATTCGCAGCCAAGTGTTTGATTAGTGGTACGAGAAATGCACATGGCCAATTGGTGTGAGTTTTGGGTGAGGATGATAATCTACTAAGGAGACTACTTCACAAATTTTCAGCTCAAAAGGAGGAGCCTAGGTGGTATTTGCTTTGGAACGGTCATGCCCTCCGTTTTGACCGCATTTTGAAATGGCATAAAAATAAAAAAATAAATGCTTTATAATACATGGTCAACTTTTTTTGTACACATTCTACGATTTTCAGATGCTTGATTAACATTTTTCAAATACAACATTAACAATTTTTAATACATGGTCAAAAATGTCTCAAATGCTTTATTAACAATTTTATACATACTTTTTACATTTTTCAAATGCTTTGTTAACATCTTTCTTCAAATGTTGAGATAAACCAAACCTATTTTTGGATAATATTAATCCGAGGTCACACGCAAAATTGACGGTGCAATTACATTTTAGAATTTTACTTTTTTTTGTTTGAACTCCCTCTATTTTTTGAGACAAATTGAAACTACACGTTCCTCATAGTTTGCTCATTTTTTCAAAATTATTTTCAGGTGCACAACTACTTTGCTCATTTTAGAATATGTGACCTAGTTTGAAGAAAAATAATGAACATTAAAATGAGGAACATTTTTAAATCAATGATTTTTTTTGAAATTCACTATCATTTGTTGTGAACATTTGAAGAAAAAATCATGAACATTTTTGAAATCGCAAATTTTTTGTTCAAATTATCGAACATTATTACAATACAGGGACATTTTTGTCAATATCATGAATATTTTTTATTACACAAACATTTTATGATTTCAGGAACTTTTATCAAAAAATCACATTTCTTAAAATCGGATTTTTTTTTTCAAATCTCAAACTATTTCAAAGAAAAAAAGCACACAATCCCAAAAAAAAAGAAGGACAAGCCTCGTATGAGGAGGGCCAAGCCCAGGAAAGGTCTATATCCTTTAAGAGAGGTGACTGCGGCACACAACCAGCAATGAATTGTTGGCATGGTGGTAAGCAGCTATGTTGTTGTGCGTGTGGGCGTGGGTTCGAATCCTCCTTTGGCCACATTTTCTTTTTTGGTTTTCTAGTTTCATTGGAGCCATGTGGGTCTTGCTCCTCAGGCATGCAATGGACACGTAGTTTGGTGGCAGGCCCCACTAGTCAGTTCGATGGTGGGTAACAGATGTGAGTTTGGTGTTTCCTACCTATTAATTTGGTGGTGGGACCTGCGTGTCACCTACCTGTTAGTTCGGTGGTGGGACCCGCGTGTCATGTAGGTATAAGGTGGTGGTGGTTCCGGTCTTTGATTGGATAGGCGGTGTAGTTGAACTTTTGGTCAACATGTCCATGCGTGGGACCCATCCATCACTGGTAGATTTAAATCAAGTGTTATGCAAACACATCAGAGGAAATTGACACATGAGCATGACATATAAGCAATAATTGACACATGAACATGACACATAGGCAAAACTGATGAGGTGGCGCTTAATCATAGCAATTCACCACAATTTACAAGGCTATGACCATCTATATTGGTCGTGATCAACTAGAAATAAGGCAGCAGACCAGTGTTGTCTGCTTTACGACCATTTAGCGTAAGGAAATTGCGACCTTTCTGACCAAAATGGTCGTTATGGTTTAGGGTTTGGAGCCCCTTGAACAACTTTTGACCAATTGGTCTCAAATGGTCGTAGATTTACGACCAATTCTTCCAGGGTCACTGACAGAAGTTCACAAGGTGACATATTTCTTGCAGTGTGCTGCTATACTTAGTGGCAACCAACCAAGTGGTTAGCGTAGCCTTGGTGGTACAGCGGGAAGTGGACGAAGCAGAAAGTGAGCAAGGACCGGTAGAGTCTAGTAAGGATCAGGGCAGAAATGAGCATGGCAGCGAGAGCAACTCCAAGGACGCAGCAAGGAAGAAAGTGGTGCAGTGCCCAGTGTACTTCGTCAGTTCCCTATTACAGGGGCTCAATCGAGGTACTCTGGCATGGAAAAGTTGATCTTTGGTCTCATCATGGCCTCAAGGAAACTGCTCCACTACTTCCAAGCCCATGACATCGCGGTTGTCACTCGCTTCCCGTTGCAAAGGATACTCCTAAACCCAAAGGCTACCGGCAGAATAGTTTAGTGCGCTTTGGAGTTGTGCAGTTTTGGTCTGAAATTTAAGAGCATATCAACAATCCAGAGCAGGGCATTGGCAGAGTTTATTGCGGAATGGACGCCAACCCTTGATGAGGAAGTGACAGAAACAGTTATCCCCGGCAAGGAGGCGCCCCAAGAATGGATTATGTATTTTCATGGTGCCTTTTCCCTACAAGGTGCAGGAGCTGGCGTGCTTCTTGTCGCCCACTCAGGGTAGCACTTGAAGTGCGTCGTCCAGATGCATATTGCCTGGGAAGAGGCAACCAACAATACAACAGAGTATGAAGGGCTCCTTGTCGAGTTCAGGATTGACACAGAATTGGGAATTAAGAAGCTGATCATTTGGGGAGATTCACAACTTGTGGTGAGAGAAGTCAACAAGGATTACCAAAGTCCATTGATGGAGGCATATGTTGAGGAAGTGAGGAGATTGGAGGAGCGCTTTGACGGATTGCAAAGAGAACGTACCCCGTGCAGAAAATAGCATAGCTGATCATCTGTCAAAGTGTGTTGCGCAAAAGCTTCCTATGGAACCAGCAACTTTTGTTGTCCATCCTACTCAGCCCTCTGTATCCCCAGCAACAATGGCCCGGAAAAGGAGAAATATGGACTCCGATAAGCCTCTCCCAGTAGAGTCTCGTGCTCCTGGCAGGGACCCTGCCGGAACCTCACAACTTGATGGCCCTCACCCTCCCACCGGGACCACGGTCCCCGCAGATGAGGAGTGTGCCCCCGTAGTTGAGGAGGTGCCGCTAGTCCTCGTTGTCGAGCCCCAGGCTCCAACTTGGGCAAGGCACATAGTCCACTTTATCCAAACCGGAGAACTCCATAATGACCAAAATGAGGCTGAAAGAGTAGCCGGAGGGCAGTATGTATCAGTTTGTCGATGAATCTCTGTACAGAAGGAGGCCCAACTGTGTGAAATTGAAGTGCATCTACAGGGAAGAAGGAAAGGAACTGCTGGCTGAGATACACAAAGGCATGTGCGGCTCCCACATTGGATCAAGGGCATTAGTTGGGAAAGCATTCCGACAAGGACTCTATTCGCCCACAGCCCTCCAAGATGCGGTTGAGCTAGTCAGGAAATATGAAGTCTGCTATTTCCATTCCAAGAACATTCACCTACCTTCCCAAGCTCTTCAAACAATCCCTTTATCATGGAAATTCTTGGTCTGGGGGCTCAATATCCTCGGCCCTTTTCCCTGAGCAATCGGGGGCTCTGAATTCTTGTTCGTTGCCATAGACAAGTTCACAAAGTGGCTGGAAGTGACTCCCGTGAGAAAGGTGACTGTTCAGTCAGCTATCAAGTTCTTGAAGGAACTCATGTGTTGTTTTGGTGTCCCGGCAAGGATAATTACCGACAATGGCACCAAGTTCATGAGCCGCGCCTTCATGCAATATGCTCTTACCCTCAGAAGCAAGGTCCCATTTGCCTCTGTCGCACATCCCGGAAGCAATGGGCAAGCTGAGAGGACAAACATTGAAGTGCTGCGGGGCCTAAGACAAGAACCTTTGATACGATGAAGAAGCATGGCAGACGGTGGATCGATGAGCTGTCGGTAGTCCTTTGGGCCCTCAGAACAACACCAAATCGAGCTACCGAGCAGACTCCTTTATCACTGGTCTATGGAGCAGAAGAAGTTATCCCCATGGAACTCATTTACAGGTTGCATCAAGTGCTTGCCTATGACGAAGTAGCGCAAGATTAGCACCGGCATGACGACGCTGTGCTACTCGACGAAAACTGTCTCCGGGCTGCTACGTGTGCTTCACACTATCAGCAAGCCCTGCGTCGCTATCATAGCCGCAGGGTTCATGACCGGTGTTTTGAGGAGGGCGACCTTGTCCTTAGGCGCGTTCAGTCAGCCAATGGTACAAACAAGTTGACGCCAAAGTGGGAAGGCCCTTACCGGGTAGTACGAATCACCAGACCTGGCGCAGTCCGTCTGGAGACCGGAGATGGCATTAAATTGCAAAACTCAAGCAATATTGAGCATCTCCACAAGTTCTACCCGTAAGGCGCGGCTGTCCGGCCCCGCCCTGCAGCGACCCTTTTGTATATGCCTTGCCTCAGTTGCATTTAACCCCTTGTACAAAGCAAGGGCGATGACCCTGTTCAACATAGAAATAAAATGAAGCGTTGGGGGCCCCGGACCAAGTTGCATGCATGAGCATTCCAAGAGCATTGCATAAGCATTTCATTAGCATTTGCATTTTCATATAGATAGGATCGCATCCTACATCATTCTCATCTGCATGAAGCTGCAGGTTCCTACCGTGAACTTGGCTTTTACAAGGAGTTGAGGAGACGGACCAGCACTACGATCCCGCCAAACAGATAATTTCTACCTCTTGTCGATAAGTGCTCTAAAAGCTAACACTTGTGCATGAGAAAACCTCACCACTCTTCATAGATTAGGTGCTCCCAGTCTTGGCTCGAACGTTGCTTTGGCCTAGGTTGTCGTAGTGGCCTTTGCTGAAAAAGGATTGGCGGGGGTCTGGTCCCTTTACTTTTTGCCCGGTAGACTCTCGTCCCCGGCAAAAAAATAAAAAGGGTACCGTCAGGAGAGCCTGCCGGGGAAAACTCGTTTATTTAACTTAAAGAGGCATCCCACCTCTGCATGGACATACACATGCACAAGTTCCATGCAAGGCTCATCTTTTTCATTAATATGCTGATCTTGCAAGTACAAGCCTTACAGAACACAAACATGGACTCAAGATTTACATTATTTGAAGTAAAATTTGGCAAGTGCCTACAGATTTAAGATGGAAAAAATATAAGTGCCCCGTAGACTCCTCTCCCTGTTCCCCCTACCCCAGGAAGCACAGTGGGAAGAGAAGGAGGCAGGAGCAGCGCCCAAGCGGGAGTCCATCCCGATCCCGCCATGGCCTGCAAGACACAGAGCCTGAAAAGATTGCGAGTGGCAACGCTGCGATGGAGGAGGGTGGATGGAGTAGCTTGGGGCGACCTTTGTAACCACCATCGGGACCATCAAGAAGCACAAGCTCAAGCGACAGTGTAGTCATCCACCAAAGCTCAGCTAGAAGACTGCTGGAGGAGGCGAAGGCACCAAGAGAGTGGCCCCCTCCCCGGCGTACAGGAGGCCCGTGATGACGGTGCCAGGGAGGAGGGGAAGAGCAGAAAGACGAGGCGGCAGGTCGCTAGTACGAGACGAACGCGTCGATGCGATCGTACTCCGACCTGACGGCCTACCTCCCAACTTCTCTGTCTTCTCTGGCTTCATCTTCATCAACACCTCTCTAGGGAAGCATCGGCCTCGTGGTCCGACACTCCTCTAGAAGAGAGGGCGAGTGAGGGAGTCCTGGATTAAGGGGTCCTCGGACAGCCGGACTATATACATGGGCCGGATTGTCGGGCTATGAAGATACAAGACATAAGACTTCTTCCCGTGTCCGGATGGGACTCTCCTTTGCGTGGAAGGCAAGCTTGGCAATTCGGATATGTAGATTCATTTCTCTGTAATTGACTTTGTACAACCCTAGCCCCTTCCGGTGTCTATATAAACCGGATGGTTTAGCCCATAGGGGATAATCATAATCTCATAGGCTAGACTTCTAGGGTTTTAGCCATTACGATCTCGTGGTAGATTAATTCTTGTAATACTCATATTCATCAAGATCAATCAAGCAGGAAGTAGGGTATTACCTCCATAGAGAGGGCACAAACCTGGGTAAACATCGTGTCCCCCGTCTCCTGTTACCATCGACCTTAGACGCATAGTTCGGGACCCCCTACCCGAGATCCGCCGGTTTTGACACTGACAGCGAGCCACCAAGATGACCAGGGGGCTCGAGGCGCGCCACACCTCACCTTGGCGGGCAACAAGACACCCTCCTCAGCAACATCAACCCCAGTTCCAAGGAAAGGGGCAGTACTAGGATTGTAACGATCCCAAGCCCTTCGCCTTGGACTTAGACCAGACCCACTCCCCGAGCACCAGCACCATTGTGTGGCACCATCAGCTCCAAGCTCAGCCTGGGGCCCGGCCCCGGGCTCTCCCTTCCAGCATACTCTAGGCAAAGCAAGACGGAGGAGGAGAGGAATATGGATGAATGCCTCCACTCCTCCCCCGCTCCTCCTTTTATAGGCGAGCAGAGTACTGGGGGCTGATTCCACGGCAAGTAACCACCACCCTCCCCACCAATCACAGAAGATCGGGTTCTCACGATAATGCTCTCCCATCCCACACGCGTCCGTTACCTCCCCGCACGATGCATGCTGCATACGTGGCTGAGGATAAGGGCATAGTGGGAAGAGTGAATTGGCAGTTTTTACCCCTTGCGTTAAAGCCATTCACGGGCCATTACAAGAGTGGCCACACCACCATTGGCTTTACACGACACGCGGGAAAACCGAAAACAGGCCCAAGCCCCAGATTAATGTATAAGCAAAGAAGACCTCAAGAGACCAACCTCTTCAGCGCCCTTGCCTGTGTACTTATTAGGGCCTACCCTGACGACACCCGGCAACGCGATCAGGGCAGGCACAGGGGCTTCTGTCGGTGCAACAGACCCTGGGTATGTTGCCCTGACTGAGCACAGGCAGGGGAACAAGATTATGGAACTAGGCCATGCGAGAGTACAAGAGACCAAGATCTTCAAAGGACCAGCATGCAAAACAAGAGGACCAAGATCAAGCTAGAAGAAGTAAGATACCACCAGGAGAAAAGCCTCCCTTGCACGGCAGACGAGCTTGGCGAGAGCGAAGCCACCCCTAGAAGAGAACATCCAAGACGTCCTGGCAGGGCCTGCCAGGACTCACGGGGGCAAGAACCACCTCACCAACTACTCCACCACGACCCACGTCGTCAATCAGAGTGGCATCAAGTCGCAAAGTGATTAAGTGGTAGCCATTCGCCACATGACAACCTCTTTCTACCAGAAAACCTACAGACGACACCCGTCCTGCGATGTGCCACGCAAGCAGGAGTGAAGCTGGCAAAATAGCCCGACAAGGCTTGCCAAGCGAGCAACAATGTGACGTTGAGCGACGCATTTAATGCCCTCTGTCAGCCTGCAGAGTTAGGTATGATAGCATTGTTTGCTATCTTATCAGTGCATAATGACTGATTTGACATTGTGGTGACCCCTTAATCTATAAAATGAGGCCTGTGGCAATTGTAGAAGGGTTGGAAAGTTGGACACCCACACACTCATACGTGCGTAGCCACGGTCATCCATAGGCAACCCCTGCCGGGAAAGTGTACTATGCTCCACCATCGCTCTTCCACCATCAATCCACCAAATCAGGAGTAGGGTTTTATGCCTCGCGGCGGCCCAAACTTGTGTAAAATTGCTCGTGCAATATCTCCCGTGCTATCCCACGCTCCTCTGCTCTTTGTGCAATGTGACATCCCCCCTGCCGAACCAGCAAGGGGCCCTTGGGCCCATAGGTGGCCGTGGTTTCCCGCGACAAACCGAGTTGGGTCAAATGTGTGTAACGGTTGGATTTGTGTGGAGGCTATATATACACCTCCACCCCCTTCTCCATTTGAGAGAGAGCCATCAGAACATGCCTACACTTCCAGCATACATTTTCTGAGAGAGAACCACCTACTCATGTGTTGAGATCAAGGTATACCAATCCTACGACAAGAATCTTGATTTCTAGCCTTCCCCGAGCTGCTTTCCACTAAAATCGTCTTTCCACCATATCCAAATTTGTGAGAGAAAGTTGAGTGTTGGGGAGACTATCATTTGATGCACAAGAGCAAGGAGTTCATCATCAAGACAACATCTATTACCTTAGGAGAGTTGTGTCTCCTAGATTGGTTAGGTGTCGCTTGGGAGCCTCTATAAATTTGTGGAGTTGAACCAAGAAGTTTGTAAGGGCAAGGAGATCGCCTACTTCGTGAAGATCTACTCGAGGGAGGCAAGTCCTTCGTGGGCGATGGCCATGGTGGGATAGACAAGGTTTCTTTTTCATGGACCCTTCGTGGGTTGAAGTCTCCATCAACGTAGATGTACGATAGCACCACCTATCGGAACCACGCCAAAAATCTCCAGATAGCAGCACCTATCGGAACCACGCCAAAAATCTCCATGTCTTCAATACATTTGCGCTCTCGAAACCCTTCCATTTACCTTCATATGCAAAGTTCTACTTTCCGCTGGTACACTCTTAGAATTGCATGTGTAGGTGGATTGCTTGACTTGTGCTAATAGCTAAATTCTAGCCTCAACTAAAATTGGGAAAAGGTTAGATTTTTATTTGGTCAAGTAGTATAATCACTCCCCTCTAGACATACTTTCGATTCTACAAGTGGTATAAGAGCTTTGGTATCCATTTGCCTTGCTTTCCATATCTTTGGCGATCATAGCCTTGGTTTCACAACCTAGGAGAGTATGGTGTCTAGCAAGGGAAATTACCACCGTAGAGGTCCTTACTTTGATGGTACTAATTTTGCTAGTTGGAATCATAAGATGAAAATGCATATTCTTGGTCATAAGCCACCATTTGGGCTGTTATGCCTATTGGCTTGCAAGGTGATTTCTTCGAGGTTGGAAAAGATATGGATCGTGAAGCGACAAGGGAAGAAATGAGGATGTTGCAATATAATGCTCAAGCTTGTGATATTATCTTCAATGGATTGTGCCCCGAAGAATTCAAAAATATCAGCCACCTTGAGAATGCAAAGGAAATTTGGGATACTTTGGTTGATATGCACGAAGGTACCAAGTCCGTCAAGGAATCCAAATTGGATGTGCTTCAAAGTGAACTTGACAAGTTCAAGATGAAGGATGGTGAAGGACTCGCCGAAATGTACTCTGGGCTTGCTCTCATCACAAATGAGATTGTCGGCTTAGGAAGCGAAGAGATGACCGACAAATTCATCATCAAGAAGATCCTAAGAGCCTTGGATGGAAAATATGATACCATGTACACTTTCATCCAAATGATGCCCAATTACAAAGATCTCAAGCCCACCGAAGTCATCGGTAGAACTGTGGCTCATGAGATGTCACTCAAGGATAAGGAAGATCTCCACAGCAAGTCAAGTGGTGCTTACAAAGCTTCAAGTGATGCTCCTACAACATCAAGTGAGAAGCAAGTCTTCATTGAAGAATTGAGCTTAATTGTAAAGAACTTCAACAAGTTCTACAAGAATAGAAGCCAAGAGAGAAGTTCCAAGTCAAGTTCCTACTGTGATAGAAGATCTTCTAGTCGTTATCGTAATTGCTACAATTATGGAAGACTCAGACACTACTCCAATGAGTGTATGGCTCCCTACAGGAAAAGAGAGGATTCGCCAAAAAGGAGGAGTAGAAGAGATGAATCACCTCGAAGAGAGAGAAGGAGTAGAGATGATCGTTATGAACTAAGACCCTCATGTAGTACCAAAGATTCGAAAAGGAAGGACAAGTCATCAAAGGTTTACACAAGACGAAGACATCAAGCTCACGTTGGTGAATGGGTATCTGGTTTCCACTCCGACAACTACTCCGAGAGAAGCTATCACTTTGACTCTGAATATACTTGTAACGCCCCGGATTCGATGCGCTAGGTGTCTTCTAGTTATTCGTCGTTGTTGCCGTGTTGCACTTTGACCTGTCATCATGTGCATCTCATTTTGCATACGTGTTCGTCTCATGCATCCGAGCATTTTCCCCATTGTCCGTTTTGCAATCCGACACTCCTATGTCCTCGGGCGTCCCCCTTTTGCCTCTTGTTGTGAGTGGGTGTTAAACATTCTCGGAATGGACCGAGATTTGCCAAGCGGCCTTGGTACACCGGTAGACCTCCTGTCAAGTTTCGTCCCATTTGGAGGTCGTTTGATGCTCCAACGATTAACCGGGGTACCGTAAAAGCCTCTTTTGTGTGCAGCCCAACACCCCTCCAAAGTGGCCCAATAACCCATTCAAACCCCCTCCATGCTCTCAATCGTTCGATCATGATCGTGTGGGCGAAAACCGCACCTCATTTGGACTCTCCTAGCTCCCTCTACCTATATAAACACACCCTCCCCCAAAATTCCGGATCAAATCCACCCCTAACCCTAGCAATTTCCCCTCTCCACCGTCGGACGAAATCCCCACCGCGCCTGGACATGTCCACCCGCCGTCCCGGCGACTCCTGCGCCGCCATGTGGCGATCCCCGCCGCCAGCCACCGCCGGCCCGTGAGCCCAAGGCGGGCCCGCGAGCCCGACTCCGCCGCCCCGCGCCGCCCGCGCGTCCTCCGCTGCCCGCGCCCGTCTTCGGCCACCGGACCCCGTCGGCGCCTCCGCCACCGCCTCGCCGGCGTGCTCCGCCGCCGCCTTGTCGCCGCCTCGCCGGCGTGTCGCCCGCGCCTCGCTCCTTGCCGTCGAGCGCCTCCCGTGCACCACCCCCTGCGCCCGCCGCCTCCACCGCTGGATCTTCTCCGCCGCCGGCCGCCGCCGACCTCCTCTGCCTTGCCGGAGTATGCACCACCACTGCCCGGGCCGGAGCTCTCCTCGTCGCCCGTCGCCTCCCGGTCGCGCTCTGGCCACGGATCCGGCCGGGATCCCTCCTCCGGTGCCTCCCCGTCCTCTCCGGCCGCCTCCTCGCGTTGTCCGGTGATCCTCTGGCGAGCATCTCCGGTGATCCTCGAAGAGCGTGCACGAACCCTAGATCTGAGATTCGCGGGGTAATTTTCTACTGTCCTTTTTCCCCTGATAATTTCATGCCCTTTTCAACGCATCATGACTCCATGCATACTGCTCCGATTTGTGCACATAATATATCAAAATGTTCGCTGTGAGATGCTCTTAGTTTTTTTCCATTGTGTCGTGCTTGTTTGAGTCCATCTTGATGCCCTAATAATCTTTGCAAGAGTGCTATATGATGTTATCTGTGGTCTGTTAACAGAACTTGATGTTTTGTCATTTTTGTTGCATTTGATGTGTGCATCTTATGAGCTTGATGTCTACATGAGTTTTGAGCTACATAATGCCTTATTTACAGTGGTGCAATCCATGTATGTTTGTGTGTATTGTAGTGAGTGCTTTGAGCTCGTGAAGTAGGGTACTTGCTGTTGCTGTTATGCTAGGCTGAATCTGCTATATCCTGATGCTATGTAAACCTGCTGCTACAAGTCATTCTATGCATAATGTGGAGATGTTCACTAAGGATGTTTTGTTACAAATGTCATGCTTTATCCACTCAGGTCCCTGGTTGCATTTATAGCCTGCCGTAACTTTTTGTTATCTTGCTCCAAACTTGCTTAATAATGTTGTTGTTAGCCTGTTAACATTAAGTTCAATGTTGCCATGAATGTTGTTAGTGATCCAAGCATGCTATGAACTTGCTATTGCCATGTTTAGCTTCATAAATATGCCATCATACTGTTGGTCACCTTGCCATGCCATGTGTTGCTCCGTGCTGAGTGGTACAAGCTCACCAACATGCCTACTTATTGTTGTTCCTGCCATGTATAAATCTGTCATATCTTTTGCCATGTTTGCATGGATGTTACCATGTTTTATGTTGATCTTTGGAATAAGTTTAGTAAGATAGTTTTGTTCTTTGTCCTTAGTATTAGCATGCCATGCCTCTGTTTGCCATGATAAGTTTTTGTAAGATGTTGTTTGATAGCTCTAAACATTGCAACCTGATGTTATTTCTACCAAGTCTGGAACTGTTATTAGTTGCAATATTGCCATGTCCTTTTGAGCATGTTATAGTGTTTTATGGAGATATCTCAGTGTTCATGTTTTGTAGTGCTTTACCTGTACTTCATGCCCATGCCTTTTGTTCTTATGTTGAGGTGCTGTAGCATATTGTTTTGATGCTTGCAAGTTCCCTAGTTGCTGTTTTGGACAGCTTGTCCGTTAAACTTGTATAGAGTGGATGTGTTGAACCGTTGCTCCGTTTTCGGTGTGCTCTATATGAAAACTTGCTTGATTTTGCATGAATTTTCATATTATCATGTTGCATCCTTGTTTTGAGGTGTTTGCTTGATGTTTGTATGCTTTTTGCATCAATGCCATGTTTAACATGTTTTGCTCATATCTTCTAGGCCGTAGCTCCGAATTAAAAGAACTTTATATGTAACTTGACTAGAATCTTGTGTGGATCATCTTGGCGCATCTTAACTTGCTGTTTAACAACTTGAACATAAGGTTTGTTCAGATCAGGACCAATTTCGAAATTTGCATATGGGGACTAACCGGAATTGTCATATGTTGTTTCCGGCCTCATTTAAACTTGCTTTCATGCGTTGCTCTTGTATGCATCATCTCTTGCCATGAGTAGCTTCATGTAGCCTTGTCTTGCATCATACTTAGTTGAGCATCATGTCATGTATATGTGTGGTGTGTTTACCAAGTTGTGTGCTTCTTCTCGATAGTTCCCGTTTCGTTGCGATCATGAGGATTCGTTCGTCTACGCTTGGTTCGTCTTCGTGGCTTCATCTTCTTCATGGACTCGTTCTTCTTCCTTGCAGGATTTCTGGCAAGATGACCGTCACCTTGGATCTCACTACTATCATTGCTATGCTAGTTGCTTCGTTCTATCGCTATGCTGCGCTACCTATCTTTTGTTCTTCAAGCCTCCCAAATTGCCATGTCAGCCTCTAACCTTTTTCACCTTTCCCAGCAAACCGTTGTGTGGCTATGTTACAGCTTTGCTCAGCCCCTCTTATAGCGTTGTTAGTTGCAGGTGAAGTTGAAGATTGCTCCATGGTGGACAGGGTTATGTTGGGATATCACAATATCTCTTATATTATTAATACATATATATACTTGGAAAAGGGTGGAAGACTCGGCCTTATGCCTAGTATTTTGTTCCACTCTTGCCGCCCTAGTTTCCGTCATACCGGTGTTATGTTCCCGGATTTTGCGTTCCTTACACGGTTGGGTGATTTATGGGACCCCCTTGACAGTTCACTTTGAATAAAACTCCTCCAGCAAGGCCCAACCTTGGTTTTACCATTTGCCTCACCTCCACCTACTTTTCCCTTGGGAGTCGCTCTCTCGAGGGTCATCTTTATTTTAGCCCCCCCGGGCCAATGCTTCTCTAAGTGTTGGCCCGAAACGAGTAGACTGCGGGGCCACCTTGGGGAAACTTGAGGTCTGGTTTTACTCGTAGGATGTCTCATCCGGTGTTGCCCTGAGAACGAGATATGTGCAGCTCCTATCGGGATTTTCGGCACATCAGTCGGCTTTGCTGATCTTGTTTTACCATTGTCGAAATGTCTTGTAAACCGGGATTCCGAGACTGATCGGGTCTTCCTGGGAGAAGGTATATCCTTCATTGACCGTGAGAGCTTGTGATGGGCTAAGATGGGACACCCCTGCAGGGTATAAACTTTTGAGAGTCGTGCTCGCAGTTATGTGGCAGATGGGAATTTGTTAATGTCCGGTTGTAGATAACTTGACACCAGATCTGAATTAAAACGCATCAACCGCGTGTGTAGCCATGATGGTCTCTTTTTGGCGGAGTCCGGGAAGTGAACACGGTTTTGGGTTATGTTTGACATAAGTAGGAGTTCCGGATCACCTCTTGATCATTGCTAGCTTCACGACCGCTCCTTTTGCGTCCCTTCTCGCTCTCATTTGCGTATGTTAGCCACCATATATGCTTAGTCACTGCTGCAACCTCACCACTTCACCCCTTCCTTTCCCATTAAGCTTTGCTAGTCTTGTTACCCATGGTAATGGGATTGCTGAGTTCTCGTGGCTCACAAATTACTACAATAACAGTTGCAGGTACAGGTTATGCGATGATCATGACGCAAGAGCGATGTTTGCTTGTTTTGGAGTTCTTCTTCTGCTTCTTCTTCGACCAGGGGATAGGTTCCAGGTCGGCAGCCTGGGTTAGCAGGGTGGATGTCGTTGAGTTTCTGTTTGTGTTTTCATCCGTAGTCGGATGATGCTCTCATGTATTGTGATGTTGTATTCGTGTGGCATTGTATGCCTTTTGTATGTATCCCCATCTATTATGTAATGTTGATGTAATGATATCCACCTTGCAAAAGCGTCTCCAATATGCGCTTCTATCCTTGGTGGGACCTTCGAGTTCCTTTAGGATAGGGTCACATATTGGGCATGACAAGTTGGTATCAGAGCCTCGACCGACCGTAGGAGCCCCCTTGATTGATCGTGTAGTTTGGCCAATGTCGAGTCTAGAAGAAAACTTTTTCGGAGTCTAGTTATATCGGAGAGTAGGAATTCTTTTTACTCCTCAGCCCCTTCGTCGCTCTGGTGAGGAATCTTGACGTAGTTGTTTTGAATTACTTCTCTTACCCTTCAAATTTTCTTTAGGATCACGCAGTTAGTTTTCCAATCGTTGGTTCTCAGCTCTTTTTATCCGGTGCATTTCTCGTCAAGTTGACTCGAGCCTCTTTATCTTTTCCAAGTTCAATCCTCAGTTGTTTTCTTTTTCCCACCCTCCCACCCCTTTTCATCTCGGAGTCAGAGTTCATAATCGAGTATCCATCCTACTCGTGCGAAGTCTTTTCTTTCTTTCCTAAATGATTTCAAGCGGTGTTTTCTCTTCAAGATATTCATCGGTTTCCCCTTCCAAGTTGCCTTTGTTTTCCGGCCCTCCCACCCTTTTTCTTCCCGGAGTCTGAGTCTCTTTCGACCATCAATTTCATTTGTGCAGAGCCTCTTCAGTCTTTCGTCAATTGTTTCAACCGGTGAATTCTCTTTTGTTTGACATTCTTCATCTCTTTTCCGGTGGACTCAATTCAAGTTTTCGGTGTTGATCATATTATTTTCCTTGGATCAAGTTTTTTCCTACTCGTTCGCCTCTCGCCAGTTTATCCTTCTGGTGTGCTCAAGAAATCTCAGGAGATTCATCAGTGCTCCAATTAATTCGAGGTTGTCACCTCATTCAAATATTTCAGTTGTTCCGGTGCATCATCTACCTCTTCAACAACCCTTTCCAACGGTGTTTTCTTTTAGTGGGCCCTAACCCACAGGTCTTTTCCCAGGATCTTACCCGACTCTTCTAATTCTCCCGGGGTTATTCTAAAATTCTTTTCAAGTGTGACGTAAGAATGGATTCCATCAGTCACATGCCTTCTCCAAGATCGCTTTCAAATTCTTTTCATTGTTGCCTCAACCTCTTCGTTTTTCGTTCCCCCGGAGTGCCTTAGCAAATTTTGGTGGTGTTTGTCGTCATCATTTGAAGACCGAAGAAGAGTTTTTCCTCTAAATCTTGCCTGTTCTCTCGAAGTTTCATGGTTCTAGCTTCATGTTATCCTCGCAAATTATTCCATTTGTCAGATATTCTTTTCTTAACCATCCGGAGTATGTCAGGAGTTGTTTTTCCATTCCTTTTCACCGGAGGCCATCATCCCAGAAGAATTCTTGGTCCTCACATTTCAGCTATCGTTATCCAATTATCCCGGTGCTTCATTCAAGTGTTCTTTAATCATCTCATGATCTCTTTGTTCTTTTGCATCTAAATCCCCTTTAGTATATTTTTCTTCTAATTCTTTCCGGTGATTCATTCTCTTTCGACAGTCATTTTCGAATTCTTACAGTGGATCATTCAAGATTCTTTTTCCTTGATTATAATTTTAATTCATTCATACTTTCGAATCCTACCGGGGGTTCATGAAGACTTTCTCAAGTTTTGTGCTATACCCCCCTAAATCCTTTTCAAGAAGAATAAGTAGTATGCAAAATCCATTGCTTGTCATCAATTTAATTGGATGAAGGATAAGCATACAATAAATCTTATTCTTATTTCCTCAAAGTGATTAATCCCTTTCTTCGGAGTTTGTTCTTGATAAATAAATTCTAGTTCCAAGTGTTTTCATCTTTTATTTCCGGAGTTCCAAGCTAATCTCGCTCATCTCGTCGGAACCTCCATCCAAGTCATCGCAAGGCTTTAATCTTATTTCTTTTCATCCTTCAATTTTATCTCGTTATCCTTTTGTTACTGGAGTTCTTCATGGTGGCCCGTCATGATTTAATTCATTCTTCAAGTGCTCATCAAGATTCGGGTTGGAGGAGCTCAAGTATCTTTCCTCTTGCATATCAAGTGCAATTAATTCTCCGCATTCTCTTGAAATGGAGTTTTGCATTTCTTCTTTCTTCCCAGTTATTTAATCTTTTCCGCTCATGGTCGATTATCACCTCAAAATTTTTGAGATGTTATCTATAAGTCCACAACAAGCAATTCTTTTGTTGTTGAATTTCCAACAACTCCGTTCAATCCTTTCTTCCAAGGTTGCTTTCTACTACTTTCGTGGTAGAAGTTGCCATTTTCTTCCTCTTTCTTTTCGTTCCACTCTTTCAAGTCTTCCGGAAGCATTGTGCTATTCCTCTCGTCAACTATCGTCTCATTTTTGTCAATCTTAGTTCCAACTCTTTCCATGTTTAGCCGGAGTGCTGCCTAATTCTTCCGTTCTTATTCCATTCTTATTTTGTTCTAACCGGAATGGTTTTAGAATCCATCACGCTCTTTGAGCTTTTGATTCTCGTCATACTCATCGTTCCTTTTTTCTAACTAGTGCTCTAAACTTTGTTCTTCTCTCTTCAGCTCTTGTTTCACCTCATCCCTTTTTCCCTTCCGCCTCGGTCCTAAGATCTCGGGACGAGATCTCTTGTTAGTGGAGGAGAGTTGTAATGCCCCGGATTCGATGCGCCAGGTGTCTTCTAGTTATTCGTTGTTGTTGCCATGTCATTTTCTTGCATGTTGCACTCTGACATGTCATCATGTGCATCTCATTTTGCATACGTGTTCGTATCATGCATCCGAGCATTTTCCCCATTGTCCATTTTGCAATTCGACACTCCTATGTCCTCCGGCGTCCCCCTTTTGCCTCTTGTTGTGAGCGGGTATTAAACATTCTTGGAATGGACCGAGATTTGCCAAGCGGCCTTGGTAGACCACCGGTAGACCGCCTGTGAAGTTTCGTCCCATTTTGAGGTCGTTTGATGCTCCAACGGTTAACCGGGGTACCGTAAAAGCCTCTCTTGTGTGCAGCCCAACACCCCTCCAAAGTGGCCCAATAACCCATCCAAACCCCCTACATGCTCTCGGTCGTTCGATCACGATCGTGTGGGCGAAAACCGCACCTCATTTGGACTCTCCTAGCTCCCTCTACCTATATAAACACACCCTCCCCCCCAATTCCGGAACAAATCCACCCCTAACCCTAGCAATTTCCCCTCTCCGCCGCAGGACGAAATCCCCACCACGCCCGGACATGTCCACCCGCCTTCCCGGAGAATCCCGCGCCTCCACCTGGCGATCCCCGCCGCCAGCCACCGCCGGCCCGCGAGACCACGGCGGGCTCGCGAGCCAGACTCCGCCGCCCCGCGCCGCCCGCGCGTCCTCCGCTGCTCGCGCGTCCTCCGCCGCCCGTGCCCGTCTTCGGCCGCCGGACCCCGTCGGCGTGCTCCACCACCACCTCGCCGGCGCGCTCCGCCGCCGCCTCGCCGGCGCGTTGCCTCGCTCCCTGCCGTCGAGCGCCTCCCGTGTCCCAGCGCCTGCGCCCACCGCCTCCACGCTAGATCTTCTCCGCCGCCGGCTGCCGTAGACCTCCTCCGCCTCGCCGGAGTACGCACCACCACGGCCCAGGCCGGAGCTCTCCTCGTCGCCCGTCGCCTCCCGGTCGCGCTCCGGCCACGGATCCGGCCGGGATCCCTCCTCCGGTGCCTCCTCGTCCTCTCCGGCCGCCTCCTCTCATTGTCCGGCGATCCTCCGGCGAGCATCTCCGGTGATCCTCGAAGAGCGTGCACGAACCCTAGATCTGAGATTCGCGGGATAATTTTCTACGTCCTTTTTCCCCTGATAATTTCATGCCCTTTTCAACGCATCATAACTCCATGCATACTGCTCCGATTTGTGCATCTAATGTATCAAAATGTTCGTTGTGAGATGCTCTTAATTTTGTTCCATTGTGCCATGCTTGTTTGAGTCCATCTTGATGCCCTAATCATCGTTGCAAGAGTGCTATATGATGTTATCTGTTGTCTGTTAACATAACTTGATGTTTTGTCATTTTTGTTGCATTTGATGTGTGCATCTTATGAGCTTGATGTATACATGAGTTTTGAGCTACATAATGCCTTATTTACAGTGGTGCAATCCTTGTATGTTTGTGTGTCTTGTAGTTAGTGCTTTGAGCTCGTGAAGTAGGGTACTTGCTGTTGCTGTTTTGCTAGGCTGAATCTGCTATATCCTGATGCTATGTAAACCTGCTGCTACAAGTCATTCTATGCATAATCTGGAGATGTTCACTAAGGATGTTTTGTTACACATGTCATGCTCTATCCATTCAGGCCCCTGGTTGAATTTATAGCCTGCTGTAACTTGTTGTTATCTTGCTCCAAACTTGCTAAATAATGTTGCTGTCAGCCTGTTAACATTAAGTTCAATGTTGCTATGACTGTTGTTAGTGATCCAAGCATGCTATGAACTTGCTATTGCCATGTTTAGCTTCATAAATATGCCATCATACTGTTGGTCACCTTGCCATGCCATGTGTTGCTCCGTGCTGAGTGGTACAAGCTCACCAACATGCCTACTTATTGTTGTTCCTGCCATGTATGAATCTGTCATATCTTTTGCCATGTTTGCATGGATGCTACCATGTTTTATGTTGATCTTTGGAATAATTTTAGTAAGGGAGTTTTGTTCTTTGTCTTTAGTATTAGCATGCCATGGCTTTGTTTGCCATGATAAGTTTCTGTAACATGTTGTTTGATAGCTCTAAACATTGCAACCTGATGTTATTTCTGCCAAGTCTGGAACTGTTATTAGTTGCAATCTTGCCATGTCCTTTTGAGCATGTTATAGTGTTTTCTGGAGATATCTCAGTGTTCATGTTTTGTAATGCTTTACCTGTACTTCATGCCCATGACTTTTGTTCTTATGTTGACGTGCTATAGCATATTGTTTTGATGCTTGCCAGTTGCCTAGTTGCTGTTTTGGACAGCTTGTCCTTTAAACTTGTATAGAGTGTATGTGTTGAACCGTTGGTCCGTTTTGGGTGTGCTCTATATGAAAACTTGCTTGATTTTGCATGAAGTTTCATATTATCATGTTGCATCCTTGTTTTGAGGTGTTTGCTTGATGTTTGTATGCTTTTTGCATCAATGCCATGTTGAACTTGTTTTGCTCATATCTTCTAGGCCCTAGCTCCGAATTAAATGAACTTTATATGTAACTTGACTAGAATCTCGTGTAGATAATATTGGTGCATCTTAACTTGCTGTTTAACAACATGAACATAAGGTTTATTCAGATCAGGACCAATTTCGAAATTTGCATATGGGGACTTACCGGAATTGTCATATGTTGTTTCCGGCCTCATTTAAACTTGCTTTGATGTGTTGCTCTTGTATGCATCATCTCTTGCCATGAGTAGCTTCATGTAGCCTTGTCTTGCATCATACTTAGTTGAGCATCATGTCATGTATATGTGTGGTGTGTTTACCAAGTTGTGTGCTTCTTCTCGATAGTTCCCGTTTCGTTGCGATCGTGAGAATTCGTTCGTCTACGCTTGGTTCGTCTTTGTGGCTTCATCTTCTTCATGGACTCGTTCTTCTTCCTTGCGGGATTTCAGGCAATATGACCGTCACCTTGGATCTCACTACTATCATTGCTATGCTAGTTGCTTCGTTCTATCGCTATGCTGCGCTACCTATCTTTTGCCCTTCAAGCCTCCCAAATTGCCATGTCAGCCTCTAACCTTTTTCACCTTTCCTAGCAAACTGCCGTTGTGTGGCTATGTTACCGCTTTGCTCATCCCCTCTTATAGCGTTGTTAGTTGCAGGTGAAGTTGAAGATTGCTCCATGGTGGATAGGGTTATGTTGGGATATCAAAATATCTCTTATATTATTAATAATCTATATACTTGGTAAAGGGTGGAAGACTCGGCCTTAGGCCTGGTGTTTTGTTCCACTCTTGCCACCCTAGTTTCCATCATACCGGTGTTATGTTCCCGGTCTTTGCGTTCCTTACATGGTTGGGTGATTTACGGGACCCCCTTGACAGTTCGCTTTGATTAAAACTCCTCCAGCAAGGCCCAACCCTGGTTTTACCATTTGCCTCACCACCACCTACTTTTCCCTTGGGAGTCGCTCTCTCTCGGGTCATCTTTATTTTAGCCCCCCCGGGCCAATGCTTCTCTAAGTGTTGGCCCGAAACGAGTAGACTGCGGGGCCACCTTGGGGAAACTTGAGGTCTGGTTTTACTCGTAGGATGTCTCATCCGGTGTTGCCCTGAGAACGAGATATGTGCAGCTCCTATCGGGATTTTCGGCACATCAGTCGGCTTTGCTGATCTTGTTTTACCATTGTCGAAATGTCTTGTAAACCGGGATTCCGAGACTGATCGGGTCTTCCTGGGAGAAGGTATATCCTTCATTGACCGTGAGAGCTTGTGATGGGCTAAGTTGGGACACCCCTGCAGGGTATAAACTTTTGAGAGCCGTGCTCGCGGTTATGTGGCAGATGGGAATTTGTTAATGTCCATTTGTAGATAACTTGACACCAGATCTGAATTAAAACGCATCAACCGCGTGTGTAGCCATGATGGTCTCTTTTTGGCGGAGTCCGGGAAGTGAACACGGTTTTGGGTTATGTTTGACATAAGTAGGAGTTCCGGATCACCGCTTGATCATTGCTAGCTTCACGACCGTTCCTTTTGCTTCCCTTCTCGCTCTCATTTGCGTATGTTAGCCACCATATATGCTTAGTCACTGCTGCAACCTCACCACTTCACCCCTTCCTTTCCCATTAAGCTTTGCTAGTCTTGTTACCCATGGTAATGGGATTGCTGAGTTCTCGTGGCTCACAAATTACTACAACAACAGTTGCAGGTACAGGTTATGCGATGATCATGACGCAAGAGCGATGTTTGCTTGTTTTGGAGTTCTTCTTCTGCTTCTTCTTCGACCAGGGGATAGGTTCCAGGTCGGCAGCCTGGGTTAGCAGGGTGGATGTCGTTGAGTTTCTGTTTGTGTTTTCATCTGTAGTCGGATGATGCTCTCATGTATTGTGATGTTGTATTCGTGTGGCATTGTATGCCTTTTGTATGTATCCCCATCTATTATGTAATGTTGATGTAATGATATCCACCTTGCAAAAGCGTCTCCAATATGCGCTTCTATCCTTGGTGGGACCTTCGAGTTCCTTTAGGATAGGGTCGCATATTGGGCGTGACAATACTCAAGATGAAGGTGTTGCCGGTCTTGCACTTGTGTTATCCAACTCCTACAACATATTTGACTCGCCAAATGAAGGAATTGGAAGATGCTTCATGGCTAAAGGCCCTAAGGTATCACACCCCGAGTATGTTGATTTCAATAGTGATGAAGATGATTTGCTAGGTGATGATGATTTACTTATTGACAACACTAGTGATGAAAACTATGATGAACTTGCTAGCAATCATGCTAATGAAGATGAAACGAATGACAATGATAAGAAGGAGATTGAGTGTCTAACTAAAGGACTAAAAACTTTTAAGTTAGCTCATGAAACGACTCTAGAGGATCATATAGAGCTCCAAAGGACTCATGAGAAACTCCACTTTGCGCAGCTAAATTAAGAGCAAGAGCATGAGTTCCTAAAAGCTATCAATGATGATCTTCGAAAGAAGAGTTCTTCTTATCTTGACAAACGTCTCCTCTTCTCTACTTATATGCCACAAGTAAAATATAGCAATAAGAGCAAGAAATATTCTTCCTCTAGCAATAACAATAACCATGTTAAATCCAATATTGTTGCTTCTAGTAGTTCTCTTGATTCCACTACTGATTCTCTTAGCCAAGTTACACTTGAGCAAGAAAATAGCTTATTGAAGGAGATTATAGAGAAAGGTGTTTACAAGAGGCTTGCCATAAGTAAGAAATTTGAGGAAATTGTACGCAAGCAAGGAAGGCACCGGAAGAATGAAGGTGTTGGTTTTGAACAAAAGTTTAATGCAAATGGAGCTGAGCGGGAAGAAGATCAATACCCCAAGATGACGTTTGTTCCTTGACAAGAGAAGTATAACCCCACTTATTTCAAGGGAACACAAGCTAAAGATGATCTTCCACCACAAGACCACAAGCTAAAAGGCAAGGACAAGCTTCAAGAATAGATTGATTCATTTGAAGAAGCTCCTAAGGCTATGGTCAATTGGGTTCCCAAGACTACATCAACTTCTACTTCATCAAGTACGACTACAACTCCAAGGATTCCCATCATATTGATGTGGATCCCAAAGAATAAGAACTGGAGTGTTCTTGAGGGTTACTTCGCCAACATACTTCACTCACATTCATCTTGGCAAGGACATGTGCAATCAACTTTCATATCTTACACTAGTTCATGGAGTCATAAACCCTCTTGTTGGTAAGACAAGGGACAAGGTAACCTAATGCTTTCATGGACATCATCATATGTGTGTTTCACTCTATGTCTATAGATATCATTGTATGTTTCTTGTGGGACTAACCCATGTAGGTATTGAAAGTACAACGCTCCAATGGATTGCTCCCAAAGATCTACATCAACATTGAGTATCCACGTCTTCAACATCTACATGAAGTCATCACCGACAAGACCCAAGGTTAGTTCATCCCTTTTATAGGGTATATCACATCTAGGGGGAGCTTTGCTCTAAGAATTGAGCTAAAGCAACTCTAATGGTGTGAACACAACGATGCTTC
This sequence comes from Triticum timopheevii, assembly GCA_963921465.1. Taxonomy (NCBI): domain Eukaryota; kingdom Viridiplantae; phylum Streptophyta; class Magnoliopsida; order Poales; family Poaceae; genus Triticum; species Triticum timopheevii. The sequence goes on from OY997268.1 coordinate 336,419,340, forward strand.
ATGTAAAAGTGGTAACCCCACTTGTGGTTAAATGATGAGTATGACCTACGATCAAATGTTCTCATTTGACCCAGTCAATATACTCATATACATGGCCTAGTCATCGCCAATTGCTTGATATATGCTAGAATGTTTTTGCATGCTTTTTCACATATTTCATTTGTTACCTTATTGTTTCAGCATGTTGGTTCCATAACTTCTGCATTTATGGAAATCCATTTGTGGTTTGGATTGTTTGGATTTTATTTGCCAAATGGATGGACAAGAATTCCTAAGTACTCCCTCTAGCTATCTATGCCTTTTTATCTTCTCAAATTCTATTCTTGATATATCACAAAATTTTAACAAGTCCTTTTCGGACGCTCCGGGTGATGAGCACTCGGAGTCACCGATCCGTCAAGGGCTGACTTCCAAAAACTTGTGAATTTTGATCAGACCAACAAACTCATATTCGGTCCCACCAAAACCACTAGATTGAACTAGGTTTTCACATCGGTGCCACCGATTAGAACGATTTGGTTTCACAGAGTTGCAGCAACTGCAAGTAGTTTTGCATCTCGGTGCCACCAAGACGTTCCACTCGGTGCCACCGATAGCGTATGGGTATATATACCGCGGTCCGTCGTTTGGAAATTCCTTCAAACACTCGAGCCCGCGCACCCATTGTTGCCGCCCCTTGGTCTTTGCATCGTAGTCGTCTCCACCTATGTGCCGTGGTCGCAGGTCTCCACTGCTGTTGCAGCTGTAGCGAGCCATCACCAAGCTAGGGTATGGTTCGAACCATTTGTGCAAATTCCTTTATACGATTCAATGCACAATGTTTTTGCCTATATTATGGCCACAATTAAAAGCTTCCTATCAACACAAAAGTTCGTTCAGACTAGATTTTTTGCAAAATCTTAGGGTTGCGTTTCCGCCGAGTTCATCTCAGACCGATCGAAATGAAGTTTTCGGTCCCACCGATTGGCCTTGGCCATTGCACTAAGTACAACTCGGTCTGACCAAAGCGTACTAATCAGTGAGACCAAAAGCAATTTCTCATTGAAACTCTAGCATCTCGGATTCACCGAACTGCAACTCGGTCTGACCGATACTGCATGTTTAGACTCTGTTATGTCCTTCGGTCTCACCGAGATTATCATATCTGTAGCTCCGAAATGCTTTATCTAGGAAACTAAAACTAAGATTTTGACTCAATTTTTTTTGCAAAAACAAGCTGTCTTTTGTGATGCTCATCCTCTCTACCCATATCGATCTATTCATAGGGTCAGTTTGCAGAGATGTGCGAAGGTACTGATAGTCAGAACGGATCAAAGGAACATGTCAACCTCAGTTAGGGCACTAGTCCCAGCAGCAGCTATGATGAGGGCAGTAGAAGCACTCCTAGCAACTTGCCTAAAGCTGCTACCTGATAGAGGAAGAAGAGGAATTCTGATAGTGAGTATGAAGACTTTGTTGTTGAGGAATAAGTAACTTCAAAGAAGAAAGTGGTCAAGAAGGAATATGTTGCAACTGCTACCACCAAGCCTGGTCTACAAAAAAACCTCCTGCCAAGAGAGCTCCCATGTACAAAGCCAGGAAATCCACTCCAAACACATGAGACTATGGAGTTCACTCTTGAGCCAAGAGAAGATGGTGAAATTGCTGATGGAAAGAAAAAGAGGAAGGAGAGAACCAAGAGGACCATTGCCAGAGTGATTGGTAGACAATCCATGATGAGGGATGCTGATGAGGAAGATGAGGAGGACGAAGAACCTGTTGCACCCCCTGCAAAGACATAGGAGCTCATGGGTGATGCCATGAAATCTGTTGGTGCTGCTCCCTCCAAGCCGAAGCCCAAGTCTGCTCCCAAGACTTCAGCTCCAAAGGGATCCACAAGAAATATCCCTACTGCAGGGAAGAACAAGGCCCGGTGCCAGAAGTCCAACAAGATGATGAGCCACTAGTGCTTAGGAAATTGAAGCCAAAGATTCCAAGCCACAATGATGACCATCCAGTGCCTGAGAACATGAAACTGAGAAAGGATGCAGGTCTGAGGTTGTGGATGAAAACTGATCCATATGCTACAAGGAGGAGGACTGCTGTTGATTATCGTTTCCACACCAGAGAATAGCAGGACTTCTATGAGAAAGTGTTACTTGACAAGAAGCCCATTGTGTGTGACTTGACTATAAGTATATTGATGCCAATGAAGATTACTTTCCCCAGGTTCATGAGTGCTTCAGGCTGAATGGAGTTGATGGTTTTGTTGGACAAGAGCTCACCAAGTGGAACGATGAGATGGTGATGCAATTTTACTGCACTGAACACTTCTATCTGGATGGGAAGATAGTGTGGATGACTGAGGGCACCAGGTACCAGTATCAATCTCTGAGTGGACTGAGCTCATCAATACCCCACAAGAAGAAGAAGATGATATTGATGTATATGGCAAACCCAGTAAGGACACAACTCTAAGGCTCACATGTACAAGCCCATTCCTGAAGATGCATTGGATACTCACAAGTTTTGATCCATATACTATCTGCTTGCTGGATTGACAACCACAAACACCATACTAAGGCATACCCTCTTGCCTAAGTCTAGAGATCATAGGATAATACGTGGTCACTCCATCAACCTGCTGCATCTGTTTGATGTTCCCCAAAAGTTCAAGGTCATGAGTCTGATAGTAGAGACTATCAAGAGGATAGCTGCTGACCAAAAGCTGTCTTGAGGATATGCTCCACATATTCATATGTTGATCAATTCCAAGGTTGGAACTGGAACATATCTACTTGACAAAGAGCATTTACCTCTTAGGCCCACTGTTCAAGAAATCGGCCGATTCACTGATTAATCACTACTCAGGGTGTGGCCGCTAAGATAAGGCCATATCGTCGACATTAATTTGTCGGGCCAATTTATCGGCCTGACAACTGATTTATTGCGAATATTCTGATTAATCGGTATGGGCCCCTCTGTACAGAAACCTCAAAATGGGCCTCCCTTCCCCCGCAAACAACAAAACATTGCCACTCGATAGGGTTTCCTGTCCACACCGCCGCCTGGTTCCCCATCCACACTGCCACCTCCACCTTCCCGACCCACACTGCCGCCGCCACCCTACTTGGTTCCGGCGGCTGGAGCTAGCACCGTTGTTGTTGCTCGTCCTCTGGATCTCCTCCTCCACTCCTCCTCTTCCCCAACACCCTAGTCACCTGCGCCCTTTCCATCTTCCCGCAGCCAGCAGGCAGCAGCGGAAGAGAGTCGTCAGGATCCCGACGCCCGGCAGCCGGGGCATCTTGCCGCCACCACCACTTCCGCCATTCCTCCAGGAGCCCGACGTCCGACGCCCTACGGTCGGGGCATCTCGCAGCAGCCACCACGCACTCCCTTCCTACAGGAGCACGCCCGACGGTCGGAGCATCTCGCGGTCGCCAGCACGTCCGCCCTTCCTCCAGGAGAGAAGAGCACCACGACCCCTTGCTCAACTCCCGTCGCTCAAGGAGCATCTCGCCGCCGCCACCACTTCATGCAACAGCACACTACACATGGCACCATCTGTGCCACTCCCTCCTCCGGCAGCAAGGAGGCCAACTCTGCTCCTTACAGTGTAATGCAAATCGCAAGACTGGACTGTCTCATGCATCACAGCAGCAGAGCATTTTTTTCTTTCTTTTTACTGTTTTTTAGTTTTGTTTGTGCAAGATAAATTTAGATGCTGATGTGTAGATGCTAATGTAGATCAGTAGAATAGATGCTGCTTCTCCTGCCCTTTGATTTAAGTCTAAATGTCTAATACATGTTGTTGATGCCCTTTGATTTAAGTCGCTATAGGTGAATAGATGATGCAATTCTTTGATAATTTGGTATTGTAGATTTGTAGAGCTTGTTGTGTAGTGCTGCTAATGAAGTAATAAATGTTGCTGCCCTTGTGATGTTTGTAGATGCCTGCTTCTGGTACATTGATGATGAGATGGGGGAAACTAAAGATGACAATTCAATGGAGCCTCGTAGAAGTCAAAGGGTGAGAGAACTACATGAAGTGGAAGAGTTCGTTTCCGATGATGAAGCTGACATTGTGCCTATCAATGAGGACGAGATAGAGTTCGAGTCTGATGATGACATGGTTGGGAATGGGATATAAGAAACCAGCGACAATGGTGAGGAAGACCGTATGCAACCTTGAATCCTATGCCAATGAAAATGTCTTATGCTTGCTAGCAGCCTAGTACTTTATTTTGGACTTTTGGTGGTGAGTTGTGAGAATCAGAGAGCAAAGGAAGGACTATGTGCTTATTGGTGTTTGGCTGTGTGCTACTGCTAGCAAAAGCAAAGTAGCAAGAAACTATGTTATTTATGTTTTCTGATGACCTTGTTAAACTTGTTTGAACTTTGAACTATTCTAGACCTTCTTCTGTATTTGCTTGCAAAGCAGCAAGACTATTATATGCACTGCTGTACTGTACTGCTTTCAACTATTAAGTGTATCTGCCATGCAATATTTATTATAGATGCACTCTTTGAGACATGCAAAATTAGTACATGTGCTGCTGTAGTTTTGTCCTACTTACTATCATATGGACTGGTGTAGTATGAATTGCTGCCCTATTTGAATTTTGGAACATGCAAAAAAGGGCAAGTGCTACTGTTATATATTGATGTAGTGTTCTGTAGTATTGTCATATTTAAAGGCATGCTATTTTACTGAAGATTGTATCTATTTTTATCTTATCAGTGCTTGAAACCTATGACTTGTAAAAACAACTGACCGATTAATAGTCCACCGATAAAATCGATTAATCATCTGATTTCCTGATTAATCTCTTATCTCCAGCCGACCGAGACGATAATGATAAGCAATCTCCCAAACAGTGCTTAGGATAGAGTTTGATCAATGAAGTTGTGATGGATGTGATGACCCACAAGTATAGGGGATCTGTCGTAGTCCTTTCGATATGTAAGAGTGTCAAACCTAACGAGGAGCAGAAGGAAATGACAAGCAGTTTTCAGCAAGGTATTCTCTGCAAGCACTGAAATTATCGGTAACAAATAGTTGTGTGATAAGATAATTCATAACAGGTAACAAGTAACAAAAGTAACTAAGGTGCGGCAAGGTGGCCCAATCCTTTTTGTACCAAAGGAAAAGCCTGGATGAACTCTTATATAAAGCAAAGCGTTCCCGAGGACACATGGGAATTACTGTCAAGCTAGTTTTCATCATGCTCTTATGATTCACGTTCGTTGCTTTGATAATTTGATATGTGGGTGGACCAGTGCTTGGGCGCTGTCCTTCCTTGGACAAGCCTCCCACTTATGATTAACCCCTCTCGCAAGCATCCGCAACTACGAAAGAAGAACTAAGATAAATCTAACCATAGCATGAAACATATGGATCCAAATTAGCCCCTTACAAAGCAACGCATAAACTAGGGTTTAAGCTTCTGTCACTCTAGCAACCCATCATCTACTTATTACTTCCAAATTCCTTGCCCTAGGACCAAATCATGGATAAGTTTCATGTAGTCGACCTTCACATAACACCACTAGAGGAAAGACAACATACATCTCATCAAAATATTGAACGAATACCAAATTCACATGATTACTTATAACAAGACTTCTCCCATGTCCTCAGGAACAAACGTAACTACTCACAGAGCATATTCATGTTCATAATCAGAGGAATGTTAATTATCATTAAGGATCTGAATATATGATCTTCCACCGAACAAACCAACTAGCATGAACTACAAGAAGTAATCAACACTACTAGCAACCCACAGGTATCAATCTGAGGTTTTGAGACAGAGATCGGATACAAGAGATGAACTAGGGTTTGGAGAGGAGATGGTGCTGGTGTATTTTTTGATGGAGATTGACCCCTTCTCGATGAGAGGATCGTTGGTGATGATGATGGCTTCGTTTCCCCCTCCTGGAGGGATGTTTCCTCGGCAGAATAGCTCCGCCGGAGCCCTAGATTGGTTCTGCCCAGGTTCCGCCTCGAGACGGCGGCGCTTCGTCCTGAAAGCTTCCTTATGATTTTTTTCCTGGTCAAAACACACCATATAGCAGAAGATGGGCATCGGGGGCCTGCCAGGTGACCCACAAGGCACGGGGCGCGCCCTTCACCCTTATGGATGGCAGGTGGCCCCTCTCTAGTGCATTCTTCGACCAACATTTTTTTATTAATTCCAAAATGACTTCGTGAAGTTTTAGGACTTTTGGAGTTGTGCAAAATAGGTCTCTAATATTTGCTCCTTTGCTAGTCCAGAATTCTAGCTGCCGACATTCTCCCTCTTCATGTAAACATTGTAAAATAAGAGAGAAAAGGCATAAGTATTGTGCTATAATGTGTAATAACAGCTCATAATGCAATAAATATCAATATAAAAGCATGATGCAAAATGGACGTATCAACTCCCCCAAGCTTAGACCTTGCTTGTCCTCAAGAGAAAGCTGAAATCAAAAAATATATCCACATGTTTAGAGATAGAGGTGTCGATAAAATAAAATACGGACATGAGGGCATTATGATCATCTTTAGAACAGCAACATATATTGTCATATAATTTCTTATACCAAAGTAACAATTCATTCATAGGGAAAAGTATGAATCAAAACCTTCATTTAAAACTAATAGACTATGATCTTAGTCATTGAAGCAATTGCAATGTATCATAACATCTGAAAGAGTCAGTTCAAGAGCTTTTCAGCAAGTCCATATAGTGCTTACCAAAAGAAAAAAGTGTATAAAAAGGAAAGGTGAAGATCACCATGACTCTTGTATAAGGGTAGAAGATAAAAGTAAATGATAGGGCCTTCACAGAGGGAAGCAGAGGTTGTCATGTGCTTTTATTGTTGGATGCACAAAATCTTGATGCAAAAGAACGTCACTTTATATTGCCACTTGTGATAAAGAACTTTATTATGCAGTCCGTCGCGTTTATTTCTTCCATATCACAAGTTCATATAAAGCTTATTTTCTTCACACTAATAGATCATACATATTTAGAGAGCAATTTTTATTGCTTGAATTGATGACAACTTACTTGAAGGATCTTACTCAATCCATAGGTAGGTATGGTGGACTCTCATGACAAAATTGGTTTAAGGGATATTTGGATGCACAAGTAGTATCTCTACTTCGTGCAAAGAGTTTGGCTAGAAAAAGAGGGGAAAAAAAGCTCAACATCTTGGAGGATCCATGACAATATAACTTCTATTTGAATATAAGAAAACATAACCCATTATGTTGTCTTCCTTGTCCAACGTCAACTTTTTAGCATCTCATATTTTAATGAATGCTCACAATTACAAAAGATGTCCAAGATAGTATATATGTAAAACCTCTCTTTCTTTATTACTTCCTACTAATTGCAACAATGACCAAAACTATGCTTGTCAACCCTCAACAATTTTTATTCATCATACTCTTTATATGTGAAGTCATCACTCTCCATAAGATCACTATCTGATCTTTCTTTCTTTATTTTTATTCTTTCTCTTATTTTTACTCCCTCAAGATCATAGTAAGATAGCAAAGCCCTCAACTCAAACTACTCTTTATTATTTATAACTAACGGACTGAATTACATAAATAGAGATCAAAACAAAACTCAAAGCTAGATCATACTAAAACTTTATTCTACTAGATGAAGATATAACTAAAAGGATTGAACTAAGCAAAACGGTAAAGGTAATAATGTGATGGTGATGCAATAACGGGGCACCTCCCCCAAGCTTGGCAGTTGCTAAGGGGAGTGCACATACCCATGTATTTATGTCTCTTCCTTCGGAGGTGGTGACGATGGAGTTGTTGATGAAGTAGGCTTGTCATCCATCTTCCAAGGCATAGGCTCGCCATCATAAAAATATGAACGAGTCTTCGGGATCCTCAAATCTGTAGCCAAACTCATCCTCTTAAATCTTTATTCATACTTGCAGTTTTGGTTTTGCAGGTCATAGATCTGGGCTTGGAGATGCTCGATTTTCTCATGAAGCTTGAAGATGACATCCACGATGTTTTTGGCATCCAGCTTGTGATTGTTGGTGAACTCTGCGATCATCAAGTGGTTGGCGTTGATTCCATGTTCCACCATCCCTTGACACTTGAAAACTTGTTGCTCCATTGCTTCGAGTCTTGTCTCCATGCTTCCGGTGTTCTTCGGCCCCTCAACATCGCAGATGTGCAGCACCCCCTCACGCATCTCAATGGTTTGAGGGTGTTGCATCACCTCCGCGAGGTAAGGGTTCATGACCTTCTCGAAAAACTTGTCCATGTGGGCGCTTGGAGACGTCATGGTGATCTACATCTGTCAGAAAAAAAGCTCGAAACAAGAACATAGGATTTTGTCATGGTATGGTGGTCAAAACCTTCGGGAGATTATATAATGAATTTTTTACCAACCAAAAGAACTATTGTGCAAGAAAACGAAGACCGGAGGGCACACGAGGTGGCCACAAGGCAGGGGCGCGCCCAAGGGGTAGGGCAGGCCCTCCACCATTGTGGTCTCCTCATGTCTCTTTCGGACTACTTTTAGTTTTCCTAATTTTTTAAATATTCCAAAAAATGGAGAAAAATTGCTATTAGAATAGTTTTGGAGTCGGTTTACTTACCGTACCACATACCTATTCCTTTTTGGAGTCTGAAATGTTCTGGAAAGTATCCCTTATGTACTCCTCCGGTGTTATGGTATTAATATATTTGTCTCAATGTTTATGGGAGTACCTGAGATATAATGTTTGATTCTTTGACCGTTTACCAACTTCAGATTTGTGCCTTCGGCGTTGTTGATTTTGATGGCACTGGAACGATAGACCACCTCGATAATGTAAGGACCTTCCCATTTAGAGAGAAGCTTTCCTGCAAAAAAAATTTAAACAAGAGTTGTATAACAGAACATGATCACCTACATTAAACTCACGCTTTTGTATCCATTTGTCATGCCATCTTTTTTTCTTTAAATAACTTGTCATTCTCATAGTCTTGGGTTCTCCATTCATCTAGCGAGCTCTCTGATTGCCCAATATGCTTTATGTTCTAGTTCAAGAGGTAGACAAGCCTTTCCATAAACCATTTTTTATGGAGACATACCCATAGGGTTTTCATAAGCGTTCTGTAAGCCCATAATGCATCATCAAGTTTCCTAGACCAATTCTTTCTAGACATATTAACAGTCTTTTGCAAAATCAATTTAATCTCTCTATTGCTCAAGTCTACTTGACCACTAGACTGAGGATGATACGAAGATGAAATTCTATGGTTAACATCATACTTAGCAAGCATTTTACGGAAAACACCAGAATAAAATGTGAACCACCATCAGTCATTAAATATCTAGGGACTCCAAACCTCGGAAAAATAACTTCTTTAAGCATTTTAATATAGGTGTTATGATCAACACTACTAGTTGGAATAGGTTCTACCCACTTAGTAACATAATCAACAACAACTAAAATATGTGTATACCCATTAGAGGAAGGAAAAGGTCCCATATAATCAAAGCACCAAACATAAAATGGTTCAATAACAAGTGAATAGTTCATAGGCATTTCCCGGCGTCTACTAATATTACCAATTCTTTGACATTCTTCACATGACAAGAAAAACTTACGAGCATCCTTGAAGAGAGTAGGATAATAAAAACCAGATTGCAATACTTTGTGTGCAGTTCTATCTCCAGCATGGTGTGTCCTCCATAAGAGTCGGAGTGGCACTTTGCGTAGCAAGTGTTCCTTTTCATGCTCAGGTACACAACATCTAATAACACCATGTACTCCTTCTTTATAAAGGTGTGGGTCATCCAAAAAGTAATGTCTTAAATCATAGAAAAACTTTTTCTTTTGCTGGTATGTGAAACTAGGTGCTATAAATTTGGCAACAATGTAATTAGAATAATCAGCCTACCAAGGAGTATTACAAGAAGCATTTATGACAGCTAATTGTTCATCAGGAAAGCTATCATCAATAGGCAGTGGGTCATCAAGAACATCTTCTAACCTAGACAAGTTGTTTACAACGGGGTTCTCAGCTCCCTTTCTATCAATAATATGCAAATCAAATTCTTGTAGCAAGAGAACCCATCTAATAAGTCTCGGTTTAGCATCTTTCTTTTCCATAAGATATTTAATAGCAGCATGATCAGTGTGAACGATTAGTTTGGAATCAATAACGTAAGATCCGAACTTATCACAAGAAAAAACAGCTGCTAAAAATTCTTTTTCAGTACATTGGTACGCGTCGGTGCTATACAAAGGGTTTTTAACCCCTTTCGGCGACGGCATTTGGAACTGTCGCCAAGTGAGTGTGGGCTATAGGGGGGTCCTTCTCACACAACCTAGAAACTGTCGGGGATAGGCCCTCTTGGCACACAGGCTGGGGCAAAATGTGCTCATGTGCCATCAAAACCCAATCGTTTCCGTTCGTATGTACATCCCACATGGTGAATCCCAGAAAAACCTTTCTGTTCGTATGTATATCACACACAGTCAATCCAAGGAGTATGTTTCCGTTCTTATGCACATCCCACACAGTCAATCCAGGGAAAACCTTTCTGTTTGTACGTACATCCCACATAGTCAATCTAGGGAAAACGTTTCCGTTCGTATGTACATCCCACACAGTCAATCCAGGGAAAATGTTTCCATTTGTATGTACATCCCACACATTTTTATGTATACGCTCGTGTGTGATAGGTGTAACTATCACACACGCCCTGCCTTGGTTAAACGTTTGCTTTTATCAACTACATCACACATGATTTGATGAAGAAAATTGTGTGGCATTGGGCTATCCATCACAAGCGCTTTTACTTCTAGAACTGTTTGCAAAGTTCCATGACCCGTTTAGCAGGTTTATTAGTTTACAATTAATAGTTCCAGTATTATGCAAATTCACATTTCATATTGAATAGCTGTTTGCCAATTTAATATCAGGCACATAGGTGTATTTTAACATCACAGTACGATAGCTGCCTGAAAACGACACAGTACAACACATAGCTAGTTCAACTTCTAAGAACAATATTAGAACAATATATTCATTTCCCTAATCGAGATCATCCAGTATCATCTTATCCACCTCTGCTTTTAGTTCAGTAAGAACCTGTTTTGCACTGGCCAACTGGGAAAGTGCTTCCGCCTTCGCCAACACCATCTTAGCAAAGTCTGATTTAAAAAATATGAGCTCAGTCTCCACCTTCCTCTTTTTATCCCGCATCTTCGAATATTCTTCAGCGTTGAAAACACTTTCTCTAAGCCTACCTTACATGTTGTAGAGCTTTGCTAGGCACATCTTCAAAGGCGATGGCCACTCTTGATCAATCCACTCCAAGTAAGAACACTTCCGTTCATCCTATAATATTTAAAACTATATATCAGTAACAATTGTAGGGAAAGTGGGTTTATAGCAACATAGAAAATCACCAATACTTATTTTTGAAAACTAAAAAAATAGGTTAATTATGACATATCTTCTCAAAAAGATTAATGTGCAAAAGAATTAATTGCTACTGAGACAACAACCAAATTCTGAAACATCAAAAGCTGTAATCAACTATAACAACGCTACAAGTTCTTACTCATGTACTATAAATAACAAATTAAACATTTTAAGAGGCAAGTAAATATAACTGCAACAACATAGCGACAGTGTTTGGATGAAAGCAAATTGATACTAACAGGTGTGTACATGCGCAAATTTAGTAACATAGAACTAATAGCACTAAGGCCGTCCACTATGTATGCCAAAACCAGTGTAAAGAGAACTGTTGCAACATCTCACACCGGTGCCCTGCACTGGCGAGCCGATGCAGCGGAAAAAAAATCAGGGACCCGAACTCCGGAGCACCTAGTTGTTCCGACGCCCAGTTCCTTCGCGCCATAAAGATTTAGTATTTTACTGCTTGGTTGCCTGGACAAGTTGGTTGCATAAACTGCTGAAACAGTGCCAAATAATTTTCTAATGGCACTGCTGATGAGATGGCAACATTTTTAGATACTAGGTACAAACTATGACAATGTCTTAGGATGCGTTTGGTTGAAGGTGTGGTATGAATGTGTTGGGACCGTGACAGTGTCTGAATCACATTTAACATATGATTTGTAACAACGAAAGAGGGTCTAACCTTCTCTACACATGCCAGAAACTTCCTCCCACTGTCCACAGATTCAAACGCAACTAGCTTCAGCATGGAGATTGATGGTGACAACGAGCAGACAGATCTTCAGCCACCCTGCTCCCTTCATTTCAACCGATTGTCCTAGGGAACTACAAGAGGAAGAAATGACTCCAATCGGCCGCCGGGTAAAAATCCTTCATTCCAAGTCACAACCTGAGGGAGAGAACAGAGGCATACCTAGGTGGTGAAGGAGACATCATCGGAGGAGGAACCGCTGGAGAGGTCTTTGAAGAAGACCATGGCGATCTCGGTGGTAGGTTGCGAGACAGTGAGAGCGAGGAAGTGGCTACAACTTAGGAAGGAAGGAAGGAAGGAAGGGGGAAACAGGGAAATGTGATTTGTGGTCGGGGAGAGAAAGGGTAAGGAAAGGGGTAGTTATTTCGGCGGTAGGACATAAATTTCGAAATGTGGAGGGAAACTTTGCGCCCGGTGCCGCTAGACACCATTCACTTTGAACGATAGTGTGCACGGCAAATGATTCTTCTGCTTTACGCGCATGGGATGAGTTTGTTAATTCATATTTTGGTGGAAATTTCCCCGGGTACATCATTGCATAATTTAACATCGCTTGCTAATTTGGGCACACAAAAGAGCGTACAACACATAGACCACACTTACTAAGTCAAGCAATTTTAGTAATTAAACAGAGCCAGTTGACCTAAACATTGCTCTAAAAAAGACCAGCATAAAAAAAGCCTAAGTACGCTTAGTTTCAAAAAATCCCCCGCCGCACCGGCCTATGCATCGCCGGTGTTAGATGAGACGTCGATGACTTGTCTTGACGACATGCCGCCGTTGGTGGACTCCGCGTCCCCCCTGCTGAAGTCGACCAGATCCTTGTCCTCATCCTCGGCGCCAGAACTCGCGTTGGTACTCCACCGCTGATTCCTCGATGGATAGACTCTTCTCTACCTCGACCAGGGCCACGCGCAACTCCTCCTTCAGCGCTCCTCAATCTCCGCTGCCTCCTACATCTCCAGCTCCTGCTCGGCGACCTCATGAGGAAGCAGGTGCTCCATGGCCACCACCGCCTTTTCGGATGTGGGTTGCATGCTGGATTCCGAGGTGTCCTAGAATATCTTTGCGTTGATGGCCTCGACCCAGGCCAGGGAGAAATCGGCGGCACGGACGACAGCTCGAGCCCTTTCGGCGTTTGAAGCCGCCGTCGCAGCAGCAGCTGCAGCCGTCTTGATTGCTGCATCTACCCTGTCGGCTGCCGCAGATTCCCTCTCGGCGGAAGCAGCCGTGCTCAATGCGGATGCGGCGACACTCTCGGGTAGGCGGACACATTCTCGGCACAGGTGGTGGTGCTCAGGGGGGACGCGACCATCGTACGGGCCTTCACGAAGCGTTTCCACGGTGTCATCTTTGCAAGAAGGGGGTTCGGGAATGGGGATTGGGATTTGTGGATTCGGGGTTGCCGGCACTGGAGCAGACAAGCCGGTGAAGCTTAAAGAGGAAGACTTAACTAGACCCAGAAAGTTTCATCGCAAATGATTCCTACAAAACAACTCTGTGTGATATTGTAGATATTTTTTATTAGCTGTGAAAGACGAATTTGGAGTAAAGTGGCAACGGATGGTTTTTTAAATGCACGGGAAATTTTGTAGCACTAATACAACTGTCATGTCAAATTTTGGAAAATTTCAGGGGTCATTTGACATTTTAAGACATTTAAGTGATTTTCTAGCCATTTAATGATCGTAATTGAAATTTGAACTACATGTACATGCAACAGCTAACCATAACGGTTTGAAAAGTCATATTTTGTGTACTTGTGTGCGATTTAATTCCATGTGCAGTAAATTGGAAGGAATTTTCAAACATATTGGACTAACGGCTATGACACAATTAAGCATGAAGTGCCATGGCATTTAAATTCCAAAAAATAAAAAAAAGATCAGAAACAGATGAAACCTTGGTTGATGTAATGTCATGCCACCAAGATGATGTGGTAAATTTTTTGGCATATTTGACAAAAGTTTGGACACACACCCCTCACAATCCAGAGCACCTCACTAGAAGGCTTGTGGTCCCGAGAGGGGACAATGCATGTTTGATGACGAACGGGAGATAGCTTCCTCTTATGGCCTTCAAAATTTTCCTACGTGTAACATGAACTAATACAACTGTCATGTGAAATTTTGGAAAATTTCAGGGGTCATTTGACCTTTTGAAGACATTTAAGTGATTTTCTAGCCATTTGATGACCGTAATTCAAATTAGAATTACATGTACATGCAACGGCTAATGATAACAGTTTGAAAAATCATATTTGTGTACTTGTCTGCGAGTTAATTCCCTGTGCAGTAAATTAAAAAGAATTTTCAAACATATTGGTCTCATGGCATGGACACATGCATGGAGTGCCATGGAATTTTAATTCAGAAAAGATAAAAAATGATCAGAAAAACAGGAAACCTTGCTTGATGTAATGTCATGCCACCAAGATGATGTGGTAAAAAATTGTCCTGTTTCACAAAAGTTTTGACACACACCCCTCACAAACCGGAGCAACTCACTAGAAGGCTTGTGGTTCCAAGAGGGAACAATGCATGTTTGATGACGAACAGGAGATAGCTTCCTCTTACGGCCTTCAAATTTTTTTCTACCTATAAGGTGCACTAATACAACTGTGATGTGAAAATTTGGAAAATTTCAGGGGTTATTTGACCTTATGAAGACATTTAAATGATTTTCTAGCTATGTAATGACTGTAATTCAAATTAGAACTACATGTACCTGCAACGGCTAACCATAACGGTTTGAAAAATCATGTTTGTTTACTTGTGTGCGAGTTAATTCCATGTGCAGTAAATTAAAAGGAATTTTCAAACATATTGGTCTCACGGCATAGACACATGCATGGAGTGCCATGGCATTTTAATTCCAAAAAATTAAAAATGATCAGAAAAACATAAAACCTTGCTTGATGTAATGTCATGCCACCAAGATGATGTGGTAAAAAAATTGGAATGTTTGATGAAAGTTTGGACACACACCCCTCACAAACCAGAGCAACTCACTAGAAGGCTCGTGGTTCCGAGAGGGAACAATGCATGTTTGATGACGAACGGGAGATAGATTCCTCTTGCAGCCTTCAATATTTTTCTACATGTAACATGCATTAATACAACTGTCATGTGGAAATTTGGAAAATTTCAGGGGTCATTTGACCTTTGGAAGACATTTAAGTGATTTTCTAGCAATTTAAGGACCGCAATTCAAATTTGAACTACATGTACATGCAACGGCTAACCATAACGGTTTGAAAAAAATCATATTTGTGTACTTGTGCGCGAGTTAATTCCATGTGCAGTAAATTAGAAGGAATTTCCAAACATATTTGTCTCACGGCAAGGACACGTTCATGGACTGCCATGGCATTTTAATTCTAAAAAATTAAAAAATGAGCAGAAAAACAGGAAATTGCTTGATGTAATGTCTTGCCACCAAGATGATGTGGTACAAAAATTGGCCTGTTTTGACGAAAGTTTGGACACACACACCCCTCACAAACCAGAGCAACTCACTAGAAGGCTCGTGGTTCTGAGTGGGAACAATGCATGTTTGATGACGAATCGGAGATAGCTTCCTCTTACGCCCTTCAAAAAATTTCTACGTGTAACATGCACTAATACAACTGTCATGTGAAAATTTGGAAAATTTTAGGGGTCATTTGACCTTTTGAAGATATTTAAGTGATTTTCTAGCCATTTAATGACTGTAATTTAAATTTGAACTACATCTACATGCAACAGCTAACCATAACGGTTTGAACAATCATATTTGTGTACTTGTGTGCAAGTTAATTCCATGTGCAGTATAGAAGGAATTTCAAAACAAATTGGTCTCACGGCATGGACACATGCATGGAGTGCCATGGCATTTTAATTCCAACAAATTAAAAAATGATCAGAAAAACATGAAACCTTGCTTGATGTAATGTCATGCCACCAAGTTGATGAGGTAAAACAATTGGCCTGTTTGATGAAAGTTTGGACACACACCCCTCACAAACCGGAGCAACTCACTAGAAGGCTCGTGGTTTCGAGAGAGAACAATATATTTTTGATGATGAACGGGAGATAGCTTCCTCTTACAGCCTTTAATTTTTTTCTACGTGTAACGTGCACTAATACAACTCTCATGTGAAAATTTGGAAAATTTCAGGGGTCATTTGACCTTTTGAAGACATTTAAGTGATTTTCTAGCCATTTAATGACTGTAATTCAAATTTGAACTACATCTACATGCAATGGCTAACCATAACGGTTTGAAAACTCATATTTGTGCACTTGTGTGCGAGTTAAAAAATCATCGTATGATGTAAATATCTGGTGTTCAAAAAAGAAAATGTAAAATCTCGCAAGAAAACCGGGCACCACACGATTGACACTCTATTTCGCGCCTCGGCGTTTGGAAGGTGAGTGGCGGGCATTATTAATTAGACACGGTTCTTCATTAGGAACCGTCATGTTCACACACGGATTTTGCTACGGGAATTGTGTGTAATTCAAACTACAGTACTCATAAATTTCGGCGACCGACGTGTGTGCTATTCCCGTCGATCTAGATTCCGGCCGCCAATAAATACTACCTTGCTCATGTCGTCTCCCCTGCATTCTCATCTACATCCTCCCCTTGATCGCCGTCTCTCTCTCTCTCTCTCTCTCTCTCTCTATCTCTATCTCTCCCAAATCTCTGCCATGGGCACCACCGATCTGCCCACGCACCGACAAGGAGTCGCCGTCCCCCAAGGACGCTCACTCGAAGAGCATCGACGAGGACCCCTACGCACCACCGATGAGGTTGCGCCGGAGCCCCCAACTTTGGATTGGTTTTGGGGCCAGTAAGATCTTTGTCTTTGTAAGTCACCTTCTGTCAGCTAAGAAAGCCAAGCAAGTGGCTTTCAAGAAGGAGATGGCTGAGGATGCAAGGTACCAGGCGGCCCGTGAGCCCATGTTGCCGCCTGTAAAAAGAAGGCGGTGGAGCTTTGGGGGCGGGCGCGTCATCGTGCGGAGGAGGTGTACAAAGACGGGTACTTCGTGAGGAAGGCGAAAGGCGCTAGGTGCCTTGCCACTGCATGGAGGTGGGCCGATAAGCTCCAACGTGCCACCGACAAGGAGCCCCGGTGGGCGCCCAACGAAATGGCAAGATTGTTCGTGCTCATCCGCCTGCAAGAGGCAGATCCGTACGTCAAGCGCTGCAAGGTGGAGGAGGCGGTGTACTGCCTCCATGCTGAAAAGATGCTGCGCACCAGGGAGCTACTAGCGAGGGGATGCCGGAATACTGGCCCAGGAGGGATTATTAGTTTTAGTATTGTTCGTTTTCAATTTTATGCATTGTACCTTGTAGTTAAGAATCATCATGTATATGTGATGATATTATATATATTCCATGATGAACTAATGAACAATTTATATATATATATATATATTATGAATTACGTTTTCTATTTGTTTTTTATACTAATTTGAATCTAGCTATTATTATCCACATATACAGAATGGAAAGCGTATAATCACACATTGAAACAGAACATATAAGAACGGAAAACAGAGTACACACATTGAAATAGAGCAATACTATGATTGCTGTGAATACATAGCTATCCACGATACCATGACCGGCAGCCCTTGCCTACGGCAGCTCTTGGCTCTGCCTAAACTCGTGCAGGCGTTCATCCAAGCGGTATACACGCTCGCGGTACATCTAGAGCGCGATCCTGAGCTCCAAGGTGGCTATTTCATCGGAGATCACCACCTCGAGGATGCGACAACCGTGTTCCTCTACTACGCTCAGGTGGACACCTGGGCCAAGAAGGCGGTCGAGCCTACCGACGAGTGCCTTGGCATCAAGCGGGTTGTGGGTGACCTATGTGAACGACGTGGCAGGCGTCTGGTACAAGTACGACACGGCCGACCTCTGTTGCAAGTACAGAGCAGAGGCCAGGTGCCCACTCCTTGTGAGGAAGGGGGTATTGACGGGACGTGTACCCAGCTGCGACGCCCTGTCGATAGTAGGCAACCACCGATAGATCTGCTCTTGCTATGCGGCGCGCCGCGCCTCTCGCTCTGGAGCGCTCTAATGGTCTCGCGGTGCAGTGAGCCGCAGCCTATCGGCGTGGACGCGCCTAGCTTGCTCTATCGTGTGCCATCGATCATGTTGTGCGGGGAGCTGCAGCCTCTCGGCGCTGACATGTCTATCTTGATCTGCGGCGCTCAAGCGCCATGCGCCAAGGGTCTGGTCAACCCTGGCGATGATGCGCATCACGGCGTTGTCCATCACATTGCCGGGGAGTGTCGTGGCCTCGACGGGCCATGGTGCCTTCTGGTTTTCCTCTTCGACGAGGTTGATGGCAGAGGCGATGCTTGGAAAAGCTGGATGTGCTACAGGCTGCACTTGTTGCCTCCGTGCATCGCACGCATCCTAGGTTATGTGCAATATCGCTGGGTGGCGGGAAACAGAAGAGGAAATGGAGGGAAATGGTGGCGTGTTCATAAAACGCCATGAATTAATGGAAACTTAGCATACAAGGAACATCGAGCTAGCACAAGAAGTAGATGATAATGAGATGAACACGGACCACACTAGGGAACCCATCGGTGATGAATTCATCAATCGCAAATGGTTGTACACTAGCAAGCGTTTTCCCACAACACACACAATTTATTCCATCACAAACAGGTCGGATGGATCAACTGTATGCCACGTATCACACATTGTCAAAAAGTAAAGTGGTAGACCTTATTTAACATGTGTTAAAAAAGGACCTCGAGGTTAAGTTAACTCATGGGATGGGTCATATCAATCATTTAATTTGACCGATATGACCCATCCTATCAGTTAATTTAACATCAATAGAACTTCCCATCCAGTCACCCATCTGATGGCTGCTCCATCCAGACCACACTTAATTTGAGAGTTCTCTTACATGACCTACTGGTGAAATAGCTAGTCCTTGCTGATATAGAATGCCTCTTCGCATCCTTATGGCATATCCGGATGACTGCCCCTCCCCCAATGGGCAATAGATGTTGTGTAGACAGAGCATATCACATACGTCTTATTAGAAGCAACCATCTGTGTTATTATAGGTCTTCACACACATTTCTGATTACAGACTTGTTTGCCGCATATCACACACATCTTGTTATATTGAACCGTTTCTGTTCTCTTGTCTCAACGCAAATAGTTCAACCGAGTGAACCGCATGCCGTATATCGCACACACCTTGATCTGGCTGACCATTTGTTCTGTGTCACCTAATCATAAATAGTTCATCTGAGTGAAGTGTATGTTGCATATCGCAGACCTTCATCTGGCAACCCATTTCTTTTATTCCTCCTCCTCGCAAGCAGTTCATTTAACTGAACCGTATGCCTTGAATCGCACACGCAACCAAAATCTGAGCCCTGTTTGATGCATCCGTCATCGCAAACGTTTTGCACATTTTTTGATGGGTTTTTTACACCACCATTTGCGATTATTCCATCGCACACAGTTTCATCGAAGGGTCTCTGATCGTAGTGTCGCATTAGCAGCATCCTGTACTAGAAGTAGTAGCATAATTTCTCTTGGCATTGTCTAGAGTTTTACTAGCATAATGAATAACATTCAATTTCTTATCAACTCTTTACCCTAGACAGCATCAACAACATAATCACTAGCATCACACATAATTTCAAAGGGTAAATTCCAATCATGTGGCTGAACAATAGGAGCAGAAATCAAGGCTTTCTTAAGTATTTCAAATGCTTCTACACAATCATCATGAAAAACAAAAGGAACATCTTTTTGCAAGAGATTACTGAGAGGCCTAGAAAGTTTAGAGAAGTATTTAATAAACCTCCTATAGAAACCAGCATGACCAAGAAAACTTCTTATACCTTTGATATCTTTAGGACACGACATCTTTTCAATAGCATGGAATTTAGCTCTAGCAACTTCAATAACTCTTTTAGAAATTTTATGCCCCAATACAATACCTTCATTAACCATAAAGTGGCACTTCTCCCAATTCAAGACAAGATTAGATTCTTCACATCTCAGCAAAACTCGATCAAGGTTTCTTAAGAAATCATCAAAAGAAATTTCGTAAACAGAGAAATCATCCATGAAAACCTCAACAATCTTTACAAAAAAGTCAAAGAATATAGCAGTCATACATCTTTGAAAGGTAGCAGGTGCATTGCATAAACCAAAAGGCATACGTCTATAAGCAAAAGTACCAAAAGGGAAAGTAAAAGTGGTCTTTTCCTGATCATCTTTTGACACCGGTATTTCTGAGAAACAAAAATAACAATCTAGAAAGCAAAAATGTGTATGTTTGGATCGTCCTTCTAGCATTTGATCAATAAAAGGTAGAGGGTAATGATCTTTTATAGTAGCTTTATTTAATTTGCGGAAATCAATTACCATTTTATAACCTGTAACAATTCTTTGTGGAGTCAATTCATTCTTATCATTAGGAACAACGATAATTCCTCCCTTCTTAGGGGCACAATTGATGGGACTTACCCATCTACCATCAGCAATAGGCTAAATTGTATGTGCCTTTAGAAGCTTTAGTATGTCATTTCTTACCACTTCTTTCATCTTATGATTTTACCGCCGTTGATGATCAACAACTGGTTTAGCATCAGGATGCAAATTAATTTTGTGCTGACATAGAGTGGGATTAATGCCCTTAAGATCATCAAGAGTATATCCAATAGCAGCACGGTGCTTCTTCAGAGTTCTAAATAATTTCTTTTCTTCATGCTCTGAAAGGTTAGCACTAATAATAATAGGATATATCTTTTTTCATCATGTTAAGCATATTTCAAAGTATCAGTTAATTGTGCAAGCTCAAAGACGAGATCACCCTTGGGTGGACGAGGATCCCCAAGGATTTCAACATGCAAACTTTGTTTCAAAATAGGCCCTTGTTTAAATAATATTCCATCTAATTCCTTTCCATCATTCATAAACATATCATTTTCATGGTCTAGCAAATATTGTTCTAAAGGATCAGTAGGAGGCACGGCAATAGAAGCTAGACCAATAATTTCATCCTTACTAGGAAATTCTGCATTATGGGGTTGTTTATGAAATTTAGAGAAATTGAAATCATGAGACATATCCCCTAAACCAATAGTAACAATATCTTTCCCACTGTCTATCTTAGCATTAACAGTATTCAAGAAAGGTCTACCAAATATAATGGGACAAAAATCATCTTGTGGGGAACCAAGAACAAGAAATTCAGTAGGGTATTCTATTTTTCCACACAAGACTTCAACATGTCTAACATTCCCAATTGGCGAAATAGTGTCTCTATTGGCAAGCTTAATAGTAACAACAATATCTTCTATCTCAGCAGGTGCAATATCATTCATAATTTCTTGATATAAGGTAACATGAATTGCACTCACACTAGCACCCACATCACATAAGCCATGATAACAATGATCTCCTCATTTAACAGAAACAACTGGCAGGCCAACAACAGGTCTATGTTTATCTTTAGTATCAGGTTTAGCAATCCTAGCAGCTTCATCACAGAAATAAATAGCATGCCCATCGATATTATCGACAAAAAGATATTTAACAATAGCAATACTAGGTTCAACTTCAATGTTCTCAGGGGGTGTAGGTTTTCTAGTATAACTCTTACGAACCACAGTTGAAGCTTTAGCATGATCCTTTATTCTATCAGGAAAAGGTGCTTTCTCAATATAAGCAGTGGGAACAATAGGATCAACATTATAAGTAATAGTTTCTTCTTCAACATTAATAGGTTTTACAACTTTCACTTCAATGGGAGGATGATACTTAAACCACTTCTCCTTAGGGAGATCAACATGAGTAGCAAATGATTCATAGAAAGAAGCTACTATCTCAGAGTCAAGTCCATATTTAGTGCTAAAATCCCTAAAGGCATCGGTATCCATAAAAGATTTAACACAATCAAACTTAAGGTTTATACCTGCCTCCTTACCTTCATCGAGTTCCCCATCTTCAGAGTTGCATTTAATTCTTTCCAATAAATCTTATTTGAATTCAATAGTCCTCTTCATAAAAGAACCAGTAGAAGAAGTTTCGAGCATCGATTGATCATTATGAGAAAGCTGAGCATAAAAATTCTGAATAATAATTTCTCTTGAGAGCTCATGATTGGGGCATGAATATAACATTGACTTAAGCCTCTCCCAAGCTTGAGCGATAGTTTCTCCTTCACGAGGCCAAAAGTTATATATATAATTCCGATCCCGATGAACCAGATGCATATGATAAAACTTCTGATGAAATTCCAATTTCAATCGGTTGTAGTCCATGATCTAATATAATCACATAGCCTATACCATGTCAATGCCTTTCCCTTCAAAGATAAAGGGAATACTTTCTTCTTGACAACATCCTCGGGTAAACCTACAGACTTAAATAATCCACAAACTTCATCCACATAGATTAGGTGCATATAGGATGTAATTCTCCATCTCCTGCACAAGGATTAGCTAGCAGTTTCTCTATCATACCGGAAGGACTTTCATAATAAATACTTTCAGTAGGTGCAGTAGGTTGAGGAGCAACTCTTTGCTCTTCTGATCGAGGTGAAGATACCCCAAACAATCCCATCAAAGGATTATTGTCCATAGTAACAAGTGACAATAAATTCACACTATATAAATGTTTCCTTACCAAATTCCACTCGCCAAATGCGCTTCACTCCCTAGCAACGGTGCCAGAAAAGTGTCTTGATGACCCACAAGTATAGGGGATCTATCGTAGTCCTCTCGATAAGTAAGAATGTTGAACCCAACGAGGAGCAGAATGAAATGACAATCGGTTTTCAGCAAGGTATTCTCTGCAAGCACAGAAATTATCGGAGACAGATAGTTGTATTATAAGATAATTCATAACGGGTAACAAGTAACAAAAGTAACTAAGGTGCAGCAAGGTGGCCCGATCCTTTTTGTACCAAAGGACAAGCCTGGACGAACTGTGCTCCCGAGGACACATGGGAATTACTGTCAAGCTAGTTTTCATCATGCTCATATGATTCGCGTTCGTTACTTTGATAATTTGATATGTGGGTGGACCGGTGTCGGTGTCAAAACCGGCGGATCTCGTGTAGGGGGTCCCGAACTGTGTGTCTAAGGCTAATGGTAACAGGAGGCGAGGGACACAATGTTTACCCAGGTTCAGGCCCTCTCTATGGAGGTAATACTCTACTTCCTGCTTGATTGATCTAGATGAATATGAGTATTATAAGAGTTGATATACCACGAGATCGTAATGGCTAAACCCTAGAATCCTAGCCTATGAGATTATGATTGTTGTTCTATGGACTAAACGCTCCGGTTTATATAGACATCGGAGGGGGCTAGGGTTACATAAAGTCGGTTACAGAGAAAGGAATCTACATATCTGAATTGCCAAGCTTGCCTTCCACACAAAGGAGAGTCCCATCCAGACACAGGAAGAAGTCTTCTATCTTCTATCTTCATAGCCCAACAGTCCGGCCTATGTATATAGTCCGGCTGTCCGAGGACCCATTAATCCGGGACTCCCTCAGTAGGCCCCGAACCAGGCTTCAGTGATGATGAGTCCGGCACGCAGATTGTCTTCGGCATTGCAAGGCGGGTTCCTTCTCCGAATACTTCAAAGTACATTTCGAACACAAGAATCGTGTCCGGCTCTACAAAACAAATTCCACATACCACCATAGAGATTATAATATTCGACGAGTCCAATCCGCTGACAACTTTTTACAATGTGACATCACGTCACCGCCTGGTTATTATTCGGACCGTTTTTTAGCATGTCGCTCCATATTTTGAGGTGCGGTTTTATTGGCACATCTTGTCAAAGCACAGATCGTGTCCCCTTATCACGGGATTCGCACCAATACGGGCATTGTTAACCCAACCGTGTCATCTCCACGACCTTTGGGGAATAGGCGAATTTTAAGGCGAGTGGGGAGGCACATGACTTTTACTACCTTTATAAAGGGATAAGGATCACCCTTTTTCACCCATGCCTTCTCCTTCCTCTGCCCATTCATTCTCGAGGTCCAGCGCCCAAGCTCTCACCTTCTCCGCCCAAAAAAGCACTCCAATCATGTCCGGATCCGGAGCAGGAGGAAAGTGGATGACCTCCTCCGTCAAGGAGAAGGACATCACGAAGCTCCGGGAGGCGGGGTACTTGGCCCCGGAAATCGCTCACCGACTTCCGGCCAAGGGACAGATCGTTCCCACCCCGGAGCCCCAGGAGAGGGTGGTGTTCCTCTCACACTTTGTCCGCGGGCTGGGATTCCCTCTCCACCCGTTCGTCCGCGGACTAATGTTCTGTTATGGGCTGGACTTCCATGATTTGGCCCCCAAGTCTACCCTCAACATCTCGGCATTTATTGTCATGTGTGAGGCCTTCCTTCGCATCCCACCTCACTCAGGGCTATGGCTGGAAACCTTCAATGTGAAGCCGAAGGTGGTGAGAGGCCAACAAGCAGAATGCAGAGGCGCCATGGTGGGCAACATGCCCAATGTCACCTGGCCTAAAGGCTCCTTCGTGGAGACTGTCAGAGGCTGGCAGTCGGGGTGGTTCTACAGCACCGAGTCGCGTGGCACCAACTAGGCGGTGGCTCCCGCATTCTGGTCCGGAGTCCCGATGCGAGTCACCTCCTGGCAAGAGAAGGGCCTGACCTGGTCTTCTTTGGACGAGCTGACAGCGCTCCAAATGCGTGTTTAGAGCATGATAAACAAGAGAATCAAGCTCGTCAACATGATCCAGGTGATGCTCGTTCGTCGGATCCTTCCGTGCCAACGCCGGACTTGCTATCTATGGGAGTTCGATCCGACCTAGCACTAGACACTACTGGAGCTCTTCGGCACGACACACGAAGACATCTGGAAGGTGCTCTTCAAGGCCAACGAGACGCCACCGCCCACGAACGAGGATCGTGGGCATGACTTAACTCACCTTGCTAATCCGGTAAGTTCTTTCATGTTTTCAAGGTATGCCCTTTACTGGCACACCCGAGGAAGTCATCTAAACCTCCCTATCAATTTTTTAAGGACTGGACAGAGATGGTGGACCGGATTAACTGTCCGGCTCCGCTGCCCGAAGGCCCAGATATCGCGCTTCTGACTGGTTCCGGCGCCTTATCACGCTTTTGACTGGTTCCAAAGACGCCGGAGCTCACTCCTCCGCCAAAGACGATGAGGAAGAGGAGGAAGAAGAATAAGAAATCCATTCCCCCCTGCAGGGGGGAGAAAGATGAGGACGGCCTCCACGCATCTGGAGGGCGAGGCGTCCAAGAAGGGGAAAGCTTCCCTTCCGGACAGCTCCGCAGGGGCCACCGAGAGCAGCTGGGAGTGGGTGCCCAGGGAGAAGCCCCTGGCCAAATCGTAAGTGTCAGGACACGTTCATGTATCAGAACTTTTTTACTTCATTGTTTTAATGTGCTAAATTATGCATTTGCAGTCCGGCTCGGTCCAACCTTGAGCGGTCCTATTCTTCAGAGCATTCGCTAGACCAGGCGGCGATGGACAGTAGGACCCTTCCATCGGCGTCCTCTCCCAAGGACCTGGATGGTGCCGAGGCATCGTCCCGAAGGATCCCCGCCTGAGAGAGAATCCGGAGGCCGTCAGGGAGGCGCCGGAGGGTGAAGCCTCGGCTGTCGGACGCATGGGGGAGCAAACCCCCATGGATACTGATGATGGGGGCCATATCCATCTCGCCCCCAACCGAATATAGTTCTGGAGACATATGCAACACCAGAACCAGGCCAGCCGCCCCTTTCAAAAGAAGGCGGTGCGCCTATTCCACCGGTGGCCTCTGTCCATCCAGAGGCACCAGATAATTTGCTGGAAGCGATGCAAGGCGCTTCCATTGTGGAAGAGCACCGTACCCTTATGGGTACATTGATTGAGAGGATCCAGTCCGTGAAAAGCAGACTTACCGAAGCTTGCGCTAACCTTCTAACAGGCTTTGAGGTAAGTAATGCAATTGTATAGAAAGAATGGCACAGTATAGACAGTAGCCCCTGATGCTCTGTCCGGTGTTCGGAAAGAAAAGTCAAACAGAGGATCAAATAATTTTCGCAAGAGTCTAATCTAAAATGTCTATGTGAATAAGCAGGCATCACTGCTGGCTGCGACCACTCATACTGTGGAAGTCTCTGGACTGAACCAGAATCTGGAGCGGGCCAAGGAAGAGCTCGGCTGCGTGAAGAAGCAGCTGGAGGACAGTCAAGGTATGCAGTAACCTTCTATATATTCAGGAAGGATGAATTGTTCATGCTAACTTAAAGTGCCATGGTATTTATTAGGGGCAACGACTGAAGTAGAGGCCCTCCAGAAGGTGCTGGCCAAGGCCGAGGACAATGCGGCCAAGGAACGGGCCGCACGAAAGAAGCATGAGGCCCGGGTCAGTGAGGTCCAGCAAGAGCTCTAGAACGCCGTTAAGAAGTGCGAGTCCTTGGAGCGCGACCTTAAGGATCAAGAGTCCGAACATGCCAAGGACCACCAGAGCGCACACGATGCCCAAGCCAAAGCCCAAGGCACCCTCCAGGAAAATCAAGCGGCCAAGAAGATCGCGGCGGGTAAGGCTTTTATTATGCAGAGCAGATATGTGAAGGAAAGGTTCCTCTTACTGACCCGGATTTGGAGTTCTCCAGGGGTGTTTCCGGATCTACCGCGTAGCGTGTCAGGTGCTGCGGAATTTTATCGAGCTGAAGAGGGGTGCTCTATGGAGAAGTTGTTCTGGTCGCAATACCTTGTGCCAGAACATCCAGTGCCCTTTAGCGATCAGCTGAAACAACTGGTCGAGCTGCATAGGGCGGCAGAACTAGCCATGAAGGATTTGATATTCCGGCTATGGCCTGCCAAAGCCATTCCTAGCAGCTACTTCGGACTCGTGAAGCGGCTCGCCAGTGCCTGCCCTCGGCTTGATGCCATCAACTAGTCGGTCTGCGTCGAAGGCGCGCGAATGGCCTTTGCCCGCGCCAACATGCACTGGGCGAAGTTGGATGCCACGAAGCTGATGACCGAGGGACCGCCTGCGGGCAAGGAGCACCGCACACCCCAACTGTATTTTGACAGTGCCCTGGAGGGATCCTGCCTGGTGGCAGAGCAATGTGCTAAGGATATCATATTCCCATGAATACACTCATGTTATCATGTCCTGTACTATGAAACACATCCGTTATGTAATATAATGTCTGTTATTTAAATTTTTAGCTCCTGTGCGGCCTTTTTGTTAAATATGAGAGTTGGCCAGTCGTCGGCTTCTGCCCCCACGTAGGTAGTATGGGGGTGTTCGGGATAAATCTAAGCACTCTTTATCCAAGGTTTTGGTCCTTCAAGGAGGTGTTTAGCGCAATGAACCAGGCAATCAGACTATATGGCTTTACTACTCTCACTTAGCTATAGGAGTTTGACGAGAAAAATTTAGGCGCAGCCCCTGGTGTTCGGAAGGCCGGACTTGGGGCACTATACATGCCTGATCGGATAAAAACCGATTCATCGCATAATGCGGAAAAATCGCTAAAGATTTATAACCTCTCGAACATCTGACCAGCTCTCACCGCATCATGACAGTCAGTTTTCAGCTTTCTCTACTAAGGTGCTCATCCGGAACAACCAGGACACAGTCGGAGTAGTTCTCACTTTACTACCCTAGCCGATATAGCGGAACGTAAGGTAGTAAGCACAGGAGTCGGGAAACCCAACTATTAACCAAAGACATCATTCGGAGCCGATGCATATAATGCTATAAGTTCGGGGTGCCAAACTGTACTGTAAAAGTGTTCGGACTTTATTGCCGTATTGTGGGGTATGATGAAGCCCCTGGCGAATTAAGGCGTACCAGAGTGTACGGGCGCAATTGATAAGAATATAAATAAAAAGGAAAAAAAATCAAGTAATAAGCTGACGCCGCAAATATTGGGCCGCAAATTATTTTCCATTGTAATTTGATTAATACGTCAAGGCGTATTTGTACAAGTAATGCAATAAGAAAATAGGGCTATTTGACATGCCACGACCAAGGGCGAGTTGCGTGCGGGGTTTTAAAGCAGGTATAACAATCGTTAGCAGAGACCACCTGGGGGTTCCCTTGTACGTCAAAGCTTCTTGCCTTCTTGGTGTATCCGTCCCTTGATAGGCCCGATGATCAGGTTATCAGAAAAAGCCTCGGAAAGAGAAAAACCTGAAAGTAAAAAAGAAAAAGTGAAGGTATGCGGGTCCAGGAGCGGTTGAGCTGCATTATGGACCATGGTGTAGTTGTGCCTCCGTCCATGCCCATGGTATTTTGAGTGCGTAATTATGTATATGTGGCACGAATGCTGCTGTTTGGTTGGGACTTGGACGGAGGCCTAATTGCTAGTCGACCTCTTGACGAACTAGACTGTCCTGCTGCGAAGTAGTTCGGACTCATTTGACAGTGTCCGGGAGCTTGGCCGCTGAATTGTGGTTATGCCTGAAAAGGCCGCTCTGTACTACTGCTGCAAGGGCCGCGGTGCGCTCCTCAGTACAGAGGGAACGTTCCGTGTTTCCATTGACTGTTATAACGCCGCGTGGCCCGGGCATCTTGAGCTTGAGGTAAGCATAGTGCGGCACCACATTGAATCGATCAAATGCGGTTCGTCCGAGTAGTGCGTGATAGCCACTGCAGAAGGGGACGATATCAAAGATCAACTTTTCACTTCGGAAATTATCCGGGGATCCGAAGACCACTTCCAGTGTGATTGAGCCCGTACAGCAGGACTCTACACCTGGTATGACACCTTTAAAGGTGGTTTTTGTGGGCTTGATCCTTGAGGGATCGATACCCATTTTGCACACTGCATCCTGACAGAGCAGGTTCAGGCTACTACCGACATCCATGAGGACTCGCGTAAGGTGAAATCAATCAATGATTGGGTCAAGGACCAGTGCGGTTGAGCCGCCGTGACGGATACTGGTCGGATGGTCTCTGCGATCAAAAGTTATAGGGCAGGATGACCATGGGTTGAACTTTGGGGTGACTGGCTCTATCGCGTAGACGTCCCTGAGTGCGCGCTTGTGCTCCCTCTTAGGGATATGGATAGGGTATATCATGTTCACTATTTTGACTTGGGGGGGGGATTTGTTCTGTCCCGCTGTGTTCGGTGGCCCGGGTTCCTCGTCATCGTCCTTGCTTTGCGATCCCTTCTCCTTGTTCTCGAAGTTTAACTTGCTGTCTATAACACCCACGATGCGGCTATATCTCCCACGTGTCGAAGCACGACTTAGAGGCATAACCGCATTGTGGTTTTGTCGCAAGAAGGGTCATCTTCACACAATCCCATGTAATGAATAAGAATGGGATAAAGAGTTGGCTTACAATCGCCACTTGACTCAATGAACATATAATTCATACATCATTCAGAGCACACACATAGTCGGACTACGGACGAAGCCAAAAGAAAAGAAGTAACCCAACTGCTAGATCCCCATCGTCCCAACTAGGCTCACTACTTATCAATATGAAATGAAACATAGCAACAACCAAGATCTTTGTTGAGCTCCCATCTAAGCTCGGTTGCATCACCTGCACTGGTATCATCGGCACCTGCAACTATTGTGATAATATCTGGTGAGTCACGAGGACTCAGCAATCTCAAAACCCACGAGATCAAGACTATTTAAGTTTATGGGTAGGAAGTGGTAATGAGGTGGATTTTCAGCAAGCACTAAGCAAATATGGTGGCTAACATACGCAAATAAGAGCAAGAAGAGAAGCAACGGAATGGTTGAGAAGCTAGAAGTGATCAAGAAGTGATCCTGAAACTACTTACACACAATCATAACACAAAGACCGTGTTCACTTCCCGGACTCCGCCGAAAAGAGACCATCACGGCTACACACGCGGTTGATGCATTTTAATTAAGTCAAGTGTCAAGTTCTCTACAACCTGATATTAATAAATTCTCATCTACCATACAACCGTGGGCACGGCTCTCAAAAGTTTATACCCTGCAGGGGTGCCCCAACTTAGCCCATCACAAGATCTCACGATCAATGAAGGATATTCCTTGTCCCAGGAAGACCCGCTCAGTCTCGGAATCCCAGTTACAAGACATTTTGACAATGGTAAAACAAGACCAGCAAGACCACCCGACTGTGCCGACAAATCCCGATAGGAGCTGCACATATCTTGTTCTCAGGGCACAACGGATGAGCAATCCGTACAACTAAAACCAGACCTCAAGTTTCCCTAAGGGGGCGCCGCAAAGGGCTCTACTTTGGACCAACACTCAGAGGAGCACTAGCCCGGGGGGATTAAAATAAAGATGACCCTTCAGTCTGCAAAACCCAAGGGAAAAAGGCTTAGGTGGCAAATGTTAAAACCAATGTTGGGCCTTGCTGGAGGAGTTTTATTCAAAGCGAACTGTCAAGGGGGTCCCATAAATCACCCAACCGCGTAAAGAACGCAAAATCAAGGAACATAACAAGGGTATGCGGAAACTTGGGCAGCAAGAGTGGAACAAAACACCAGGCATAAGGCCGAGCCTTCCACCCTTTACCAAATATATGATGGATTAATTAAATAAGAGATATTGTGATATCCCAACATAATCCTATCCATCATGGAGCAATCTTCGACTTCACCTGCAACTAACAACGCTATAGGAGGGGCTGAGCAAAGTGGTATCATAGCCAAGCAACGGTTTGCTAGGAAGGGTGAAAAAGGTTAGAGGATTACATGGCAATTTTGGGAGGCTTGACAGACAAGTGATAGGTAGCGCAGCATAGCGATAGAACGAAGCAACTAGCAAGCAAAGATAGAAGTGATATCAAGGGTAATGGTAATCTTTCCTGAAATCCCGCAAGGAAGAAGAACGAGTCCATGAACAAGACAAACGGACTTAGTCGAACGAATCCTCACAACTCCGGAACGAAACCGAAGCTAACGAGAGAAGCAAACCGGAAAGAAGCATACAACATGGTAAACACACAAGCATAATCATGGCATGATGCACAATAAAGTATGATGCATGTCCGGTTTAAAGAGGCATGGCATGGCAAAGTGCAACAAACAATACTACAAATTAAGTGGAGCTCAATATGCGGCGAGTTGCATATTGATGGAACACCACATCAATTATTTAGTTTCTCTCTCGGTTATGTACCCAACAATATTGAATGTTATTTAGGGAAGTTTAAATGAGGCCGGAAACACAAACAACAATTCCGGAAAATCCCCATGTTATTTAGCAATTTAACGCAAACAACAATTTTGAACATTTTAATTGTTGTTATCATGATGCGGATGACATATGCAAGTTATATGCAATTTTATGAAAACGTTGACATGAGCATGTTATGAAGCATTTGTCACCGTGGCGGAACGAAAGGGGTGCCACGGCAACTACAACGGAAATGGTGCCACAGCAACATTCCGATGATCCGACAACTCATTCAGATACCGGTGCAAAAGAGCAAGTGTGCGGATGTGCGGAACATGCAAAAGATGGTGGGGTGATCCCGGTTACCGGGTTCCCACAGGTCGATAGCATGATAAACGAGGAGGAACATGCATGAAGAAAACGGGCACGGTGCAAACATACGGTTCATCTCAGACAACATGCATTCGTACACGGGGGGTCGTCTCGTCATTATACCTTTGAAGCATGCGTTTTGGGGCGGATCGAGTTCGAAGCGGCATAGAGGAAGTAGATGTTCTCGGGACGGTCATAGTGGAAGTAGTGGTACACGGCAACAGTAGTGGAAATAGTGGTACATGCGGCAGTAGTGGAAGTAGACGTTCACGGGTCGTCATGGGAAGTAGTTGAACAGGGCATCGGTAGTGTTACACCATTGGAGACATACACGTTCCGTAGATGAACTTGGCGTAAGCGTGCGGTAGTCGAACTTGGCGCTCGTGGTACACGGGTCTTCGGGCGACGGTAGTGCAAGGCGGCCTTAATAGTCTTGGCAGAAAACATAGCATGCACAAGAGGCGGACGACTCCATGCCATCCATAGCTGTGCGGATCTGGGCCACGAGGTGAGGCCGAAGGAGCTGGCAAAGGCGTCTGGTCAACACTCTCGAGAACGAGCATTGCTGCTTGACCTCTAGGCGCGCGGGACATGCAAGGGAAGCGGCAAGCGTCGTGCTCGTTCCCGAGAAGAGGACGACAGAGAGGGACTTGGCGCGGGGCGGCTGGAACGAATGGATCTATGGTCGAGGACGGGGTATAGCGGCGAGGCGACAAGGACGGGATCCAGTGACATGCGGCTCTAGCAGGTCGATGCAGGGGCGCGGGAAGCAGCTTCCGGCGCGGGGGCGCTCGATGCAGGGGCCGGAACCTGCCGGCAAGGTGGGTGAAGCAGGGCATGACGCAGGGAGGCGTCGGGGCGAGGTGCAGGCACGATAGGAGGAGGGCGGTCTCAGGCGAGGCTTCACGCTGGCAATGGGGGACGTGCTGCAGTGCAACCACGTTGGAGAAGGAGACCAGCTTGGTTGTGGCGCGGGCAGCGACGCGTGTGTGGTGGTGAAGGTGTAGCCACGGCGGAGGAGCTATGGGGAAGAGAAGGAGGCGCCCGGCAGCGACGAGCCAAAGGACGGTGGGACGAGGGAGCTCCTCTCCCTGGCGCGAGGAGGGAGACGAGTGGAGGGGAAAGGGGATCGAGTTGGGGCTCACCCTGGCGGCGCAAGTGAGGGGCATTGGGAGAAATGGGGATTGAGACCGAGTGTAGGGATCGCTAGGGTTAAGGGGGCGCGGCTGGGACTTGGACCAAAAGGACTGTGGCGAAGCAGGCCGGCCTGGCTGCTGGGCTCTCTCTCACTCTAAAAATAAAAAAATAAAAACAAAACAGAGACGAGAAAGAAAAGAAAGAGAGGTTAGGGGTGGAGCTTGAGTAGGAGGGTATTTTTCCCGGACTCATAAAAATTGAGCTTGATCCAAGAAAAATAGAAAAGAGGCACGGATGCAAGATTAAAATTCAAACTCCTTTGAATATCATTCAAATGGGTTTGAATTGGGACTAGGTTTGGTGTGGTAAAAAATGTTGAGATTTAAGGAGGAGCCTCAAAAAGAAGCGAAAAGAATTATAGGCAGGGTTACGAGTCAAAACTCGAAGAAGGAAAGGCCGAGGGATTTAACATGCACGTGTATTGGGGGTAAATTCCAAATTAATGGAATATAATAATAGGTCCATAAATATTAGGAGGATATGTTATAAATAGAAATCACCATGTGAATTCCCTCGATTTAAATAGATCAAAAGATCTATGCAATTTATTTAGTTGAGGTTTTAAAAATTAAATGACATGCTGGCTGACATGGTGCAATGCAAAAATAAATAGAGCAAGCACAAATAAAAAAACACATAGAGGTCACAAAAAGATGGAAGTCTTCTGGATTGTCTGTCTTGGGGCTTCACAACACTCCTCCACATACAAGAGATCTCGTCCCGAGATCAAGGATGGCGCCGGAGAGAAGCAGAAGAGAAATAGGGAAGACAAAGTTGCTTCTTTGACAAATGAGTGAAACCAATGAACCTTGAGAGGTTGAAAACTTGAAAGAATAACACAATAGAGTTGAACAAAATTGAGAGCATTCCAGTAGAAAAGAGAAACAAGGAACACCATGTTAATGTTGGAGGTTGCAAAGCTGTGAATGGCAAGCACAATGAACAAGAAGGAATTGAAACCACTCTGGTTGAAACGAGATAAGAATGAATAAGAATGATATAATTTTGGCAGCACTCTGACTATAAATGGAAGGAATTGAACATGAACTTGAGAAGATGGGATGATACTTGATGAAATCAACAACACACTGCCTCCGGAACTATTGAAAGAATGGCACAAGGGGTAAGAAGGATTTCAAACAGCAATCCGGTTCAAAAGAGAGGCAAAACTTGATAAGATGAAAAGAACTTGAAAAAAGGACATGCCACTCTGGTTAAATGGATAAGCACAAAAAGGACACGATCCTCACAATTCGAGATGATAGAGTGAAAGCAGCAACATCACAATGCCTCTAGTAGAAATGAAAGAACGAGAAGAAAACAACATGTTCTACCTCAAATGAATTTGAGAGAGCATCCTTAAGAAGAAGGATTGAACATAGTTGTTGAAAAATCAACAATGAAATGATATACTCCTTGTGGACTTATGAAAACATCTCAATAATTTGAAGTGAGCTTCTGCCACCAACGAAAAACAAATAATTAGAATTGAGAGCCACGAAAGAGAGAAAGCTTCTTCCACTGAGGTGATAAAGAGATAACTTGGATCATTGATAAGCACCACAATTAGCAACATTCCTTAGGGAATAATTTAAGTGAAATATGACACAAGATAACTCCAACAACGAGGTTGATGGTTGAAAAGATATCTTGAACAAAGAGAAAATGATGGATTTAAATATGTCACTCTTGAAAACTTGTGAATCATGAAACGCGAAGGGAATTATCAAGAATGACATAACACCATCTCAAAAGATAAGATAGAGAGAATTGCACTTCGGAATGCAAGATGAAGAATACTTGAACTCCCCAAAACAAAACATGTGTTGAACACCATGTTTATCTTTGAGTATAGCTTGGCGGATCATAACTTCGAGAGAAATATTGAAGAACAATTTAAGAATGAAAAGAATCCTTGACGAACCACCATGTAGAGCCTCCATGGAGAACTCCGGTAATAAAAGGATGATAGAAAGAAAGAGAAGTTGAAAACACAAGGTGAAGCCTTGCGATGATTTAGAAGAAGCTTCGTGGTGAGATGATGCCGAAAACTTGGAACTCCAGAAAACAAAAGATGAAGAACTAGAACCGAGGATGTGATATGATGAACAACTCCGGAAAGAAGAAATTAATCACTTGGATGAAACAAGAATAAGAATTATGTTATGCATATCCTTCACCAATTTAAATTGGTGAGAAGCATTGGATTTGCATACTACTTATTCACGTTGAAAATGATTAAAGAGAGATATAGCGCGAACTTGAGAAGGTATTGATGGAACCACCGGTGGAATTGAAATAACGAAAGAACGAATGAATTGATACGATAACGAAGGAAGAGAAATCTTGAACGAACCACCGTAAGAATTGAAAATGAGAGTAGCAAAGGTACAATTCATCGGGAAGAATTGGAAAACGAATGAAGATACTTGAGGGGATTTATATACCTAAGAACGAAGAGATCATGAACTGATTAGAGGATATTTGAACGATGCGCCGGTAAGATTTGGACATGATGGCCTTCGGAAAATCCCCATGTTATTTGGAAACACAAACAAAAATTCCGGAAAATCCCCATGTTATTTAGAAATTTAACGCAAACAACAATTTTAAACATTTTAATTGTTGTTATCATGATGCGGGTGACATATGCAAGTTATATGCAATTTTATGAAAACGTTGGCACGAGCATGTTATGAAGCATTTGTCACCATGGCGGAACGAAAGGAGTGCCACGGCAACTACAACGGAAATGGTTCCACGG
Source organism: Triticum timopheevii (assembly GCA_963921465.1). Classification (NCBI taxonomy): domain Eukaryota; kingdom Viridiplantae; phylum Streptophyta; class Magnoliopsida; order Poales; family Poaceae; genus Triticum; species Triticum timopheevii. The sequence continues at coordinate 336,454,976 of OY997268.1, forward strand.
CAACATTCCGATGATCCGACAACTCATTGAGATACCGGTGCAAAAGAGCAAGTGTGCGGATGTGCGAAACATGCAAAAGATGGTGGGGTGATCCCGGTTACCAGGATCCCACGGGTCGATGGCATGGCAAACGAGGAGGAACATGCATGAAGCAAATGGGCACGATGCAAACATACGGTTCATCTCAAACAACATGCATTCGTACACGGGCGTTCGTCTCATCATTATACCTTTGAAGCGTGCATTTTGGGGCGGATCGAGTTTGAAGTGGCGTAGAGGAAGTAGACGTTCTCGGGACGGTCGTAGTGGAAGTAGTGGTACACGGCGACGGTAGTGGAAGTAGTGGTACATGCGGCGGTAGTGGAAGTAGACGTTCACGGGTTGTCGTGGGAAGTAGTCGAACACGGCGTCGGTAGTGGTACACCATTGGAGACATACACGTTCCGTAGATGAACTTGGCGTAACTGTGTGGTAGTCAAACTTGGCGCTCGTGGTACACGGGTCTTCGGGTGACGGTAGTGCAAGGCGGCCTTACTAGTCTTGGTAGAAAACATAGCGTGCACAGGAGGCGGACGGCTCCATGTCATCCATGGCTGTGTGGATCTGGGCCACGAGGTGAGGCCGAAGGAGCTGGCAATGGAGGCTGGTCAACGCTCTCAAAAACGAGCGTTGCTGCTTGACCTCCAGGCGTGCGAGACACGCAAGGGAAGCGGCGAGCGTCGTGCTCGTTCCTGAGCAGAGGACGGCGGAGAGGGACTTCGCGCGGGCCGGCTGGAACGAATGGATCTAGGGTCGAGGACGGGGTACATCGGCGAGGCGACAAGGATGGGATCCGGCGACATGCGGCTCTGGTAGGTCGATGCAGGGGCGCGGGAAGCAGCTTCCGGCGCGGGGGCGCTCGATGCAGGGGCCGGAACCTGCCGGCAAGGTGGGTGAAGTAGGGCATGACACAGGGAGGCACATGGGCAAGGTGTGGGCGCAATAGGAGGAGGGCGGTCTCAGGCGAGGCTTCACGCCGGCAATGGGGGACGCGCTGCAGCGCAACCACGTCAGAGCAGGAGACCAGCTTGGTCGTGGCGCGGGCAGCAACGCGTGTGTGGTGGTGAAGGTGCAATCACGACGGAGGAGCTACGGGGAGGAGAAGGAGGCGCCTGACAGTGAAGAGCCTAAGGACGACGGGGACGAGGGAGCTCCTCTCCCTAGCGCGAGGAGGGAGATGAGTGGAGGGGAAAGGGGATCGAGCCGGGGCTCACCCTGGCGGTGCAAGTGAGGGGCATTGAGGGAGTCCTGGATTAGGGGGCGTCCGGATGGCCGGACTATAGCCTTTGGCCGGACTCCTGGACTATGAAGATACAGGATTGAAGACTTCGTCCTGTGTTCGGATGGGACTTTCCTTGGCGTGGAAGGCAAGCTTGGCGATACGGATATGTAGATCTCCTACCATTGTAACCGACTCTGTGTAACCCTAACCCTCTTCGGTGCCTATATAAACCGGAGGGTTTTAGTCCGTAGGACGAACAACAATCATACCATAGGCTAGCTTCTAGGGTTTAGCCTCTCTGATCTCGTGGTAGATCTACTCTTGTACTACCCATATCATCAATATCAATCAAGCAGAAGTAGGATTTTACCTCCATCGAGAGGGCCCGAACCTGGGTAAAAACATCGTGTCCCTTGTCTCCTGTTACCATCCGCCTAGACGCACAGTTCGGGACCCCCTACCCGAGATCCACCGGTTTTGACACCGACATTGGTGCTTTCATTGAGAGTTCCTCTGTGTCGTCATCTTTAGGCCCGATGGCTCCTCTGATCATCAACAATGATGCGGTCCAGGGTGAGACTTCTCTCCCCGGACAGATCTTCGTATTTGACGGCTTTGCACTGCGGGCCAATTCGCTTGGCCATCTGGAGCAGATTGAAAGCTACGCCCCTGGCCATCAGGTCGGATTTCGAAGATTGAACTGTACGGCTGACGTCCGCGGAGACTGGATCTTCGACGGGTTCGAGCCACAGCCAAGCGCGCCGCACTGTCACGATGGGCATGATCTAGCTCTGCCACCGGAGAGTGCCCTGGAGGCTGCACCAGTGTCTGCTCCGACCCTTAGCTCGGACCCGACTGCGCCAATCGAGGACGGGTGGATGGACACCGCCTCGAGGGCTGCGATCTCTACGGTGATTAAGCCGAACACCATCCCTGTCCTTTGCGAAGCTTGTAACTCCAAGGTGCCGGACTCCTCTCCAGACTCCGAACCTTCCACGCTCCTGCCAATCGAATCCGATCGGGCGCCGATCATGGAGTTCACCACGTTCACCACCGCAGACATCTTTCAGCACTCGCCCTTTGGCGACATCCTAAATTTACTATAGTCTCTCTTTATCAGGAGAGCCCTGGCCGGATTATGGTCAGCAAGGTTGGGATGCAGACGACGAAGAAATTCAAAGCCCACCCACCACCCACTTCGTAGCCACTGTTGAAAGTTTAAACGACGAGCTCGATTTTGACTCCGAAGTCATCGACGGTATGGACGACGATGTAGGACATAAGAATGAACCAGTACCTATAAGGCACTGGGCAGCCACCTCATCTCACGATGTATACATGGTGGACACACCTAAAGGAAGCGATGACGAGGAACAACGAGACGCCACGAGGGATCATCCCCTCGAAAAGCAGTCAAAACGGCGACGTAAGCGCCGCTCAAAGTCCCGCCTCGACAAAGACAGCAGCCATACAGACCCAGCCATAGAGCAGGGCGAACTGGTGGACGACGAACATGCTATTGAGCAACCGTCCGAACAGGACAATATGGATAAACAATCCGTCCCCGACAAAGATAACAGTCTGGACGATCTCACGCCGGACAAGTTGCTGGAGCAGAAGAACCTCCACAAAAGGCTCGTCGCCACTGTGCGTAGCCTGAAAAAGCAGAAGCGGAAGCTCAAAACAGCGGAAGATGTGCTCAGAATCAGATGGAGCAAAGTACTCAACACCGCAGGCAAATACGGCGATAGTCGCCGAACAAATAGCTACCCAAAGCGAAAACTACTTCCCGAATTTGATGAGGAGGCCGTAGAGCCCCCGCAATCAAATAACAAAGAGACAACCCAGTCGGATAGACGACCCAGTGGCAAACATAGAGCGGCAAACGGCGCCGCACACAAGCCGGCATGCGATCCGCAAACGGATTTGCATCAAAAAGATGGCCCAGTTAGATCTATCTACGGGCCAAGAAAGGAAGCTCTAGTAAGCAATGCAACACATCAAATATCCGAATATTATGGTACACCCAAATATAGGGGTGCCGCACCCCCCTATGTTTCACCGATGAGGTCCTGGATTATGAATTTCCAGCGGGATTCAAGCCCATAAACATAGAGGCGTACGACGGAACAACAGACCCTGGAGTCTGGATTGAGGATTACATCCTCCACATACACATGGCTAGAGGAGATGACCTCCACGCCATAAAATACTTACCCCTCAAGCTCAAAGGGGCAGCCCGGCATTGGCTCAAAAGCCTCCCCGAAAACACCATTGGAAGTTGGGAAGAGCTCGAGGATGCTTTTCGGGCAAATTTTCAAGGGACCTATGTCCGACCTCCGGATGCAGACGATTTAAGTCACATAACTCAACAACCTGGAGAGTCAGCCCGAAAATTCTGGAACAGATTCCTTACCAAAAAGAACCAAATAGTTGACTGTCCGGACGCCGAAGCCTTAGCAGCTTTCAAACATAACGTCCGAGACGAATGGCTCGCTAGACACCTCGGCCAAGAAAAGCCAAGAACAATGGCCGCATTAACAAGCCTCATGACCCGCTTTTGCGCGGGAGAGGATAGCTGGCTGGCAAGATGCAGTACCAGTGACCCAAGTACATCCGAAGTCAGGGATGGAAACGGGAAACCGTGACGCAACAAGGACCAGCGCCGGACCAAGGGAAATAGCCCGAAGAGCATGGCAGTAACCGCCGGATTCAAAAGCTCTCGTCAGAATCATAAAAAACTACCCCTTAAGGATAATAGGGATGAGCTATCTAACTTAAGCAAAATCTTGGACAAGATATGCCAAATCCACAGTACTCCCGGGAAGCCTGCAAACCATACCCACAGATATTGTTGGGTCTTCAAGTAGTCCGGCAAACTGAACGCCGAACACAAGGGGCTCAACACACCAAGGGAGGACGATAATGACCCCACAAGCAGAGCACCGGAAAACAAAATAATTTCCCACAAGAAGTCAAGTCAGTTAACTCACTTCACGTGAAAAAAGGGAAAAATAGAGCGGCGCCCATAGAGGTACGCACCATACGGCCTATCCCAGAGGAGTCCCGCCACTGGTTGTTAAAACCAATCACCTTCGACCATCAGGATTACTCTAGAAGTATCCGGAATGCAGGATGGACTGCCTTGGTATTAGATCCGATAATCGACGAACTCCAATTTATACAAGTCTTAATGGACGGCAGCAGTGATCTAAACCTGCTATATCAGGAAACAATCTGCAAAATGGGGATAGACCCAACCAAAATTCGCCATAGCAACACTTCCTTTCAAGGGGTAATGCCAGGCCCATATCCCCATTGTACGGGCTCTCTACTGCTAGAAGTTGTGTTCGGCTCACCCGACAACTTCCACCGCGAAAAGTTAACCTTCCACCTCACCCCATTTACAAGTAGCTACCAAGCACTACTGGGACGCGAGGCTTTCGCCCGCTTTAACACAATACCGCATTATGCATCCCTTACACTTAAAATGCCCGGTCTGCGAGGCATCATCTCCTTTAAGGGAAATATTGAGTGTTCCTCGAGCGCGGAAGATTGTGTGTCTGCCTTGACAGCCAAACACTAAACCGGCTTCACTAATCAAAGCACCTAAACAGGTCGTCCAGACCCCGGACACGGTTAGACGAGTCCGGCGTAAACATACAAGGGCTTACTAGCCGCACACCCCCGCACTAGGGGCTCCGCGCATGTACAACAAGAGACACTAAAGCTCAATTTTATTCATTTTTTGAATTGTACTTTGTTTATTTAGTATAACGTACATTTTCGCATGATCTTTTTTCAACTAAGTTCCTCTCTTTTACAGATGAACACCATGCTACACCCGTCCAGGATACGGCACAACACCCTGCGTAAACCTTTTTTACTGTCTCTTGTTGATAGACATCCCCCGGTTCCTTGCTATAACCGAGGAGGAGGCTGGCGTTTTGGCATGGGCCACATCAGAATTTTGCTCGTACCTGGACACCAGGGGCTTCTACCAAGGGCGTTGTTCGGCCCGTTTTCATAAAGACCGAATACCTTAGGGAGTGTTCGGCGTCTCAAGTTAGGCCTTATATGCATCAGCTCCGAATCATGTATTTGGTCAAATGTTGGGTTTGCCCGGCTCCTGTGTTTTGCTGCCTTACGTTCCGCTCTATCGGCTAACGCGGCACCAGGAGAACTACTGCGATTGTGCCCCGGTTTGGCCAGGCGAGCACCTCAGTAGAGATAGCCGAAAACTGACTGTCATGATATAGCGTGAGACTGGTCAACCACTCGATGACCCGCCGGAATCTATAGGATTCCTCCGCATTGACGAAGGGCTGTTTCCCGGTCAGGCACATACGCGCCCCGAATTTGGGTGAGCACGGTGCCCCTAGGGGCTATATAGTAGCCCCACTGTCAAACTCCTATGGCTAAGTGAAAGTGATAAAGCATTATAGTCCGGTTGCCTAGTTTGCTGCGCTACCACCTCCTTTATAGGACCAAGACGTTGGATCAAGTGTGAAAATGCGCCTTTTGCAAAACCCCCCGCATTATATGCGTGGGGGCTGAAGCCAAAGACTGCCATCTTTCAGGTTTTATATACATATACATTTGCAAAACCCCCCGAGGCACAAGTATAAAAAGCTTTTATATTCCATCGATACATTGTTTCACAATAAATACATGTTATTCGAACATAATATCCTTCGAGCACTGCGTCTCTATTAAACGAGCGCCATGCAGAACTTCCTAAAAATAGTGCTCGACAGTTACTTGGCTTCTGTCCGAATCTTGGGATGCAACATCGGTGGCCTTTATCTCCGCCCAGTATGTCTTGACACGGGCAAGAGCCATCCGCGCACCCTCTATGCATGCTGACCGCCTCATTGCATGGATATGCGGCACCGCACCAAGTAACTTCTGCACCAAGCCAAATAACTTTTCAGCTCGGGCCTTTTCAGCCACAACAGACTCACGACATCCTTCATGGCAAGTCCGGATAACCTATTCAGCTCCGCCCATTCGGCCAAGCGATCGGTTAATGGAAGAGGGCGCTCTGGATTATGGAACTGCGACCAAAAAACCTTTTCCATTTCGTGATCCTTTTGATCTAGGAAGTGTTTGGCTACGTCCGCGGCACTTGCTGCCAAGTCCAGATAAGCATCCTCCACACTCCACAGCCGGTCCAACTGAGCATATTTAGGATCCATGAACTTCCTCTGCAGCAGGAAGGGCCTTCCAGCCGCGATATCTTCGGCCTGACGTAGCTCCTCCTTCATAGCTCTCATCGCAAAGCGAGCATCCTTCGCCTCGGTAGCGGCCTTCTTCAGGTCCTCTTGCACCGCTCGATCTTCCTTTTCAAGAAGCTTGTAGTGGTCGGCAGCATTCTTCAACTTCACGGCCATCTCGGCCATTTCCTTCTTGCTTCGGCAATGAGCAGCCTGTTCGGCTTTTAGCTCCTCGACCGCCTTCAAGGCACCCGCATCACTCTTTCTGGCCCGCTCCTTGGCTCGGGCGAGCTGTGCTCGAAGGCTCTCCATGGCAGCGGCACCATCTGCATCAAGCATACATGTTGTAAGGCAGGGGCGTCAAGCTCCCTTACCAGGTGTCCGTGGAGAAATTGCATACCTTGTGACTCGTCAAGCCGCTTATTGACAAGCGCGATGTCGGCATCCGCCATGTCAAATTGCCACTTTAGTTTGGCAAATTCATCAGTCCGGCTAGCCACCGGACCCTTCGCCACCTACATAGGAAGGGCAACATATTATACTTGGGATTATGATCCTCGGTGCGCTGTCATTTCTGACAACACACCGAGCCTCAGGGGCTACTATCTACATAGGGCGCATCTTATATGCGGAACTGTCAGAAGGTACATCATTTTGTGTACCTCAAAACCTGTCAGTAAACTTCTGACGGCTTCGTGCAAACCGCTCTCAGCGGATGAAATCCTTTCAATCACCATACCCATTAACGCACGTTGATCTTCTGAGATAGACGCTCGCCCGAGTAGATCCTTCAGCTCCTCCGACCATACACCAGGTGGTGCCGGACTCGTCCGATGGCCTTTTTCGATGGCCGGTCGCAAAGAGCTTTGAGGGGACATACGACTGCCTTCCGGCTCTGCCGGACTCTGAGAAACCCTCTGCGACGACACCTCAGGGTCGCCCGCCTCGCAAGACAGTACGGCAGGGGGAGGCGTTTCGCTCTCTATCATCTCCAGACGAAGATCCCCCGAAGATGAGCTCTGCTTAGAAGGGCTGAGATCCGAACTACAAGGTAAAGTTTCGGTTATCTTCATCAGAAATAAGGCAGGGATATCCTTTATCTTAACTCCCCTTTTTACTTACGGCTCGGTGGAGGGCTGATCCCCTTGGGGGCACAATGCGGCCGAGGCATCTCTCGGCGCAGGACCCTCTGACGAAGATTTCTTCGCCTGCTTTGAGACCATGGTCTCCGGGTCTTCAAAGGCGGTCCTCTTCTTCGCTTGGAGGGAGGGATTCTCGATCCCCCCTTTCCTGACAGCCTCCTTCGCGGAGGCGGTAGCTTCCTTGTTCCCCCCTTCACCTTCTTCCTAAGGCGCAACCTCCAGCATCCTGGTTAACACGGGATCCGGCGTGGTCTCAGGGAGGGGGGCCGGACACCTGATTAACTTTGCTTTCGCTATCCACTCGTGTTCAAGGGACAGCTCTTTTGAGGGCAAATTCATGATAAATATGGGATAGCATGTCCGGGTACGGGGCTACTTACTCGAGTATCCGGGCGATTGCAGTTCAGACCTGCGTCCTCGGTCAAGTCCGGACACATCGCTTGTAATCCGAAGAAAAGCTTGTACATCTCCACGGGCGTCGCGCCCATAAAATGTTGGAGAGCTCGTGGTCCCTCCGGGTTAAATTCCTACAGGCGGAGGGGGCGACGTTTGCAGGGCAGGGTGCGACGAATCAGCATGACCTGCGCTACTACGACCAGAGTGATCTCTCTCTCTAGGAGATCCTGAATGCGGCCCTGCAACAAGGGCACGTCCTTGGACGGCCACCAGTCAAGTCCTTTATTAAGCCATGACGCCAGCCGCGGTGGAGGACCGAACAAAAGGCAGGTGGCGCCACCCATTTGGTGCCCCTGGGAGCTGTGATATAAAACCACTCTTGTTGCCATAGGCTGAGCTCCTCCTGAAAATAGCCCTCGGGCCACAGAGCATCAGCATTTTTGCTTATAACAGCCCCTCCGCCCTCTGCCTGCTGCCCCTTGATCATCTTCAGCTCCACCTTGAAGGTCTTGAGCCGCAATCCGAAGTGAGGGGTAATGCGGAGGAAGGCTTTGCATACGACAATGAACGATGAGATGTGGAGGATGGACTGCGGATCCAAGTCATGAAATTCCAACCCATAGTAAAACATGAGCCCCCTCACGAAGGGGTCCGTCGGGAAGCCTAGTCCCCGAAGGAAGTGAGACGCGAACAACACGCTTTCACCAGTCTTGAGAGTGGGAATAACCTACCCTTGGGTAGGCAACCTATGCGAAATTTTGCCGGTTAAATACCTGGCATCTCTTAGCTTTAGCACGTCTTCTTCCGTAATGGAGGAAGGCATCCACTGGCCTTGCAGGTCGGAGCCAGACATCATCGAAGGTCCGAAGCGCCTGAATCTGGAGCTTTGGATGTTGGAACTCGAGGCGAGGAGCGGATTCGATTGAGATTGAAAGAAGGGAGTGGAGCCTTGGTCTCTTTATAAAGAGGTTGAATACCAAGAGCCTCCCCCGTGACCATTTGGGACTCGCCTTCGATAGAGGAGACGTGCCAACGGGCACGGTTGGGTTACCCACGCCCGTATTGATGAGAATCCCGGAATAAGGGGACATGATCTCTGCTTTGTCAAGACGTGCCAAGGAAACTGCCTCGCTAAACGTGCTGAGGAGGGACAGTAAAAATGATTCGAATAAAGGCTTGGCCGTGGTGTGATGCCATGCCACGGAATACGTCAGCAGATTGAAGTTGTGTAAATATTATCTCTCTACGGTGGTATGTGGAACTTATTTTGCAGAGCCGGACACTATCCTTGTGTTCAAAATCTTCTATGAAGTATTCGGAAGAGGAACCCGCCTTGCAATGCCGAAGACAATATACGCGTCGGACTCATCGTCATTGAAGCCTGGTTCAGGGGCTACTGATGGAGTCCTGGATTAGGGGGTGTCCGGATGGCCGGACTATAGCCTTTGGCCGGACTCCTAGACTATGAAGATACAAGATTGAAGACTTCGTCCCGTGTCCGGATGGGACTTTCCTTGGCGTGGAAGGCAAGCTTGGCGATACGGATATGTAGATCTCCTACCAGTGTAACCGACTCTGTGTAACCCTAACCCTCTTCGGTGCCTATATAAACCAGAGGGTTTTAGTCCATAGGACGTACAACAATCATACCATATACTAGCTTCTAGGGTTTATCCTCTCTGATCTCGTGGTAGATCTACTCTTGTACTACCCATATCATCAATATCAATCAAGAAGGAGTAGGGTTTTACCTCCATCGAGAGGGCCCGAACCTGGGTAAAAACATCGTGTCCCTTGTCTCCTGTTACCATCCGCCTAGACGCACAGTTCGGGACCCCCTATCCGAGATCCGCCGGTTTTGACACCGACAGTCATCGGGAGAGATGGGGATTGAGAGCAAGTGGAGGGATCGCTAGGGTTAAGGTGGCACGGCTGGGCCTTGGGCCAAAAGGACTGCGGGGAAGCAGGCCGGCCTGGCTGCTGGGCTCTCCCTCACTCTAAAAATAAAAAAATAAAAACAAAACAGAGATGAGAAAGAAAAGAAAGAGAGGTTAGGGGTGAAGCTTGAGCAGGAGGGTATTTTTCTCGGACTTATAAAAATGAGCTTGATCCAAGAAAAATAGAAAAGAGGCACGGATGCAAGATTTAAATTCAAACTCCTTTGAATATCATTCAAATGTGTTTGAATTGGGACTAGGTTTGGTCTGGTCAAAAATGTTGAGATTTAAGGAGGAGCCTCAAAAAAAGGGAAAAGAATTATAGGGAGGGTTACGAGTCAAAACTTGAAGAAGGAAAGGCCAAGGGATTTAACATGCACGTGTATTGGGGGTGAATTCCAAATTAATGGAATATAATAATAGCTCCATAAATATTAGGAGGATATGTTATAAAGAGAAATCACCATGTGAATTCCCTCGATTTAAATAGATCAAAAGTTTTAAAAATTAGGAGGATATGTTATAAAGAGAAATCACCATAAAGTTGAGGTTTTAAAAATTAAATGACATGCTGGCATGATGACATGATGCAATGCAAAAATAAATAGAGCAAGCACAAATAAAAAAACACACAGAGGTCACAAAAATATGGAAGTCTTCTGGATCTTCGGTCTTGGGGCGTCACACCGGCCTATTTAAAAACTCAACACTCTGTGTTGGTATGGTTTGCTGGTTTATCAGGAGTGTCATGGATTTGGCATGGTCGATCTAGTATGTGGTCCAAACTGGACGGGCCCAGATTATTTCTTTTATACGGCTTCTTCTACTGACCGGATTTAGATCCACTGAATCAGGCATTGACTGTCGTGTCTTCGGCGTTGTCGCCATTGTTTTGATGCTTGTGTTTGTTGCATTGGGGCTTGCCGTTGCTGTATCTGGCTTTAGAAGTGCCAGGTTCCCCTGTGTTATTATTGCTACGGGCTAGGCAACTATCTTTGCCTGCAAAGAAGCGGGTCATGAGTGCCGTGAGGGCCGCCATGGACTTCGGTTTTCTTGGCCGAGGTGTCGGGCGTGCCATTCATCACGGAAGCTATGTTTAAAGGTCGCTAGGGCTTCAGCGTCCGGACAGTCGATGATCTGGTTCTTTTTAGTTAAGAACCTAGTATAGAATTTCCTGGTTGACTCTCCGGGCTGTTGAACTATGTGAGTTAGTCGTCAGCATCCGGAGGTCGGACGTATGTGCCTTGAAAGTTGTCGAGGAAGGCATCCTCCAAGTCCTCCCAACTACCAATGGAGTTTTCAGGCAGATTGTTCAACCAGTACCTGGCAAGTCTCTTGAGTTTGAGCGGGAGGTATTTGATGGCATGAAGATCATCACCACGGGCCATGTTAATATGGAGAAGAAAATCCTCAATCCATACTGCAGGGTCTGTTGAGCCATCATACAATTCGATGTTCACGGGTTTAAACCCTTCTGGGAATTCATGTTTCGTTACTTCGTTAGTGAAGCAAAGGGGGTGTGCGGCGCCTCTATATCGGGCCAAGTCGTGACGTAGCTCGGATGGAGTTCGTCTGCGGTTTTCGGCCCGGATGTGGTTATATTTGTTACGTTCGGCCTGGTGGCCATCATCGCGCATCAGGGCACGCCCCCGCGATTCATAGATCGATCGGGTCTGTCCTGCTTTGTTTTGCAAGTCATGTCGCAGGTCATATGTATATCCCCGAGCTGTTGTATTTCTGTTTCTACGGTGAGGTAGTGCAGGCTGGTGTTTGGCTCGAGGTGCCGCTTTGTCCCAGCCGCGTGGTGGCCGGTCGGCCGTATTATGCACTGGTAGGACGGGCTCCAGAGCTTCATCAGCAAACTGTGGTAACAGTTTACGCTTCGGGTAGCTTCTGGTTGGGCGCTGGAGGCCATATTCTTCGGCTGCTAGGACATCAGTCCATCTTTCTTTGAGCAGATCTTGATCATCCTGAAGCTGCTGCTGCTTCTGTTTCAGGCTCCTTGCAGTGGCTATTAGCCGACGCTTAAAGCGCTCCTGCTCGACGAGCTCCTCAGGCATGATAAAGTCTTTGTCACCGAGGCTCACCTCGTCTTCGGAGAGCGGAAGGTAGTTGTTATCCTCTGAGTCTTCATTCATGGCCTGTTTGTCAGGGCTGACTCGCCCATCCTCCCATTCCTCCTGTTCGGAGGTTGGCTCAACGGGGTTATGATTGTCTTCCGCATCGTCCGGAGTATTGTTTTCTCCTGTGGCGGTGTTGCTATTTTTACTACGGCGTGGCTTAGAGCGGCGCCGCTGTTGGCGGTGCTTTAGCTGTATCTCAGGAGGTTTATCCTCGACTAGGTTTTCATTATTGTCGGTGTTTTCTTTGGGTGTATCCACCATGTATATGTCGTACGAGGAGGTAGCTATCCAACACCCTACATGTGGTGGTTCCTGCTCTTCTCCGGCATCGTTGTCCATACCGTTGATGTCTTCAGAGTCGTAATCAAGCATGTCGGTTAAGTCGTCGATAGTGGCTATAAAGCGGGTGGTGGGTGGGAAACGAAGTTCTTCGTCGTCCGCTTCCCATTCGAGATGGACATAGTCCGTCCGAGAGTCCCCCGACAAGGGATTTCAATGAGTTTAACACATCGCCAAGAGGCGCGTGCCGGAAGATGTCCGCGGAATTGAACTCCAAGATCGGCGCCCAGTCAGGTTCGATGGACGCGGATGCACGCGGTCCGAAACCTATGGCCGGGGACAAATCCAAGGCTCCGATGACACAAGCCCAGCTCAATGTTGGGTCTCTGTGCAGCTCGAACATCGCTGAGTCTGCAGCTTCCGTGGCGGGGTTGAGCTTCCCATCCTTGGACGACGCGGTTTGCTCTGAATCTAGGGCCAGAGCGGTTACAGGCACTGTCTCCTGAGCGCGTTCCGATGATAGATTTAGGTCATGTTCATCGTGGCGGCAGGGTACAGCCGTCATGGGCTCGAATCTGTTGAAGATCAAGTCTCCATGGATATCGGCCACGAAATTCAGGCTTCCAAATCTGACCTGATGGCCAGGAGCGTAGCCTTTGATCTGCTCAGATGGCCAAGCGAGTTGGCCCGCAGTGCAAAGCCACCGAATATGAAGATCTGTTCGGGGAGGAAAATCTCCCCCTACACCGCGTTGTTGTAGATGATTGATGGAGCCATCAAGCCTTCTGGTGACGATGCATCGGAACTCTCAATGAAAGCACCAATGTCGGTGTCAAAACCGGTGGATCTCGGGTAGGCGGTCCCGAAGTGTGCGTCTAAGGCTAATGGTAACAGGAGGCAGGGGACACAATGTTTACCCAGGTTCGGGCCCTCTCTATGGAGGTAATACCCTACGTCCTGCTTGATTGATCTTGATGAATATGAGTATTACAAGAGTTGATCTACCACGCTATCGTAATGGCTAAACCCTAGAATCCTAGCCAATGAGATTATGATTGTTGTTCTATGGACTAAACCCTCCGGTTTATATAGACATCGGAGGGGGCTAGGGTTACACAAAGTCGGTTACAGAGAAAGGAATCTACATATCCGAATCGCCAAGCTTGCCTTCCATGCAAAGGAGAGTCCCATCCGGACACGAGAAGAAGTTTTCTATCTTGTATCTTCATAGCCCAACAGTCCGGCCTATGTATATAGTTCGGCTGTCGGAGGACCCCTTAATCCGGGACTCCCTCAACCGGTGCTTGGGTGTTTTCCTTCCTTGGAGAAGCCTCCCACTTATGATTAACCCCTCTCGCAAGCATCCGCAACTATGAAAGAACAATTAAGATAAATCTAACCATAGCATGAAACATATGGATCCAAATCAGCCCCTTACAAAGCAACGCATAAACTAGGGTTTAAGCTTCTGTCACTCTAGCAACCCATCATCTACTTATTACTTCCCAATGCCTTCCCCTAGGCCCAATCATGGTGAATTGTCATGTAGTCAATGTTCACATAACACCAATAGAGAAAGACAACATACATCTCGTCAAAATAACGAACGAATACCAAATTCACATGATTACTTATAACAAGACTTGTCCCATGTCCTCAGGAACAAACATAACTACTCACAAAGCATATTCATGTTCATAATCAAAGGGGTATTAATTATCATTAAGGATCTGAACATATGATCTTCCACCGAATAAATCAACTAGCATCAACTACAAGGAGTAATTAACAATACTAGCAACCCACAGGTACCAATCTGAGGTTTTGAGACAGAGATCGGATACAAGAGATGAACTAGGGTTTGGAGAGGAGATGGTGCTGGTGAAGATGTTGATGTAGATTGACCCTCTCTCGTTGAGAGGATCGTTGGTGATGACAATAGATTCAATTTCCCCCTCTCAGAGGGAAGTTTGCCCAACAGAATAGCTCCGCCGGAGCCCTAGATTGGTTCTGCCTAGGTTTCGCCTTGAGACGGCGGCGCTTCATCCCAAAAGCTTCCTTCTGATTTTTGCAGGTCAAAACACACCATATTGCAGAAGTGGGGCATCGGGGGACTGCCAGGTGGCCCAGCAGGGGTGCGCCCAGGGGGGTAGGGCGAGCCCTCCACCCTTGTGGATGGCAGGTGGCCCCCGGCCCTCTGATGCTTTCTTCGCCCAATATTTTTTATTAATTCCAAAACGACTCTCCGTGAAGTTTCAGTACTTTCGGAGTTGTGCATAATAGGTCTGTAATATTTTCTCCTTTTCTAGTCCGGAATTCCAGCTGCCGGCATTCTCCCTCTTCATGTAAACTTTGTAAAATAAGAGAGAAAAGGCATACGTATTGTGCTATAATGTGTAATAACTGCCCATAATGCAATAAATATCAATATAAAAGCATGATGCAAAATGTACGTGTCAGGATGTTACACATCCTACTTTTGTTGAGGCCCAAGAGAAAGCTGAGAAGGCAAAGGCTGCTAAAGAGCAAAGGCAGCAAGGTCTCTAGATGCTTCTATTGTGTATCTTAAGACTAGACAAGATCAACTCACATATCTGCTAGAAGCAACCCTAAGGGTAGAGAAGAGTTTGGCCAACTTGAATAAGAACCGGGAGAGCTTAGAGAGGATTGTGGAAGACAAGATGTACAACCTTGATGTGAAGGTCACTGAGATTCAGAATATTGTTGAGAAGTTGAGAGATGATGCCGAGGACAATGATGATAAAACTACTATAGATAGATTCCAGACAGTGCCAAGGGCACAAAGGTCTTCTGCTGAGGCAGTTGCAGACTTGAGGCCTGCTCATTCTGCACCTGCCACCAAAACCACAGTTGCTCCTCCAGTGTCAACTCACCAGCTCCATAGACATCAGCTAAAGCGTTTGCAGATGGACTCCTCTCAACGCTGTCTATGCACATCCGAGCTCCCGAAGATCATGCCTAGGGTGTCGTATAACAGTATATGTTTTCAAACTTTTTGGTAACTTGTTACCAAAGGGGGGGAAAGTCTACTTGATGCTACATGTGTGTTATGCTCGTGAGATACCTTGTATGATCATGTGTTTGCTCATACTATGCTTAACACGTGCTTGCATATTTATCTCTATGATTGTTTGTGTATGATCAATCACTTTTATCTTTGGTGATGAGTGCATGTTATTTAACTCTTATCATTTTGTGAGCTCCACCATGATGTATGTGACATGGAAGAGTGACCCATGATCCTAATCGATTGTGCATTTGCATTCAAACGCAAATTTTAAATAATGCACAAATTTAGGGGGAGCTCTTCCTTATCACATACTTCTCAAAGAGAGGATGTATTTCATTCATTTTATCATTTGTTCTCACAGGAAACCACGGACACCTATGGGACTAGGACGGCCCCTTGTTGGTTCGGCAGGGGGGAGTCACGTTGCACAAAGAGCAGACAAATGTGGGGCGGCATGGCAGAGATCTGTAGCGACCAGACCTCAAACGGTCAAGTCTCTGTGCATCAGTGTCATCCCTGGATCGGTAATGCTGACACGCACAGTACTCGAGGAATTATAACAGAGTTTCAATCACACACTTATTACATCGAGTGCTCATAAAGAGTATGATTTCACAAAAATATCATGGCTGAAGGCCAACTGAGCTAGATAACTGCGGAACCTTCGAAGGTAAATGAGTCCATCAACTCCAACGGTACAGATGAGTGCAAAACAATGACCTATCGCACCTTATTCGTCACCTGAGTGGTTTGCAACATAAGACGTTGCAGCCCAAAACGGTTCAGCACATGTAATATGCTAGCAGAGTTACACTGTAAAGCAATAAAATGCAAGAAGCTAGTTTCTCCCTACAACAAAGGAATAAATTTATTTAAACAACGACCTATCACACCTTATTTGAGAAGGTAACCCCAACTCAAATCCCAATTAAAAGTATCGTCATTAACCCAACTCAAATTAATTAAAGTAACATGATGAGATCACATCAATAGATTCAAGTACTAGATACTCAAGACGCCCATAATCGGGGACACGGCTATCTATGATTAGTTTATACACTCTGTAGAGGTTTGCACACTTTTCCCCACAAGACTCGACTGCATCCATGATCCGATGATCAATAAATAGCCTTTCTGAAGCATTAACTCTCTACTCCGGGTAGACAGTACCACCTACAACCCTACATCTGCTAGTCTACCTCTTCAAGATCTCACGCAACTTACTCAGCTATGCCAGAGCCCATAATGGCTTGTGGCTGCACACGGAAGTCTCTAGCATGAATAATCTTATGATCCCTTTGAGCCTAGGTGGCATTCCATAGGATAATCACACGAGTACTCCGGGATTTCCAAAAACAGACAACACTGGGTTCCCCAGGTGCCTCAACCATTCCACCCAGAGGTATATTAAAGTTGCCACCTTAATGTTATCCATGATTAAATAACTCTCAAACTTCCATCTGTGAATCACGATCCTATCCCCATCTACGAGCATGGCTAAGAAATAATAAGCATAACGTATATTCCCGGGGTGATCAAAAGGTATTAGGTTCCTACCTCAACCACTACAACCAAAACACATGTTCCCAATCCTACTCATGCAAGATATTTGAGGGCAATACTAATGCATAGTAAAACTGGGTTTAAAAGAGTGTGATCAAAGTCTAACTTGCCTTGGTGATGACCTGCAAACTCTAGAGATTCGTAGTAAAAAGCTTCGCACTCTGGTTAATCTAGCGTAGACAAACAATAGCATACATAAGCAATCACTCAATCGAAACACGAGAAAAAACGAGAAAAGATCCAAATCGAACACGAAACAAGAAAATGGCTTAAACTAACAAGATTCAAAACCTAACAGCATTATTAACATGTGAATTAGATCTTATCAGTAGGTACAAGTGATTAGCTACGATTTGCAAAAAGATTCAACTCAAACGAAGCAACGAAACTCAAAATACTAACGAAACAAGATCGTATACTAATCTGGACTAAACTCAAATTTTACAGTACCAAAATCATGTTCAAGTAGGTTAACTGGAAAGAACAGAACGATAGGATGATTTTGGCGTTGGTTTCATCTAATTTGGATAAACGAGTAAAACGTTATGCTAGTTTAAAGATCAGGGGCTAATTCGTGATAAAAATAATCACGGATAGGTCCCTAGCCGAAAATAAACTAAAAAGAAAAAACTTACGGCGCAAACGTTCGCTATCTGAACTAATCCGGTGAAAAGCGTTCGTTAAAACGAACGAACGGACGAACATTCGTTAAATAAAATAAACTGAATGAAAAATCGATCTAATAAAAATGAACCGGCTAAACTAAAAAAACCGAGGCGAGCCGTCGGTTTTACCGGTTAACCGGAGCGAACCGGTTGGCGGCGGCGGCTCCGATCTACGGCGGCAGAGGCGGAGCGGTGGCACGAAACAGCGGTGGCGTGTGGAAAGCGGCGGCGGCGACGACGCACCCAGCGGTGGAGAGCGGCGGGAGGTGGCGGCGGCTTGGTGGCTAGAGGCGTCGGGGTCCTCGGCTTATAAAGGGGTCCAGGGAGGCAAAATTTGGGCGAGGGGCGTCGGCCTCGGAAGGCGTGTCCGCCTAGGACATGGCCTGTGGCGGCGGGGAGGACTCCCGCGCGGAGACGGCGGCGCGGCGCTGCTGGGCCTGCCTGCTCGGCTGGGCCTTCGGCCAATTCGGGCGAGAAGATTTTTTTTAAAATAAATTTCGCCCGAAGAGAAATTCCTAATAAAATATAAAGAAATTCTAAATATGCCAAAAACAATTTGCATCGTCTGAATAAAATATTTAGAACAAAGTGAACATTTTTCTGGCCTAAAATGCAATGTTCGAAAATGCATATTTTTGTAATTCAAATAAAATAGCAAATAAAATACCAATAAAATCATAATTTGATTTTAAAATTCTTCCTTCAATATTTATCTTAATTTGAATAAGTCATTTTATCTTCTCTCATTTATTTTTTAATATTGGAAATAATTGGAGATAAAAATAATAAAATCAAATTGATCCTTTCTTCAAATTTGAAATAAATTCAAATATGATTTTTGTGGAACCTCCAACTGTCTCCCTGGGTCCTTGAGTTGCTTAAGATTTCTAGGGTCTCAACCAAATGCAAGAATAAATATGATATGCATATGATGATCTATGTATAACATCCAAATTGAAAAATTGGGATGTTACAAACCTACCCCCCCTCGAGATTCTGGTTGGTCAGCAAAAAGGTTTGGGTGGTCTCTATGGAGATCTTTTTCTTGCTTCCAGGTGGCTTCCTCCTCGGTATGGTGGCTCCACTGAACTTTGCAAAACTTGATAACCTTGCTGCGAGTAACTCGGCTGGAAAACTCGAGAATCTTGACTGGCTTCTCTTCATAGGTCAAATCACTGTCTAACTGAATAGCTTCTAGTGGCACTGTATCTCTCAGAGGAATATCGGCCATCGCTTCATGGCACTTCTTCAACTGGGAAACGTGAAACACATTGTGAACTCCTGACAATCCTTCTGGCAATTCCATCTTGTATACAACTTCTCCCATGCATTCCAAAACTCTGTATGGTCCCACAAAACATGGTGCTAGCTTTCCCTTGACTCAAAAACGCTTAACTCCTCGAAGTGGGGATACACTAAGATATGCTCGGTCTCCGACTTCGTAAACTATCTCCTTACGTTTATTATTTGCATAACTCTTCTGCCTGGACTGGGCTACCTTGAGTCTGTCGCAAATCAACTTAACCTTCTCTTCAGAGTCTTTGATTAAATCTAGTCCGAACAACTGTCGATCTCCAACTTCATCCCACGATAACGGTGTCCTGCACCTCCTTCCATACAAAGCTTCGAAAGGGGCCATCTTCAAACTTGCTTGATAACTATTGTTATAAGAAAACTCTGCATATGGCAAATTTTCATCCCAACTAGATCCATAGTCTAGTGCAGAAGCTCTCAACATGTCCTCCAAAATCTGATTGACTCTCTCGGTCTGTCCATCTGTCTGTGGATGAAAGGGTGTATTGAACTCTAGCCTGGTACCCAAAGTCTCATGCAACTGATTCCAACACTTTGAAGTAAACTGGGTTCCTCTATCTGATACAATGGTCCTTGGAACTCCGTGCAAACATACGATCCTGGTCATGTATATCTTTGCCAACTTAGCACTAGTATAAGTGGTCTTCACCGGGATGAAATGAGCAACTTTCGTCAAACGATCGACTACAACCCAGATAGAGTCATAGCCAAAACGAGTCCTGGGTAATCCCGTGATAAAATCCGTGCCAAGCTTATCCCACTTACATTTGGGTATCGGCAATGGCTGTAGCAATCCAGCTGGCTTCTGATGCTCTGACTTAACTCTCTGACATACATCACATATTGCTACATACTCGACTATATCCTTCTTCATTCCTGTCCACTAGAAACTTTCCTTCAAATCCAGATACATCTTAGTGTTTCATGGGTGAATCGAATACGGTGAATCATGTGCCTCCTTCAGAATCAACTTCCTGATCTCGGGGTCATTGGGCATATAAACACGATCCTCAAACCATAAGGTGTCGTGCTCATCCTCACGAAATTCTTTAGCCTTTCCTTTGCTCAGCCTTTCCTTTATCTCCGCAATCTCTTTGTCAGTCTTCTGGGCTACTCTGATTTTACCCAAAAGAGTGGACTTAATCCAATGCTGCTACATAACCTCTCGGAACTATCTCCAAACATAGCTCTCGAAGATCACCTGCTAACTCCTTAGGTAATTCTCTGGTTATGAGCGTGTTAACATAACTTTTGCGGCTCAACGCATCTGATACGACATTGGCCTTTCCGGGATGATACTGCAATTTCATATCGTAATCCTTGATGAGCTTCAGCCATCACCTTTGCCTGAGGTTCAACTCCTTCTGCGTGAAGATATATTTCAAACTCTTATGATCTGTGTATACCTCACAATGGTTTCCGATGAGAAAATGTCTCCATGTCTTCAGCGCATGCACTACGGCTGCTAACTCCAAATCATGTGTAGCATAATTCAGCTCATGAGGTCTAAGTTGTCGTGATGCATATGGTACAACTCTCCCTTCCTGCATAAGTATAGCTCCAAGTCCTTGTCGTGAAGCGTCGCAATATACTTGGTAATCCTTATGTTGGTCTGGGAGAATCAGCACTGGGGCTGTAACCAAACGTTTCTTCGGCTCCTGAAAACTAGCTTCACACTCCTCAGTCCATTTAAACTTGGTGTCCTTCTTTAATAACTCCGTCATGGGCTTTGCAATCCAGGAAAAATTCTCAATGAACCTCCAATAATAACCTGCGAGTCCAAGAAAACTTCTAGTCTCTCCAACTGATGTGGGTGCCACCCATTTAGTCACAGAAGCAACCTTGGTAGGGTCTACTGCTATTCCTTCTCCAGATATAACATGTCCGAGAAATCCAACTTCCTTTAGCCAAAACTCGCATTTGCTGAACTTGCCATACAACTGATGTTCTCTGAGCTTCTCAGGAACCAAACGCAAATGCTCCTTATTCTCCTCTTCGTTCTTCGAGTAGACCAATATATCATCAATGAATACCATGACGAAGTTATCCAAAAACTCCATAGACACTTTGTTCATCATGTTCATGAAATAGGCAGCTGCGTTAGTCAGACCAAAAGACATAACGGTATACTCATATAGCCCGTAACTTGTGGTAAAAGCTGTCTTAGGTATATCCTGCTCCCGGATCTTCAACTGGTGATAACCTGATCGAAGATCAATATTAGAGAAAACTTTAGCTCCTTGTAACTGGTCAAACAAATCATTGATCATCGGTAGAGGGTATTTGTTCTTGATTGTCACTTCATTCAACGCACGATAATCAACAACCATTCTTAAAGATCAATCCTTCTTCTCCACTAGAAGCACTAGGGCTCCCCAACGTGATGAACTTGGTCGAACATAACCTTCAATTTCCTCCAGATCTTGTGCGGGCATCCGATACGGTCTCATTGATATTGGTCTGGTGCCTGGCAATAGCTCAATCAAAAACTCAATGTCTCGATCCGGTGGCATGCCTGGTAACTCCTCTGGAAATACGACGAGGTAATCCTTCACCACTGGTACTTCCTCCTATACAAGTCCTGATAAGGAATTCACTTGAGTCCTCCTCGGCGCATGCCGGAATACATACTTGATCCTCTTTCCTTCTGGGGTGGTGAGAAATATTGACTTACTAGCACAATCAATGTTTCCAACATACTTCGATAACCAATCCATGCCTAGTATTATATCCAATCCTTGTGACTCCAAAATTATTAGATCAGAGGGAAACACATGGCTACCAATGGTTAAGGGTAACCGATCACACCATCGGCTGGCCATATACTCTGCTCCTGGCGAGCTTACTAACACGGGTGACCTAAGGGCTAGGGTTGGCAATTTAAACTTGTCCACAAATCCCCTTGATATGTATGATTGTGATTCACAAGTATCAAAATGAACAAGTGCGGTAAATGCATTAATCAAAAACTTACCGACAACTGCGTCGAGTTGATCCACAATCTCCTCCACACTGACGTGGTTCACCTGACCTTTGGTGAAGGGGTTGGGCTTCTTGGCAGAACCTCCATTGCCATTTCCATTCTTCGCTTCAGGACATTCAGTGGCATAATGTCCGGTCTTCTGGCACTTGAAACATGTAATGTGGCTCGAATCTCTCTTGGCTGGTGTTGAAAGGTTGGAACGTTCTGGCTGCTGCTTCCTCCATTCCCATTGCCATTCTTGGGGACACTGTGGGTGTGCGAACTTGCTCCGTTGTGCATATGTCCTCCATGGTTATGACCTCCATGGTTGTGGGTATGTCCTCCAGAGTACGGGGATTAGCGGGGCTTCTGCTGAGCTCCTGAAGTGTACCTCCCCTGTCCATACTTCCTCTTGCAATTATCAATCTGTTGTTGCTTGCCTTCAATCATAAGAGCCCTGTCTACCAACTCCTGGTAGTTGTTGAATGTTTCCACCATCAACCGCATGCCCTGCTCATTATTCAGTCCTTCCAGAAACTTCTCTTGCTTAGCGGCATCTGTAGCTACGTCATCAGGGGCATAGCGTGCTAACTTGCTAAAATCATCCACATACTAGCCCACTATCGGTGTCAAAACCGGCGGATCTCGGGTAGGGGGTACCGATCTATGCATCTTAGGCTGATGGTAACAGGAAGCAAGGGACACAATGTTTACCCAGGTTCGGGCCCTCTCGATGGAGGTAAAACCCTACTTCCTGCTTGATTAATATTGACGATATGAGTAGTACAAGAGTAGATCTACCACGAGATCGTAGAGGCTAAACCCTAGAAGCTAGCCTATGATGATTATGATTGTAATTGTGATCGGCCTTCTAAGGACCAACCTCTCCGATTTGTATAGACAGCGGAGAGGGCTAGGATGTACACGGAGTCGGTTACAAGGAAGGAAATACAATATCCGGATCGCCAAGCTTGTCTTCCACGCAAAGGAGAGTCCCATCCGGACACGGGACAGAGTCTTGAGTCTTGTATCTTCACGCTCCAATAGTCCGGACGATGTATATAGTCCAGCTGTCCGGATACCCCCTAATCCAGGACTCCCTCAGTAGCCCCTGAACCAGGCTTCAATGACGATGAGTCCGGCGCGCAGTCTTGTCTTTGGCATTGCAAGGTAGGTTCCTTCTCCGAATACTCCAAAGTAATTATCGAACACATAGACCGTAGAGAAAATGATCTTCAAAATGATATTCACATGCCACCGTAGAGAAAATGATATTTCACAAATGTAATCTGTGGACCACGTGACATGTCATTACAGTCGGGTCGTTATTCGAACCGTTTTCCCACAGCCAGCCATAGCACACATCGCGAGGCGGTTTCTTCTGCACATTTTGGCATAGCAGAGATCGTGTCCCCTTATTGTGGGATTCTCATCAATACGGGAATGGATAATCCAACCGCACCGCTAATCGCGGCGAGTGGGGAGCGAGCGGGTTCCACCAGGCAAGTGGGGAGGCGCAAAAAGCTTTTACCGCCTCTATAAAGAGACTCCTCTTTATCCATGCCTTCTCCTTCCGCTAGCCCATTCCCCTCTGTTCGAGCCCTAACTCCCAGGCATTTTTCTTTTCCATCGATGAGAGTTTTTCCAAAGATGTCCGAATCCAGAGCAGGAAGCAGATGGATGGCCTCTACCATCCAGGACAAGGATATCAAGAGGCTCCGGGAGGCCGGGTATCTGGCCAAGAAGATCGGCCACCATCTCCCACCGACAGGACAGGTCGTCCATACTCCGGAGCCTCACGAGAGAGTCGTGTTCCTTCCCCATTTTGTCCGCGGGCTCGGGTTTCCCCTTCACCCATTTGTTCGTGAAGTCCTGTATTACTATGGGATTGACTTTCATGATCTTTTCCCCAATTCTTTCCTCAATATCTCGACGTTCATCGTTGTGTGCGAGGCTTTCCTCCGGATTTCGCCTCACTTCGGCCTGTGGCTGAAGATTTTCAATGTGAAACCCAAGGTGGTGAGTGGCGAGCATGCCGAGTGCGGCGACGCCATGATGAGCAAGATGCCCAAGGTTGTTTGGCCGACTGGTGCCTTCAACGACTCCGTCAAGGAGCGGCAGCAGCAGTGGTTCTATATCACCGAACCACGAGGCAAAAAGTGGCCTGCAGCTCCCGATTTCAGATCTGGAGCCCCACTGCGGCTCACGTCTTGGCCCAAGAAGGGCCCGAACTGGTCCTCGTCCGATGAGCTGTCACTGCTCCAGACGCGCGTTCAGAGTGTGGTCGACAAGGGCGTCAAGCTCGTCGACGTAGTCCAGGTGATGTTAGTTCGCCTGGTTCTCCCTTGCCAGCGCCGAGCCTGCAATTTGTGGGAGTTCGACCCACCCGAGCACCAAACCCTTCGGGAGCTCTACGATTTCTCCCGGAAGGATATCTGGAAGGTGCTCTTTATGTCCGGCAAATTATGGCCGGGCTCCGTCGAGGACCGTGGTTATCAATTATCCCATTCTGCAAGCCTGGTAAGCTACAACCACGCTCTGTCCATCTATGCTTCAGTTGGCATATCCTGAGGGAGACATTTTTATCGTGCTTTATCGTGACCCCAGGGATGGATAAAAAAGGTGGAGCGAATACATTGTCGGGCCCCGCTTCCAGATGAACCGGCCGAGCCTCTTCTGACGAAGATGCTGGTCCCCGCGCCTTACGAGCTGCCAAAGAAAGAGGCCTCCAAGAAGGTCAAAAAGACCCAGAGGGGCCTCCGTTGCCGCGAGGCTTCGGACACAAAATCCGAAGACTCCAGCGATGCTCCGTCTTCCGAAGACGAAGAGGAGGAAGCAGAGGAGGACGAGCCTCACTTTGGAGGTGGTAAGAAAAGGGAGGCTTCCTCGTCCCTGGAGACCGAATCGCCCAAGAGGGGGGGGGGGGAGGTTCCCACCCAGAGGCATCCACCACGGCTGCCGATAACAGCCCGGAGTGGGGTCCCAGGGCCCAGCCCCTGGAAAAGTCGTAAGTATCCGAAATCCGAACGCGCATATGCATCCAGGGTCGTTTGGGAACAGTAGTTTTAACTGTCGCCATATTTCATACAGACCGGCGAGGTCTCGTGTTGGAGAATACTCATCGGAGGATTCGCTGAGCTCAGACGCTTTGGCGAGCGAGACGCCTCCCGAGGCCCCTTCCCCGAAGTCCAGGCACGACACCAAGGTGTCGTCTCAAAACGACCCGGACCAGGGGAGGCGTGTCTCTGGGGCCGGACACATGGGGGCGGCGCCCCCCGGCCTGTCGATGATGGGGGCGATCTCTGGTTCGGACCACAGCCGAATAAGGTCCTGGAGACCTCTAAGGCTCTAGGATCGGGCGAGCAGCCACCTTCGACGGTGGGAGGTAAGCCTACTCCGTCGGCAACCTCGGTCCAAGAAGAGCTACCGGGCGGTCTATCGACAGCGTTAAAGAACGCGTCTATCGTCGATGAACATCGGACCCTCATGGGTGAGGTGGTTGAAAAGATTCAGTCCGCCGAGAGCGGGCTAAATGAGTCATGCCTTGGCCTTATTGTCGGATTTTGGGTTCCGGCAGACCCTCAAGGTTCGAACTCTGGGGTGCGCGCGGAGATCACACCTACTGCCTACCCGTGTCTCATTGCCTCGCAAGGATCTAAACTACACGAAGAACAACACAGAGGACACAAGGTTTATACTGGTTCGAACCACCATTGTGGTGTAACACCCTACTCCAGTGTGTGGTGTGTGGATTGCCTCTGGGGCTGATGATGAATAGTACCAGGAAGAACAGCCTCGCGAGGGTCTGTTCTTGGCTGGTGCGATGAACTGCTAGGGGGAGTTCAGTCGCTTCTCTCTCTCTCTCTCTCTCTCTCTATCTTTCTATCCTCGTTCTTTCGATCCTCCTACCCTGTGGGTGGCTAGTCCTATCTATAGGCGGAGGCCCTGGGCCTCTTCCCAAATATCAAGCGGGAAGGGCGCCAACAGTTGGCCATTTTGAAGGGGAACATCTAGTACACTTATCCTGACTAAAGTTGGTCATCGCCTGCAAAATACCCTGACGATGACGCCGGCTTGGGCTCCACGATGACCTCCATTCTGCTGTCCTGCTGGTCTTGGTCTTGTTGCACCGAAATGGTTGCATTTGCTTGATACTCCTGCCTGCGCTTGCCCCCTTTGCACCAAAGAGGAAACAAGGACTCTGCGCAGGCCGGCGCCCGCCTGGCCTTGGTCGTCATGGCTTGCGTCATGGGCACGTCGTGAGGTACCCCGCCTTGATCTCTCCGCCTCCTCGCGAGCCAGCCTGATGAGGCTGTGCCCGAGGAAGCCTCCTGTCGTCCGCCCTGCGAGGCTTGGCCCCTCGCGAGGGTCTTGAGCATGTGTTGATGAAGATGGGCCGTACTGCGCCACTCCTTGAGCCACGCCGCAGGCCGCAGGCAGGCAAGTCTGGGTACCCCCGTTCCCAGAACGCCGACAGTAGCCCCCGGGCCCAAGGCGCACCTGGACTTGGCTTAGCAGTGAAGCGAAGGGGCAAGTATGAAGCGCCGTGGGTCCCATCAGCCTGTGGCCTTGACCGCCGCGTGGCGGTTGATTGGATGTGGGTGCCCTGGCTCCCCCGCGACGCCTTGGCAACTGCATGAATTGACAAAAGAGCGGTGCTCGCCTAAGCTTACCTTCCTTACCTTCTCATTCACTGCCCAGATCCCCTTTCTCGCTCCTATCCTTCTTGCTTCCGAAATCCACAGATCTACTCCAACTCTGCATCCTAGCAAGGCATGGCGCCTCGCCAGACCCCAGCCGGAGCATGGTACTCGCCCGCTCTGGATCCTCCGAATGTGTCGGAGAAGAACCTTGCTCGGACGCGCCAGATGATGGCGGCGCAAGGCAACGACGGGGCAGCCACGCTCAAGGTTGGCTCCGCCCTTCCTGAGAGTAGGGGAAGCACCTTCTACCCGCTCTTCGTGAGCGCCATCACCGCCGGTCTGGTGCCCCCCTTTTCTGAGTTCTTCCTTTCTGTTCTCCACCATTTCAACCTGCAAGCTCTGCACCTCCATCCCTACTTTGTTCTTCTCCTGGCGATTTTTGCCTACTACTGCGTGGCCCATGTTGGGGTAAGGACCTCGGTGGCCTTGCTGCGCCATTACTTCTACCTCCGGGTCTCTCACGGCCCCATCACCGCGTGCGCAAACTTCGTCGCGTATGGCAGTTCCAATGCCATCTCGAAGCCCGGGAAGAGGATCGAGGGCTTGAGGAGAAAGTGGGTCATGGTGGATGCTGGGCGCATCCACTCCCGGCTGATTTTGCCCATGGGGCAGCCCAAGTCTGTTGACGGTTGGTCCCGTGCGGAGCTTGTTAATCCCCGCGTGAAGCCAGTGCTGGAGAGGATGGACGCGGACCTGTGGCTGGACAACATGGCGACGGCGAAACTGACCAGGGCGTCGCTCCTGGAGCACCGGGTGGCTCCGCTCCGGGAACACTCGCTTCCGCTGTGGAGGCTCGAGGGGGGGGGGATGCCGTCCTTCACCCGAACCCCGAAGTCCTGGCCGACGAAGATCTGGCCGCGGTCCTCCAATCCTTGGTTGGGAGTGACGTGGCGAGACTGGAAGGTGCTCCTGTGCCCCTGTTCTTTCGGGAGGATTGGGAGTAGGTGGTGAACTCCATGCCCGCTTTCGACGGGGACAGGCATGTCCCCGCGGAGGTTCCCGAGGACCTGGCGGCCCTGGCGACGGTGAACGTGTCCTCCGGCGACTCCGGCGGAGAGGAGGAAGAAGAGGAGCAGGAAGAGGAGCCTGATTCCGAGGCAACCGACGGGGAGTCCAGAGCACCCCTCCCTCGGCGCAGGTCCCGCGCCTTTCGTCTCATGCCGGATGACGACGAGGATGGCGACGAGCTAGGTGGCGAGAGCTTGCCCCTGATCCCGAAGAAGGACAGGACGGGGCTGGTTCCCCGCGGGTCTGCTCCGGCTCCGAGGCAATCTGCAGACGCGCCTCCTGCTCCCGAGCCTCTTGAGGTTGATCCCAACAGCTGGCTCTCGGGCTTCAAATTCGGGCGGAGGTTGCTTGAGTCCGCGAGCGATGACCAGTAAGTGCTTGATTCTCGTTTTGCTTCTTGCTTCGTTGTTGAGGCTTGACGTCCATATTCCTGGGCTAGGTCGGTGCCTGCGGCGAAAAAGCTGAAGGGGGCTCCTGAGGCTTTGTCCGAGGCAGCACCTCCATCTGCGGGAGAAGGGGGTGGCAAGACGCGGGGCTCCCCTGCCCGGTCATCCTCGCGAGGCCTGGCGGGGCTAGCTGGGGCGAGCTCAGCCCCCATGACCCAAGCGACTCCCGAGGTGTCCTTGCCTGATGCCACTGCCGCGGTCGTTGGGGTGCAAAAGGTCCCGACTCATGGTGCCGTGATTATGCTGCCGTCTTCTCCCCCGACTCCGCCAACTGCCGTCTCTCCGACTCCTTCCACTGTCCTGGATCATGCTGCTGCTGAGCTGGACCATCTGCGGAAAGATCTTCTGGGCGCTGACCCTCGCTTGGTGGCCGGGCGCCTGGAGCTGGCCTCCGGCTGGGTTCGCTCCGATGCTTCAGTCCGAGCGGCGCTAGCTCAGGCCATGACGGCTTGCGATGAGGAGAAGCAAGCCATCCTTGAGGCGAAGGCCGCTCGCGACGCCACCTTGGATGAGGTTGCGGATGTCCAGGGTCGCTACAAGGTGCTGGAGAGTGAGCTGCAAGGCCTGCGCGACCAGCTTGCCAAGGAGGCCCGTGTCCGCCAAGAGAAGGAGGAAGACATGAAGGCTCGCGAGGCGGCCGCCAAGGACTGGAATGCCAAGCTTGATGAGCGCCATGGCCGCTTAAGCGCGCCGGAGCAGGCGTTGGAGGCAAAGAGGATCGAGCTGGACGGCAAGGCGCGGGTCCTGGCCGAGGACCGCGTGGCCTTTGCGAAGTTGGAGGAGAAGGCTCGCACCTTGCTGAAGTCACTTTATGACAGCGGCCTGGAGAGCCCGCTAGCCGGCGCCGAGGATGGCCCTGCCAAGTTGCTTCCCTTCCTGGTCCGCGCCCGCGAAGATGTCGCCCTTGGCCTTGGCCCAACGGCTAAGGCCGAGGCGCATGTCCTTTCTTCCGCAGCGCTGACGCGCGTCTTCACCCACGTCTACCTTCGCGACCCCGACGTTGACCTTGATAGCCTGCTGGAGCCCGTGAGCGGCGAGCTTGCAGCTGTCGCTGCTGAGGCCGTATAGGGTCGAGCGGAGGCTCTACTGGTGAAGTTCCGGGCCTTCAGCACCAAGCCGAAGCGAGGCGCTGCCGGTCCTGAGGCTCCACAAGGCGAAGCCGCCCAGCGCAGCTCCGTCACCAGCGATGGCACCACCAGAAAGTGACCCCTTCACGGCTCCCGTCCTACTTTTAGCTCCTGCAACATGCATCATGCCTCATGGAGGCGTTTAAACTTGTGTTTGGCGTTGTCAAAGCACTCTATGGACTGTAATGTATGCTTTTGAATTCCTTGAGATTTGCGCTTTTCCTTCCTACTTGCTTGTGTTCTACGTCGGCAGAGCCCGGCCCCGCGCATACCTCAGCCGCCGTTAGCCCCGACCGGAAACCAGGACGGGACCAAGGAGTGAGGGGCTACGTGACAAGTTAGGCTCCTGAGTCGCGATGCTCAGGAGTCCCCCTTGATGCACGAACACCAAGTAGGGAGGTGAGATGTATGAGCAAATTTACCGTTCTACGCCGGCAGAGCCCGGCCCCGCGCGTACCTCAACTGTCGTTAGCCTTTCGGAACTAAGGGGTGAGGGGCTACGTGACCAGTTAGGCTCTTGAGTCGCGATGCTCAGGAGTCCCCCCTTGACGTTCAAATGGCCTTCCTACATTAGCTCCACTCGGGGAGAGGCGTGCGACGAACCGGGCCCGAGGGGCCTGGCTGGGTGGCGTGCGCCTGGGCGTGACCCAGGCGTAGCCCCCGTGCTCAGCCCCCTCGCACGGCGCTCCCGAGGGGAGGCGTTACAATGGGGCCGGACACTAAGCTCTGTGTTCCCTGAGATTGATGCGGCCGGGGGCCACCCTCAGTTGTTTATCACCAGCGCGGAGCATAGCACTTCCGTATGTGTACGGGCATAGCCGCACCTCGGTAGTGTCGTCAGCCAGCGCGGAGCATGGTGCTTCCACTGGTGCGTGGGAGGGAGCTCCCCTCTGGGAGGAGCCCCCGGGGCGTGTACAGCCCCGCCCTGACACGTGGCTGGCACGGTAGGGCCTGGCGAGGTGTATCTGGGCACCCGTGAGCCAGCGCGGGACTCACAGGGCCCTACCTCAAGGCGGGTTGCGCCTGGATCTGGGCCTTTACTTATGATGTGTTCCTGCAAATTTGGTTAGATGTCGGCGCTCTACGTCCTCTGTTCCCGGCCCTCGAACGGGCTCAACCGTCGCTGGTATGCCAGGTCGCGATGCCGTGGACAAGGCCAGAGGGTGAGGGCTGGAGAGGCGGTAAGAGCCCATGAGTCGTGATGCTCAGGTACCCCCCCTTTAACATGCAAGCGGCCGGCATGAAGGAAGAAGGGTGCCGTGGACAGCATCAAATAACGATCATGACGGGTCAAACGCACGACTTGAATAAACGCGAGAGGAATACGTGTCACTGGGTCTGTCGCAAATCAACTTAACCTTCTCTTCAGAGTCTTTGATTAAATCTAGTCCGAACAACTGTCGATCTCCAACTTCATCCCACGATAACGGTGTCCTGCACCTCCTTCCGTACAAAGCTTCGAAAGGGGCCATCTTCAAACTTGCTTGATAACTATTGTTATAAGAAAACTCTGCATATGGCAAATTTTCATCCCAACTAGATCCATAGTCTAGTGCAGAAGCTTTCAACATGTCCTCCAAAATCTGATTGACTCTCTCGGTCTGTCCATCTGTCTGTGGATGAAAGGGTGTATTGAACTCTAGCCTGGTACCCAAAGTCTCATGCAACTGATTCCAACACTTTGAAGTAAACTGGGTTCCTCTATCTGATACAATGGTCCTCGGAACTCCGTGCAAACATACGATCCTGGTCATGTATATCTTTGCCAACTTAGCACTAGTATAAGTGGTCTTCACCGGGATGAAATGAGCAACTTTCGTCAAACGATCGACTACAACCCAGATAGAGTCATAGCCGAAACGAGTCCTGGGTAATCCCGTGATAAAATCCGTGCCAAGCTTATCCCACTTACATTTGGGTATCGGCAATGGCTGTAGCAATCCAGCTGGCTTCTGATGCTCTGACTTAACTCTCTGACATACATCACATATTGCTACATACTCGACTATATCCTTCTTCATTCCTGTCCACTAGAAACTTTCCTTCAAATCCAGATACATCTTAGTGTTTCATGGGTGAATCGAATACGGTGAATCATGTGCCTCCTTCAGAATCAACTTCCTGATCTCGGGGTCATTGGGCATATAAACGCGATCCTCAAACCATAAGGTGTCGTGCTCATCCTCACGAAATCCTTTAGCCTTTCCTTTGCTCAGCCTTTCCTTTATCTCCGCAATCTCTTTGTCAGTCTTCTGGGCTACTCTGATTTTACCCAAAAGAGTGGACTTAATCCAATGCTGCGACATAACCTCTCGGAACTATCTCCAAACATAGCTCTCGAAGATCACCTGCTAACTCCTTAGGTAATTCTCTGGTTATGAGCGTGTTAACATAACTTTTGCGGCTCAACGCATCTGATACGACATTGGCCTTTCCGGGATGATACTGCAATTTCATATCGTAATCCTTGATGAGCTTCTGCCATCACCTTTGCCTGAGGTTCAACTCCTTCTGCGTGAAGATATATTTCAAACTCTTATGATCTGTGTATACCTCACAATGGTTTCCGATGAGAAAATGTCTCCATGTCTTCAGCGCATGCACTACGGCTGCTAACTCCAAATCATGTGTAGCATAATTCAGCTCATGAGGTCTAAGTTGTCGTGATGCATATGGTACAACTCTCCCTTCTTGCATAAGTATAGCTCCAAGTCCTCGTCGTGAAGCGTCGCAATATACTTGGTAATCCTTATGTTGGTCTGGGAGAATCAGCACTTGGGCTGTAACCAAACGTTTCTTCGGCTCCTGAAAACTAGCTTCACACTCCTCAGTCCATTTAAACTTGGTGTCCTTCTTTAATAACTCCGTCATGGGCTTTGCAATCCAGGAAAAATTCTCAATGAACCTCCAATAATAACCTGCGAGTCCAAGAAAACTTCTAGTCTCTCCAACTGATGTGGGTGCCACCCATTTAGTCACAGAAGCAACCTTGGTAGGGTCTACTGCTATTCCTTCTCCAGATATAACATGTCCGAGAAATCCAACTTCCTTTAGCCAAAACTCGCATTTGCTGAACTTGCCATACAACTGATGTTCTCTGAGCTTCTCAGGAACCAAACGCAAATGCTCCTTATTCTCCTCTTCGTTCTTCAAGTAGACCAATATATCATCAATGAATACCATGACGAACTTATCCAAAAACTCCATAGACACTTTGTTCATCATGTTCATGAAATAGGCAGCTGCGTTAGTCAGACCAAAAGACATAACGGTATACTCATATAGCCTGTAACTTGTGGTAAAAGCTGTCTTAGGTATATCCTGCTCCCGGATCTTCAACTGGTGATAACCTGATTGAAGATCAATATTAGAGAAAACTTTAGCTCGTTGTAAGTGGTCAAACAAATCATTGATCATCGGTAGAGGGTATTTGTTCTTGATCGTCACTTCATTCAACGCACGATAATCAACAACCATTCTTAAAGATCAATCCTTCTTCTCCACTAGAAGCACTAGGGCTCCCCAACGTGATGAACTTGGTCGAACATAACCTTCAATTTCCTCCAGATCTTGTGCGGGCATCCGATACGGTCTCATTGATATTGGTCTGGTGCCTGGCAATAGCTCAATCAAAAACTCAATGTCTCGATCCGGTGGCATGCCTGGTAACTCCTCTGGAAATACGACGAGGTAATCCTTCACCACTGGTACTTCCTCCTATACAACTCCTGATAAGGAATTCACTTGAGTCCTCCTCGGCGCATGCCGGGATACATAATTGATCCTCTTTCCTTCTGGGTGGTGAGAAATATTGACTTACTAGCACAATCAATGTTTCCAACATACTTCGATAACCAATCCATGCCTAGTATTATATCCAATCCTTGTGACTCCAAAATTATTAGATCAGAGGGAAACACATGGCTACCAATGGTTAAGGGTAACCGATCACACCATCGGCTGGCCATATACTCTGCTCCTGGCGAGCTTACTAACATGGGTGACCTAAGGGCTAGGGTTGGCAATTTAAACTTGTCCACAAATCCCCTTGATATGTATGATTGCAATTCACAAGTATCAAAATGAACAAGTGCGGTAAATGCATTAATCAAAAACTTACCGACAACCGCGTCGAGTTGATCCACAATCTCCTCCACACTGACGTGGTTCACCTGACCTTTGGTGAAGGGGTTGGGCTTCTTGGCAGAACCTCCATTGCCATTTCCATTCTTCGCTTCAGGACATTCAGTGGCATAATGTCCGGTC
This sequence comes from Triticum timopheevii, assembly GCA_963921465.1. Taxonomy (NCBI): domain Eukaryota; kingdom Viridiplantae; phylum Streptophyta; class Magnoliopsida; order Poales; family Poaceae; genus Triticum; species Triticum timopheevii. Next base: position 336,488,415 of record OY997268.1, read on the forward strand.
TTCTGGCACTTGAAACATGTAATGTGGCTCGAATCTCTCTTGGCTGGTGTTGAAAGGTTGGAATGTTCTGGCTGCTGCTTCCTCCATTCCCATTGCCATTCTTGGGGACACTGTGGGTGTGCGAACTTGCTCCGTTGTGCATATGTCCTCCATGGTTATGACCTCCATGGTTGTGGGTATGTCCTCCAGAGTACGGGGATTAGCGGGGCTTCTGCTGAGCTCCTGAAGTGTACCTCCCCTGTCCATACTTCCTCTTGCAATTACCAATCTGTTGTTGCTTGCCTTCAATCATAAGAGCCCTGTCTACCAACTCCTGGTAGTTGTTGAATGTTTCCACCATCAACTGCATGCCCAGCTCATCATTCAGTCCTTCCAGAAACTTCTCTTGCTTAGCGGCATCTATAGCTACGTCATTAGGGGCATAGCGTGCTAACTTGCTAAAATCATCCACATACTAGCCCACTATCGGTGTCAAAACCGGCGGATCTCGGGTAGGGGGTACCGATCTGTGCGTCTTAGGCTGATGGTAACAGGAAGCAAGGGACACAATGTTTACCCAGGTTCGGGCCCTCTCGATGGAGGTAAAACCCTACTTCCTGCTTGATTAATATTGACGATATGAGTAGTACAAGAGTAGATCTACCACGAGATCGTAGAGGCTAAACCCTAGAAGCTAGCCTATGATGATTATGATTGTAATTGTGATCGGCCTTCTAAGGACCAACCTCTCCGATTTATATAGACAGTGGAGAGGGCTAGGGTGTACACGGAGTCGGTTACAAGGAAGGAAATACAATATCCGGATCGCCAAGCTTGTCTTCCACGCAAAGGAGAGTCCCATCCGGACATGGGACAGAGTCTTGTGTCTTGTATCTTCACACTCCAATAGTCCGGACGATGTATATAGTCCAGCTGACCGGATACCCCCTAATCCAAGACTCCCTCAGTAGCCCCTGAACCAGGCTTCAATGACGATGAGTCCAGCGCGCAGTCTTGTCTTTGGCATTGCAAGGTAGGTTCCTTCTCCGAATACTCCAAAGTAATTATCGAACACGTAGACCGTGTCCGGATCTGCAAAATGATCTTCACATGCCACCGTAGAGAAAATGATATTTCACAAATGTAATCTGTGGACCACGTGACATGTCATTACAGTCGGGTCATTATTCGAACCGTTTTCCCACAGCCAGCCATAGCACACATCGCGAGGCGGTTTCTTCTGCACATTTTGGCATAGCAGAGATCGTGTCCCCTTATTGTGGGATTCTCATCAATACGGGAATGGATCATCCAACCGCACCGCTAATCGCGGCGAGTGGGGAGCGAGCGGGTTCCACCAGGCAAGTGGGGAGGCGCAAAAAGCTTTTACCGCCTCTATAAAGAGACTCCTCTTTATCCATGCCTTCTCCTTCCGCTAGCCCATTCCCCTCTGTTCGAGCCCTAACTCCCAGGCATTTTTCTTTTCCATCGATGAGAGGTTTTCCAAAGATGTCCGAATCCAGAGCAGGAAGCAGATGGATGGCCTCTACCATCCAGGACAAGGATATCAAGAGGCTCCGGGAGGCCGGGTATCTGGCCAAGAAGATCGGCCACCATCTCCCACCGACGGGACAGGTCGTCCATACTCCGGAGCCTCACGAGAGAGTCGTGTTCCTTCCCCATTTTGTCCGCGGGCTCGGGTTTCCCCTTCACCCATTTGTTCGTGAAGTCCTGTATTACTATGGGATTGACTTTCATGATCTTTTCCCCAATTCTTTCCTCAATATCTCGACGTTCATCGTTGTGTGCGAGGCTTTCCTCCGGATTTCGCCTCACTTCGGCCTGTGGCTGAAGATTTTCAATGTGAAACCCAAGGTGGTGAGTGGCGAGCATGCCGAGTGCGGCGACGCCATGATGAGCAAGATGCCCAAGGTTGTTTGGCCGACGGGTGCCTTCAACGACTCCGTCAAGGAGCGGCAGCAGCAGTGGTTCTATATCACCGAACCACGAGGCAAAAAGTGGCCTGCAGCTCCCGATTTCAGATCTGGAGCCCCACTGCGGCTCACGTCTTGGCCCAAGAAGGGCCCGAACTGGTCCTCGTCCGATGAGCTGTCACTGCTCCAGACGCGCGTTCAGAGTGTGGTCGACAAGGACGTCAAGCTCGTCGACGTAGTCCAGGTGATGTTAGTTCGCCTGGTTCTCCCTTGCCAGCGCCGAGCCTGCAATTTGTGGGAGTTCGACCCACCCGAGCACCAAACCCTTCGGGAGCTCTACGATTTCTCTCGGAAGGATATCTGGAAGGTGCTCTTTATGTCCGGCAAATTATGGCTGGGCTCCGCCGAGGACCGTGGTTATCAATTATCCCATTCTGCAAGCCTGGTAAGCTACAACCACGCTCTGTCCATCTATGCTTCAGTTGGCATATCCTGAGGGAGACATTTTTATCGTGCTTTATCGTGACCCCAGGGATGGATAAAAAAGGTGGAGCGAATACATTGTCGGGCCCCGCTTCCGGATGAACCGGCCGGGCCTCTTCTGATGAAGATGCTGGTCCCCGCGCCTTACGAGCCGCCAAAGAAAGAGGCCTCCAAGAAGGTCAAAAAGACCCAGAGTGGCCTCTGTTGCCGCGAGGCTTCGGACGCAAAATCCGAAGACTCCAGCGATGCTCCGTCTTCCGAAGACGAAGAGGAGGAAGCAGAGGAGGACGAGCCTCACTCTGGAGGTGGTAAGAAAAGGGCGGCTTCCTCGTCCCTGGAGGCCGAATCGCCCAAGAGGGGGGGGGGGGGGGAGGTTCCCACCCAGAGGCATCCACCACGGCTGCCGATAACAGCCCGGAGTGGGGTCCCAGGGCCCAGCCCCTGGAAAAGTCGTAAGTATCCAAAATCCGAACGCGCATATGCATCCAGGGTCGTTTGGGAACAGTAGTTTTAACTGTCGCCATATTTCATACAGACCGGCGAGGTCTCGTGCTGGAGAATACTCATCGGAGGATTCGCTGAGCTCAGACGCTTTGGCGAGCGAGACGCCTCCCGAGGCCCCTTTCCCGAAGTCCAGGCGCGACACCAAGGTGTCCTCTCAAAACGACCCGGACCAGGGGAGGCGTGTCTCTGGGGCCGGACACATGGGGGCGGCGCCCCCCGGCCTGTCGATGATGGGGGCGATCTCTGGTTCGGACCACAGCCGAATAAGGTCCGGGAGACCTCTAAGGCTCTAGGATCGGGCGAGCAGCCACCTTCGACGGTGGGAGGTAAGCCTACTCCGTCGGCAACCTCGGTCCAAGAAGAGCTACCGGGCGGTCTATCGACAGCGTTAAAGAACGCGTCTATCGTCGATGAACATCGGACCCTCATGGGTGAGGTGGTTGAAAATATTCAGTCCGCCGAGAGCGGGCTAAATGAGTCATGCATTGGCCTTATTGTCGGATTTTGGGTTCCGGCAAACCCTCTAGGTTCGAACTCTGGGGTGCGCGCGGAGATCACACCTACTGCCTACCCGTGTCTCATCGCCTCGCAAGGATCTAAACTACACGAAGAACAACACAGAGGACACAAGGTTTATACTGGTTCGAACCACCATTGTGGTGTAACACCCTACTCCAGTGTGTGGTGTGTGGATTGCCTCTGGGGCTGATGATGAATAGTACCAGGAAGAACAGCCTCGCGAGGGTCTGTTCTTGGCTGGTGCGATGAACTGCTAGGGGGAGTTCAGTCGCTTCTCTCTCTCTCTCTATCTTTCTATCCTCGTTCTTTCGATCCTCCTACCCTGTGGGTGGCTAGTCCTATCTATAGGCGGAGGCCCTGGGCCTCTTCCCAAATATCAAGCGGGAAGGGCGCCAACAGTTGGCCATTTTGAAGGGGAACATCTAGTACACTTATCCTGACTAAAGTTGGTCATCGCCTGCAAAATACCCTGACGATGACGCCGGCTTGGGCTCCACGATGACCTCCATTCTGCTGTCCTGCTGGTCTTGGTCTTGTTGCACCGAAATGGTTGCATTTGCTTGATACTCCTGCCTGCGCTTGCCCCCTTTGCACCAAAGAGGAAACAAGGACTCTGCGCAGGCCGGCGCCTGCCTGGCCTTGGTCGTCATGGCTTGTGTCATGGGCACCTCGTGAGGTACCCCGCCTTGATCTCTCGGCCTCCTCGCGAGCCAGCCTGACGAGGCTGTGCCCGAGGAAGCCTCCTGTCGTCCGCCCTGCGAGGCTTGGCCCCTCGCGAGGGTCTTGAGCATGTGTTGATGAAGATGGGCCGTATTGCGCCACTCCTTGAGCCACGCCGCAGGCCGCAGGCAGGCAAGTCTGGGTACCCCCGTTCCCAGAACGCCGACAGTAGCTCCCGGGCCCAAGGCGCACCTGGACTTGGCTTAGCAGTGAAGCGAAGGGGCAAGTATGAAGCGCCGTGGGTCCCATCAGCCTGCGGCCTTGACCGCCGCGTGGCGGTTGATTGGACGTGGGTGCCCTGGCTCCCCCGCGACGCCTTGGCAACTGCATGAATTGACAAAAGAGCGGTGCTCGCCTGGCGATTTTTGCCTACTACTGCGTGGCCCATGTTGGGGTAAGGACCTCGGTGGCCTTGCTGCGCCATTACTTCTACCACCGGGTCTCTCGCGGCCCCATCACCGCGTGCGCAAACTTCGTCGCGTATGGCAGTTCCAATGCCATCTCGAAGCCCGGGAAGAGGATCGAGGGCTTCAGGAGAAAGTGGGTCATGGTGGATGCTGGGCGCATCCACTCCCGGCTGATTTTGCCCACGGGGCAGCCCAAGTCTGTTGACGGTTGGTCCCGCGCGGAGCTCGTTAATCCCCGCGCAAAGCCAGTGCTGGAGAGGATGGACGCGGACCTGTGGCTGGACAACATGGCGACGGCAAAACTGACCAGGGCGTCGCTCCTAGAGCACCGAGTGGCTCCGCTCCGGGAATACTCGCTTCCGCTGTGGAGGCTCGAGGGGGGGGGCGGATGCCGTCCTTCACCCGAACCCCGAAGTCCTGGCCGACGAAGATCTGGCCGCGGTCCTCCAATCCTTGGTTGGGAGTGACGTGGCGAGACTGGAAGCTGCTCCTGTGCCCCTGTTCTTTCGGGAGGATTGGGAGCAGGTGGTGAACTCCATGCCCGCTTTCGACGGGGACAGGCATGTCCCCGCGGAGGTTCCCGAGGACCTGGCGGCCCTGGCGATGGTGGACGTGTCCTCCGGCGACTCCGGCGGAGAGGAGGAAGAAGAGGAGCAGGAAGAGGAGCCTGATTCCGAGGCAACCGACGGGGAGTCCAGAGCACCCCTCCCTCGGCGCAGGTCCCGCGCCTTTCGTCTCATGCTGGATGACGACGAGGATGGCGACGAGCTAGGTGGCGAGAGCTTGCCCCTGATCCCGAAGAAGGACAGGACGGGGCTGGTTCCCCGCGGGTCTGCTCCGGCTCCGAGGCGATCTGCAGACGCGCCTCCTGCTCCCGAGCCTCTTGAGGTTGATCCCAACAGCTGGCTCTCGGGCTTCAAATTCGGGCGGGGGTTGCTTGAGTCCGCGAGCGATGACCAGTAAGTGCTTGATTCTTGTTTTGCTTCTTGCTTCGTTGTTGAGGCTTGACGTCCATATTCCTAGGCTAGGTCGGTGCCTGCGGCGAAAAAGCTGAAGGGGGCTCCTGAGGCTTTGTCCGGGGCAGCACCTCCATCTGCGGGAGAAGGGGGTGGCAAGACGCGGGGCTCCCCTGCCCGGTCATCCTCGCGAGGCCTGGCGGGGCTAGCTGGGGCGAGCTCAGCCCCCATGACCCAAGCGACTCCCGAGGTGTCCTTGCCTGATGCCACTGCCGCGGTCGTTGGGGTGCAGAAGGTCCCGACTCATGGTGCCGTGATTACGCTGCCGTCTTCTCCCCCTACTCCGCCAACTGCCGTCTCTCCGACTCCTTCCACTGTCCTGGATCATGCTGCTGCTGAGCTGGACCGTCTGCGAAAAGATCTTCTGGGCGCTGACCCTCGCTTGGTGGCCGGGCGCCTGGAGCTGGCCTCCGGCTGGGTTCGCTCCGATGCTTCAGTCCGAGCGGCGCTAGCTCAGGCCATGACGGCTTGCGATGAGGAGAAGCAAGACATCCTTGAGGCAAACGCCGCTCGCGACGCCACCTTGGATGAGGTTGCGGATGTCCAGGGTCGCTACAAGGTGCTGGAGAGTGAGCTGCAAGGCCTGCGCGACCAGCTTGCCAAGGAGGCCCGTGTCCGCCAAGAGAAGGAGGAAGACATGAAGGCTCGCGAGGCGGCCGCCAAGGACCGGAATGCCAAGCTTGATGAGCGCCATGGCCGCTTAAGCGCGCCGGAGCAGGCGTTGGAGGCAAAGAGGATCGAGCTGGATGGCAAGGCGCGGGCCCTGGCCGAGGACCGCGTGGCCTTCGTGAAGCTGGAGGAGAAGGCTCGCACCTTGCTGAAGTCACTTTATGACAGCGGCCTGGAGAGCCCGCTGGCCGGCACCGAGGACGGCCCTGCCAAGTTGCTTCCCTTCCTGGTCCGCGCCCTCGAAGATGTCGCCCTTGGCCTTGGCCCAACGGCTAAGGCCGAGGCGCATGTCCTTTCTTCCGCAGCGCTGACGCGCGTCTTCACCCACGTCTACCTTCGCGACCCCGACGTTGACCTTGATAGCCTGCTGGAGCCCGTGAGCGGCGAGCTTGCAGCTGTCGCTGCTGAGGCCATATAGGGTCGAGCGGAGGCTCTACTGGCGAAGTTCCGGGCCTTCAGCACCAAGCCGAAGCGAGGCGCTGCCGGTCCTGAGGCTCCACGAGGCGAAGCCGCCCAGCGCAGCTCCGTCACCAGCGATGGCACCACCAGAAAGTGACCCCTTCATGGCTCCCATCCTACTTTTAGCTCCTGCAACATGCATCATGCCTCATGGAGGCGTTTAAACTTGTGTTTGGCGTTGTCAAAGCACTCTATGGACTGTAATTTATGCTTTTGAATTCCTTGAGATTTGCGCTTTTCCTTCCTACTTGCTTGTCTTCTACGTCGGCAGAGCCCGGCCCCGCGCATACCTCAGCCGCCGTTAGCCCCGACCGGAAACCAGGACGGGACCAAGGAGTGAGGGGCTACGTGACAAGTTAGGCTCCTGAGTCGCGATGCTCAGGAGTCCCCCTTGACGCACGAACACCAAGTAGGGAGGTGAGATATATGAGCAAATTTACCGTTCTACGCCGGCAGAGCCCGGCCCCGCGCATACCTCAACTGTCGTTAGCCTTTCGGAACTAAGGGGTGAGGGGCTATGTGACCAGTTAGGCTCTTGAGTCGCGATGCTCAGGAGTCCCCCCTTGACGTTCAAATGGCCTTCCTACGTTGGCTCCACTCGGGGTGAGGCGTGCGACGAACCGGGCCCGAGGGGCCTGGCTGGGTGGCTTGCGCCTAGGCGTGACCCAGGCGTAGCCCCCGTGCTCAGCCCCCTCGCACGGCGCTCCCGAGGGGAGGCGTTACAATGGGGCCGGACACTGAGCTCTGGGTGGGAGGTGGTCGGGCGCCACCGCGAGATGGGGGTGGTCGGGAAGGGGCGCTGCCGCGGGGTAGGAGGTGGTCGGGGATGAGAGGAGGCGCGGCGGCGTGGGCCTCCATGGTGGGGCGCGCTGCGTGGGGAAAGCGAGAGAGAAGTTGGGTGGGTTTGACGGGAGGAAGCAGGTGGGTTCGGTGGGGTGGGGCTGTGGTGGATTTTTCGGTTGCAGTTCGGTGGAGTTGACACGGGGCTAGTTGGGTGTTAGCAGAATAAGCGACGAGTGTGCAGAATAAGGTCTTAAGGGGGTCTTAAGGGGTTGTATACACACACACACACACACACACACATGAAACGCCCGCACAGGAAGCACAATAACACTTTCGGGCGAAAGTATAAACATAGCCTCTATAATCAAAATAGAATTGTTTTTACAATTGAACGACTTGTCACTCGAATATGACACTCTTCGAGCACTGAGCCTCTATTAAACGAGCACCTTCTGTCACCTGCTCAAAATAGTGCTCGGCTAGATCCTGGCTTCCGGCCGGATTCTGGGTTGCAATGATGGTGGCCTCCATATCCGCCCAATATGTTTTAACACGGGCAAGAGCCATCCGTGCACCCTCTATGCACGCCGACCTCTTCATGGCATCGATTCGTGATACGGCGCCAAGGAATTGTTGCACTAAACCAAAATAACTGTCCGACCTCGGTCACTTCGGCCATATATGGTCTATTACATACCTCATTGCTAGATCGGACAACCTATGGAGCTCGCCCACAGCGCCCATCCTTTCACTCAATGACAATGGGCGTGTTGGAGCACTGAATTGCAACCAGAACAGCCTTTCTACTTCACTATCTTTCTTGTCCTTGAAAAACTTGGTCGCATCAGCCGTACTTTTTTGCAAGATCCGCATACGCGTTTGTAGCGCTCCAGATCCGATCCAGAGGAGCGTACTTTGGATCTAAGAACTTCATCCGCAACAAATAGGGGTTTCCAGCCGCGATTTCTCCGGCCTGTCGAAGCTCCTCCCATGCATCCCTAATTTTGGAACGTGTCTCCTTGGCCGCATCAAGGGCCTTCTTCAGGTCACCCGACTTCGCCTGATTCTCCATTTCAAGTTGCTCATACCGGCCGGCGGCATCTCTTAGCTCCACATCCATCTCGGCTATTTTATCTTCGCTTTAGCGATGAGCAGCCTGTTCGGCTCTCAAATCTTCGGCCGCCTTTATGGCAGCCGCATTGCTAGCCCGGGCTTGTTCCTTGGCTAGGGAAAGTTCCGCCCTCATGGCCTCCATGGCAGCAGCTCCACTTGTAGCCAAAGCATATCACATTAACATTATGCTCCTCTTAGTATTTCCTATAACAAATGAGGAAAATAGAGCACATACTCTGTGACTCGTCAAGCCGCTCATTCACAAGCATGACATTGGCGTCCACAACTTCAATCTGCGGCGAATTAAGCGGTCCGGTCTACCGCTGGACCCTTAGCCACCTGCGCATGAATGCAGTGCAATCATTACTTGGGAGTGTGATCCTTCGTTTGCTGCCTAGGGCTGGCAACCAGAGTCTCAGGGGCTACTATCTATAAGGAACACTCCTAGCGCGTGCGGTACAACCAAAAAATTACGTATGTACCTCAAAGCCTTTGAGCAGGCTCGTAAAAGCTTCATTGAACCCGCTTGTGGCGGATGAAATCTTCTTAAGCACCATGCCCATTAACGCACGGTGATCCTCCAAGAGTGCAGCTTGCTCCAAAAGGCCCGTCAGCGTGTCCGGCCGGCCACTGGACTGCACCGGAAACTTCTTATTGTCCCCCGTGGGAGCCGAACGCTCCAGGCTTATGGTGGCTGAAGGGTTAATGTCAGGACCCCGACTCAATGCCACATCGATCTAGCATGTAACACCTCATATCACTTTGTAGCCTCACGCACGGTATCCCCACGGGTGTCGCCTTACCTTTGCCCGGGACCGTTTGCGCCTTTTGGCACACGTATATGATAGTGTCGCTAGCATCCATATGATAAGGAGCCTGGGCTGACATGGCTAGTCGTAAAACCAAAGTGGCACAAACTTACAGGGAGAGGCATCCATGACCCAGCATCGAACGTGTCGGTCATCAGCGAGTGAATCCAGGCTGTAGCACTGGGCTAGCAGGACTCCGGTATTCATCGCGTGACATTTCCCCGAAGGGACAGACACAAGAACGAAGAAGGACACATGCCGGCCAGCCTAAGTGTCCCGGAGCAGTAGTAAGCTACCATGGCTCAGTGGAAGCACTAGGAGACATTTCCCGGTAAGAGAGGCTACTAAGGATAAACAACTAGATAGTCAGATCCCACACATACCAAGCATTTCAATAACATACACACAATATGCTCGATATGTGCAAATACAACATGGCATCACAACATGACTCTACGACTCAAGTATTTATTCAATAGGCTCCGAGGAGCGAGATATTACAAACATGAGTCTCATGACCCAACATTCAGAGCATACAAGTCAAAGCACAAGCGGAAGCTTAACATGTCTGAGTACAAACATCTACAAATGAAAAAGGCTGAGAAGCCTGACTATCTACCAGATCCTGCCGAGGGCACAAGATCGTAGCTGAGGTAACAAGCTAAACGTCGAAGTCCACGCGGAACTACTAGTGAGACGTAAGTCTCTCTGCAAAAACATAAAATAGGCAAACGTGGGTACAAATGTACCCAGCAAGACTTACATCAGAACTATCTACATATGCATCATTATCAACAAAGGGGGTGGTGGAGTTTAACTGCAGCAAGCCAGCTTTGACTCAGTGGCTATCCTGAACTACGACTTCAATGTAACTCTTTTGAGGTGGCGCACACGAGTCCACATATTCACCATATCAATACACCACTATGGATCCGCTCCCGTCTCCCTACGAGAACGCCATCCATAGCACTCACGCTTATCTTGCGTATTCTAGAGTATCCACTTTCACTTATCTATGAACTATGCAAGGGGTCCAAGTTTCCATATCCGAGGAATCCGGCTATTCGAATAGATAATGATAACCCTGCAGGGGTGTACTTCTTCACACACGTTCTCGCCACTTATCGCCCTGTACACGTCATGTACCTCGGCAACCTTCAAGCAGAAGCCGGGCGAGGGAGTCGGCCATGACCTGACTAACCACACAAGTCTCTCGTCCAGGTTTATCGCCTATTCGGCTTCCATCCGCATGGAGATCCGGCCGGGGTGTCGCTCACGGCCCCAAACGATGTGAGCAGGGTTCCCAAGCCCACCTCGATGGGTGGATCTATGCTTGGTACACCGTGCCATGGTGCCTAGTCTGTCCCAAGCCCACCTGTACCGTGTGCCACTTGGTAGACTACTAACACTACCTACAAACACCAGAAACTAGTTGCAACTCCTGGACAGAGATCAGGTTGATTAATAAGTCGAGAGAGTCAATTAAGGATCCCAATGTGTGGTAGTAGCTGTTCATGGATCACAAACACAGAACTCAGTTCCTGAGGACGGTTTCAATGAGACAACCCACCATGTACTCCAACATGGCCTCTCACTTCTACCTTTACCAAATTGTGTTCACACACTTAGCTCACACACGGTAGGACATGTTCGCACACCATTCCAATTCATCCCCGATGAATCAGACCTGACTCAACTCTAAGCAGTAGCAGGCATGACAAACAAACATGAATGAGTAGGCACATCAGGGCTCAAAGAACTCCTACTCATGCTAGTGGGTTTCATTTATTTACTGTGGCAATGACAGGTCATGCAGAGGAAAGGGGTTCAGCTACCGCAGCATGTAATAGCTGAATTGTTGTTGTTCTAATGCAGTAAAAGAGAGCAGGAGCAAGAGAGTGGGATTCTATCGGAATGAACAAGGGGTTTTTGCTTGCCTGACACTTCTGAAGATAGTAATAGTTCTTCATCGGTGTCATCGATCTCATCGTCGGTATGTCATCTACTAAGAGGGGACAAACACCGGCAACAGAGAAAGAACACAATCAATGCAATGCACAATATGATGCATGATCATGACATGGCAATATGCTGTGTTTTGAGCTAATGCAACTAGTAACAAAGTTAAATGAAGTTGGTTTGAACTCTAAGTTCAAATCCAAACTCCATATGTGAAATTCAAATGCCATTATTTGATTTGCCCTAAACAGTAGCCATAAGTTGTTCTAACATGCATGAAAATGGTACAGATGGATACATTGGATTTTTCTGATCATTTTTCATATATAACTTATTTCATTTGGAGTTACGGTTGAATTTCTATGAATTTTTGAAGTTTTGGGCATTTTCTGGAATTTCCTGAATAAGAATAAATACAGTAAATGATTAACTGCATCAGCATTGCGTCACTATGACTTCAGTAGGACAACTGCGGCTGACCAGGTCAAACCTGACCAGTGGGGTCCACTGGTCAGTGACACAGAGTCAGCTACACAGGTTGACATGTGGGACCCGGTCAAAGCTGACATGGCCAAGTCAAAGTTGACAGGCGGGGCCCACAGTGATTAGTGCTAATCTAATAGAGAAATTAAACTAACTAGTTAAGGCACTGGGGCCCACATGGCAGAGGCTCTAGGTGTGGTTAGCCAGGTCATTAGCGCTAATTAACCGGCGCCACGTCAGCACATGACGCCGGCGACTACAGCAGCGGCGGGATCTCGCCGGAGTTGGTCGGGGCGGCGCTATAGGCCGCGGCTAGTCGCACTGAGGGCACCAGGAGGGAGCCCATGCTCCCGCGCATCTAGGGGCGCACGCAGCTGGGCACAGGGAGGCCGGGGTCGACGGCGGCGACCACTTGGGCGGCGGCCGGAGCTACGGCATCGAGCGAAACGGGGCTGCGGAGCACGACAGGAGGAGCTGGGGAACGCGTTCGGCTCCTGGGAGCTCGGTGAGCGTGGCAACACGCAAAAAATCGGGTGGGGGCGGCTGTTGCCACAGCAACGACATGGCACAGCAGCGGCGACCTCGGCCATGGTCGGAAAATGGAGCTAGGGGACAGGAATGGAGTGGGCAAGCAAAGAAAAGCAGCAGGAGCTCACAGGGAGGACGATGAGGTGGTCAGCGAGCTCGGGGGCATCTTCGGTGCTGCGAATCGAGCAGCGGCGATCACCGGCCGTGGAGATGAAGACGGCTGAGTTGGTGTGTCTTCAGGGCACCCGGCGTCGGGGTAGGGCTTCTCGGATCCAAGGCGCAGCTCCTAGGCACATCAAAGGGGCGAGGGGGTGGCTCTTGGCACGGCAATGGTGAGCAGCGGCGACGGCGGCTCTCGGGGAAGAGAGGGGGAGGGAGCCAGAGGAGGGGATGAGCATGGGGAGAGTGAGAGAGCGTCGAGGGGGCCGCGTGGCGTCTCCAGGGGGTCGAGGAAGCGAGCAGGGAGGCAGGAGGAGGTGGAAGCAGGAGGTGGCCACGGCTCGGCTGCGCGCGCGCCACGCACGATGCCAGAAGGCATGGGGAAGACGACGCGCGAGGAGGTGGGCTGGGCTGGCCAATCGGGCCGGCCAGGTGGGCTTTGGTGGGCGCCAGGTAAGTTCCAGGTAAGTCTCTCTCTCTCTCTTTTATTTCCTGTTGTCTATTTTTCTGTAACTTTGTGGCTTTTCTAAAAATACTTAGGCATTTTCAAAAATCACCAAACTGCACATGCCCATTGTTTAGAACATATCCAACATGGAACGTTCCAGTTTGGGATTATTTGGACGTTTACAATATTATATAGCATTTAAATGCCCAAATGCAATTAGGGTATGATTTAATTCAGTGACCCAATGCTGTCCTAGAAAAATGTGAACCAATTTTGCCAGAGGTTCTAACCCACGACAAAAATGATGGACATTTTAGAAGGGCATTTCAGGTTCATTGAAAAAGATTTTAGTAAACCCTAGTTGTCTTCAGGGGGGTGCTGGGGGTTCTGTCATCCCCATTTCAACTTTAAAAGAAATTTAGACATGATGCAGCAACCAAGCTAGTCCAAGTGCATAGCAAGGCTAGGGACGTGACAACTCACCCCCTCTAAACAAGAATCTTGACCCGAGATTCAAGACGTGAGGTAAGAAGACAGAGGGGACACAAAGCCAGCACAATCTTCACGATCCAGGTTGCACTTCATAAGAACCTTGATTCGATCATCATCCTTGTCTCGACGTCTTGCTCTGAGAACTCCAACTAACATGACAACGAGAGGGAAAGAAAGACTCTAGAAGAATCAATCTTCTCGAAGACCGAACAACTCAGGATCAACTCATGGGGTGAGATATAAAACATCTCTTGAGCCGAGACACGAAACACACGTTTAGAGGAATGGAGTGGAACAGATGACGGAGGTTCAATTTGGTAGGCAATAATTCCATGCTTGAGGAGATGGTGAATGGTTTCAGGATAGCGATGAAATAATTGTCATGATTCCATAACGGGGCACCTTAGAGAAGGTGACTCGTAGAAATATCCCCTTAAGTGGCAAAAAGAATTACCTTTGATTCAGAGATCATTGAAACTCTTTATACCAACCTAAGGCAATTCTCGAGTGACCAATTGGAGGGGTTCTGTAGAATGGCATACCCAGATTAGAATGGATGATGTGGATTACCTTGTTGAAAAAAACACAAGGGATGATTTTAGTAACTGGGGAGAAGCTCAACAGTAGAGAGTGAGTCCACTGTTTGAAAAGTTATAGCATAACCGAGGAAACTGAGAGCAATCCCAGTTAGTGCCAATGATAACACCTAGCACTTGTGCGTGCTCTCAAGAACTTGAGCATTTCCATATTCATCAAGGTTTTACCAACATCCGTGTCAAGGATCCTGGCAACACAACGTTCTACCATGATGAACAGCGATGGACGACGCAGATGCAAAGGAAGATAACACCTTCTCAGATCTCACCTTAGCGAAGCCAAGGGGCAAAATCTGGATGATCGACCGAGAGACATTTAGCGTTCCGCTTCTAATGTTCTCCTTGATGTGCTAGCGTAACCCATTCATAGATATCATTTGATATCTAGAACATCAAGTAAAAGGTCGGACTTCGGGAGCACAACAATCCATAAGGAACAACTACTGGAATAAGTTCTACGAGATCCTTATGGGGAGGTGGCCAACTTCCTCAATCAAGATACTACAACAATAGGTCTTCCGGCTGGGTGTGTTGGCCACGACATCCACTTTACCGGGTTACAGAGAGACCAATATAATAGTTCTTGGGGAACATGCCAACCATCATATCTGCCTGAGATTCAGATCTGGTTGGTGTCAGGTTATTCTAGAATCATCAAGTCTAGAAGGAAAAATGAAAGTTTGTAACACAAATCGACAAGACGACGTTGCGAGATTCTCGGGGAGTGAACTAGGATAGCAAGCTCCAAAACACGAGCTGGTTCTGCTACAACATGTGAACGTGTTGTCTGAGACAAGCATGAACACATAGTAGTCTTACAATAAAGCACTACCGAGTTCAGGTGGGGAGCCACCATCGAGGACATCGAAGTCCTTGTGCACTTATCGACGAACTTCTTATCCTTGAACAAATCAATCAGTGGCTTAGTGTGCTAGGGACACATACAGAATGAAGGTTGCAATTCTCCAAACCACAGAGTACTTCGCACGTATGCATGGCTGATTTGGAGTGACTCCAGAGGAAGCAACATTGACTTTCTTGAATTCACGGCGGCAACTTGCATCAAATGCACATGAATTAGAGGAAGTCACTTCTTTCACCTGGGCATATGCTTCATGATCTAGCATGAACAAATGCTTTCAAAAGTTTCCAACACTAGCTTAATATTCAACAAAATTATGGAGGACAAGGATGTTGTCGATGGGCTCAACAACAATTCATCCAGGTTTCCATATAAATAGAATTCCATAATTAAAAGAATGCGGTGATAGCATTGGTCAGACCAAAAGATATAATGGTGTATGCTCGAGGAAAATCCACGAGTAAGACAACATTACAAACATCGTTGGTTCTGATTTGATTTGTTGATAGCCCATACTCAAATCAAAGGTTTGGGGTAAGACAATAAATCCAACAATTGACCATGAGGATCAATCAATGAAGATATCATCTTTCTTCAACACACACACACACACACACACACACACACACACACACAAAGATATCCCTTTGGAATGAACTGAGTTGGACAAGCTTTCATCTTCCAACTCTCCAAGTTGTTGTTTAGCTTAGCCAACTAGCCCAGGGTATCCAACACGGATTCTTGGAGAAAGGGTGGTTTCGAAAACCAACTTGATCACGAACTCAACATAACGGTCAGGTGACAACCTGGTGACACTTCCAAGAAGATATCCAGAAAATCACGAACCACCGAAATGTTACTAAGATCGAGAACAATCTTGCTTTTCAGGGAAAGACGATATGGTCAAATAAACAAGGGATTGGACAATCCTAACTCATTGATCAGGAGTGCACCAGAAATAAGGACTAGGTAGCACAATCTATCTTAGAATGATGATTCAAAACCAACACGCTAAGAATGAAATTATTGTCCTTTAACTACCAAGCAACAGAGTTGCTAGGAGTATAGATTCCACACATCATAGTTCACTTGTCGGCATTCCGGTTCAACAACACGGGGACCGAGGAATGAATAATGATGGCGAGAAGTATCACTGCACCAAGATTTCATAAGATGATGTGTAATTCCTATGACTTTCTTGACATAAAGAGGGTAATACTTCAGGGTAGAACAGAACAAAAACTGGATTAGCATTTTTATCTGCGGAATACAACTGCTTTGACCCAATCCTTGATATGGATGAGGTACTGGAGTTTGTTTCTCCTAGTCATTCCAGAATAGAATGACTTGACGGACCACAAGAGTAGTGGGCATCGAGGAACACGAAAGCATAATTACTCCTGACTATCAATTGATAGACGAGGGCCAGAAAACGACTAAAGAGGGACAACTCAAAGGAACATATTTTTCTGAGTTGTGGCTGCATGGATTAGTATGCCGAACAATTTCAGCATATTTCTTCCAGATAACCCATGCTGAAGAGGAAGGACTGGTAGATTCACAACTATGAATGGAGGACTCATCAAGAGCATTCTGGTTGCGATCTTTTGGTTCAAAGAACTTCTGCCATAATGGTTCATGGTATTGGAAGAATGATATACCACGGACCTCGAAGACTATCACAAAGGTTACTAATATCCTAAAGGTACGAGCAACACTAACAACATGAGGTAAGGAGGGAAATCTCGGGTTCAGAAACCCAGGAGTAGAATACCTACTACTAAGTGGCATCACGGGATGCTTTCGAGAATGATGGCTAGAATCATCACACAGGGAACACAAAGCATGGCTAGGATACTAGGTGATACTCTAGACACCTAGGGTCATAATAATAACTCCAACATATATGTCGAGGCAATAGAGTACCTCAATTCAGCAATTAGTGTGATTAACCTGGCCTAAAAGAACATCGAAACTAGAGGGAAAGGATTTGCAAATGCATCAGATTGTTTAGAAACCTGGGATGACTCGGACAGCATAACGGCTGTAAATGCTCAAAAAGATTTGAGACATGCTACAAAAATGGTGGCATAGCCACTCAGAAGCACAATATCGAGGTTTCGAGATCAACAGTTAACATACGGAAGTAGTAGGAACTGAACTGAAGCTTAAATCCATCAATCCTATAGGTCTACGGATTAGTAACACGTGATCCTGATAGAATGAAGAGAAGGCCTAGTTCCTTAACCCCGTAGGAAAGATAAGATGACTCAGATCAGAAGGCATGAGGTATAAGGAGTAAAAAGAGCCTTACGTTCCATCCCACAATCAATCCCCTTAAATAACTAAAGAATTTCTAGACTCAACTTCGACCGGTTTGGCTTGGTAATCCTACAGGCAGTCAAGCTCTGATACCAAAGCTGTCAGGACCCCGACTCAATGCCACATCGATCTAGCATGTAACACCTCATATCACTTTGCGGCCTCACGCACGGTATCCCCACGGGTGTCGCCTTACCTTTGTCCGGGACCGTTTGCACCTTTTGGCACACGTATATGATAGTGTCGCTAGCATCCATATGATAAGGAGGCCGGGCTGACATGGCTAGTCGTAAACCCAAAGTGGCACAAACTTACAGGGACAGGCATCCATGACCCAACATCGAACGTGTCGGTCATCAGCGAGTAAATCCAGGCTGTAGCACTGGGCTAGCAGGACTCCGGTATTCATCGCGTGAGAATTCCTCGAAGGGACAGACACAGGAACGAAGAAGGACACATGCCGGCCATCCTAAGTGTCTCGGAGCAGTAGCAAGCTACCATGGCTCAGTGGAAGCACTAGGAGACATTTCCCGGTAAGAGAGGCTACTAAGGATAAACAACTAGATAGTCAGATCCCACACATACCAAGCATTTCAATAACATACACACAATATGCTCGATATGTGCAAATACAACATGGCATCACAACATGACTCTACGACTCAAGTATTTATTCAATAGGCTCCAAGGAGTGAGATATTACAAACATGGGTCTCATGACCCAACATTCAGAGCATACAAGTCAAAGCACAAGCGGAAGCTTAACATGTCTGAGTACAGACATCTACAAATGAAAAAGGCTGAGAAGCCTGACTATCTACCAGATCCTGCCGAGGGCACAAGATCGTAGCTGAGGTAACAAGCTAAACGTCGAAGTCCACGCGGAACTACTAGTGAGATGCAAGTCTCTCTGCAAAAACATAAAATAGGCAAACGTGAGTACAAATGTACCCAGCAAGACTTACATCAGAACTATCTACATATGCAACATTATCCACAAAGGGGGTGGTGGAGTTTAACTGCAGCAAGCCAGTTTTGACTCAGTGGCTATCCTGAACTACGACTGCAATGTAACTCTTTTGAGGTGGCGCACACGAGTCCACATATTCACCATATCAATACACCACTATGGATCCGCTCCTGTCTCCCTACGAGAACGCCATCCATAGCAGTCACGCTTATCTTGCATATTTTAGAGTATCCACTTTCACTTGTCTATGAACTATGCAAGGGGTCCAAGTTTCCATATCCGAGGAATCCGACTATTCGAATAGATAATGATAACCCTGCAGGGGTGTACTTCTTCACACACGCTCTCGCCACTTATCGCCCTGTACACGTCATGTACCTCGGCAACCTTCAAGCGGAAGCCGGGCGAGGGAGTCGGCCACGACCTGACTAACCACACAAGTCTCTCGTCCAGGTTTATCGCCTATTCAGGTTCCATCCGCAAGGAGATCCGGCCGGGGTGTCGCTCACGGCCCCAAACGATGTGAGCAGGGTTCCCAAGCCCACCTCGACGGGTGGATCTACGCTTGGTACACCATGCCACGGTGCCTAGTCTGTCCCAAGCCCACCTGTACCGGGTGCCACTTGGTAGACTACTAACACTACCTACAAACACCAGAAACTAGTTGCAACTCCTGGACAGAGATCAGGTTGATTAATAAGTCGAGAGAGTCAATTAAGGATCCCAATGTGTGGTAGTAGCTATTCATGCATCACAAACACAGAACTCAGTTCCTGAGGACGGTTTCAATGAGACAACCCACCATGTACTCCTACATGGCCTCTCACCGCTACCTTTACCAAATCGTGTTCACACACTTAGCTCACACATGGTAGGACATGTTCGCACACCATTCCAATTCATCCCCGATGAATCAGACCTGACTCAACTCTAAGCAGTAGCAGGCATGACAAACAAACATGAATGAGTAGGCACATCAGGGCTGAAACAACTCCTACTCATGCTAGTGGGTTTCATCTATTTACTATGGCAATGACAGGTCATGCAGAGGAAAGGGGTTCAGCTAACGCAGCATGTAACCGTTGAATCGTTGTTGTCCTAATGCAGTAAAAGAGAGCAGGAGCGAGAGAGTGGGATTGTATCGGAATGAACAAGGGGTTTTTGCTTGCCTGGCACTTCTGAAGATAGTAATAGTTCTTCATCAGTGTCATTGATCTCATCGTCGGTATGTCGTCTACTGAGAGGGGACAAACACCAGCAATAGAGAAAGAACACAATCAATGCAATGCACAATATGATGCATGATCATGACATGGCAATATGCTGTGTTTTGAGCTAATGCAACTAGCAACAAAGTTAAATGAAGTTGGTTTGAACTCTAAGTTCAAATCCAAACTCCATATGTGAAATTCAAATGCCATTATTTGATTTGCCCTAAACAGTAGCCATAAGTTGTTCTAACATGCATGAAAATGGTACAGATGGATAGATTGGATTTTTCTGATCATTTTTCATATATAACTTATTTCATTCGGAGTTACGGTTGAATTTCTATGAATTTTTGAAGTTTTGGGCATTTTCTGGAATTTCCTGAATAAGAATAAATCCAGTAAATGATTAACTGCGTCAGCATTGCGTCACTATGACATCAGCAGGACAACTGCGGCTGACCAGGTCAAACCTGGCCAGTGGGGTCCACTGGTCAGTGACACAGAGTCAGCTACAGAGGCTGACATGTGGGACCCGGTCAAACCTGACGTGGCCAAGTCAAAGTTGACAGGCGGGGCCCACTGTGATTAGTGCTAATCTAACAGAGAAATTAAACTAACTAGTTAAGGCACTGGGGCCCACATGGCAGTGGCTCTAGGGGTGGTTAGCCAGGTCATTAGCGCTAATTAACCGGCACCACGTCAGCACGTGACGCCGGCGACCACAGCAGCGGCGGGATCTCGCCGGAGTTGGTCGGGGCGGCGCTACAGGCCGCGGCTAGTCGCGCTGAGGGCACCAGGATGGAGCCCATGCTCCCGCGCCTCTAGGGGCGCACCCAGCTGGGCACAAGGAGGCCGGGGTCGATGGCGGCGACCACTTGGGCGGCGGTCGGAGCTACGGCATAGAGCGAAATGGGGCTGCGGAGCACGACAGGAGGAGCTGGGGAATGCGTTCGGCTCCTGGGAGCTCGGTGAGCACGGCAACACGCAAAAAATCGGGTGGGGGCGGCTGTTGCCACGGCAACGACATGGCACGGCGGCGGCGACCTCGGCCATGGTCGGAAAACGGAGCTAGGGGACAGGAACGGAGGGGGCGAGCAAAGAGAAAGAAGCAGGAGCTCACAGGGAGGACGATGAGGTGGTCAGCGAGCTCGGGGGCGTCTTCGGTGCTGCGAATCGAGCGGCGGTGATCACCGGCCGTGGAGATGAAGACGGCTGAGATGGTGTGTCTTCAGGGCACCCGGCGTCGCGTGCATCGGGGTAGAGCTTCTCGGATCCAAGGCGCAGCTCCTAGGCACATCAAAGGGGCGAGGGGGTGGCTCTTGGCGCGGCAATGGTGAGCGGCGGCGACGGCGGCTCTCGGGGAAGAGAGGGGGAGGGAGCCAGAGGAGGGGATGATCATGGGGAGAGTGAGAGAGCATCGAGGGGGCCGCGTGGCGTCTCCAGGGGGTCGAGGAAGCGAGCAGGGAGGCAGGAGGAGGTGGAAGCAGGAGGTGGCCGCGGCTCGGCTGTGCACGCACCACGCACGATGCCAGAGGGCATGGGGAAGACGACGCGCGAGGAGGTGGGCTGGGCTGGCCAACCGGGCCGGCCAGGTGGGCTTTGGTGGGCGCCAGGTAAGTTCCAGGTAAGTCTCTCTCTCTCTCTCTCTTTTATTTCCTGTTTTCTATTTTTCTGTAACTTTGTGGCTTTTCTAAAAATACTTAGGCATTTTCAAAAATCACCAAACTGCACATGCCCATTGTTTAGAACATATCCAACATGGAACATTTCAGTTTGGGATTATTTGGACGTTTAAAATATTATATAGCATTTAAATGCCCAAATGCAATTAGGGTATGATTTAATTCAGTGACCAATGTTGTCCTAGAAAAATGTGAACCAATTTTGCCAGATGTTCTAACCCACGACAAAAATGATGGACATTTTAGAAGGGCGTTTTAGGTTCATTGAAAAAGATCTTAGTAAACCCTAGTTGTCTTCAGGGGGGTGCTAGGGGTTCTGTCATCCCCATTTCAACTTTAAAAGAAATTTAGACATGATGCAGCAACCAAGCTAGTCCAAGTGCATAGCAAGGCTAGGGACGTGACAGTTAACTTCTGGCCTCGACGAATCTGGATTCCTCCGTGACGACACCTTGGGTCGCCCGCCCCATGGGGCGGAGATGCGGGTGGGGTTTCACTCTCCATCATATCCGGAAGAAGATCCCCCGAAGACAAACTCTGTCGAAAAGAGCTACTAGCCAGACTGCAAAGGATGGATCCTGGTTATTGTTCTCAGAGGAGGAAGCAGTAGTTTTGTACATATGATTAACTTACAGTTCGGTGGAGGGCTGGCCCGTTTGCGGGCATGGCGCGGTGAGGATGCCCACCCGCCTCACCTTAGATTCCAAGTCTTTGGAGGCGTCCCTCTTCTTCCCGCGGGGGGGGGGGGGGAGGAGACCTTAGATTCCCCTCCCCGACTATCCTCCTTCGTGGAGATAGTAATTCCCCCGTTTTGGATGTGCAATGTGTGAAGCTCTACTTCCCTACTTTTCCCTTCGTCTTTCCCCGAGGACACTTGACTTAGCACACGACTAAGCATCCTGGCTATTGCAGGGTTAGGCGAGCCTTCGGGAAGTGGCGCCGGACACTAGATTCTCTCCGCCTTGATGAGCCAATCCTGGCCGCGGAAGGTTTTCAGAATAATGTGGTGATAAATATAAACGAAGTGTTCGGTTTCAGGGTTACTTACTTGGGTATCTGGGCGGTTGCAGCTCAGGCCCGCATCCTCGGTGGTGTCCGGACACTTTACTTGTGGTCCAAAGAATAACCTATACATCCCTTCAAGCGTCATGCCTAAAAAGTGCTGAATAGTTCGCGGACCTTCCGGATTGAACTCCAACATCCGGAGAGGCAGACGTTTGCACGACAAGATCCGTCGGACTAACGTTACCTGAATTATGCTGACAAGACTGATGTCCCTCTCAAGAAGCTCCCGAATGCGGCTCTACAATGTCAGTACGTCATTAGCAGGCCCCCAGTCCAGTCCCACATTGGCCCATGACACCAGTTGAGACGGAGGCCCGAGCGGAAGTCGGGGGCAGCCGCCCACTTTGTGCCTTGGGGAGCCATGACGTAGAACCACCTCCGCTGCCATAGATCAGACACCTTCTGGAAGAAGCCCTCTGGCCATGGGGCATCGGCATTTCTGCTTATTATAGCGCCTCCGCACTCCGCGTGTCACCCCTCGATCGCCTTCGGCTTTACATTGAAGGTCTTGAGCCATAAGCCAAAGTGTGGGGTGATGTGGAGGAAGGCTTCGCACACTACGATAAATGATGAGATGTCAAGGATGGATTCCGGAGCTAGATCATGAAATCTAGCCCATAATAGAACATGAGCCCTCTCACGAAGGGATCGAGGGTGAAGACTAGGCCACGGAGGAAGTGAGAGACAAATAGGACACTCTCGTTGGGCTCGGGAGTAGGGATGACCTGCCCTCGAGCAGGAAGCCTGTGCTTGATGTCGGCGGTCAGATATCTGGCCTCCCTAAGCTTTGCAATGTCCTCCTCTGTGACAGAGGAGGCCATCCCTACATGATTGAAGGTTGGATCCGGACATGATTGAAGATCTGAAGTGCCTAAGCTTGAGCTTCGGGTGTTGGAACTCGAGATGTGGAAAGGCGCAAGCGTGGTAAGAGAAAGGGATAGGCCTCGGCCCCTCTATAAAGGGGGGGGTGAAAATCAAGCGTCCTCAGCGTAACCGTTTGGGACTTGCCTAAAATCACGGGGTTATACCAACTGGCGTAGTGGGGTTGCCCGCACCCGTATTGATGGGAATCCCGCAATAAGGGTAACACGATCTCTACTTTGACGAGGCATGCCAATAAAACCGCCTTGCACTGCGTGTCGTGGCAGGCCGAGAAAGACCGGTTCATATCAAGCCAGGCCACGGCGTAAGGGCACACCATGAAAATTTGTCAGTAGATTAGATTTGTAAAGTGTTATGCTCTCTACGGTGGTGTGTGGAAATTATCTTGCAGAGCCAGACATGGTTTAAGTGTTCGAGAATTACTTTGGAGTATTCGGAGATGGAACCCGCCTTGCAATGCCGAACACAATCTGCGCGCCGGACTCATCGTCATTGAAGCCTGGTTCAGGGGCTACTGAGGGAGTCCTGGACTAGGGGGTATCCGGACAGCCGGACTATATATTTTGGCCGGACTGTTGGACTATGAAGATACAAGACTAAAGACTTCGTCCCGTGTCCGGATTGGACTCTCCTTTGCGTGAAAGACAAGCTTGGCGATTCGGATGTTAGATCTCCTTCTTTGCAACCGACTCTGTGTAACCCTAGGCCCCACCGGTGTCTATATAAACCGGAGGGTTTAGTCCGTAGGACAACAACAATCAGAATCATAGGCTAGCTCCTAGGGTTTAGCCTCTACATTCTTGTGGTAGATCAACTCTTGTAATACTCATATCATCAAGATCAATCAAGCAGGAAGTAGGGTATTGCCTCCATCGAGAGGGCCCGAACCTGGGTAAAACATCGTGTCCCCTGCCTCTTGTTACCATTAGCCTTAGACGCACAGTTCAGGACCCCCTACCCGAGATCCGCCGGTTTTGACACCGACAAGTACCACCTACAATGCTACATCTGCTAGTCTACCTCTTCAAGACCAAATGCAACTTACTCAACTATGCCAGAGCCCATAATGGCTTGTGACTACACACGGAAGTTTCTAGCATGAATAATCTTATGATCCCTTTGAGCCTGGGTGGCATTCCATAGGATAATCACACGGGTACTCCGGGATTTCCAAAAACAGACAACACTAGGTTCCCCAGGTGCCTCAACCATTCCACCCAGAGGAATATTAAAGTTGCCACCTTAATATTATCCATGATTAAATAACTCTCAAATGTCCATGTGTGAATCATGATCCAATCCCCATCTACGAGCATGGCTAAGAAATAATAAGCATAACATATATTCCCAGGGTGATCAAAAGGTATTAGGTTCCTACCTCAAGCACTACAACCAAAACACATGTTCCCAATCCTACTCATGCAAGATATTTGAGGGGCAATACTAATGCATAGTAAAACTGGGTATAAAAGAGTATGATCAAAGGGTAACTTGCCTTGCTGACGATCTACAAACTCTAGAGATTCGTAGTAACAAGCTCCGCACTCCGGGTAATCTAGCGTAGACAAACAATAGCATACATAAGCAATCACTCAATCGAAACATAAGAAAAACCGAGAAAAGATCAAAATCGAAGACGAAACAAGCAAACGGCTTAAACTAACAAGAGTCAAAACCTAACAACATTGTTAACATGTGAATTAGATCTTAGCAGTAGGTCCAAGTGATTAGCTACGTTTTGCAAAAAGATTCTACTCAAACGCAGCAATGAAACTCAAAATACAAATGAAACAAGATTGTTAACTAATCTGGACTAAACTCAAATTTTACAGTACCAAAATCATGTTCAAGTTGGTTAACTTGAAAGAATAGAACAATACGAAGATTTTGGCACTGGTTTCATCTAATTTGGATAAACGAGTAAAAAGTTATGCTAGTCTAAAGATCAGGGGCTAATTCGCGATAAAAATAATCGTGGATAGGTCCCTGATTGAAAATAAACTAAAAAGAAAAACTTACGGCGCGAACGTTCGCTATCTGAACTAACCCGACGAAAAGCGTTCTTTAAAACAAACGAACGGAGGGACGTCCGCTAAATAAAATAAACCGACAAAAAACCGATCTAATAAAAACGAACCGGCTAAACTAAAAAAACCGAGACAGGACGTCGGTTTTACCGGTTAATCGGAGCAAACCGGTCGGTGGCGGTGGCTCCGATCTACGGCGGCAGCGGCAAGCGGTGGCGCGAAGCGGCGGTGGCGCATGGAAATCGGCGGCGGCGGCACACTACTAGGGAAAACCTTATGCACAGAATCTTAGCAGCAGAGCGGCTCAAAAACAGGCGCTACTGCTAATTATCCGCAGCGCGTGCGTGCAAAACTCGCTACTGAAACGGAGTTAGCAGTAGCGTGCTTGGAGCAACCCGCGCTGCTACAAATATTGACCGACAGTGTCCACCAACCTACATTTAGCAGCAGCGCGTTGTCGCAACCCGCGCTATTGCTAAAGCGGTAGTAATAGCGCGCTTTTTCTGAGGTCGCTGGTGCTAATTTTCAAATTGGACACACTGTTGGTCCCAGTTAGCCGTAGTGCTTGTGTGGGAAGCACGCTGCTGCTAATTTCTTATCAGCAGCGCATTTTACGACCCACGCTACTACTAAGCCGCACCAGCCCACCACCTTTCCCCACTTGTCCTCCCCTCCCCCATCTCCTCTCTTCCCTTTCCCCTACCTCCCACATCCTCCCTCTCCCACTCTTCTTCTTCCTCAATACTTCTCCCCCATTACTCTCCGTCTCCTACCTACCTTTCTCTCTCTTCATTACTCCTAGCTAACTACACCACCTCCATTAATGCATCTCCTTTCTATTTTTCCTTCCCCCTCCACTAGTTGAAGTTGTCTCCTCCCAAATTAGCTAGCTAGGTAGATGTAGCATTTAGTTAAGTGACCTATTTGCCCCCTAACTAGATCTATCTTTGTCAAGAATAGCTTTGTGCACTTTTGATCTCCCTACATCATCATCTCCACCGTGTGCTCGATCTCGAGATAGAGGTGATTAAAATTTCATTCTTTTGGAAAATGGAAATATGTTTATGTGTGTGTGATATGATAATTGGGATATATGATGGAAATTGTGTGTGTGGCATGAGTTGACGCAAAATTGTGCTTTTGAGTTGCCTATGTTTTGCCGAAATATCGATTTATTTCCGTTTCGGCGAATTCTAGGCAAACTCTAGATCTATATATGTCCTATTTTTAGGGAAGGTCATGATGAATTTTTGTATGACTTTGATGCATGCACGCATTTTTATAATCAATTTGTTTATTATTACCATGCAGAGTTCACGATGGTCAGTGGAACGATGGTGGACATGTGGTTGCGGTCGGCGGTGCAGGACATGAAAGAAAATAACCGGACAGAGGTTTTATGTCCGTGTCGAAAATGCAAAGGAATAGTTTGGCTCGACCCCCATGACGATGGTCGTGTCAAAGCGCACCTGCTCATGACTGGTTTCATGGATGGCTATACTCGATGGATAATTGAAGATGAGGATGACGATGTTGAGGACGCCGACGAGGCAGGCAATGATGACACGGGGCAAGACGAATAGATGATCGATAATGGCGGTGGTGAAGAGGCCGGACATGGCGGCGGAGAAGGGGCTGGACAAGGCAGAGGAGAAGGGGCCGGACATGGTGGAGGAGAAGGGGCCGGACAAGGCGGCGGAGAGAACGACATGGAATCCACGCAGCAGAGTTCGTCGGTACTAAGTTCAATCGTACCGGACCCTCATGTTCAAGCATTGCTTCGCAAGGAGACGAGTACTGAGAGAGCTGCTTCTAGAGAGGAGGCTAAGCTGGAGCAACTGGTGGTAGACTCGAATACTCCATTGTATGATGGTTGCAATCCTGAGGTCACCCGCTTGAGTTTCACGCTCGAACTCTTGAAGACGAAGGCTAAAAACAAATGGACCGACACTACCCTCGATGAGCATCTCAAGTACATAAAGGATGTTCTTCCGGCGGGGAAGCTATGTCCTACTAGTGTTGATGAGGCCAAGAAGATTGTGTGCCCTCTTGATCTGCCACACGTTAGATACCATGCATGCATCAACAATTGCATAATTTATCGGAAGGAGCACGTGGAAAAAACAAGCTGTCCGGTGTGCAATGCTTCTCGATATAAGAAGGCCAGGAAGAAATGTCCCCAGAAAGTTGTATGGTACATACCAATCACTCCCCGTCTCCAGCAGTATTTTGTAGATCCCAAGGAAGCAAAGCTAATGCACTGGCACGCGGAGAGGAAGAAGCCCGACGATGGAGATGATCCGAAGCTGAGACACGTCAAGGATGGAAGCCAGTGGAGAGCGTTGAACAGCTTCTATCGGTATTTCGAATGTGATGCAAGGAACATCGTGCTCGGCGCGTGTACTGATGGCATGAATCTGTTTGGCAACCAGAACACCAACCATAGCACATGGCCCATGTTTGTATGGATGTACAACCTCACCCCCTGGTTGTGCATGAAGTCAAAGTACATTCACATGAGCATGCTTATTCAAGGGCCGAAACAACCAGGAAATAATATTAATTTGTATCTGGGCTACTTCAAGAGGAGTTAGACATGTTATGGAAAACACCGGCCAAGACATGGGACGCCAGCAAAGGCAAGTATTTCTACATGAGAGCCGCGCTGATCATGACGGTGCACGACTATCTCGGTTACGGATATGTCGCTGACCAGGTGTGCCATGGATATTGCGGATGCACGCGATGCATGGATGATACGACGTCTCAGCAGCTAACGTCAAGGAAAGATGGCAGGTCTGGGAAAATCGTGTACATGGGGCATCAAAGATGGCTCGAATAGGACGACCAACAGAAACCGTGGAGATCTATTCAATGGTCAAGCTAAGCATCGAGGACCTCCACATAAGCAGAGCGGTGCCGAAATCGATGAGCTGTTGAAAAACTGGAAGGAGTGCCCCGCACCGAGAAAGACGATGAGAAAACCGCCGGAGCCGCTGCTGAAGGTATGGAAGACGAGGTCTGTGTTCTGGGACTTGGAGAACTGGCACAAACTCGATACACCTCATTGCCTTGATCAAATGCATATATGTAAGAATGTCCTTGAGAGATTGCTCGCAACACTGATGAACATGCAAGATAAGACCAAGGATGGGC
Organism: Triticum timopheevii; assembly: GCA_963921465.1. NCBI lineage: Eukaryota > Viridiplantae > Streptophyta > Magnoliopsida > Poales > Poaceae > Triticum > Triticum timopheevii. The sequence continues at coordinate 336,516,652 of OY997268.1, forward strand.
CGAAGGCAAAAAAACACTTGCAAGATTTGAAAATCAGGGAAGATCTGCACATGCCGCCCCGTAAAATGTCAGACGAGACAGAGACGGAGACAGAGGCACGGGAGAAGAAGGGCAAGAAAATAAAGCAAGAGGATTATTGCCCCCCTTCTTGCTTCACCTTAAGTCAGGCGGAGATCGATGAATTCTTTAAGTGCCTTACCGGAGTCAAAGTTAGTTCTGGTTACTGTGGCAAGATAAGCAGATATCTAGATACGGACAAGAAAAGGTTCAGCGAGATGAAGTCCCATGACTGTCGTGTGATGATGACGCAGATACTACCTGTTTCCCTTAGAGGGATAATGGACAAGCACGTCCGTGGCACGCTTATTGGTCTCTGCAACTTTTTTGACGTCATCTCTCGAAAGTCAGTCAGTGTGAAGCAACTCCGAAGGCTATAGGAAGAGATCATTGTGATACTGAATGAGCTTGAGATGTACTTCCCGCTCGCGTTCTTTGACGTGATGGTGCATCTGTGTGTCCATATTGTGGATGACATAATAGACCTGGGGCCATCATTCCTGCACAACATGACGCCGTTTGAGAGGATGAATGGGATCATGTAACACCCACGATGCGGCTATATCTCTCACGTGTTGAGGCACGACTTAGAGATATAACCGCCTGGTGGTTTTGTCGCAAGAAGGGTCATCTTCACACAATCTCATGTAATGAACAAAAATGGGATAAGAGTTGGCTTACAATCGCCACTTCACACAATAAACATATAATTCATACATCAATCAAAGCACGCGCATAGTCTGACGACGGACAAAGCCAAAATAAAAGAAGATAACCCAACTGCTAGATCCCCGATCGTCCCAACTAGGCTCCACTACTGATCAACATGAAACGAAACATAGCAACGACCAAGATCTTCGTTGAGATCCCATCTGAGCTCGGTTGCATCACCTGCACTGGTATCATTGGCACCTACAACTATTGTGATAGTATCTGGTGAGTCACTAGGACTCAGCAGTCTCAAAACCCGTGAGATCAAGACTATTTAAGCTTATGGGTAGGAAGTGGTAATGAGGTGGAGTTGCAGCAAGCACTAAGAAAATATGGTGGCTAACATACGCAAATAAGAGTGAGAAGAGAAGCCACAGAACGGTCGAGAAGCTAGAAGTGATCCTAAAACTACTTACGCACAATCATAACACAAATACCGTGTTCACTTCCTGGACTCCGCCGAAAAGAGACCATTACGGCTACACACGCGGTTGATGCATTTTAATTAAGCCAAGTGTCAAGTTCTCTACAACCAGATATTAACAAATTCCCATCTGCCACATAACCGCGGGCACGGCTCTTGAAAGTTTATACCCTGCAGGGGTGTCCCAACTTAGCCCATCACAAGCTCTCACGGACAACGAAGGATATTCCTTCTCCCAGGAAGATCCGATCAGTCTCGGAATCCCGGTTACAGGACATTTCGACAATGGTAAAACAAGACCAGCAAAGCCGCTCGATGTGTCGACAATCCCGATAGGAGTCGCACGTATCTCGTTCTCGGGACACACCGGATTGGTCAAGCTGTGAGTAAAACCAGCCCTCAAGTTGCCCCAAGGTGGCTGTCGGTGTCAAAACCGGCGGATCTCGGGTAGGGGGTCCCGAACTGTGCGTCTAGGCGGATGGTAACAGGAGACAAGGGACACGATGTTTTTACCCAGGTTCGGGCCCTCTGGATGGAGGTAAAACCCTACTCCTGCTTGATTGATATTGATGATATGGGTAGTACAAGAGTGGATCTACCACGAGATCAAGGAGGCTAAACCCTAGAAGCTAGCCTATGGTATGATTGTTGTTGTTGTGTCCTATGGACTAAAACCCTCCGGTTTATATAGACACCGGAGAGGGCTAGGGTTACACAGAGTCGGTTACAATGGTAGGAAATCTACATATCCGTATTGCCAAGCTTCCCTTCCACGCCAAGGAAAGTCCCATCCGGACACGGGACGAAGTCTTCAATCTTGTATCTTCATAGTCTTGGAGTCCGGCCGATGATGATAGTTCGGCTATCCGGACACCCCCTAGTCCAGGACTCCCTCAGTAGCCCCTGAACCAGGCTTCAATGACGACGAGTCCGGCGCGCATATTGTCTTCGGCATTGCAAGGCGGGTTCCTCCTCCGAATAATTCATAGAAGATTGTGAACACCTGGATTGTCCGGCTCTGTGAAATAAATTCCACGTACCACCGTAGAGAGAATAATATTTACGCAAGTACAATCTACTGACGTATTTTGTGGCATGACCCACAACCATGCTTTTACTCGAATCGTTTTTATTATACCACCTCAGCGCGTTTAGCAAAGCGGTTTCCTTGGCACGTCTTGTCGAAGCAGAGATCGTGTTCCCCTTATTCCGGGATTCCCATCAATACGGACGTGGGTAACCCAACCACGCCATTGATTGCGGCGCTTGGGAGATAAGCGAGTTTTACCAGGCCAGTAGGGACGCATAGTTTCATCCGCCCATATATAAGGGGATAAGGATCCACCTTTTTTTACCTACGCCTTCTTCCTCCTTTGCTTATCCATCTCCGCGCACTCGAGCTCCAGCGCCCAAGTCCGCACATCTCACCTCGACCTTCTCCAGCCATGTCCGGAGCGGGAGGCAAGTGGATGGCCTCCTCCGTTACAGAGGGGCACATCAAGAAGCTGCGCAGCGCCAGATATCTATCCAGCGACATCGCGCACCGGCTCCCCGACGAGGGGCAGCTCATCCCCACCCCCCGGCCCCATGATAGGGTGGTATTCCTTCCCCATTTCCTCCGCGGACTGGGCTTCCCACTCCACCCCTTTGTCCGGGGGCTCATGTTCTACTACGGCCTGGATTTCCACGACCTGGCCCCAAATTTTATCCTCAATATCTCGGCGTTTATCGTTGTGTGCGAGGCCTTCCTCTGCATCCAGCCCCACTTCGGCTTGTGGCTAAAGACCTTCAATGTCAAGCCGAAGGTTGTGAAGGGCAGCCAAGAGGTGTGCGGAGGCGCCATGGTGGGCAAAATGCCCAATGTCACTTGGCTCGAGGGTGCCTTCGTGGAATCCATCAAAGGGTGGCAATCGGGGTGGTTCTACATCACCGAGCCGCGTGACCCTAAATGGGCAGCGGCCCCCGAATTCAGATCTGGCACCCCCGTGCAGCTCACCTCCTGGAAAGAGAAGGGCCTGCTATGGGGTAGTTTGGAAGAGCTGACCGGACTCCAGTCCTGTCTCCAAACCCTGGTGAACAAGAAGCTCAAGCTTGTCAACGTGATCCAGGTCATGCTCGTACGCCGGATTCTCCCTTGCCAGCAACGGGACTTCAATTTGTGGGAGTTTGATCCGGCACAGCACCGGTCCTTGAGCGGGCTCTTCGACACTACGTACAAAGATGCCTGGAGGGTGCTGTTCAAGGGCGCCGAAGCTTCCGCATCCGCTACCGAAGATCGCGGATTCAGCTCGCAGCGTCCGGCTGGCGAGGTAAGCCATGTTATCCTTTATGGGACACTTGCTTTTCATGTTTTGACTTTATGCGGGATCTAAACTCCCAATACCTTTAACAGGCCTGGCAGGCGACATCCGGACAGGTTAACTGTCCAGCTCCCCTTCCAGAGGACCAAGCGGATGCCCGTTTGACAGGGCTGCTGGTCCTGGCACTCTACGTAGTGCCGGAGAAGAAAGGCCAAGAAGAAGGCCACGGGAACGCGAAGGAGTTCCCGGCGTCAGGTGGTGTCGGACTCATCGTCCGATGACTCCGAGGCGGACTCCTCCCACGAGGACGAGGAGGAGAAGAAAGAGGCCTCTCCCCCAGCGGGGGGAGAGAAGAAGAGGAAGGCCTCCCCAACGAGGGAGGCCGAAGGGTCCAAGAAGGGAAGGACCCTTCCCCCGGACTGTTCCACTAACGTTGGCGACGGTGACGAGGAGTGGCCCTCAAGGGCCAAGCCCCTGGCGAGATCGTAAGTATCCGGACTCCTAGATGATTTATAATTTTTCTTTTTGTCGCATGGTGTCTTTCTAATGCCGCATACAACCCTGTAGTCCGCCCAAGGACGATCTTCCTGCTTCGTCGAGCGGGTCCTTGGGCACGTCGGATATGGATTCTCTTCCGACCGCCTCCACCCCCCGTGACGCTGACGACGCCGAGGTGGGATCCCGGGAAGGGACCCACCAGGAGGAGGAGGCCCCGGAGGTGCCGCAGGGCAACCTCCCGGACTTTGCACCGGACTCCGCACTGGAACCTGCAGTGGTTCCGGAGTACGGTGGGCGGGCCCTTCGTAAGAAGGGCAAGACTGTGACACCGGCGGCCTCCATCCAACCGGAGGCGCGAGATAACTTGCTGGAGGTGCTCAACGGCGCTTCCATCAAAGAAGAACACCGCACTGTCATGAGTGCGGTGATTCAGAAGGTTCAGCTCACCAAGAGCGGGCTGACCGAGGCCTGCAGCAGCCTTCTAACAGGCTTTGAGGTAAGAATTTTAAGATATATAATATAATACGGCATAGACAATAGCCCCTGATGCTCGGTTCGGTGGTCGGAAAGAAAAGCCGGGCTGAGGATCTAAAAAGATATACGCAGGAGTCTTAAAAAATATGTCAATATGGGATTGCAGGCTACGCTGCTGACCTCTACCGCACTGACTGCGGAGGTAAATGCTTGGAAGCAAAGCCTCGAGCGGTTCGAGAGCGAGCTCGGCCGTGCCAAGAAGCAGCTCGAGGACAAGGAAGGTGAGTAATACCGTATTAAAGTTGTACCTTACACAAAAGGATTTGCTTGCAAGAGAAATAACGAGGATAATGTGGGTACTCCAGGGGCCACGAATGAGGTGGCGACCCTGAAGGAGGTGGTGTCCGCGGCCGAACGCAATGGGGCCGTGGAACGAGCCGAGCGAGAGAAGCAGGAGGCGCGGGTGGCGGAGGTACAGCAAGAGCCAGGCTCTCATGGAAAAGCACGAGGGTTTGGAGCGTGACTCGAAGACTCGTGAGTCCGAGCTTGCGTCGGCTCTTGAGAGTGCCAAAGCCGCTAAGGCCGATGCCCACAAGGCCCTCCAGGAAATCGAGGATTTGAAGAAAATAGCGGCGGGTAAGGCATTCTTCATGCAAAGCAAGCATGTTAAAGTGAATTACCTGTTACTTACCTGAATTCGGAGCTCTCCAGGAACGTTCGCAGATCTGCCCCGCAGCATGTCCGATGCTGCCGCTTTCTACAGAGCCGAGGAGGGGAGCTCGACGGAGAAGGTATTCTGGTCTCAGTATTTTGAGGCCGGACATCTGGTGCCCCTTAGCGACCAGCTGAAGCAGCTGGCCGAGCTCCACAAGGTGGCCGAACAGGCCATGAAGGGCCTCATAGTTCGGCTGTGGCCCAAGGAGGCCATGCCTGGGAGCTACTTCGGCCTGGTGCGGCGGCTGATGGACACTGAGAAGCTTGTGACGGACGCGCCACCGCCGGGCAAGGAGTATTGCACACCCGAGATGTATTATAAGGGTGTCCTGAAGGGTGCCCGCATTATTGCGGGTGAGTGCTCCAAAGATGTAATATTTGAGTAGACTCGCATTTTGTTATCCTGTGCACCGAAAACTTTGTTCATATGCGCTAAGCAACGCTTGTTAATTTAAAATATTACCTTCTGTGCGGCCGTTTATCAAATCTGAGAGATGTCAAGTCGTCGGCTTCAGCCCCCATGCCACGAGTGCTGGGGTGTTCCGAATAAACTTGAGCGCTCTTGTTCCCATTTTTGGGTCCATCTAGGGAGGCGTTCAACCCAACGAACAAGGCAACCGGACTTATAATGCTTGAACACTCTCACTTAGCCATAGAATTCTATAAATTTAAATTTCGGCGAAACCCCTAGTGTTCAGAAGGCCGAATTCGGGGCGCTATCCACGCCTGGACTGGACAAGGCCAGTTCCTTGCTCTAAGCGGCATAAGTCTTTAGGGACTCGAAAAAACCTCTCGAACAGCGACCGGCTCTTGCCTCATCATGACGGTCAGTTTTAGCTTTCTCCACTGAGGCGCTCGCCCAGCTCAACTATGGCGCAATCGCAGTGGTTCTCCCAGCGCTACCTTAGCCGATATAACGGAACGTAAGGTACCAAAACATGGGAGCCGGGCAAACCCAACTATTGACCCAAGACATGATTCGGAGCCGATGCGTATAATGCTATAAGTTCGGGGTGCCGCACTTGTGAAAGTGTTCGGACTTATCACACCATAATGTGGGGAACTTAAGCCCCTTGTGTATTTAGCCGTACCAAAGTGTACGGATGCAACATATCATAAATGAACATATGTGTAAGAAAGGAATGCAATTACAAGAAAAAAGCGATGCATTGTTTACTCAAGAAATACTGTCGTGAATGCAGAACGATACAAATAGTGCGGTAAGCAAGGGATGGGACTATTAAACACGTCCCCCTCCAGGGGTAGGCTGCGGAATGGTGTATAAAACAGATTTAATGCTCGTAATGGAGACCACCTGGATACTCGTCGTAGCCTTTCTCCTTCCCTGGCTGTTGCATCGTGAGTTCGGCACGTCTACTGCCGGACAGGGCCTTTGGTGAACGGAGTCCTGTGGGTAAGAAAAAGAAAAAGGAAAAAAAAGAAATGACACACTTGGGAGCCCCTGGTGTGGTTAAGCCGCATTCTGGGCCTGTATTGGTCGTGCCCCTCCCCCTATGCCCATGGTATCTCCAGAGCGTAATGATGTACGCGAAGGATCAGTCTTGCAATTTTGCAAGGGCTGCGGTTGGGGCCGCATTGCTACGCGTGCTCGGAACGTGCCAGGTGGTCTTGTTGTAGGTTACTCCGAGCGCGTTTAGCCGTGTCTGGTCGCTTAACGGCCGGACTCGAGAATTGCCTTAAGAGGCTGCACTGTACTTCTGCCACGAGAGCCGCTGTATGTTCCTCCGTTCGGAGAGAGCGTTCAGTGTTTCTGTTGACCGTGATGACTCCTCAAGGGCCTGGCATCTTGAGCTTGAGGTATGCGTAGTGTGGCACCGCGTTGAACTTTGCAAACGCGGTCCATCCGAGCAGAGCATGATAGCCCCTGCGGAACGGAACTATGTCGAAGATTAACTCCTCGCTTCGGAAGTTATCCGGAGATCCGAAGACCACTTCAAGTGTGACTGAGCCTGTACAATTGGCCTCTACACCTGGTATGACGCCTTTGAAGGTCGTCTTCGTGGGTTTAATCCTTGAGGGGTCTATGCCCATCTTGCACACTGTATCCTGATAAAGCAGGTTCAGGCTTCTGCCGCCGTCCATCAGGACTCTGGAGAGGTGAAATCCATCGACGATTGGGTCTAAAACAAATGCGGCGAATCCGCCGTGGCAGATGCTGGTGGGGTGGTCACTTCGATCAAAAGTGATTGGGCAGGAGGACCATGGGTTGAACTTCGGGGCGACTGGCTCCATCGCGTATACGTCCCTGAGTGCACGCTTCCGCTCCCTCTTGGTTATGTGGGTTGCGTATATCATGTTTACCGTCCGCACTTGTGGGAGGAAACCCTTCTATCCTCTATTGTTCGGCGGTTGGGTCTCTTCCTCGTCATCTCTATGCATCCCCTTGTCATTGTTTTTGGCAATTAGCTTGCCTGCCTACTTGAATACCCAATAGTCCCCGTTGGTGTGATTAGCTGGGTTTTCGGGGGTGCCGTGTATCTGGCATGAGTGGTCGAGTATTCGGTCCAAATTGGACGGACCTGGAGTAGTTCTTTTGAATGGCTTTTTCCGCTGACCGGGTTTGGAGCCTCTGAATCCGGTGTTGACTGCTGTATCCTCAGTGTTATCGCCGTTAACGCGACGCTTGTTCTTGTTGCGACGCGACCTGCCATTGCGGTCCTTGGTATCCGGACTGCCGGAATTTTTGCTGAGGTTGTTACTGCGGGCTAGCTAGCTGTCCTCTCCCGTGCAGAAGCGGGTCATGAGTGATGTGAGGGCTGCCTGGATTTCGGCTTTTCCTGTCCTAGGTGCCGGGCAAGCCACTCGTCGCGTATGTTATGTTTGAAGGCTGCGAGGGCCTCTGCATCCGGACAGTCGACGATTTGATTTTTCTTTGTTAAGAACCGTGTCCAGAATTGTCTGGTCAATTCGTCTGGCTGCTGAATTATTTGGCTTAGGTCATCGGCGTCTGGTGGTCGCACATATGTGCCCTGGAAGTTGTCAAGGAATGCGGCTTTCAGGTCCTCCCAACACCCAATTGATTCTGCTGGCAAGCTGTTAAGCCAATGCCAAGCTGGTCCTTTAAGCTTGAGTGGGAGATATTTGATGGCGTGAAGATCGTCACCGCGGGCCATGTGGATATGAAGGAGATAGTCTTCGATCCAAACCGCGGGGTCTGTTGTGCCATCGTAGGATTCAATATTCACGGGTCTGAACCCTTCGGGGATTTGATGATCCATTACTTCATCTGTGAAGCATAGTGGGTGTGCGGCGCCTCTATATTGGGCTATATCACGACGTAGCTCAAGCGAGCTTTGTCTACTGTGTTCGGCCCGGCCGGAGTTGCTGTATCTGGCGCGACGGTCGTCGTCGCGCATCGTGGGGCGCCCACGCGATCCGTAGATTGATCTTGATTGTCTTGCCTTATCCTCCAATATTTCTCGCAAGTCCGGCACATTCCCCCGTGGCTTTGTGCTTTTCGAGCGATGCCGGGGTACGGTTCTAGTGGAGGGCCTAGAGGCCTCTCTGTCGCGGCCACGAGGTGGTCGGCCAGCCGTATTGTGCGCTGGTGATGCAGGTTTATAGGCCTCCTCCTCTAATCGGGGGAGCAGCTTGCGTTTGGGGTATCTTTTGGAGGGGCGTTCGAGTTCATGCTCTTCGGCCGCAAGGACTTCAGTCCATCTGTCGGCTAGTAGATCTTGATAAGCTCTAAGCTGTTGCTGCTTTTTCTTGAGGCTGTTTGCCATGGCCATCAGCCTACGTTTAAAATGCTCTTGTTCGACGGGATCCTCAGGTACGGCGAATTCGTCGTCGTCGAGGCTTGCCTCGTCTCCGGAGGGAGGCATGTAATTATCGTCCTCTACCTCTTCGTCTGCCGCTCTCTCATGAGGGCTGGCTTCTCCGTCCTCCTGTGCTGAATCTTGCTGGAGGGGGTTGTCTTCGGCACTTTCTGGGGTGTTATTATCTCCGGTGCCGGAATCTCCATTCTTGCTGTGGCGGGATTTAGAGCGGCGCCGCTGACGCCGGCGCTTAGGCTGTTTCTTGGAGGGGTCTTCCTCCGCTGTTCCCTCGCCATTCCCATCCTTTGGGATATCCACAATGTATATGTCGTATGATGAGGTGGCTTTCCAATGCCCAGTAGGCGCTAGTTCTTGGTCATCTCCGGCATCGTCGTCCATACAGTCGATGTCTTCGGAATCGAAGTCTAGCATGTCGGTTAGATCGTCGACAGTGTCTACTAAGTGGGTGGTGGGTGGGCTTTGAATTTCTTCATTGTCCGCATCCCTACCGTCCTGACCGCAGTTCGGCCAGGGCTCTCCTGATAACGAGAGATATTTTAGCGAATTCAGGATGTCGCCGAAAGGTGAGTGATGAAAGATGTCCGCGGTGGTGAACTCCATGATCGGCGCCCAATCGGATTCGATTGGAGGGGGCGAGGGAGGTTCGGAGTCCGCGAGGAGTCCGACACCTCGGAGTCACGAGCTTCGCAAGGGACAAGGTCGGTATTTGGCTCCATCGCCGTAGATGTAGCAGCCCCCGAGGCGGTGTCTAGCCACTTATCCTCAATTTGCGCAGTCGGCTCCGAATTAAGGGTCGGAGCGGACTCGTGTGCGGCTTCTAGGGCACTGTCCGGAAGCAGAGCTAAATCATGCCCATCGAGACAGTGCGGCGCGCTCGGCTGTGGCTCGAATCCGTCGAAGATCAAGTCTCCGCGGATGTCAGCCGTGAAGTTCAAACTTCCGAATCTGACCTGATGGCCAGGGGTGTAGCTTTCAATCTGCTCGAATTGGCCCGCAGTGCAAAGCCGCCGAATACGAAGATCTGTCCGGGAAAAAAGTCTCACCCTGGACCGCGTCGTTGGTGATGATTGAAGGAGCCATCGAGCCTATCGGTGACGACACAGAGGAACTCTCAATGAAAGCACCAATGTCGGTGTCAAAACCGGCGGATCTCGGGTAGGGGGTCCCGAACTGTGCGTCTAGGCAGATGGTAACAGGAGACAAGGGACATGATGTTTTTACCCAGGTTCGGGCCCTCTTGATGGAGGTAAAACCCTACTCCTGCTTGATTGATATAGATGATATGGGTAGTACAAGAGTGCATCTACCACGAGATCAAGGAGGCTAAACCCTAGAAGCTAGCCTATGGTATGATTGTTTTTGTTGTGTCCTATGGACTAAAACCCTCCGGTTTATATAGACAATGGAGATGGCTAGGGTTACACAGAGTCGGTTACAACGGTAGGAAATCTACATATCCGTATTGCCAAGCTTGCCTTCCACGCCAAGGAAAGTCCCATCCGCACACGGGACAAAGTCTTCAATCTTGTATCTTCATAGTCTTGGAGTCCGGCCGATGATGATAGTTCAGCTATCCGGACAGCCCCTAGTCCAGGACTCCCTCAGTGGCCCCGCAGGCTACCCGGTTTGGACCAACACTTAGAGAAGCACTAGCCCGGGGGGGGGGGGGTTAAAATAAAGATGACCCTTGTGTTGGCCGACCCAAGGGAAGGGTAGTAGGTTGTTAGGAAAATGTAAAACCAAGGTTGGGCCTTGCTGGAGTTTATTCAAAGCGAACTATCAACGGGGTCCCATAAATCACCCAACTATGTAAGGAACGCAAAATCAAGGAACATAACACTGGTATGACGAAAACTAGGGCGGCAAGAGTGGAACAAAACACCAGGCATAAGGCCGAGCCTTCCACCCTTTACCAAGTATATAGGTGCATTAATTAAATAAGAGATATTGTGATATCCCAACATAATCCTGTCCAACATGGAGCAATCTTCAACTTCACCTACAACTAACAATGCTATAAGAGGGGCTGAGCAAAGCGGTAACATAGCCAAGCAATAGTTTGCTAGGAAGGTGGGTTAGAGGCTTGACATGTCAATATGGGAGGCATGGTAAACAAGTGATAGGTAGCGCAGCATAGCGATAGAACGAAGCAACTAGCAAGCAAAGATAGAAGTGATATCGAGGGTAATGGTCATCTTGCCTGAAATCCCGCAAGCAAAAAGAACGAGTCCATGAAGAAGACAAACAGACGTAGTCGAACGAATCCTCATAACTCCGAAACGAAACCGAAGCTAACGAAAGAAGCAAACCGGAAAGAAGCAAACAACATGGTAAACAACCATCACATAAGCATGGCACGATGGACAACCAAGTATGATGCATGTCCGGTTTAAAGAGGCATGGCATGGTAAAGTGCACAAACAATACTACACATTAAGTGGAGCTCAATACGCAACGAGTTCCATATTGCCGAAATACCACATTCGAGTTATTTAGTTCGCTCGCGTTTAGGTACACAACAATATTAAATGTTTTTAAACATGGCAAGGGGTGAAGCATAATAAAACTACCTAGCTAGGCAAGTTTAAATAAGGCCGGAACACCAAACAACAATTCCAGAAAATCCTCATATGCATATTTTGGAATTGGTATTGTTCTGCCCTAAACCATATTTTAGAGTTGTTAAAGATGCAAAGTAATGCCACCGTGTTAAACTATGCATTTTTCCACCCCATTTACATATAAAATTTATTAAATTCGGAGTTATGGTTATTTAGTTATGAAATAAATCATTTTAGCATGGCATTTAAGCAAATTTAAACAAACAGCAAGTTAAAGATTTTTAACATGGATGAAAAAAGCAGATTATGAAACTAGATTAAAAACTAAGCATTTTTCAAAAATAAAACATTTTAATCCGATGCACCATTTGTGAGTTATTAAATGCATGAACAAGAAGGTTTTTTTTTTGCAAAACTGTAAAACCTGGGATAATAGCTAAATTCGCAGAACTGGGAAAAATACTACATAGGCCGAATCTAAAACTGGAGCAAGCCCAACAGAAGAAAAACAAAGGGGCGCTGGGGGGTTTCTCACCATGGGCCAAGGCTAGATCGAGACGAGGGAAGAGGCGCTGGGCCACGTGATGCAGGCATGGAGCGGTCAACGGGAGCGGGACATGGCGCTAGCCAAGCGGGCACTGGGCGCGGCTCCTGTCGCTCGCAGACGAGGATGAGGCAGGGGGTCGCGCGAGGTTCGCCGGGAAGACGGCAGCGGGCGGTAGAGTTGACGCGCAGGAAGATGGATCCGGCCGGTCTTGAAGGAGATTGAGGCGCGGGGGCAGCTCGAAGCAGAGCAGGCGAGCGGTCAAGGCAGAGGCGTCATCCTCTAGCCAAACGAAACAGAGGTGCAGCACGGGCTTGAGCGCCGGGCATGGCTCGCACTTGAGCAGCGCAGGGGAAGAAGACGCGAAGGCATCAGCGACTCCGGGACTTGGGGACGAGTTTGCTCCCGCGAGGGACTTGGCGGGGCGATGACTCCCAGGTGGCGTCGTACAGCTGCAATACTTGGCATAGACGTAGGCGGCGGTGGACCTTGCGGGCATGCAGAGGAAGGTCGAAGACGGTGGGGCAGCGCCGGATCTCGGCGTGGGGGGTTCAGTTCAGGGCAGCGGTGGATGGATCCAGCGAACGGAGCGGAGCTCCATGCTTCGGGCGCCATGGACGAGCTCCATGCATCGCTCCTGTTAACCCAAAGCAAAGAGAGGGCTGGAGAGATTAGAGAGAGCGAGGAATAAAAGAGAGAGGGGAGGAATAAGGAGAGTGGGACAGCTCGGGGGTCCTGCTGGTGCTCGCCGGCGGCGAGGTTCGCTGGTGGCGGTGGGATCGCGAGGTGGAGGAGCGCTCGGGCAGGTGGTAGGATGGGGAATCGAGGGAGGCGGTGGATCGATGGCTTGGTAGCTTGTGGTTGGCCCGATCTGGAAAACGAGTAGGAAGGTGGGAGCTTCGCTTGGTGGTTGGATCGGGAGGGGATGGATTGGATCGGGATGGATCCCGAGGGGGATTAGATAGGAGGAGTGGCGGCGGCGGAATGGGGAGGATGGGACAGCTTCCTAGGTTTTAGGGTTGGGGCAGATTTGATTGGGGTGTCGACTACTATAAATAGCCTATGGACTAGAGAGGGTTCGGAGCAAATTTCATCATCGGATTGCGATCAGACGACCCGAGACAAATAGGTTAGGATGCCCAAACAATGAATCGAAGATATTTAAGAGATGATCCGGACCCATTGGTCACGACTGAGCGGGTCAGGTTCGGGGCAGTTTCGGACGCGCGCAAAGGGGTTGGTGGCTGTGCAGAGAGGGTGGGCATTTAGACGAGAGGGGAAAACAAAGACAACGGGGTCTGACGAAAGGCCACGGGGACAAGGGGGTTTTGGTGGTCTCGGAGAAAGAGAGAACAGAGGGCTCCAATTGGTCTGAAAGAAGGTCAACAAGGACAAGCGGTCTGACAACAGGTCAACGAAAACAAAGAGAGAAGCGGTAACTATGAATGGCTACGAGGTTTTATGAAAACATGCGGATGCAATGCGGATGATGCGATGATGAAATGCATGACATGAACAAAATGCAAAATGAAAGACAAAAACCCAACCACGAAGGAAATAACATATCACATAGCCGGAAAAGGCAAGAGTTGGAGTTACAATTATGGAAAGTTACATCCGGGGTTACAATTATGGAAAGTTACAGCCGGAAAGGCCAGATCATCAAAGTATTCATTCGTAACATGTCCCGTCCGAATGGAAGCATCGTCCAGGGCTATGTGACATAAGAGTGCATCTCTTTCTGCGAGAATTTTCTATATGGCGCAGACCAGCCGCCTGGTGTTAGTGTTGGTTTGCCCGTTAACAAGCACGATGGGAGGCTCGAAGGAGAAGGTCACTGCAATGGTCACAAGGAACTGCACGTGGCATACTCAGATCGACGCAGCGACTTTGACAGAAAAAACTTGGTAGTGCTACAACACCTAGACGAGTTAGATCCTTTGGTGGCACTGGATAACGAAATTATCGCAAAGAAGTATCGTGACCGGGGGGTATGTAGGACGGACGCCGAAGTTACTAGAGAGCACAACTCCACTTTCCTGCATTGGTTCAAAGAGCATATTATTGCTAATCCCTCGGAGGAGGGCTCTAAGGACGGATTGCTAATATACGCCTTAGCACATGGCCCCTCGCCCAACCTCGTAACCTATCAGGCATATGATATCAACGGATACACGTTCTACACGGAGGCCAAAGATATGGACAGTGATGATCAGAACTCAGGGGTGACGATGGAACGCATGACCGGCAGCGACAACGATGCAACTGAACGATTTTATAGAAGGGTCGAGGAGATCTGGGAGCTTGACTACTTTGGACTACACAACACGACGATGTTCCATGTCAGATGGGCTAAGAATGTCGAAAGAGAAAGCCTGATTTTCACTAGCATGACTATACCCGACGCTAAGAGCGCTACCGTGAATGCTATCGCAAAAAACGAGCCATGGGTACACGCTAAGCAAGTGACACAATGCTTCTTCATAACCGACCCGTGCAATCCCAGCCGTGTTGTCGTGAGGAGAGGCAAAAGGAACATCATTGGAATGGATGGAGTCGCCAACGAGGAAGACTACGATCAGTACAGCAGCCCAATGAGGGAAGATGACGATGATGATGAAGTATACGTAAAAATAAGAATCAATACTACATTACCTAAGAAAAATAGTACTCCATGGAAAAGGCAAAGTCACAATGAGGGGCTCAATTATTCTTCGACGAACAAGAAGGGAAAGAAGGTGACTCAAAAATGAAAACGTCAACGCTGAGGAACCGTATGTTATCAGTCAAATGATGCAATATATATCTCCTTCCCTTCGTTCACTGGTCATGGAAAAAATGTGAGAGAAAATAAAGGAAAAGAAAAAGGAAAACTGGTTATACTAGTAGCGGTTTACTGAAAAAGAGCTACAGCTAGTCAAGGTAGCAGTAGCGTTTTCCATAAAAACCGCTATAGCTACCTGTATTAGTAGTAGCGAGTTTGGTCTAAATGCGCTACTGCTACATCCACTTAACCCAAAATCCTCCCTCTCTCTGCTTCATCCAACCTCTTTTCCCCCCAAATCCCCACTCTCTCTTCCCTCGTCGCCCCGCCGCGCCCCGCCGCTCACCCCCGACCCGGCCCTCGCCCCCGACCCCGGTGCTCGCCCCCGACCCTGGCGCTCGGCCCCGACCCAGCCCTCGCCCCCGACCCCGGTGCTCACCCCTGACCCCGACGCGCCATGCCTCCCTCCTCTGCTTCCTCTCCTCCCAACCTCGGCCGTCGTCGGGCCTGCCTCCTCGCCCCTGCACCCTCTGTAAACCCCCCCTCTCTCTCTCTGCTAGCTAGGGTTCTTCGGTTAATTTACATAGGTTTTAGTTAGGGCAGTAGGTTAATTAGGTTATCTATTTAGTTATGAATTTAGCTAGGTTTAATTTATATTCAAATTTAGGTAGGCTGAATTTATATGCAAATTTGAACTGGACATGTGATATGTGGACATGTCATCTTTTGGAGATGTCATGTTTGGAATTTGGACATGTCATTTGGACATGTGATGTTTTGGTTCAATTTTGGTAAATGATCCGAGTGGCCTATGTTACGCTGGAATGTTGCTTCATTTCCATTCCGGTGAATTTCAGGCGCTCGATATGTCCATTTTTTAGCAAAGGTCATGCCGAAATTTTCCGTGAATTTTGGCATGATTTGTGCTAGATAGTAGGCATATCGAGTGCTGGCACATAGATTTCTGTGGAGACGGCGCCACGTGGAAGGTGTTTTACAACGAGGGCCCGGAGGCCAAGAAGCAGAAAAAGAAGTTTAGTCAGGCGGACATCGACGCGAAGGTGAAGCTTGCGGTCGAGAAAAAAGTAGCTGAGGACGCGGAAAAAACAGCTGAGGAGAAAAATCAGTTGCTACAGAAGGCAGTCAATACAGCTGTAACTGCCTGCAGAAATGATTTTGCTACTAACTTGGTTCCAGCTATCATCAACTGGACGAAGGAAAATCCAGACAAGACGGTACATGATTTCCCGATGCCCAGTTTTGTCGGAAGCAACTCCATGAACAACAAAAACACCGCACCATCACTTGCTCACGCAACCGGGCCTCCTCTCACTATCGCTCCCGCTCATAGCAGCCCGTCCTTAGTCTCTGGCGCGCTAGGTGGGCCTTCGTCTTTGGCTGAGCTCGACGCCGTCACGGTAATTACATGTCGCACCAATATATATATATATATATATATATATATATATATATATATATATATATATATAGAATATTCCATTTTCGTTGCCTTTCGGATGTTTTACGCCACAAACATATGTGTTTGCAGGGCAAAGAAACCCCGTGCACCATACTCTACTTGATCAAAGGCCAGAAGGTGGACGTGGGACATGGGATGATATTGAACCCCTTGAAACCAACGTTCCACAACCAGCCGATCCCCGTTGGGCACTTTAGGGTTAGCTTGTCCAGTGTAAACTCGGGGTATGAGGCTTTGCCTCCTCCAGTACAGCATGTGGGAGAGGACGACGAGACCCCACCGCGGATTGGATGCTACAAGGTTGGGTGCTGCTATGGCCGAAGAATCTTATTCGTTTGGAGCCGCCCGAGAGCACACCAATAACCACACATCAACAAGCATGTGTGGGTGAGAGTGGCGGATGACGTGATGAAGGGGGTGCAATAGTACTGGCTAATGTAATCGGTCCTATAGAACAGAGAATGGAGGATGAGACGGAGGTCGACCCTATGGGTTTCTTCAATACAATCACGTATGACTGTGACATAGATATGATGAGTCTACCATATGATGAATCGGGCTATCAGCATGCTAAGGAGGATATGGATGATATGCCCGGGCAGGAAGGTCGTTGGAAGGATTGCAAAAAGTCTCTCTTCATGAATTCCCCACAGGACACGCCTGAAGATGCCGCCTCAACATAGGCTCAACTAGCCGGGGGTCGTACAGTGCTTAGCCCGGGAACCCTGGGGCAAGGGTTAAGGAAGGGTCTGGAAGGTGTGCCCAAGAAAAAGGAGAGGAAGAGATCGGGGAAGATAACTGCCTCTAAACAAGCTAGAGCACATAATAGCCAGACGATGGATTCTGAAGAGCTTGTACCCGTGAAAGGTGCGGCCATGTTCCATCTCACGGGCGAGCCGATGCTACCGCCGAAACTGCTGGAGGCACTATCAGGGGATCTCAGGAGACTGCACGACCATGTGTTGTTGACTGAGAAAAGCCTACTAGCCTCAGAGGATCCAGGATATCCGACATACACGGCTCGTGTGCTTGAGGGGAAGTGCTACGTCGACACACGGCCCACGGAGGTGTTCTTCCTGCGGTTTAACCATATCTTTGAGATGTTTCTGACAAGGCGGCTCGATTATACAATCGTCCGCCTTTTTGCGCTACATATGAGCTCTGTCATGAATAGTGAAGAAGTCTTGCAAATCTGTATGGCGGATCCGTACTACATGCACGAGTCTTTCTTGAGTCTCGACGACTTTGAGCGTGAAACTGCTAGGGACTACCTCCAAAACTTCATGGTACAGAATAAGGACCACGAAATTGTCCTCGTGCCTTATCATCCAAAGTAAGTTAGTTTCGGTCAACCCTTTCGTACATTTCAATCATTCCTTCCTGCTCATATGGCGAATAATTTGAGGTGTCTTTTCCCCGCAGCAATGGGCGCGCCATCCTTATCGTTCTTTACCCGCAAGTCTCCCATGCCGTGTATTTTGACCCTTCCAGAGACTACGAGAAAAAGGACTACACCCACATAATGAATATTCTAGATGATGCTCTCCAAGGCTTCAACATTAGAGGTGGCCACATGCAGATCAGGAAACAAAGGAACAAGACGATAGGTTTCGCGCATAAAACTAACTTCTCCTGCATCCATGTCCCAAAACCAAGAAAGAAGGATGGATTCTACATCGTCCATCTCATGATTCAGTTCAACACGGATCACCAAAAGCTTCGCATGAAAAGTAGAAATGATGATTATATCCACAAGTGGCTAGAATCTCATGGAGAAGCGGATTATAAACTTAGAGATGACTTCTTTCGCATGCAAAGGGACATTGCGACGATCATCATGAAAGAAGTCGTCGATGAGAAGGGGATGTTCCACCACGGCTCTATATCGTGAGCTGACGTACGAACTCGCATAGGCATGCAACGTCTAGACCTCACGCCGTTCAAGAAGCTAGGGTCCATCCTCGATGATATGGAAGGATGGAACTTCTAGTGATTTATCATGCCGATGATGATGATATGTGTCGGTTCAACTTGTATACATTTTGTAGCGATGAAACTTTGTGATGTCCACGGTCCCTGCCGAACTTGCGTAACTCTACTTTGTTAGTTTGTGTACGATGACCTGCGTACCTCTAGTCAATTAATTTGCGTACTATATGTTGCATCTAGTTGCTAACCATTTCTTTTTTGTGTTGCTCTTGTATATTTTGTTGCATATGATAGTACATCCTCTTCATGAAGATGCATCTCTAACAGGTACCAAGTTTCTTGATGGCGAGATGGCAGTGCTATGTCGTGTACAAAGGGATGGTTCTGGCGGTGTACAACGAGTGGCATGAGTGTCACGCGCAAGTGAATGGGTTCTCGGGCGCCAGCCATAAAGGCTTCAAAAGCAGACAAGGAGAAGCTAGTTACTTGAGGTTCACACTAGCGCGAGAGAGGATCCATAACCGCCACCTCACGTACTGCATAGTTCCACTCTCACTCATAGTGACAGCTCTTCTCGCGTATACCTTTGTTTAGATGATGACATTGTAGTTGCAAGTATTCGAGACTTGCATGTATCGCTATTTTGGAGATGATGACAATATACCACTTTGTGTTGGATGATGATTATGATGAGACTATTTGTATGTATATGCTATGATTACATTTGTGGTCTCGTAGGCATTTGTATGTGTATCATGATGACATTTGTATGTGCTAAAGATTCTTCTATAAAGCCTGTTCAAATACAAAACAAATATGCAGGAAAAAAACTACTAAAATTAGCAGTTGCGAGTGGAGAAAAGTTAGCAGCAGCGCGATAGTAGCAGTAGCGCGCATAGGAGAAGCGCGCTATAGCTATTAGCAGTAGCGAGCTCCCAGTAAGAACGCTGCTACTACACTTGTATATCAGTAGCACAGGCGCGCACATGCTGCTGCTACGAGTTAGCTGTAGCGCCTTATTAGTAGTGCCGCCTCCCGCGCTACTGATATACCTAGAACTTGCGCTGCTGCTGGGCTTTTCCCTAGTAGTGGCAAGGGGCTCGGCGGCGGCGCACCCGTCGGCGGTGAGCGGCGGGAGGAGGCGGCGGCTTGGTGGCGAGAGGCTTCAGGGTCCTCGGCTTATAAAGGGCTCCAGGGAGGCGAAATTTGGGCGAGGGGGCATCGGCCTCTGTAGGCGTGTGATGTCTACTACACAACCTTCTTCTTATAGATGTTGTTGGGCCTGCAAGTGCACAGGTTTGTAGGACAGTAGCAAATTTCCCTCAAGTGGATGACCTAAGGTTTATCAATCCGTGGGAGGCGTAGGATGAAGATGGTCTCTCTCAAGCAACCCTGCAACCAAATAACAAAGAGTCTCTTGTGTCCCCAACACACCCAATACAACGGTAAATTGTATAGGTGCACTAGTTCGGCGAAGAGATGGTGATACAAGTGCAAAATAGATAGTAGATAAAGGTTTTTGTTATCTGAAAATATAAAAACAGCAAGCTAACTAATGATAAAAGTGAGTGTAAACGGTATTGCAATGATAGGAAACAAGGCCTAGGGTTCATACTTTTACTAGTGCAAGTTCTCTCAACAATAATAACATAGATAGATCATATAACAAGCCCTCAACATGCAACTAAGAGTCACTCCAAAGCCACTAATAGCGCAGAACAAACGTAGAGATTATGGTAGGGTACGAAACCACCTCAAAGTTATTCTTTCGGATCAATCTTTAAAAGAGTTTGTACTAGAATAACACCTTAAGACACAAATCAACCAAAACCCTAATGTCACCTAGATACTCCATTGTCACCTCAAGTATCCGGGAATGATTATACGATATGCATCACACAATCTCAGATTCATCCAACCAACACAAAGTACTTCAAAGAGTGCCCTAAAGTTTCTACCGGAGAGTCAAGAACGTGTGCCAACCCCTATGCATAGGTTCATGTGTGGAACCCCCAAGTTGGTCACCAAAACATACATCAAGAGGCACTTGATATCCCATTGTCACCACAGATAAACACGACAAGACATACATCAAGTGTTCTCATAAAAGACTCAATCCGATAAGATAACTTCAAAAGGGGAAACTCAATTCATCACAAGAGAATAGAGGGGGGGGGGGAAACATCATAAGATCCAACTACAATAGCAATGCTTGGGATACATCAAGATCGTGCCATAGCGGGAACACTAGAGAGAACACGAGAGAGAGAGAGAGATCAAACACATAGCTACTGGTACATACCCTCAGCCCCGAGGGTGAACCACTCCCTTCTCATCATGGAGAGCGCTGGGATGATGAAGATGGCCACCGGTGATGGATTCCCCCTCCGGCAGGGTGCCGGAACGGGCTCCCGAGAGGTTTTTGGTGGCTACAAAGGCTTGCGGCGGCGGAACTCCCGATCTTTCTTGATTTTTTGATGTTTTTAGGGTACGTAGGGATATATAGGCGAAAGAAGTCGGTCGGGGGGTGCTCGAGGGGTCCACGAGACAGGGGGGCGCGCCCTGTAGGGGGGGCGCCCCCCTATCTCCTCGGCTCCTCGAGGACCTTCTGGCTTGGACTCCAAGTCTCCAGATTTATAATCTTCCAAAAGATCACGATGCTGAAGGTTTCATTCTCTATGGACTCCGTTTGATATTCCTTTTCTTCGAAATACTTAATCATGCAATAAAACAACAATATGGGTTGGGCCTCCGGTTAGTAGGTTAGTCCCAAAAATGATATAAATGTGTAAAATAAAGCCCATAAACATCCAAAAGGGGTAATATAATAGCATGGAACAATCAAAAATTATAGATACGTTGGAGACGTATCAAGCATCCCCAAGATTAATTCCTGCTCGTCCTCGAGTAGGTAAATGATAAAAACAGAATTTTTGATGTGGAATGCTACCTAGCATAATTCTCAATGTAATTTTCTTTATTGTGGCATGAATGTTCAGATCCAAATGATACAAAATAAAAGTTCACATTAACATGAAAATGGTGATACTTCAAGCATACTAATCAAAGTAATCATGTCTTCTCAAAATAACATGGCCAAAGAAAGTTATCCCTACAAAATCATATAGTCTGGCTGGTGCTCTATCTTCATCACACAAAGTATTTAATCATGCACAACCCTGATGACAAGCCAAGCAATTGTTTCATACTTTAATAATCTCAAACTCTTTCAACTTTCACGCAATACATGAGCGTGAGCCATGGACATAGCACTATATGTGGAATAGAATGGTGGTTGTGGAGAAGACAAAAAAGGAGAAGATAGTCTCACATGAACTAGGCGTATCAATGGGCTATGGAGATGCCCATTAATAGATATTAATGTGAGTGAGTAGGGATTGCCATGCAACGGATGCACTAGAGCTATAAATATATGAAAGCTTAACAAAAGAAACTAAGTGGGTGTGCATCCAACTCGCTAGCTCACGAAGACCTAGGGCACTTTTGAGGAAGCCCATCATTGGAATATAGAAGCCAAGTTCTATAATGAAAAATTCCCACTAGTATATGAAAGTGACAACATATGAGATTCTCTATCATGAAGATCATGGTGCTACTTTGAAGCACAAGTGTGGAAAAAGAGATAGTAGCATTGTCCCTTCTCTCTTTTTCTCTCATTTTATTTAATTTTTTCTTCTTTTTTTTTATTTTTCTCTTTTTTTCTTTGGCCTTCTTTTTTTCTTTTTGGCCTCTCTTTTTTCTTTTTCTCCTTTTTTTTCTTTTTGTAAAGTCCGAAGTCTCATCCCGACTTGTGGGGGAATCATAGTCTTCATCATCCTTTCCTCACTAGGACAATTCTCTAATAATGAAGATCATCACACTTTTATGGATTTACAACTCAAAACTAGAACAAGATATGACTCTATATGAATGCCTCCGGCGGTGTACCGGGATATGCAATGAATCAAGAGTGACATGTATGAAAATTATGAAGGTGGCCTACCCACAAATACAATGTCAACTACATGATCATGCAAAGAGCAATAAGACAAAAGCAATGCGTGTCATATGAACGGAACGGTGGAAAGTTGCATGGCAATATATCTCGGAATGGCTATGGAAATGCCATAATAGGTAGGTATGGTGGCTGTTTTGAGGAAGGTAAATGGTGGGTATATGGTACCGGCGAAACTTGCACGGTACAAGAGAGGCTAGCAATGGTGGAAGGGTGAAAGGGTGCGTATAATCCATGGACTCAACATTAATCAAAAGAACTCATGTACTTGTTGCAAAAATTTAGAAGTCATCAAAAACCAAAGCACTATGCGCATGCTCCTAGGGGGATAGATTGGTAGGAAAAGACCATCGCTCATCCCCGACCGCCACTCATAAGGAAGACAATCAATAAATAAAATTGTGCTCCAACTTCATCACAAAGCGGTTCACCATACATGCATGCTACGGGAATCACAAGCTTCAACACAAGTATTCTTTAAATTCATAATCACCTAACTAGCATGACTTCAATATCACTACCTCCATATCTCAAAACAATTATGAAGCATCAAATTGATCATAGCATCCAATTCACTTTCTATGATAGTTTTTTAGTATACCCAACTTGGATGCTCATCATTCCAGGACCAACTTTATAACCATAGCAAATACCATGCTGTTCTAAAAGACTCTCAAAAAGATATAAGTGAAGCATGAGAGACTAGAAATTTCTACAAAATTTAACCACCGCCGTGCTCTAAAAAATATAAGTGATGCACTAGAGAAAAAGACAAACTACTCCGAAAGATATAAGTAAAGATCAATGAGTAGTCAAATAATTGTGTAACTATGCGAAGACTCCCTATCAATTAAGAATTTCAGATCTTGGTATTGTATTCAAACAGCAAGCAAAACAAAATAAAATAACATTGCAAGGATAGCACAACTCATGTGAAGAAGCAAAAACTTAGGCTCAACCGATACTAACGATACTTGTTGAAGAAGAAAGGTGGGATGCCTACCGGGGCATCCCCAATCTTAGATGCTTGAGACTTCTTGAAATATTATCTTGGGGTGCCTTGGGCATCCCCAAGCTTGAACTTTTGTGTCTCCTTAATTCCTCTCATATCATGGTTTCTGTTTTTATCAAAAGCTTCATCCGCACCAAACTCAACAAGAACTCGTGAGATAGGTTAGTATAAACTAATGCAAAACCTTATCATTTTATACTGTAACAAATCACTTCAATTATAATTCAACATTGAATACTAAATGCCTCTGCATATTTAATACTCCTATCCTCAAATAGAATCATTAAACAAGCAAGCATACGCAAACAAGGCAAACATAAATGCAATCTGCCAAAACAGTATAGTCTGTAAAGAATGCAAGATTGATCATACTTCCCTAACTCCAAAAATTATGAAATAAAATTCCCACTGCAGTAAATTCATCATAGCTCATTATTCAGAAAGTTTTAACATTATACCATTCTCTGACTTTTCTAGGGAATTTTTGCAACAGCGGTAAACTTTCTGTTTTCAAACAGCAACATGTATACTAGCAAAATAAGCATGGTAAAGGCTATCCTTGACATTTTTATTGAAACTAAAGATGCAAAACATTAATCTAAATAAAATCAAGCAAATACTAACAAAAGAAAATGACGCTCCAAGCAAAACACATATCATGTGGCGAATAAAGAATATAGCTCCAAGTAAAGTTACCGATGAACGAAAACGAAAGAGGGGATGCCTTCCGGGGCATCCCCAATCTTAGGCTCTTGGTTATCCTTGAATATTGCCTTGGGGTTCCTTGGGCATCCCCAATATTAGGCTATTGCCACTCTTTATTCCATAGTCCATTGAATCTTTACCCAAAACTTGAAAACTTCACAACGCAAAACTCAACAGAAAACTCGTAAGCTCCGTTAGTATAAGAAAACAAAACCACCACTTAGGTACTGTAATGAACTCATTATAAATTCATATTGGTGTAATATATACTTTATTCCAACTTATATATGGTTTATAAACTATTTTACTAGCCATAGATTCGTCAAAATAAGCAAACAACACATAGAAAACAGACTCTATCAAAAACAGAACAGTCTGTAGTAATCTGTATCAAACATATACTTCTGGACCTCCAAAACTCCTACCAACTTAGTAAGTCCTAAGAAATTTGTGTACAAATCGATAGCAATAAGAATCAGATCAAAATCACGTTTCTATGAATTAACAAAACTAATTTACTGGGTGCAAAAGTTTCTGATTTTCAGCAGGATCAACACAACTATCACCCTAAGCTATCCTAAAGGTATTATTTGGCACTTTATTGAAACAAAAGCTATAAAACATGATTACTACAGTAGCATAATCATGTGGACACACAAAAACAGTAAAGGTAAATATTGGGTTGTCTCCCAACATTCGCTTTTCTTTAATGCCTTTCTAGCTAGGCATGATGATGGCAATGATGCTCACATAAATGATAAGAATTGAAACACAACGGGAGCATCATGAAGCGTATGACTAGCACATTTAAGCCTAACCAACTTTCTATGCATAGGGATTTTGTGAGAAAACAACTTATGGGAACAATAATCAACTAGAATAGGGAGGCAAAACAAGCATAGCTTCAAGATTTTAAGCACATAGAGAGGAAACTTGATATTATTGCAATTCCTACAAGCATATGTTCCTCTCTCATAATAATTTTCAGTAGCATCATGAATGAATTCAACAATATAACCAGCACCTAAAGCATTCTTTTCATAATCTACAAGCATAGAATTTTTACTACTCTCCACATAAGCAAAATTCTTCTCATCAATAGTAGTGGGAGTAAACTCAACAAAATAATTACCATGTGAGGCATAATCCAATTGAAAACTAAAATCATGATGACAAGTTTCATGGTTATCATTATTCCTAATAGCATACAAGTCATCACAATAATCATCATAGATAGCAACTTTGTTCTCATAATCAATTGGAACCTCTTCCGAAATAATGGAATCATCACTAAATAAAGTTGACACTCTTCCAAATCCACTTTCATGTTCATCACAATAAGATTCAAGATCCTCCAAAATAGTGGGATCACTACTGAATAAAGTTGACACTCTTCCAAATCCACTTTCATGAATATAATCATCATAAATAGGAGGCATGCTTTCATCATAATAAATATTCTCATCAAAACTTGGGGGACTAAACATATCATCTTCATCAAACATAGCATCCCAAGCTTGTGGCTTTGCATATCATTAGCATCATGGATATTCAAGGAATTCATACTGACAACATTGCAATCATGCTCATCATTCACAGATTTAGTACCAAGCATTTTGATGCATTCTTCTTCTAAAACTTGAGCATAATTTTCTTTTCCATCATACTCACGAAAGATATTAAAAAGACGAAGCGTATGAGACAAACTTAACTCCATTTTTTTGTAGTTTTCTTTTATAAACTAAACTAGTGATAAGACAAGAAACAAAAAGATTTGATTGCAAGATCTAAAGATATACCTTCGAGCACTCACCTCCTCGGCAACGGCGCCAGAAAAGAGCTTGATGTCTACTACACAACCTTCTTCTTGTAGACGTTGTTGGGCCTGCAAGTGCACAGGCTTGTAGGACAAGATACCACTTTGTGTTGGATGATGATTATGATGAGACTATTTTTATGTATATGCTATGATTACATTTGTGGTCTCGTAGGCATTTGTATGTGTATCATGATGCCATTTGTATGTGCTAAAGATTCTTCTATAAAGCCTATTCAAATACAAAACAAATATGCAAAAAAAACAAAAAATCTACTAGAATTAGCAGTAGCAAGTGGAGAAAAGTTAGCAGCAGCGCGATAGTAGCAGTAGCGCGCATAGGAGAAGCGCGCTATAGCTATTAGTAGTAGCGAGCTCTCGGTAAGAACGCTGCTACTACACTTGTATATCAGTAGCACAGGCACGCATGCGATGCTGCTACGAGTTAGCTGTAGCGCCTTATTAGTAGCGCCGCCTCCCGTGCTACTGATATACCTAGAACCCGTGCTGCTGCTAGGCTTTTCCCTAATAGTGGCAGGGGCTCGGCGGCGGCGCACCCGTCGGTGGTGAGCGGCCGGAGGCGGCGGCGGCTTGGTAGCGAGAGGCGTCCGGGTCCTCGGCTTATAAAGGGCTCCAGGGAGGCGAAATTTAGGCGAGGGGGCGTCGGCCTCTGGAGGCGTGTGATGTCTACTACATAACCTTCTTCTTGTAGATGTTGTTGGGCTTGCAAGTGCATAGGTTTGTAGGACAGTAGCAAATTTCCCTCAAGTGGATGACCTAAGGTTTATCAATCCGTGGGAGGCGTAGGATGAAGATGGTCTCTCTCAAGCAACCCTGCAACCAAATAACAAAGAGTCTCTTGTGTCCCCAACACACCCAATACAATGGTAGATTGTATATGTGCACTAGTTCGGCGAAGAGATGGTGATACAAGTGCAAAATAGATAGTAGATAAAGGTTGTTGTAATCTGAAAATATAAAAACAGAAGGTAAGTAATGATAAAAGTGATCGTAAACGGTATTGCAATGATAGGAAACAAGGCCTAGGGTTCATACTTTCTCTAGTGCAAGTTCTCTCAACAATAATAACATAGATAGATAATATAACAAGCCCTCAACATGCAACAAAGAGTCACTCCAAAGCCACTAATAGCGGAGAACAAACATAGAGATTATGGTAGGGTACGAAACCATCTCAAAGTTATTCTTTCGGATCAATCTATAAAAGAGTTCGTACTAGAATAACACCTTAAGACACAAATCAACCAAAACCCTAATGTCACCTTGATACACCATTGTCACCTCAAGTATCCATGGGCATGATTATACGATATGAATCACACAATCTCAGATTCATCCAACCAACACAAAGTACTTCAAAGAGTGCCCTAAAGTTTCTACCAGAGAGTCAAGAACGTGTGCCTACCCCTATGCATAGGTTCATGTGTGGAACCCGCAAGTTGGTCACCAAAACATACATCAAGAGGCACATGATATCCCATTGTCACCACAGATAAACACGACAAGACATACATCAAGTGTTCTCATAAAAGACTCAATCCGATAAGATAACTTCAAAAGGGGAAACTCAATTCATCACAAGAGAGTAGAGGGGGAGAAACATCATAAGTTCCAACTACAATAGCAAAGCTCGAATACATCAAGATCGTGCCATAGAGGGAACACGAGAGAGAACACGAGAGAGAGAGAGAGATCAAACACATAGCTACTGGTACATACCCTCAGCCCCGAGGGTGAACTACTCCCTCCTCGTCATGGAGAGCGCCGGGATGATGAAGATGGCCACCGGTGATGGATTCCCCCTCCGGCAAGGTGCCTGAATGGGCTCCCGAGAGGTTTTTGGTGGCTACAGAGGCTTTCGGTGGCAGAACTCCAAATCTATCTTGATTTTTTGATGTTTTAGGGTACGTAGGGATATATAGGCGAAAGAAGTCAGTCGGGGGGTGCTCGAGGGGTCCACGAGACAGGGGGCCGCGCCCAGTAGGGGGGGCGCCCCCTCTCTCCTGGGCTCCTCGAGGACCTTCTGGCTTGGACTCCAAGTCTCCAGGATGATAATCTCCCAAAAACTCACGATGCTGTAGGTTTCATTCCGTTTGGACTCTGTTTGATATTCCTTTTCTTCGAAATACGGAAACAGGCAATAAAACAGCAATATGGGCTGGGCCTCCGGTTAGTAGGTTAGTCCCAAAAATGATATAAATGTGTAAAATAAAGCCCATAAACATCCAAAAGGGGTAATATAATAGCATGGAACAATCAAAAATTATAGATACATTGGAGACGTATCAGCGTGTCCGCCTCGGATACGGCCGGCGGCGGCAGGGCGGACTCCCACGCGGAGACGGCGGCGCGGCGCTGCTGGGCCGGCCTGCTTGGCTGGGCCTTCGGCCTAGTCGGGCGGGAAGATTTGTTTTTTTTAAATAAATTTTGCCCGGAGAAAAATTCATAATAAAATATAAAAAGAATTCTAAAAATGTAAAAAAAAATCACCATCTAAAAAAAATATTTAGAACAAAGTGAACTTTTTATGGCCTAAAATGCAATTTTTGAAAATGCATATTTTTCTAATTCATATAAAATAGCAAATAAAATCATAATTTGATTTTAATTTTTTTTCTCTAATATTTCTCTTAATTTGAAGAAGTCATTTTATCTTCTCTCATTTATTTTTTTAATATTGGAAAAAATTGGAGATAAAAATAATAAAATCAAATTGATCCTTTCTTCAAATTTGAAATAAATTCAAATATGAGTTTTGTGAAACCTTGAACTCTCTCTTTGGGTCCTTGAGTTGCTTAAGATTTCTAGGACCTCAACCAAATGCAAATATTAATATGATATGCATGTGATGATCTATGTATAACATCCAAATTGAAAAATTGGGATGTTACAAGATCACACTGGCAGTTTTACCCAGGTTTGGGCCGACGTGAGGCGTAAAACCCTAATCTTGCTTTGGTGGATGATGGTGGAAAAGTGGTGGTGGTGCGTGGTACACTTGCCCGGTAGGGGTTGCTTCGGGGCGATAGCGACTACGCGTGTACTAGGGTGCGAGTGATATAACTTTCCAACCTCTCGAACTATTGCCATGGGCCTCCTTTCATAGTCTAAGTGGTCACCACAGTGGCAAATTAGTCATTAGACACTGATATGATAGAAAATAGTGCTATCATACCTAACTTTGTAGACTAACAGTGCGCATTTAATGCGCCTCTTAGTGTCATGTCGTTGGTTGCCTGGCAAGGCTTGCCGGGCTATCTTGCCAGCTCCACGCCTGCTCGTTAGGCACATCATAGGATGGGTGTCATCTATGGGTTTCCTTGGTAGTAAGTGGCCACCATGTGGC
The DNA here is from genome assembly GCA_963921465.1 of Triticum timopheevii. Classification (NCBI taxonomy): domain Eukaryota; kingdom Viridiplantae; phylum Streptophyta; class Magnoliopsida; order Poales; family Poaceae; genus Triticum; species Triticum timopheevii. Next base: position 336,545,823 of record OY997268.1, read on the forward strand.
TAATGGTTGCCACTTAATCAATCTACGGCTTGACACACTGATCGACGACGTGGGTCGTGGTGGAGTAGTTGGTGAAGTAATCTGGCCTTCGCGAGTATCGGCAGGCCCTGCCGGGATGCCTTAGTCATCTTCTTCCCAGGGTGGCCTTGCCCCTTGCCGGGCTCGCCTACCTGGCAAGGGAGGCCTCTTTGTTATGACATCTTGCTCTTCTGGCCTGGTCTTGGTCTCTCTGATCTGCTTGTTGGTTCCTCGAGTCACTTGGTCTCTTGTTCAACTTGGTCTGAGGCTTCATTCTTGATCTTGTGCCTATGCACAGTAACGGTAATAGGTCCAGGGTCTGTTGCACCGATAAAAGCCCTCGGGCCTGCCCCGAACGCGCTGCCGAGCTTAGTCGGGGTAGGGCCTAATAAGTGCACAGGCAGAGCTGCTGTAGAAGCTGGTCTGTTGAGATCTTGTTTGCCTCCTCATCAGTCTTGATTTCGGGCCAGTTTCTGGTTTCCCCGCGCGTCGTGCGCGATATTACAAGAAAAGCTCGGATCGTGGCCTGCATGGCGTTAACACCCCATGATCATGGGGCGGAAACAGCCATCCCACTTGCTTCTGTGCTTCTACCTCATCTGCCACGTGTCCTTCATGCCCCGGGAAGGGTATGTGGTGGATGCGAAGGGCACGAGTGTTAGTGCCACGGCGGGAAACCATGCGTCCTTGGTTGGAGCAGCGGGTCGGTCCTGATTCCCCGCGTCTCTGGATGGGGAGGGGAGGCCGTATTGGATTAGCGGGCGACCGCCCTAGGGGTGAGGGGCCGGCCACTAGCGTCGCCCTCCTATTAAAAGGGGTCCAGGAACAGTGTTCTTCCATACGCACGTCTTCCTCCTCCTTTCTTTTTAGCCTTCCTTCGCTTGTCATGATGAGGGGGCGAGGGCGCGCTTGTACTCCAATGGCGGTGACAAGGGCTTCTACTCGACAGCGCATCCCTCCTCCTCCAGAGGTTGTCGTGGTGCTCGAGGAGGAGGAGGAAGTGGCGGCACCCCGGTTGTGCCTCTGCCAGCGGCTCCCCTGCCAATGGAAGGCCATGTTGTAGACCAACCCCGAGAATTCTTCATCAGGTTGTACAAGCCGCTGTGTGGCCATCTTCGTCTTCCTACCCCATTCGCCCGTGTAATGGATCTCGATCCGCTGCACCCTTTGAGGCTGCACATAAGGGGTCGTGGGAATGGCGGTATGTGGGTCGACGTTGACTTCCCGCTCCTTGTGTTATGTACTTCTGGTGTGGCTGGAAGATCTTTGCCTGTGCCCATAACTTGTTGGAGGGGCACGTTCTCCAGTTCAAATTAATGGAGAGCGGCCTGCTCTCCGTCAAGGATTTTGGGTGCTTGAGAATCCGCTTAGGGTGCTGCGCGGAGAGCTTTATCGACGACGAAAGCTACTCCTCAAGCTGTAGCGACGAGGAGGGCCATGACGGCGATGATGACACCGACGGGGGGGACAACTCTGACTCCGGCTGACTGCCGCCCGCACCATCTTCATCAGGCGCCAGCACCATCAACTGCATCCGCATCTCCTCCCCAGCAACACGATTTGCCGGGGAGTTGGATGCAAAGGTGGGGATGGTGCTCCCGGCCTCCTCCAGCAGGCTTCCAGCTGGGCCCGGCAGGCTTCCTCTCGGGCTACAGCTCCGTTAGCCCTGTCGTGCCCTGCTGGCCCTAGTGGTGGTGGTTGAGGGGTCGCCTCCGCTGTGCTCTCCATCAACTCGTTCCCCGGTGCTCCCCCTTTGTCCTCTTAGCCTTCACCTGCCGTGCCTGGGAGGAGAGGGACAAGAAGGGGAATTATGGGGCACTTATCTTTTTTCAATCTTAAACTGTAGGCACTTGCCAAATTTTAATTCAAATAAAGTAATCTCTCGTTTCCATGCTTGTGTTCTGTAATGCTTGTACTTGTATCAGCATGTTAACGAAAAAGATGAACCTTGCCGGGAACCAGTGCATGTATATGTCCATGCAGAGGTGAGACTCCCCTTTAGTGAAAATAAACGAGTTTGTCCCGGCAGGCTATCTTGCCGGCACCCTTTTTGTCTGCCGAAGAGCCATATCTGCCGGGTTACAGACAGAGGGGCCAGTCCCCCGCTAACTTTTTTTTACCAAAGGAAATTGCAACCATTCGGACCGAAGCAACGTTCGAGTCAGTAATGGGAGCACCTAAGTCTAAAAAGTGCGGCGAGGTTTTCTAATGCATAATTTGTAGCTTACAGAACACGAATTGACAAGTGGTAGAACTTATCTGTTTTGGCTTGCCGAGGATCGCAGTGCCGGGCAGTCTTCTCACCCCTTGTCGAAGGCAAGTTCATGGTAAGAACCTGCAGCTTCACGCAGATCAGAATGAATGCAAGATGCGACCCTATCTACATGCATATGCAGATGCTCATGAAAATGCTTATACAGTGATCTGAATGCTTATGCATGCATGCATTCTTGGTTAGGGGCCCTCCTACATCGTTTTTTAATTTTATCTTGCACGGGGTCATCGCCTCGGCTTTGTACAAGGGGTTACATGCAGGTGAGGCCAGGCCTGTTCAAATGGGTGGCTGGCAGGCAGGGCTCGGCAGCCTCGCACCTTACGGGTAGAACATGCGTAAATGCTCAATATTCCATGAGTTTTGCAACAGAGTGCCATCTTTGGTCTCCGGACGGAGTGCACCTGGTCTCGTGACTAGTACTACCAGGTAAGGGCCTTCCCACTTCGGTGACAACTTGTGTGTACCCTTGGCGGACTGAACGCACCTAAGGACAAGGTCACCTTCCTCAAAACACCGGGTGTGAATCCTGCAGCTATGATAGCGATGCAGGGCTTGCTGGTAGCATGCAGCACGCGTGGCAGCCCGGAGAAGGTTCTCGAGTAGCACAGCGTCCTGATGCCGGTGCTGATCATGCACGATTTCATCGTAAGCAAGTAGTTGAGGCGAACCATAAATGAGTTTTGTGGGGATGACTGCGTCTGCCTGTAGACTAGGGAGAAGGGAGTCTGCCGGTAGCTCGGTTTGGTGTCATTCCGAGGGACCAGAGAACCACCGGTAGCTCCTCAATCCACCGCCTGCCATGCTTCTATAGCATCTCAAAGGTTCTTGTCTTGAGTCTGTGTAGCACTTCAGTGTTCGCCCTCTCAGCTTGCCCATTGCTTCGGGGTGTGCCGCAAAGGCAAATGCTATTTGGCATCTGAGGGCATGAACATATTGCATGAAGGCTTGGCTCGTGAACTGGGTGCCGGTGTCATTGATGATCCTTGCCAGAACTCCAAAACGACACACCAGATCTTTCAAGAACTTGATAGCTGACTGAGCAGTCACCTTTCTCACGGCAGTCACTTCTGGCCACATTGTAAACTTGTCGATGGCAACGAACAAGAATTCAAAGCCCCCGATTGCTCGGGGGAAGGGGCTGAGGATATCGAGCCCCCAAACCGAAAATGGACATGATAGAGGGATTGTCTGAAGCGCTTGGGCAGGCAGGTGGGTTTTCTTGGAATGGAACTGGCAGGCTTCACACTTGTGACGAGCTCGACCCCATCTTGGAGGGACGTGGGCTCATAGAATCCTTGCCGAAATTCTTTCCTAAATAATGCCCTTGATCCAATGTGGGAGCCGCACATTCCTTTGTGTATCTCAGCCAGCAGCTCCTTTCCTTCTTCCCGGTAGACACACTTCAATTTCGCACCATTAGGCCTCCTTTTGTACCGAGTGTCGTCGACAAACTGATACATACTGGCCCTCCGAGCTACTTTTTCAGCTTCGTCTTGGTCACCGGGAAGCTCTCCGGTTTGGAGGAAGCGGACAATGTGCCTTGCCCAAGTTGGAGCCTGTGGCTCGGCAATGAGGACTAGCGGCATCTCCTCTGCCGCGGGAGCACCAGCCTCATAAGCAAGGTCCAAGGACCCGGCTGGAGGGGGTGGCCCGGCAGGCTGTGAGGAGTTGTTTCCGGCAAGGTCTTTGCCGGGAGCAGACGGCTCTACCGAGAGAGGCTTACCATTGTCCAACTTTCTCCTTTTTTGGTCCATTGTTGCTGGGGATACGGAGGGCTGAGTAAGGAGGAGAACAAAAGTCCCTGGTTCCACAGGAACCTTCTGCGCATCACACTTTGACAGATGATCAGCTATGTTGTTTTCCACACGGGGTACATGCTCTGTTTGCAATCCGTCAAAGTGCTCCTCCAATCTTCTCACTTCCTCGACATATGCCTCCATCAATGGACTTTGATAATCCTTGTTAACTTGTCTCAATACCAGCTGTGAATCTCCTCGAATGATCAGCTTCTTAATTCCCAATCCTGCTGCAATCTTGAGCCTGACAAGGAGCCGTTCATACTCTGCTGTATTGCTGGTGGCTTCTTCCTGGGAAAAATGCATCTGGACGACGTACTTCAAGTCCTCCCCAGATGGGGCAACAAGAAGCACGCCAGCCCCTACATACTGCAGGGAAAAAGCACCATAAAAATGCATAATCCATTCTTCGGGTGATTCCTTGCCGCGGATAAATGTCTCTGTCACTTCCTCATCAGGGGTTGGCATTCATTCTTCAATAAACACTGCCAATGCCCTGCTCTGGACAGTTGATGTGCTCTCAAACTTCAGACCAAAGCTGGATAGATTCAAAGCCCACTCCACTATTCTGCCGGTAGCCTATGAGTTTTGGAGTATTTGTTGCAACAGGAAACGAGTAACAACCGTGATATCATGGGCTTGGAAGTAGTGGTGCAGTTTCCTTGAGGCCATGATGAGGGCAAAAATCAACTTTTTCATGCCATAGTACCTCGATCTAGCCCCCTGTAACAAGGAGCTGACGAAGTACATTGGGCGCTGCACCACTTTCTTCCATGCCACGTCCTTGGGGTCGTCCTCGTTGCCGTGCCCACTACTATCCTGATCCTTATCTGACTGCCGGTCTCTGTTCACTCTCTGTTTCATTTACTTCTTGCTACATTACCAACGCTACACTGACCACTTGGTTGGTTGCCGCCACGTATAACAACAGCAGCTCCTGGGGTTTAGGGGCAACCAAGGTAGGCACAGAAGACAGGTAGGTCTTCAACTCTTGCAAAGTTGTGTCTGCTTCAGGGGTCCACTTCATAGGACCTGCCTTCTTCAAAATCTTGAAGAACGGCAGGGCACGCTGGCAGACTTAGAGATGAATCTGCTTAGCGCGTCAACACATCCCATCAGGCACCTCACATCTTTAACTGATCTTGGCGCTTGGATCTGCTCAATGGCCTCTATCTTGTTGGGATTAGCTTCGATTCCCCTGTGGAACATAAAGTACCCAAGCTGCTTGCCGAAGGGAACACCAAATACACATTTTTTGGGGTTGAGCTTCAGGTTGAGCTTGCGCAGATTCTGAAATGTTTCCTCCAAATCCTGGATGAGAGTTGCTTTGTCCTTGGTTTCGATAACAATATCATCCATATAACCTTCAATGTTTCTGTGCAGCTGAGCTTCAAAACCAATCTGGACTACCCTTGCAAAGGTGGACCCAGCGTTCTTCAATCCGAATGGCATGCGGACAAAGTAGTCACGTACCATATGGAGTGATGAATGATGTATTCTCCTCATCTTCTTTAGACATGAAGATCTGGTGGTATCTAGAATAGGCTCCAGAAATGAGAGAAAATCACAACCTGATGTGGAATCCACTATTTGATCAATACGCGGCAAGGGAAACTGGTCCTTCGGGCAAGCCTTATTGAGGTTTGTGAAATCAATGCAGAGCCTCCACTTCCCGTTTTCCTTCTGGACCACCACTGGGTTTGCTAGCCAAGTGGGATGTAGCACTCCTTTTACCAAGCTAGTTGCCTCAAGCTTCTTGATCTCTTCCGCTAAACTGCTGCCTCTCCAAGGCCTACTTTTGGACTTTCTGCTTAATAGGTCTGGCATGTGGGTAGACAACAAGGTGGTGCTTGATTACCTCCCTTGGAACACCGGGGATATCGGATGGTTGCCATGCAAACACATCAATATTCTCCCACAGCAAGGCAACGAGCGCACTTTCCAATTTGTCATCAAGGGTGGCGCTTATAGTGGAAGTACCATCAATGCCAACCAGCTCTGTCGGGATGTTTTTCACTTGTGGAGCAGCAACCTTGGATCTCTTGGTGTTGGAACACTCCCGCACGTCGTCAACGGGTGTCGTGCACTTGGTGAGGGCACGCTTCCCGGACTCTTTGCCAGAGGTCCTACAATCCTTCTTCTTTCTTTTGCTTTACTTGGTAGGAACTGCTGACGTCGCTGCCTCTGCCGTGACCGTGTCCTGGTACATCTTGTCCAGACAAATGATGGAATCTTTCTCATCTGACAGGATGGTAAGGACTCCAAGTGGCCCAGGCATCTTCAGGGTGTTGTAGGCATAGTGGGATGCCGCCATGAATTTAGCCAAGGCTGGGCGTCCAAGGATCCCATTGTACGGCAAGGGGAGATCAACTACGTCAAATACAATCTTCTCAGTCCGGTAGCTCAGTTCTCCCCCATATGTTACCGACAACATAATGTTTCCCTTAGGATGACTCCTGCCGGGATTGACTCCTTGAAACATGCCTGTAACCTCCATCTCTTCCTCTGCTATCTGAACCTTGTTGATAACTGCTGGGGAAAACAGATTCAGTCTGGCCCCACCGTCCACTAGCATCATCGTGACCTTGAGGTTGTGAATTGTTGGAGAAACCAACGAAGGCAGGCACCCTACCAAAGTGGTACAGCTTGGGTGACCCTCTTCGTCAAAGATGATGGGTGTACGGGGCCATTTGAGAGGCTTCCTAGCCTCTGGCGCTCGCTCCACAACATTGACTTCTCGTGCCCACTGCTTGAGCTGGCGGTGAGAGGTGTGAAAAGATGCACCCCCGTCAACGCACAAGGCGTCTGTGGCCTTCTAAAACTCTTGCTCACTAGTTTCCTCTTCATCCCCTTTATCACTCTCATCATCACAGGCTTCCTTCTCCTGGGCTCTGGCAGGTTTTCCTTTATTCCGAAAGGGTTCGCCAGGGCGATTTGCTTCAGCACCATGACTCTTGCTGCTAGCGACATTTTGACCCTTTTCCTTATCAGGCTTCTCATATCCTACTCTCTGTCTCTTGACCAACTACTTAACCTGATAGCAGTCCTGAAGGTCATGGCCCTTGGTCCGGTGGATCTTGCAGTATGGCCCATCGCCCTTCCCGGCCTTCTCGACAGCCGCAGCTTCCCGGCAATCAGTGCACACGGCAGCCTCCTTGCCGGGGACCTCAGCCTTGGCGAACTTGCCGGTACTAGGGGTGCCAGATCCTTCTATAGTCAATACTGCCTTATCACTCCACTTCTTACTATGCTTCTTGCTTTTCTTCTGACTGGTGCACTCATCATCATCCTTTGAATCAACATTGATGCAATCTTCCTCTCCGGGAAACTTCCTTCCTTCCTCCATCTGAGCAGACTTATCCACTAGGGTGTACAACTCCTTCACAATCTTGGGCAACCACACGTCCATCTTGCAACGGATCTGGCGGTTGCGCACATTATACTAGAAGGCAGCTACCACAACGACCAGATGGATATTTGGAATATTTCTATGAACTTTGTTGAATCTCTGTAAATACTTATGGAGGGTTTCTCCTTCCTTCTGTTGGAGAAGTTGCAGATCCCTGGGACGACCTAGCTCCTGGTGGCCACTAGTGAAGGCACCGATGAACTCATGCCACAGGTCTGCCCATGATAAAATGGAGTTCTCTGGCAGGTGCGTCAGCCAAGACCTCACATTGGACTTCACGGCCAAAGGGAAGTAGTTGGCGAACACCTTCTCATCTCTTCCCCTGACAGCATGAACATCGATGGTGTAGATGCTCAGGAACTCTGCCGGGTTTAGCCTCCCGTCGTACTTCTCAGGTATGTCTGGCTTGAACATGCGAACGGACGGCCAACAGACTTGCCGCAGCTCACGGGTGATACAGGGCAGCCAACCTTGAAGGGCAGGGGCCCGCCAACACCGTGCATGGGCTCATCGATGTCGGGGCCGCCGCGCCCGTCGGTTTGGAGGAGGTCGCCGTGGCACTGCTCGACGACGCACGCGTCTCCTCGCCACCTATCTTCCGGGGTTCGTCATTGTCCTGGACGCGCTCGAGGATCAGAGGAGTCCATTGAGATGTCATCGGGATCTTGATTTGGTCGCGCCCATGCCGGCTGCCATGGCTGGGATTGAACTGTGGGGACGGCTCCCTCCGTGCGGGCAGCAGCGTGGGCCGTCGCCATCGCTTGGGGAGGCCGTGGCGGCCGGCTCACCGTGATCCCTCTAATTTGGTGAAACCGAGCAGGCTTTGGATGGTGGTACGCCATTCGTCCATCTGCTCGGCCACTGGTGGAAACCTCAGCAGCAGTTGAGCCCGCGCCATGGCCTCCGAGGCTGTTCTTGGTATAGATGATGATGAAGTCGATCGCGCCGTCGCTTGGCTCCTGACGAACCAGTGGCGACAACACTGCACCCTCGCTGTTGCAGTGGAGCCACCCGGATGGCAGGTTGGCGAGGCGGAGGTGCTCCAGGGCCATCAGTTCCGTTGGGTGCATCAGCTTGGTCAACCCGCCCTGGGGAAAGTGCACGTGTAGAGGTCGCGCCTGCGGCATGGGCGGCCAGAGGGCGGTGGTTCGCCCTAGACCGAGTGTCATCGCTGTTGTTGTGCCCATCGGTGAGCAGAGTGTGGCCATCGAGGTTTTTCTGGTGCCGCTCTACTCTGGCGTCTCGTGCTCTTGCATCGGCCCTAGGGGAAATGGTGGTGGTGTCACTTGCTCTGACCACATCCCCAGCAGCGTTTGCGCCCTCGCACGTCTCCGTTCCCCCCGCATCGTTGGAGGCCGCGGGCAGCAGAGCCTTCGAGGTGGATGGATGAGCCAAAGAAGAAGGATTCTTCTTGGGCGCCATGGTCGACGCCACCGTCGAAGATGCAGATGGCAACGAAGATGATGCACTTCTTACCTCTTCAGGTTCGCCCAAGCGATACCCCCTACCTGGCGCGCCAAAGATGTCACGGGAAACCACGACCACCTATGGGACCAGTATGGCCCCTTGCTAGTTCGGCAGGAGGGAGTCCCGTTGCACAAAGAGCAGACCAACATGGGGCAGCGCGGCAGAGATCACATGGCCAGTTTTACCCAGGCTCGGGCTGCCGTGAGGCGAAAAACCCTAATCTTGCTTTGGTGGATAGATGGTGCAAAATTTGTGGTGGTGCATAGTACACTTGCCTGGCAGGGGTTGCTTTGGGGCGATAGCGACTACGTGCGTACGAGGGTGCGAGTGATCTAACTTTCCAACCTCTCAAACTATTGCCATGGGCCTCCTTTTATAGGCTAAGGGGTCACCACAGTGGCAAATAAGTCATTAGACACTGGTATGCTAGCAAATAGTGCTATCATACCTATCTCTGCAGGCTGACAGTGTGCATTTACTGCATTCCTTAGTGTCACATCATTGGTTACCCACCAAGGCTTGTCGGGCTATCTTGCCAGCTCCACGCCTGCTCGTTCGACACGTCATAGGACGGGTGTAATCTGTGGGTTTCCTTGTTAGGAAGTGGCCGCCATGTGGTGAATGGTTGCCACTTAATCACTCCCCGACTTGACACCGCACTGATCGACAACGTGGGCCGTGGTGGAATAGTTGGTGAGGTAATCTGGCCTCCGCGAGTCCCGGCAGGCCCTGCCAGGACGCCTTGGTCATCTTCTTCCGAGGGTGGCCACACCCCTTGCTGGGCTCGCCTGCCCGGCAAGGGAGGCCTCTTTTTTGATGACTTCTTGTTCTTTTGGCCTGGTCTTGGTCTCTCTGATCTGCTTGTTGGTTCCTTGAGTCACTTGGTCTATTGTTTGTCTTGGTGTGAAGCTTCAATCTTGATCTTGTGCCTATGCGCAATCAGAGCAATAGGCCCAGGGTCAGTTGCGCCGACATTTGTCGAAGCTTTGATCTATATGTTTTCATCAATTACCAAAAGGGGGAGACCTAAAGTGCAACTAATCCCCGGGTGGTTTTGGTAATTCATAAAAACATATAGCTCATTGAACTAATATCCATTCAAGATTAATATTTTTGGAAGTTCAACGAATGGCATGGCATGGACAAGAAATGCGGACCCCTCCAAATGCTAAGGACACATATTGGCACAAGCACAAGACTCTTCATTTCATTTTAAGTGATCCAAGATCACATTGAGTCCATTGGAAAGCCAATACTATTAGAAGGGAATGAGGTGTTGCTTAATGGCTTTCTCACTCGAAATGCTTAGTGATATTGCTCCAAATACCCTCAACCACTTTCTCTATCCAAATATGTATAAACCCTAAACTCCATCTCGGCTCCATCGATTCTTCTATCTGGCACCACCAAGTTCATATGACATAGCCACAGCCTGAAACCCTAACAGTTCGGTCAGACCTATATGGATCTCGGTCTCACCAAGATGGCCTTGCCAACTCCCTGTTCTGAGTTGCAATTATTTTGTTCTCACCGAAATAGCAATCGGTCTCACCGAGATGGCTTGACCAATTCTCGGTTGCCCTATTGCTTCACTTCGGTCTCACTGAGTTGATGCAATCGGCGCCACCGAGATGAGGTTTGCCCTAAGCCCTAGCACATCGGTCCCACCGAGTTGTTCCATTCGGTCCCATCGAGATTGCTAACTTTCACATTTTGAACTAATCGGTCTCACCGAGTTCTTCTATTGGTCTGACCGAGTCGGGTCAAATGTGTGTAACGATTGGATATCGTGTGGAGGCTATATATACCACTCCACCCCTTATCCATTTGAGAGTGAGCCATTAAAACGTGCCTACACTTCTAGCATACTTTTCTGAGAGAGAACCACCTATTCATGTGTTGAGATCAAGATATACCAATCCTACCACAAGAATCTTGATTTCTAGCCTTCCCCAAGTTGCTTTCCACTCAAATCATCTTTCCACCATATCCAAATCTGTGAGAGAGAGTTGAGTGTTGGGGAGACTAATCTTTGAAGCACAAGAGCACGAAGTTCATCATCAACACAACATCTATTACCTTTTGTAGAGTGGTGTCTCCTAGATTGGTTAGGTGTCGCTTGGGAGCCTCCATCAAGTTGTGGAGTTGAACCAAGAACTTTGTAAGAGCAAGGAGATCACCTACTTCGTGAAGATCTACCCGAGTGAGGCAAGTCCTTCGTGGGCAATGGCCATGGTGGGATAGACAAGGTTGCTTCTTCGTGGACCCTTTGTGGCTGGAGCCCTCCATGGACTCGTACAACCGTTACCCTTCGTGGGTTGAAGTCTCCATCAACGTGCATGTATGATAGAACCACCTATTGGAACCATGCCAAAAATCTCTTGATCTTCATTGCGTTTGCACTCTCCAAACCCTTCTCTTTACCTTCATATGCAATGCTCTATTTTCCACTGGTACACTCTTAGAATTATATGTGTAGGTTGATTGCTTAACTTGTGTAGCTAAAATCTTCCCACAACTAAAATTGGGAAAATGTTATATTTTTATTTGGTCAAGTAGTCTAATCACCCCCGTCTAGACATACTTTCGTTCCTACAGGGATGTTGATTTAAGTGGGAGTTCATTAGTAATTTGATTATTTGAACTAAAAAATTTCATGAACTTAATCTTATAGTTTTTGCATATCTGTGTTGTAGATCAATGGCCTGTGCTACCGTTCCTTTGAATTTTAATGTGTTCCTAGAGAAAGCTAGGTTGAAATATGATGATAGGAACTACACAGACTGGGTCCGTAACTTGAGGATGATGCTCATTGTTGCACAGAAGAATTATGTCCTTGATGCACTGCTAGGTGAAAGACCTGCTGCAAGAGCTACTTCAAATGTTGTGAATGTCTTGCAGGCTCGATTTGATGACTACTCGATAGTTCAGTGTGCCATGCTTTATGGCTTAGAACCAGGGCTTCAAAGAAGTTTTGAACACCACAGAACATATGAGATGTTGCAAGAGATGAAGTTGATATTTCAAGCTAATGCCCGGGTTGAGAGATATGAAGTTTCCAACAAGTTCTATATCTGTAAGATGGAGGAGAACAGTTCTATCAGTGAACACATACTCAAAATGTCTGGGTATCATAATTACTTGACTCGGCTAGTAATTGATCTTCCAGTTGAGCGTGTTATTGACATAGCTCATCAGTCACTGCCACCAAGCTACAAAGGCTTCGTGATGAACTATAATATGCAAGGGATGACGAAAATGATTCCCGAGCTCTTCGCGATGCTAAAATCAGTGGAGGTAGAAATCAAGAAGGAGCGTCAAGTGTTGATGGTTAACAAGACCACTAGTTTCAATAAAAAGGGCAAGGGAAAGAAAGGGAAATTAAATAAGAATGGTAAGCAAGTTGTCTCTCTCATGAAGATGCCCAAAGCTGGACACAGGCCTGAAACTGACTAGTTCTACTGCAAAGGAAATGGTCACTGGAAGCGGAACTGCCCTAAATTCTTGGTGGATAAGAAGGATGGCAAAGTGAACAAAGGTATATTTGATATACATGTTATTGATGTGTTCCTTACTAATGCTTGTAGTAGCGCCTATGCATTTGATACTAGTTCGGTTGCTCGTATTTGTAACTCGGAACAGGAGCTGCAGAATAAAAGAAGATTGGCTAAGGACAAGGTTACGATGCGCGTCCGGAATGGTTCCAAGGTCGTGTGATCGCCGTCGGCACGCTACATCTACGTATACCTTCGGGATTAGTTTTAGACCTCAATAATTGTTATTTGGTGCCAGCGTTGAGCATGAACATTATATCTGGATCTTGTTTATTGTGAGATGGTTATTCATTTAAATCGAAGAATAATGGTTGTTCTATTTATATGAGTAATATTATTTATGGTCATGCACCTTTGGTGAATGCTCTATTCTTGTTGAATCTGGTCGTAGTGGTACACATATTCATAATATTGATGCCAAAAGATGCAAAGTTGATAATGATAGTGCAACATACTTGTGGCACTGCCATTTAGGTCATATTGGTGTAAAGCGCATGAAGAAACTCCATGCGGATGGACTTTTGGAATCACTTGATTATAAATCATTTGGTACTTGCAAACCATGCCTCATGGGTAAGATAACTAAAACTCCATTCTCCGGAACAATGGTGCGAGATAGTGACTTATTGGAGATAACACATACCGATGTATGCGGTCTGAAGAGTGTTGATGCATGCGGTGGGTCTCGTTATTTTCTAATCTTCACAGATGATTTCAGTAGGTATGGGTATAACTACTTCATGAAACACAAGTCTGAAATATTTAAAAAGTTCAAAGAATTTGAGAGTGAAGTGGAGATTCATCACAACAACAAAAGAAAGTTTCTATGATATGATCACGAAGGCAAATATTTGAGCTACGAGTTTTCCCTCCATTTAAAACAATGTGGAATTGTTTCACAACTCACGCCACCTGGAACACTACAGCGTAATGGTGTGTCCAACGTCCTAACCATACTTTATTACATATGGTGCATTATATGATGTCTCTAACCGATTTGCCTTTATCATTTTTGGTTTATGCATTAGAGACAACCGCATTCACATTAAATAGGGCACAATCTAAATCCATTGAGACGACACCGTATGAACTATGGTTTGGCAAGAAACCTAAGCTGTCATTTCTTAAAGTTTGGGGATGAGATGCTTATGTCAAAAGGCTTCAGCCTGATAAGCTCGAACCCAAATTGGAGAAGTGTGTCTTCATAGGATACCATAAAGAAACTATTGGGTAGACCATCTACCATAGATCCGAAGGCAAGATCTTTGTTGCTAAGAATGGGTCATTTCTAGAGAAGGAGTTTCTCTCAAAAGAAGTGAGTGGGAGGAAAGTAGAACTTGATGAGGTAATCAAACCTTCCCTCAAATTGGAAAGTAGTACATAACAGAAAACCCCATGATGCCTACACCAACTAGAGAGGAAGCTAATGATGATGATCATGAAACTTAAGCTAAATTTACTACTAAACCTCGTAGGTTGATTAGAACACGTACCTCACCAGAGTGGTACGGTAAACCTGTCCTGGAAGTCATCTTGTTAGACAATGGTGAACCTTCGAACTATGAAGAAGCTATGATGATCCCAGATTCTCACAAATGGCTTGAGGCCATGAAATCTGAGATAGGATCCATGCATGAGAACAAAGTATGGACTTTGGTGGACTTGGCCGATGATCGGCAAGCCATTGAGAATAAATGGATCTTCAACAGGAAGACGAACGCTGATGGTAATATCACTGTCTACAAAGGTCGACTTGTTGCAAAAGGTTTTCGACGGTTCAAGGGATTGTCTACGATGAGACTTTCTCACCCGTAGTGATGCTTAAGTCTGTCTGAATCATGTTAGCAATTGCCGCATTTTATGATTATGAAATCTGGCAAATGGACGTCAAAACTACATTCCTTAATGAATTTCCTAAAGAACTATTGTATATGATGCAACCAGAAGGTTTTGTCGATCCTAAAGGTGCTAACAAAGTGTGCAAGCTCCAGCGGTCCATTTATGGACTGGTGCAAGCATCTCAGAGTTGGAATATACACTTTCATGATGTGTTCAAAGCATATGGTTTTATATAGACTTACGGAGCAGCATGTGTTTACAAGAAAGTGAGTGGGAGCTCTGTAGCATTTCTAGTGTTATATGTGGATGTAATATTACTGATTGGAAATGAGATAGAATTACTGGATGGCATAAAAGGATACTTGAATAAGAATTTTTCAATGAAAGACCTCGGTGAAGCTACTTATATATTGGGCATCAAAATCTACAGGGATGGATCAAGACGCTTAATAGGACTTTCACAAAGCACATACCTTGACAAAGTTCTGAAGAAGTTCAAAATGGACCAGACAAAGAAAGGGTTCTTGCCTCTGTTGCAAGGTGTGAAATTGACTTAGACTCAAAGTTTGACTACGGGAGAAGATAGAGAGAAAATGAAAGTCATTCCCTATGCCTCAGCCATAGGATCTATTATGTATGACATGTAGTATACCAGACCTGATGTGTACCTTGCCATAAGTTTGGCAGGGAGGTACCAAAGTAATCCAGGAGTGGCTCATTGGACAACAATCAAGAACATCCTAAAGTACCCGAAAAGGACCAAGGATATCTTTCTCGTTTATGGAGGTGACAAAGAGCTCGTCGTAAAAGGTTACATTGATGCTATCTTCAACATAGATCCGAATGACTCTAAGTCACAAACTGGATACATGTTTGTATTAAATGGTGGAGCTGTCAGTTGGTGCAGTTCCAAGCAAAGCGTCATGGCAGGATCTACGTGTGAAGCGGAGTACATAGCTGTTTCGGAAGCAACGCATGAAGGAGTCTGGATGAAGGAGTTCATATCCGATCTGGGTGTAAAACCCAGTGCATTGGGTCCAATGACAATCTCTCATGACAACACTGGAGCAATTACCTTAGCGAAGGAATCCAGGTTTCACAAGAGAACCAAACACATCAAGAGACGCTTCAACTCCATTTGTGAGAAGGTCAAGGATAGAGACATAGAAATGTGCAAAGTATATACGGATATGAATGTGGCAGACCCGCTGACTAAACCTCTTCCACGGGAAAACATGACCAGCATCAAGACTCCATGGGTGCTAGATTCATTACTATGTAATCTAGATTATTGACTCTAGTGCAAGTGCACTAGTAGAAAAATGACCTTTAGTGTCAGTTCGTAAGGCCCTTTAGTGTTGGTTCTGGAACCGGCACTAAAGGGTGTGGACCAAAGGTACCCCACCTTTAGTGACAGTTCGTCACAAGCCGGCACCAAAGGGCCACCACGTGGCACGAGCCCGCACCGGGGGGCAAGGGGCATTTAGTCCCAGTTGGCTACACCAATCGGTTGACTAAAAGGTTTCGGGGTTCATGGGTTTCTTATTTGTTTTTTCCTTTTTATTTAGTGTTTTCCATTAATTTCTTTTTCATTTCAAACATATTTTATGCTACTACATATTGTACACGTTATGCATATATAAAAATAGAATTTCTTGTAGAACCGATCATATATATATATATATATATATATATATATATATCCAAATTTATCGTACGACCATTCACACATACACACACACTACTGTACGATGTTGCTAACGCGACACTACGATCAGAGACCCTTCGAGAAACTGTGCGCGATGCAATAATCGCAAACGGTGGTGTCAGAGAACCATCAAAAACGTCCAAAATGTTTGCGATGACGTATGCATCAAACACGGTTCAGATTTTGGTTCCGTGTGTGATGAAGGGCATACAGTTTAGTTCAATTAACTATTTGTGATGAGGAGGAACAAAAGAAATGGGTAGCCAGATGAAGGCATGTGTGATACACAGCATACGGTTCACTCGGATGAACTGTTTGTGATGAGGCGGAACAACAAAAATGGGCAGCCAGATGAAGGTGTGTGCGATATACGGCATACAGTTCACTCGGATGAACTGTTTGCGTTGAGACAAGAGAACAAAATGGTTCAACTTAAGAAGATGTGTGCGATACACGGCAAACAGGTCTGTAATAAAAAATGTGTGGTAAGACCAATAACAACACAGACGATTCCTGTTAACAAGTCGTGTGTGTTGTGAGCAAATGTTTGTTGGTATACAATCGTCAGTGATTGATGAAATCATCACCGACGGGTTCCCTTGTTTAGTCCGTGTGCGATGTGATTTGCTCTTTCTACAAAGCATCAACAAATATACTTAAAAATATAGCATTGCATAACCAAATTAAGCATACAATTAGACAAGTGACTACACAGATAACATTTTCACACACCAAAGTAAGCAATTACATGCATACTAAACTTGGAGAAATGAGGATCTAATCATCTACTTCTTGTTGTGATGACGCTTGCCATTGCTCTGCTTCCGGCTGGATCCCTCACCATTTTGGGGAAGTAGGCATTTCCTCATGTCAACGATCCGCCTGTACTTGTCGTAGCATGTGTACACGACGTGATCTTTGTGGAGTTTCTTCATCCAGGCCGACTGCCAGGCACGCTTGTTGTTGTTGCAGAAATCCTTCATGTCTCTATAGTAGGGGTCGATGATGGCCTCGGCGATGTGAACCAGTGAGTCCTTCTGATGCTCCTTGTTGCCCAGATCTTGTATTGGGCCTGGATGTCGACAAGATTCTGGCAGGCGATGCCCGAGTTCTTGAGCACCTTGACATCGTTGGTGATGTCAACCGTAGCGAACATCTAGTGGGAGCTGTCGATAAACCCAACGAAAAATGCTCGCAAAGCCTTGTGGCCGGGCAGTAGTGGTGGACGAGGACATCGTGGACCACGCACATCTGGGCAACGGCGACCTTGGGACGAGACCCGGCACGAGCGCGGGTATGCTCAATGTTGAACCCGACCACCTTGTACTTCTCGTCGGCAAGCAACAGCTCCATGATGCGGATGGAGTGCTCCACCCAGACTGGGTGGTTGGTGTACACCACCGAGAGCTCCTCGAACCTTCGGTGAGTGTCCACCATGGCATGGATGGTGAACTGCTGCTCGTCGCCGGCAGCCTATCATAGCGCCATAGGTTCCGCGCAGGATACTCTCTAAGAATTTGTCGTGGTGGATGTGCTTCTTACAATGGTGGGGCATGATCGAAAGGTTGAAGAGACACAGGGGTTAAATAGCCGCTGTAACAAATGGGGGCTAGCCGGCCTGATCGTCACGTCTGGCGTTCATAGCGGAGGATTCCAGTGCACGCTTGACAACACCACACCGCAGTGAGGATTCCAGTGCATGCTTGACAACGCCGCACCGCAGTTTGACCATGCGTGGGCTCGAAGAGGCGCGAAATGTATCGTCGGCGAGCCTGTTCCCGGCTACCATACAGTTTACCACGCAAGCTTCCCGCCCGGCTTGGTTTGCGAAGCGTCTGGTAGAAGAGGTACAAATCATGGGTGTTTATTGGCAAAAAGCTTTGTAAAAACAAAGTGTGTGGAATGACTTCGGCCGTAAGTTTACCCGTGGGTGATGAGGTCAAAGTTTCACAGAAGGGTGATGAAGGACACTCGAGTGCGATAATTAATTTTGCGCTCTACAGGGCACACGGTGCAAGAAACCAACTGTGCAATAATGTCCAAGATCGCAGTCAAGTTAGCTACACAGATCATGTGCTATGAGATCGACAAGGCAAACAGATTCGAGAATGGTTAATAAAATCAAATCTAAGACCATTGCATATTAAGTTCAAAATAGTGCTACCAATATATGAGTCTCATACGATGCCATTTCAACGATTGTACCACAAAGGCTCGAAATATTACAAGGTTCAAATTCCAGAGTTATATGGCTCAAATTCGAAGATTCCAAGGTTCAAACTATTATTAGAAATAAAATTCAGCTCATCAGCTGCAGACGCTCGTATTGATCTGGTGAACAAAGATATCATAGAGGTTCGAACTAAGATTACCACCTCTAAGTCTGGTTTCGAAACCTCACAAGTTTTGCAAAGGGGTCAGCCATTGAGAAATCATGTATGGGGTTGACACGATGAGTTCTGATTACTCTGTCATCTAAAGTTCCAAAATGAAATTCAGCATTTTTGGAGCCTATTCCATTCTACCGCAGGCGCCGACGCTGATCAATAAACCATTCATTTTTCCGAAATAAATGTAGGGCCAACCTCATTACCTTTAGCACCCTTGCTCTGACAACAAAGAACCTGGCGAATGTAATCTCCGGTAAGGTCCCTCGGTAGGAGTTCAAAGTAATTTCTGAGAGATGCTGATCTAGGCATTCGATGTGATTGTTATATTGTATCACATTATCCACCACTAGGCCTAATCTCATATGCAAAATTAGAAAACATGTTAGTGCCTAGATGCAGTTTTGGATGATTAATGATGCCGCTTTATTTTTTGCTTAACCGAAGCATGACACATATCCATTGTTGGTCTAACGCTCACGGTTCGAATAAATAGTCCATTTGGGATATTGGTTCCCAATTATTAATAATCTCCCGTTTGTAATTATATAAAGATTACATCAAAACTGGTCTCAAATTTGACCAAAATAACTACAATGCAACTTTGTACTGGTGTCCATTGTTGGGGAATGTAGTAATTTCAAAAAAATTCCTACGCACACGCAAGATCATGGTGATGCTTAGCAACGAGAGGGGAGAGTGTTATCCACTTACCCTCATAGACCGAGAGCAGAAGCGTTAGCACAACACGGTTGATGTAGTCGTACGTCTTCACTATCCGACCGATCAAGTACCGAACGCACGACACCTCCGAGTTCAGCACACGTTCAGCTCGATGACGTCCCTTGAACTCCGATCCAGCCGAGCTTTGAGGGAGAGTTCCATCAGCACGACGGTGTGGTGACGATGATGATGTTCTACCGATGCAGGGCTTCGCCTAAGCACCGCTACGATATTATCGAGGTGGACTATGGTGGAGGGCGGCACCGCACATGGCTAAGAGATCCAAGGGATCAATTGTTGTCTATGGGGTGCCCCCTCCCCAGTATATAAAGGAGTGGAGGAGGGGGCCGGCCAAGGGGAGGAGGCGCGCCCAAGGGGGGACTCCTACTCCCACCGGGAGTAGGACTCCTCCTTTTTCTTTTTGGAGAGGGAGAGGGAAGGAAGAGGAAGGAGGGAGGAAGGAAAGGGGGGGGCCGGCCCCGCTCCCAATTCGGATTGGGCTTGGGGGGGCGCCCCCTCCCTTGGTCCTTTCCCCTCCTTTCCACTAAAGCCCATTAAGGCCCATATACCTCCCGGGGGGTTCCGATAACCTCCCGGAGCTCCGATATTGTCCCAATGTCACCCGGAACCATTCGGTGTCCAAATATAGTCGTCCAATATATAGATCCTTATGTCTCAACCATTTCGAGACTCCACGTCATGTCCATGATCACATCCGGGACTCCGAACTACCTTCGGTACATCAAAACACATAAACTCATAATATAACCGTCATCTAACTTTAAGCGTGCGGACCCTACGGGTTTGAGAACTATGTAGACATGACCGAGACACGTCTCTGGTCAATAACCAATAGTGGAACCTGGATGCTCATATTGGCTCCCACATATTCTACGAAGATCTTTATCGGTCAAACCGCATAACAACATACGTTGTTCCCTTTGTCATCGGTATGTTACTTGCCCGAGATTCGATCGTCGGTATCTCAATACCTAGTTCAATCCTGTTACCGGCAAGTCTCTTTACTCGTTCCGTAATACATCATCCTGTAACTAACTCATTAGTTACAATGCTTGCAAGGCTTATAGTGATGTGCATTACTGAGTGGGCCTAGAGATACCTCTCCGACAATTGGAGTGACAAATCCTAATCTCGAAATATGCCAACCCAACAAGTACCTTCGGAGACACCTGTAGAGCAGCTTTATAATCACCCATTTACGTTGTGACGTTTGGTAGCACACAAAGTGTTCCTGCGGTAAACGGGAGTTGCATAATCTCATAGTCATAGGAACATGTATAAGTCATGAAGAAAGCAATAGCAACATACTAAATGTTCAAGTGCTAAGCTAACGGAATGGGTCAAGTCAATCACATCATTCTCCTAATGATGTGATCCCATTAATAAAATGACAACTCATGTCTATGGTTAGGAAACTTAACCATCTTTGATTAACGAGTTAGTCAAGTAGTGGCATACTAGTGACATTATGTTTGACTATGTATTCACACATGTACTATGTTTCCGGTTAATAAAATTCTAGCATGAATAATAAACATTTATCATGAAATAAGGAAATAAATAATAACTTTATTATTGCCTCTAGGGAATATTTCCTTCAGTCTCCCACTTGCACTAGAGTCAATAATCTAGTTCACATCACCATGTGATTTAACACCAATATTCACATCTGTATGTGATTAATACCCATAGTTCACATCGTCATGTGATCAACACCCAAAGGATTCACTAGAGTCAATAATCTAGTTCACATCTCTATGTGATTAACTCCCAAAGAGTACTAAGGTATGATCATGTTTTGCTCATTAGAGAAGTTTAGTCAATGGGTCTGTCACATTCAGAGCCGTATGTATTATGCAAATATTCTATGTCTACAATGGTCTGCACGGAGCTACTCTAGCTAATTGCTCTCACTTTCAATATGTATCCAGATTGAGACTTAGAGTCATCTGGATTGGTGTAAAAGCTTGAACCGATGTAACTCTTTACGACGGGCTCTTTTATCACCTCAATAATCGGGAAATATTTCCTTATTCCACTAAGGATAATTTTGACCAATGTCCAGTGATCTACTCCTAGATCACTATTGTACTCCCTTGCCAAACCAGGGCAGAGTATACAATAGGACTGGTCCATAGCATGGCATACTTTTATAGAACCTATGACTGAGGCATAGGGAATGACTTTCATTCTCTTTCTATTTTCTGCCGTGGTCAGGATTTGAGTCTTACTCATTTTCACACCTTTGCAACATAGGCAAGAACTCTTTCTTTGACTGTTCCATTTTGAACTGCTTCAAAATCTTGTCAAGGTATGTACTCCTTGAAAATCTTATCAAGCGTCTTGATCTATCTCAATAGATCTTGATGCTCAATATGTAAGTGGCTTTACTGAGGTCTTTCTTTAAAAACTTCTTTCAAATACTCCTTTATGCTTTCCAGAAAATTCTACATTAGTTCTGATCAACAATATGTCATTCACATATATTTATCAGAAATGTTGTAGTGCTCCCACTCACTTTCTTGTAAATACCGGCTTCACCGCAAGTCTGTATAAAACTATATGCTTTGATCAACTCATCAAAGTGTATATTCCAACTCCGAGATGCTTGCACCAGTCCATAGATGGATCGCTGGAGCTTGCACATTTTATTAGCACCTTTCGGATCGACAAAACCTTCTGGTAGCACCATATACAACTCTTCTTCCAGAAATCCATTCAGGAATGCAGTTTTGACATCCATTTGCCAAATTTCGTAATCATAAAATGCGGCAATTGCTAACATGATTCTGACAGACTTAAGCATTGCTACGGGTGAGAAGGTCTCATCGTAGCCAACCCCTTGAACTTGTCGAAAACCTTTCGCAACAAGTCAAGCTTTGTATATATTAACACTACTATCAATGTCTGTCTTCCTCTTGAAGATCCATTTATTTTCTATGGCTTGCCGATCATCGGGCAAGTCAATCAAAGTCCACACTTTGTTCTCATCACTACTAGGAAAAGGGCTATAGATAGGACTGATTCTAATGGTGCACCAGGTAAATAGTGCGCCACTACTATATAATAATGGCGCACCGGTTGCAGGTGCGCCATTAGTGTGGAAGACACTAATGGCGCACCGGACTCACGGTGCGCCACTACTATTGATTTTTTTCCCATTTTTCCGTACAAACTAATGGCCCATGATGACAAAGTGTGCCATTACTAGTTAGAACTAGTAATGGCGCATGACCCAGACAGTGCGCCATTAGTATATTTTTTTACTCTTTTGCAAACCTACTAATGGCGCACCATGTCAAAGTGCGCCATTACTAGTTTAAACTACTAATGGCGCACTTTTCCACAGTGCGCCATTAGTATACATATTTTTTTTACTTTTCTACAAAAAGTACTAATGGCGCACCACCTGCAGGTGCGCCATTAGTAACCAGGATTACTAATGGCACATTTTGTGGTGGTGTGCCATTAGTAACCTGGGACCAACAAGATATTTTGGACAGTTGTAACGCCCCGGATACAACATTCCATATTCGTAAACTCCAACTCTTGCCTTTTCCGGAGATGCGATATGTTATTTTCCTCCGTGGTTGGGTTTTTGTTTTTTGTTTTGCATTTTGTTCATGTCTTGCATTTCATCATCGCATCATTCACATTGCATCGGCACTCCGTTGCCGTCATATTTTAAAACTTGCATTCGTTCGTCGTTGTCGTTTCTCCCTTTGCCTTGATCACCTTCCCTCGGATCGCCTTGCCCGCGCTGACCGTTCCAGACCAACCGGGTTTTGCTTCCCTCTTGACCGTGACCACCTAACCTCTCTTGCCAGCTCGCAGCCCCCTCGCGCGCGCGTCCGAAACTCCCCCGAACATGACCCGTTCTGTCGTGACCATTGGATTCGGATCATCCCCAAACATCTAAAAAATATCTCCATTTTCTTTGTTTGGTCTCCCTAGCATATTTATCCGGAACCATCCGATTTAATCGGAGGGACCAAATACCCCTACCTAAAATCCACTTGCTATATAAATAGTCCAACCCTAGAATTTAGGAGCCTTGTCACATCATTCCCTTTCGGCCGCCGCCACTCTCTCATCGGGATCCTCCCCGATCCACCCACCTCCTCTCCCTTGAATTCCCCATCGGGCCAACCCCAGCCTTTCCCGAGCGCAGCCGCGCCCGAGGACCCAAGCAACCCTGCCGCCCCGGCGACCTCGCCGCCGGCGACTGACCCGCATGGTCCAGGCCTCTTCCCCTGCCCTGTTCCCTCCTTCCCTTTCTAGCTCCCTCCTTTCTCTCATGGCCGTCGCTTGCTGTGTCTCTTTTTCATAGCACCAGAGGCCATGAATGTCGCTGCCCCTTGGGAAGTCGCTGCCATCGCCGCTCCCTGCGTCTGCCCCGCCATGGACACCGTGGAGTTTCCTCTGCTCCGGAGCTCCTTCCTCGACGCCGAGCTCGCCAAGCCCCGCCGCCAGGGACCTCCTCTGCGCCCCGTTGACCCGCGACCGTCCACCTCGGAGCCGGCCTCCACCGCCTCGTCCCGAATCTGCTCCGCCTCGCCTCTACCGAACCGGAGCAGCACCGGACCAGCAGGTCCACTCGCCCCTTGCCCCGTGCCTTCCCTTTCTTCTCCTTCTTCCTCCTGCAGTTCTTCCTCCCCGTCCCTCTCTCTGAACCCTCTGTCTTTTTTTTCTGCAGCAGCCGCCTTCCTTCGCAGCAACCCAACGCCGCCGCGCCCAAGCTCCTCCTGCCGCGTCCGCAGCCTGCCTCCTCTCAATTGCGCCGTCAAGTCCACCGCCGCGCCATGGGCGCCTCCCTCCAAGTCCAGTGCCGGTGACCTGCTTGCCCCCTCTGCTTCGCCCCTGTACGAGGTGGACGAGCGCCTCGCTCGCGCTGACCGCGTCAAGTCCCGCGGCCAACCCCACGCACCTGGGATGCCTCCCCTTCGCCTGCTGGCCAAGGCCCAGCCGCGCCAGATCCGGCCTGCCTGGCCTCCTCCCCACCAGCCGGGCCAAGAGCCCATGGTGAGCCTCAAGTTCCTGTACCCCAGTCCGCTCGAGATGTGGCCTAGTTCCTTTTTTTTCCTTCTGCGAATTTAGCTATTATCCAGGTTTTACAGATTTGCAGAAACCTCCTTTAACTTCATGCATTTAATAACTAATCAACCGTGCATCATATGTAAATAATTTATATATGAAAAGTGCTTAGTTTTTCACCTAGTTTCATAATCTGCTACTTTCATATATGTTAAAAATGTTTAAAATGTTGTTTGATTAAATTTTCTTAAATGCCATGTTAAAATGATTTATTTCATAACTAAATAACCGTAGCTCCGAATTTAATAAATTTTATATGTAAATGGGGTGGAAAAATGCCTAGTTTAACATGGTCCACTTTATTTTCCTGTTTAACAACCTTAAAATTGTGTTTAGGGCAGAACAATAGCTAATTCAAAATATGCTTATGAGGATTTTCCGGAATTGTTGTTTGTCATTTCCGGCCTCATTTAAATTGCCTAGATAGGTAGTTTTATTATGCTTCACCCCCTTGCTATGTTTAAAAACATTTAATATTGTTGGGTACATAAACAAGAGAGAACTAAATAAGTGATGTGGTGTTTTGTCAATATGCAACTCGTTGCATATTGAGCTCCACTTAACTTGTAGTATTGTTTGTTGCACTTTGCCATGACATGCCTCATTAAACTGGACATGCATCATACTTGTTTGTGCATCATGAGATGTTTATGCTTGTGTGTTTACCATGTTGTTTGCTTCTTTCTGGTTTGCTTCTCTCGTTAGCTTCGGTTTTGTTCCGGAGTTGTGAGGATTCGTTTGACTACGTCCGTTCGTCTTCTTCATGGACTCGTTCTTCTTCCTAGCGGGATTTCAGGCAAGATGACCGCTACCCTGGATCTCACTACTATCATTGCTATGCTAGTTGCTTCATTCTATCGCTTTGCTGCGCTACCTATCATTTGTTGTTCAAGCCTCCCAAATTGCCATGAACCTCTAACCTTTGACACCCTTCCTAGCAAACCGTTGCTTGGCTATGTTACCGCTTTGCTCAGCCCCTCTTATAGCGTTGTTAGTTGCAGGTGAAGTTGAAGATTGCTCCATGGTGGACAGGGTTATGTTGGGATATCACAATATCTCTTATATAATTAATGCATCTATATATTTGGTAAAGGTTGGAAGGCTCGGCCTTATGCCTGGTGTTTTGTTCCACTCTTGTCGCCCTAGTTTCCGTCATACCGGTGTTATGTTCCCGGATTTTGCGTTCCTAACGCGGTCGGATGATTTATGGGACCCCCTTGACAGTTCGCTTTGAATAAAACTCCTCCAGCAAGGCCCAACCTTGGTTTTACCATTTGCCTCACCACCACCTAATTTTCCCTTGGGAGTCGCTCTCTCGAGGGTCATCTTTATTCAGCCCCCCCGGGCCAGTGCTTCTCTAAGTGCTGGTCCGAACCGAGCAGCCTGCGGGGCCCCCTCGAGGAAACTTGAGGTCTGGTTTTACTCGTAGCTTGACTTATCCGGTCTTGCCCTGAGAACGAGATATGTGCAGCTCCTATCGGGATTGTCGGTGCATCGGGCGGCTTTGCTGGTCTTGTTTTACCATTGTCGAAATGTCTTGTAAACCGGGATTCCGAGATTGATTGGGTCTTCCTGGGAGAAGATATATCCTTCGTTGATCGCGAGAGCTTATCATGGGCTAAGTTGGGACACCCCTGCAGGGTATAAAATTTCGAGAGCCGTGCCCGCGGTTATGTGGCAGATGGGAATTTGTTAATGTCCGGTTGTAGATAACTTGACACTTGATCCGAATTAAAACGCATCAACCGCGTGCGTAGCCGTGATGGTCTCTTTTCGGCGGAGTCCGGGAAGTGAACACGGTTTCTGGGTTATGTCTGACGTAAGTAGGAGTTCAGGATCACCTCTTGATCATTCCTAGCTTCATGATCGTTCCTTTGTTTCTCTTCTCGCTCTCATTTGCGTATGTTAGCCACCATATATGCTTAGCCGCTGCTGCAACCTCACCACTTTACCCCTTCCTTACCCATTAAGCTTTGCTAGTCTTGATACCCATGGTAATGGGATTGCTGAGTCCTCATGGCTCACAGATTACTACAACAACAGTTGCAGGTACATGTTTTGCGATGATCATGACGCGAGAGCGATGTTTGCTTGTTTGGAGTTCTTCTTCTGCTTCTTCTTCGATCAGGGGATAGGTTCCAGGTTGGCAGCCTGGGCTAGCAGGGTGGAGTTGTTTGAGTTTCTTTGTGTTTCATCCGTAGTCGGATGGTGCTCTTGTGTATGATGTATTGTTGTATTCATGTGGCATTGTATGCCTCTTGTATGTATCCCCATCTATTATGTAATGTTGATGTAATGATATCCACCTTGCAAAAGCGTTTCAATATGCGGGTCTATCCATGGTGGGACCTTCGAGTTCCCTTTGGATAGGGTCGCATATTGGGCGTGACAACAGCCCACCTACCCACTCACTTTCCCCACTTCATTCTCTCCACCTCTTCCTCGAAGCTTGTCTCGGCTGCCTCCTCCTCCTCACCTCATTTCCACCATAGATTCATCAAAATTAAGTGGTGAAATTACCTTTTTTTTGATAGGTAAGTAAGGGGAAAGCTATCTTCATGATGTAGATCTACTTTTTTTCTCTCTAGCTCGCTCCAACAACGTGCACATGCACATTTTGTGGCCTAGCTAGATCTATGTATGTTTGTGGTGTTGCTTGTGTTTGTGGTGTTGCATATATGTTTGTGTTTGCAGGTACCGGTATTTGAAATGCGATAGTTGCCAATATTTTGCCGGAATGTTGATTCATTTCCGTTTCGGTGAGAATTTTGGCACTATGCATTCTTTTTGGTCCTATTTTTAGGGAAGGTCATGCCAAATTTTTTCTTGGTTCTAAAATATCGTTTTGCTCTACCCCACAGGCGACCATGGTCCGCACGATGACCGAAGGCATCATGAATAGGTTTTTGAGCTCCGTGAAGGCCGAGATGCTTCAAAAGAACGAGACGGAGATAAGATGTCTGTGTCGAAGATGCAAGCTGAAGAGCCTTATTGCGGACCTGGATTCCGGGCAGGTGCGGGACCACCTGCTCTTGCGTGCTTTCATGGATGGCTATCGGTGGCAAGGTGATGAAGATGACTATGAAGTCGTCCATGGGGGCCGGGCAAGAAATGAGGAAGGGCAACAAGACAACCACCGTGGCGAGGGCGGGCAAGAAGACGAAGAATCTCCAGGACATGATCACGACGGTGATGATGTACACAATCATCATGTAGAAGATGTCGTACATGATGATGAGGAAGATCAAGATGAAGGGCATGATCATGAAGATGAAGATGCCGGAGCAGACGATGATCGAGGCTGGGTGCAGGACCCTCATATTCAAGAGCTGCTTCGCAAGCAGACGGATAACGCAAGAGCTGCCGCCAGAGAGAAAGCCAAGCTGGATCAACTAGATATAGACGCGGTTACTCCATTGTATGAAGGATGTAGGCCCGAGGATACCCGCCTAAAAGTAACGCTCATGGCTCTGGAGATGAAGGTAAAACACAAAATGACCGACGCATGCTTCGACGAGAACATGTCATTCTGGCACGAACGTCTTCCCAAGGGGAACAAGTGCCCGACCAGTTTCGAGGAGGCAAAGAAAATCTTGTGTCCTCTGGATTTACCACACGTGAAATACCATGTGTGCATGAACAATTGCACCATTTATCGGGACGAGCACGCGGAGTCTACCGTATGTCCGGTGTGCGGCGTCACTCGATACAAGAAGAGGAAGAAAGCTCCTCGAAAATCGGTGTGGTACTTTCCGATCACTCGTCGTCTGCAGCGGTATTTCGCGGACCCTAAGGTAGCAAAGCTCCTGCGTTAGCACGCGGATAGGGAGGAGAAGAAGCGGGAAGATGACGGAAATGATCCGGAGATAAATAAAAAAGACAAGATGCTGAGTCACCCTAAGCATGCGAGCCAGTGGCAAGCGTTGAACTTCGAATACCCAGAATTTGGGAAGGATCCAAGGAACATCTTGCTGGGCGCGAGCACTGATGGAGTCAATCCGTTTGGCAGCCAGAGAAGCACACATAGCACGTGGCCTGTGTTTGTGTGGATGTACAACCTTCCCCCCTGGTTGTGCATGAAGAGGAAGTACATTCACATGAGTATGCTAATTGAAGGGCCGAAACAACCAAGGAACGACATCAATCTGTATCTGGGGCTGCTGAAGGAGGAGCTAGACACGCTGTGGAAAACGCCAGCCAATACATGGGACGCTGCAGAGAAAGAATATTTCCCTATGAGAGCCGCACTGCTCACGACGGTGCACGACTATCTCGGTTACGGATATCTCGCGGGGCAGGTAGTCCACGGATTTTCTGGATGCGTAAGGTGCATGGATGACACAACGTATCGCCAGCTAGATAGAGATCCCGGGTCTTCGAAAACCATGTTCATGGGACATCGAAGGTGGCTTCGCGACGATGACCCGTGGAGGAAACGCAAGGATCTGTTCGATGGTGAAACCGAACCCCGAAAATGCCCGTGTACGAGGAGCGGCGAGGAAATAGATGAGCTGTTGAAAAATTGGAAAGACTGCCCACTGCCGGGAAAGAAGCAAAAGGTGCCAGAGCCGGGAAAGAAGTGAAAGGCTCCAGAGCCGCTGCTGAAGGTATGGAAAACGAGGTCTATTTTCTGGGACTTGCCGTACTAGAAGATCCACCGTGTGCCTCACAGCCTTGATGTCATGCATATCACGAAGAACGTGTGCGAGAGTCTGCTTGGTACCCTGCTCAACATGCCAGAGAGGACTAAAGATGGGCCGAAAGCAAGGGCAGACTTGAAATCAATGGGCATCAGGTAGGAGCTTCACACTAATGATGATGATGATGATGAGGCGAAGCAGGACACAGAAAGTCATCGCAAAGGCAAAAAGGCCAAGAAGACCGGAAATGACTACCCTCCCGCGTGCTTCACTCTAAGTCAGGAGGAGATCGAGCAGTTTTTCACCTGCCTCCTAGGAGTAAAACTTCCTTGCGGTTACGCGAGTAAGATAAGCAGATACCTAGGCCCAGCGAAGTAGAAGTTCAGCGGGATGAAGTCTCACGACTGTCACGTGCTGATGACGCAGATACTTCCAGTTGCAATCCGTGGGATCATGCACGCGCACGTCCGTGAAACGCTATTTGGCCTATGCAACTTTTTCGACGTCATCTCTCGGAAGTCCATTGGCGTGAGGCAACTCATAAGGCTACAGGAAGAGATCGTGGTGTGTCGGTGTACTAGAGTAGGGGTACACTAGTATCCCGAACTTGTGCACGGGCAGTCGCAGCGCCCCGCGGCAAGGCTTGTCGGGTGCCCGCCAAGGTCCTCCGTGGTTCCTTTGGAGCCATTCAAGAACAAAGTGTTCAAGCCAAGAAGACAAGGCCCCGGCAAGAGGAGCTTGCCGGGAAGGACAAGGCCCCGACAAGAGGAGCTTGCCGGGAAGGCCAACCAAGGCACTTCAAGGAACTTGCCACGACGCGTCGCGCGTCCCGGCAAGACCCGGTGAGCGACAAGCTTCCGGACGCGACAAGGACAACGACCGCGGCAAGGCGCTTGCCGCGGCAAGGCTACCACTCTGTACCCGTGCTCCAGCACATCCACCCACGTGTCGCCCCGAGACCTTCCCAGGCGCGCGTGGCAAGAGGCTGTGCAGCTAAGCGGTGCGAGGTGGCAAGCGGAGATGACGAGATGGCCATCGTGGCGAACGGTGGCGCCCCTAACGGTCACTTTTCTGCACTGTTTGGGCGACGCAGACGGGCATTTAATGCTTTTGTCCCCTGCCGTCAGGGTTAGGTGCGAAGCACTGTAGAGGTAGCTGTACCAACCGCAACTCTTTTTATGCTTTTACCCTTGCCTGCGTTGCCACCTGTCGGTGACCCCTTGAGCATATAAAAGGAGGCCCATGCGCAATGTAGAGGGGGTTCGAAGCATTCGAAACCAGAGAACACCCACGCTCTCGAGCAAGAACTCAATACAACCACAAAGCAGCAGTAGGAGTGTTATCTCTCCGGAGAGCTCCGAAGCTGGGTAAAATTGCTCGCGTGCTTCGCCTTGATCCGCTCTTTGTGCGATCTCCACCACCCGCCGGACCGAAAAGGGGCTCCGGTCCCATAGGTTTTCGTTCCCATGACATGGTGATACTATGCGAGCTTGAGATGTACTTCCCGCCCGCAGTCTTCGACGTTATGGTGCATCTGCTGGTCCATATCGTGGAGGATATCATCCAACTCGGGCCGACGTTCCTGCACAGCATGATGCCGTTCGAAAGGATGAATGGTGTCGTCAAAGGATACGTTCAAAACATGTCACATCCGTAGGGAAGTATAGCCAGGGGCTTTCTGACCGAAGAGTGCATCTCCTACTACACGAATTATCTAGGCATCGAGAACCCCGTTGGTCTGCCCGTCAACAGGCACCTCGGCAGGCTCGCTGGATGGGGTCACCATGAGGGTCGCCGCAAAATGCATGTCGACTTCGAGGGTCGACTCGCCGACTTTGAAAGAGCAAACCTAGTCGCGCTACAACACATAGACGTGGTCGATCCTTGGGTGGTAGAGCACAAAACCTTTATTGAGAAGACGTACAATGACCGAGGCCAACAGAGGACGGACGGAGATATAATCAAAGAGCACAACTCATGTTTCACACGTTGGTTCAAGCAGAAGCTTCTGTCGTACCCTTTACATGAGGATTCTTCCGCGGAAGAACAACTCATATTCGCCTTGTCACAGGGCGCCGAGCACAACCTGATGACCTATGAGGCGTACGATACCAACGGCTACACATTCTACACCGAGGACAAGGACATGAAGAGCGATGGTTATCAGAACTCCGGGGTAACGATGGAATCCTACACCGGCAATGACAAGGACAGATACTATGGAAGGATCGAGGAGATCTGGGAGCTGAGCTACGCTCGAGAGAAGGTCCCGATGTTCCGTGTCAGATGGGCCAAGAGCGTCCTAAAAGAAGACTGGTACTTCACCACCATGGTTATACCCGAAGCCAAATCCAAGACCGCGGGCGCAAACGTCACCGCGAAAAATGAGCCATGGGTACTGGATTCCCAAGTGGACCAATGCTTCTTCATTACCAACCCGCCAAAGCCCAGTCGTGTTGTCATGAGGAGAGGCAAAAGGAAGATCATCGGAATGGATGAGTAGCCAATGAGCAAGACTTTGACATGTACGGCGACCCGAAGATCGAACATGACGACGACGATGAAGTAGCAGCACACACCACAAGAAGCAGGACCACCCTACCTAAAAGACGTCCGTTCCACAGAATAACTCCATTTGCGAAAAAGAAGGGCAAGAAGATTGTGAACAGATAGCTAGCTAAGATCGATTGTATTTAAATCGTAGTCTTCATTTCTCTATTGTATTTCATGGGCACTTTTTGATATCATGAATATTTTTAAATTTCATGGGCACTTTTTGAATTCAGGAGGACACTTGATCTCGATCCCCCTCCATCTCGATCTCGATTCCCCCTCCATCTCGATCTCGATCGCCCTCCATCTCGATCCCACCCGCACCCTCCCCCGCTAGCTCCACCGATGCCAACGACCCACCGCAACCCTCCCCCGCTCCACCGCCGCCGACGAGCACCAGGCCCCCCGCACCCTCCCCCGCTCCACCGCCGCCAATGGGCACCCGCCGCACCCTCCCCCGCTCCACCGCCGCCGCCGATGATATTTTCAAGTAACAAATTTGAACATATTTTTTAAAAAATTATTACTGTTTTTATAAAAAAAATATTACTGTTATGATTTAAACAAGTTTGAACATATTTAAACACAAATAAATATAAAAAACAGCATTTAAAATGCATAAAAAAATATTGGGGAGCCTGGGAATCGAACCCAGGACCTCCTGGTGTGTGTGCTGTGTGCTAACCAGTCGGGCTAGTGGGTGGGTTCTGTTGTAGATAGGGTTAGGTCATAGATAGGGCTAGTGGGCTAGATTAGAACAAAATTCTAATGGCGCACCGAGCGCTGGTGCGCCATTAGAATAGTCATACTTCTGGCACACGAGATGGTGGTGCGCCATTAGAAAGTTTCCCCCCACACTAAATGTCACACCCTAGCTAGTTCATGCATTAGAGTGTTGCATCATGTCCATTTTTTTTTCATCAGAAACTTGAAATGGGGATGACAGAACCCCCAGCCCCCTCTGAAACCAACTAGGGTTTACTAAAAACTTTTTCAATGAACCTGAAATGCCCTTCTAAAATGTCCATCATTTTTGTCTTGGTTCAGAACCTCTGCCAAAAGTGATGCACAATTTCCTAGGTCATCTTAGGGTCTTTGAATTAAATCATAAATATTTGAATTTGGGCATTTAAAATTATATAAAATATTTCAAATGCTCAAATATCTCCAAACTAAAATGTTTCATGTTGGAAATAATCCAACTATGGACCAGGAGCACTTTGGTGATTTTAGGAGTTACCTAAGTATTTTTAATAATTCAACAAAGTTGCAGAAAAATAGAAAAGGAAAATAACAGGAGAGGAAACTTACCTGGCGCCCAGCACCCGGCCCACCTGCCGGCCCAGCCCAGCGCCGCGCCAGCGAGCTGCTTGCCGGCCAGGCAGGCAGGCAGGTGCTCGACGGCAGCACCGCAGCACACCACGCAGCTGCACGTCGCCCTGCTTCCTCCTCTCGCCGCCTAGCTGGCCTGGATGAACTCCATGTCGAGCCGTGAACCCCCAGGACACCTCCATTCTTCCCCAACTCCTCTCCCTCGCGCTCCCACGCCATGACCGACGCCACCGTCGCCGCTCCGCCGCCGTAGGCGTGCTCTCCGTCATCTCCACGCCGCGCCACCGTGTCCAGGAGCTCCACCGCCGCCCACTTCTTCGAGCTAGCCGAGCCCCGAGCGCTCGCGTGCCCCGAAGACGCCGCATCGACCTCGACCGAACCGCCGTCGCCGGAGATCCCCTTCGCCGTCGCCGCCGCACCAGCTCGTCCCCGACCGCGCGGGTCCGTTCCATCAAGACCGCAGTGAGCTGGGCTAACTTCCCCTCCTTCTCTTTCTCGCTCTCGTGCACCACAGCGAGCACACGTAGCTCACCCGCACTCGCCGCCGCGGACCACGTCGCCGACGTGCCTCCGGCTAACCACCGGCCACCTCACCTTGTCCATCGCACTAACCACGCTGCGCTGAGGCTAACCATGCACTCCCTGCACCTCACCGCACACCCTAGCCCAAGTTCGCTTTCACCCGAACTCCGGTGGCCGCCAAAGTCGCCGCCGACGCCAACTCCGGCCACCCCGACCCCAACGGACTCCGCCAAGAGCCGCGGCTCGTCCTCAGCTCCACTCCGATGGCCTCCGCGACCCATTTGGTAACCGGAACGGCCAAAACCACTTCCGCCGCCGCGTCGGGCTCGCCGGCGGCTAAACGCCGGTGCAGCCGACCTGCTTTTGACCACGGGTTGGCCCTGGTTGACTCCGATGAGTCAATGACAGGTGGGGCCCAGCCTTGTTAACTAAATAGGTTTAGTTTTAATTAAAACTTTAACTAAACTAATAACCCTGACAACCTGGACCCACAGTCAGGTTTGACCTGGACGTCTCCGTTGACCCTGACGTCATTCTGACGCATGGCTGACGCAATAAATTAATTTCTGGATTTATTCTAATATAGGAAATTCCAGAATATAGTTTAAACTTCAAAAATTCATAACTTTTAATCTGTAACTCCAAATCAAACAAGTTATATATGAAAAATGATCAGAAAAATCCAATCTATCCACCTGTACTGTTTCCATGCATGATTAAACAAGTTAACTTGATGTTTAATGCAGAACAAGATAAAACACTTTAAAAGGCCATGTATGAGTTTGAAATTTGAATCTTTGGTTCAAATTGGTTCAAACCCTTCTGGTCTTAGTTGCATTAGCCCAACACACTCATATTGCCATGTTTCATGCATGCATGATATTGTCGCACATTGTTTGGTGATGGTTGTGTATCGGTGTTCTTTGCGGCAGGTTCTGCCTCCGAGGAGTACCGTGATTACCCTAGCGAAGAACTGTATCAGTGCATCGACCCATCAGGCAAGCAACCAACCGTTTGATCATATCGATACAATCCCATGTTCTCGCTCTTGCTCTCCTTTACTGCATTAAGACAACGCATTTCAAACTGCTGTGTGCTCGGTAGTTGAACCCATTTCCTCTGCATGACCTGTCATTGCCACAGTAACTAGATGAAACCCACTAGCATGTGTAGGAGTTGTTTGAGCCATATGTATGTGTTGTTCCTACCTTGCTATGCCTGCTATGCTTAGAGTCGTGTCAGGTCTGGTTCATCTGGGTGATGGGATAGAGTGAAATGTTCATGTCAGTATGGGAGTGGTGTGTTGAACACGATTTGGTAAAGGTATCGATGAGAGGCCATGTAGGAGTACATGGTGGGTTGTTTCATTGAGGCCGTCCTTAAGCACTGAGATCTGTATGTGTGATTTAAGATTCAGCTACTACCATGCATTGGGCCCGAAACCAATGGACCCTCTCGGCTTCTTATTCACCCTAGTCTTCTGTCCAGGAGTTGCAAGTAGTTTCTGGTGTTTGTAGCCTACTGGAGGCCGTGGACAGCGCTGACCGTAGGGGTGGGCTGTGATGTCGTAGGTACGTGGCCGGGTGTACCGGATGCCCATTTGGTATCTCGGGAACCCTGTTCACATCGTTTGGGGCTGTGAGCGAAACTTCGGCCGGATCTCCTCATGGATGGAACCCAAATAGGCGATAAACCTGGACTAGAGACTCAGGTGTTTAGGTAGGTCATGGCCGACACCCACGTTGGGCTTCCGCTTGAAGGTTGCCGAGTACATGTCGTGTAAACGACGGTAAGTGGTGAGACCGTGTATGAAGAAGTACACCCCTGCAGGGTTAACCTAATCTATTCGAATAGCCGCGTCCGCGGTGAAGGACTACTTGGTTGCCTATACAGTTCATAGACAAGTAAATGGAAACTACTAAAAGCCTCAAGATAAGCGTGAGTGCCGAGGATGGCTCCTCCGTAGGAAGACGAAGGTGGATCCTCGTTAGTGTATTGAAGTGGTGAGTAGTGGACTCGTGTGCGCAAAACCATTTCAAGTTGGAGTCTCGTAGGATAGCTTAGCCAAGAGTCAAAGCTGGCTTGCTGCAATAACTCCACCAACCCTTCTTGATAATGTGCATGTATGTAGGATCTGATGTAAGTCTTGCTGAGTACCTTTGTACTCATGTTGCTATAATTTACATTTTTTACAGAAGACGCTGCAACCCCTTCTGATGGGTTCTTCGTAGACGTTGACATCAATGAGTAGGCTAAGGCCCAGGTGGAGATCCTGAGCTTGTGAAGGACCACGTAGTATAGCTAGGCTTTCCAAGCCTCTTTTATTTTACTAGTTGTCTGTACTCAGACAAGTTACTTCCGCTGCTGGTTTGTATGACTGTATGACTTGAATGCTGGGTCGTGTGACCCGTACTTGTGTGTATGCTATGTATGGCTCTCTGAGCCTTTAAATAAAGTACTTGTGTCGTAGAGTCATGTTGTGATGCCTTGTTGTATTTGCACATATCGAGCATATTGTGTGTATGATTGAAATGCTTGGTATGTGTGGGATCTGACTATCTAGTTGTTTATCTTTAGTAGCCTCTCTTACTGGGAAATGTCTCCTAGTGATTCCACTGAGCCATGGTAGCTTGCTACTGCTCCGGAACACTTGGCTGGCCGGCATGTGTCCTTCTTCGTTCCTGTGTCTGTCCCTTCGGGGAAATGTCACGCATTGAGTACCGGAGTCCTGCTAGCCCAGTGCTACAGCCCGGAACTTACTTGCTGATGACCGACACATTCGATGCTGGGTCATGGATGCCTGTCCCTGTAAGTCTGTGCCACTTTGGGTTTACAACTAGCCATGTCAGCCCGGGCTCCTTTTCATATGGATGCTAGCGACGCTATCATATACGTGTGCCAAAAGGCGCAAACGGTCCCGGGCAAAGGTAAGGCGACACCCGTGGGGATACCGTGCGTGAGGCCGCAAAGTGATATGAGATGTTACAGGCTAGATCGATGTGACATTGAGTCGGGGTCCTGACAGCATTGGCATTAGAGTCGGACTGCCTGTAGGTTCTCCAAGCCAAACTGGTCGATGTTGAGTCTAGAAATGCTTTAGTTATATATAAGGGAATTGATTGTGGGATGGTACGTAAGGCTCTTTTTACTTCTTTACCTCATGGCATTCTGATCTGAGTCAGTCCATTCTTTTACCGGGGGTTAAGGACTAGGATCTCTTCTCTCTATCAGGTTCACGTGTTACTAATCAGTAGTACCTTATAAGATTGATGGATACAAGCCTAGTTCAGTTCTACTACCACATTATGTTGCTAAGATGGACCTGGAACTTTGATATGATGTTGTTGAGTGTGTATGAAATCCATTGTCAAATGTCTCAAAATCCTTTTTGAGCAATTACAGCTGTTATGCTGTCGAAATTTTGCTAGAAATTCTAATGCCTTTGCATTATGGTTGTGCTTCCAGATGGCCACTCGCGACCAAAATCAAGTGGTTCACCTGACCCGATGCATTGGTGTGACCGGTCATACGGCTATGTTAGTCCGAGTGATGGTCGAGACGGGTTACCGTTGCTATCCAGAATACACGGTCAAAGAGCAGTTTCGAGATTTTAATCAAAGCCAGTATCTTTGCACCGTCCGGATATTTCCCTCTTATCCTGGTTCTACCGAGGCTCTTCACTGTTCCTACGGGCTCGGTGTTACTATTGAGATGGCCGTGCAAGATGCGGCTTATTCTATGATGACCATCATGCGAGTCAGGACTGGCCTGCTTCGCAACACCGACTTCCGGTATATGCCAGCTTCACTTCCTGGAGCGCACGGGTATCTCCAGGCTATCTATGCTGACCCCACTCAGGAGGATTCACGGACTCGCACCACTGCTGAGTTGCTCGAGGATAAGGACCGTGAAAATCGGGCCTTGAGAATGGAGCTTTTCA
The DNA here is from genome assembly GCA_963921465.1 of Triticum timopheevii. Classification (NCBI taxonomy): domain Eukaryota; kingdom Viridiplantae; phylum Streptophyta; class Magnoliopsida; order Poales; family Poaceae; genus Triticum; species Triticum timopheevii. The sequence continues at coordinate 336,583,101 of OY997268.1, forward strand.
ACACCCGCGCTGATCATTGGGCCACCTTGACTCGGTTTGCACCGGCTGTGCAAGCTGGATACATGGATATGAGAGATCTGTATCCTGTTAGGTCTGCTCTGCCGGACATGATGGATTGGCGTGATGTGGGAGGCATCACCCCACCTCGTGGTCCCCGCAGGCCACCGTTTGTTGGTCCAAGACCTCACCCTAGCCCTTTTGGTCCACAGGCTCCTCAGGACCGTCTGTTTCCGGATGCTCACGTTGAACTTCCAGGTTATGGAGGAGACTTTTATGAGAACTACTACGGAGACGTCTGAGTTAGTAGTAGCTCCACTAGTACTGTAGCAGTTGTATTTCCGCTGTCCTGCGTGACTTGTGGAATATGACCTAGTGTGTAGTAATTCCGGGGGTGTAGGAAAATAATGTATAGGAGCTTGGGATGCCTCCGATGAGATGTAATCCTCCTCTCACCGCAGTAGTACTTGTTGGTCTTGTACTAAGCCTCGTATGGTGTGTATGATGATGGAATAAAAGAAGTAGTTTCTGTATCTACCATGTCATACGGATGATCATCTTGCATTCTGAGTTGTCCATTACATTCTACATTCTATGTCGGAATCTTAGCATTTTGGACTTAACCATTGTCTTGTTTTTCCTAGGATGGTTAACACGCGCAAAAACCCTGCTCCCCAAGAGCAAGCCGAAGGCAGTGAAGTCAGGAATGCAAACCTACCTCACCCTCCTTCCCTAGCCGAAGTTATGCTGGAAGCCGAGAGAAACAAGCGGGAGACCAACCGTTTGTTGGAGCGCATCGAACAGAACACAGCACACCATCAGAGGAATAACTTGGTGTCACTCAGTGATTTCATCAAGTTACACCCGCCTACCTTCCACCACTCCGTCGAGCCTCTCGACGCCGATGACTGGCTTCGCAGCATTACTCACAAACTGCGTTCTGCGCTGGTAGCTGAGGCTGATAAGGTCACCTTTGCTGCATATCATCTTGAAGGCCCCGCCAGTCTCTGGTGGGAGAATTATGGAGCTATGCGCCCAGCGGACCATGTCACTACTTGGGCTGAATTCAGCGAGGCTTTCCGTGAACATCACATTCCGGAGGGTCTCATGGATCGTAAACGTGAGGAGTTCTGTAGCTTCACTCAAGGTCGACTCTCTGTTGACGCTTACAGCAGGGAGTTCGGTAACCTTGCACGTTATGCAACTGAGGAAGTTTCTACCGATGCCAAGAAGCAGGCAAGGTTCCGTAAGGGACTTAGTCCTGAGCTCCGTCGTGACCTCCGTCTGCATGAGTGCACCTCTTTTCAGAAGCTTGTGAATAAAGCCATCAGTGCTGAGACGGGACAGACCGATTTCGATGCATCACGCAAGCATGGCCGTGATTTGGGTTCTTCATCCGGTGCTGGACCCCAGAAGCGCCGTGTATGGGTGCCTAACACTGCCCTGCCACCCAGATATACACCGAGGCCATCCTTTCAGGCGCCTCGCCCAGTTCAGCAATATGCACCAGCCAAGCCCTATGGTGGTCCAACCAACAATGCTCCTCCACGCACTAGTTCCGTGACGTGCTTCAAGTGTGGGGAATCAGGCCACTATATGCGCGAGTGCCCCCAAACCAACCCCAACCAGACAGCAAAAACTGTTGGCCGTGGCAAGCCGACAGGGAAAGTGTTCTACGCCAAGCCGGCCACTGCTACACGTGGCCATGTCAACTGTATCTCTGCCGAAGAAGCTCAAGAGGATCCCAACGTCGTTCTCGGTACGCTCCTTGTTAATTGCCACCCGGCATCTGTTCTTTTCGATACTGGAGCATCTCATTCATTCATATCCGAAAACTATGCTCGCTTGCGTAACACCGCCTTCTGTGACATGCCTTCTACCGTGGAAATTTCCACTCCGGGTTCTAGATGGCAAACCTCTAGTGTAAGCCATGGAAATGAAATTCAAGTCGACAGACTTGTTTTTCTTGCATCTTTGATAGCTCTCAAATCTTCAGATATTAACATCATCTTGGGTATGGATTGGATGTCAGCCCATCATGCCAAGATCGATTGTTTCTCTAGGACTGTTCAACTCACCCATCCATCAGGGAAGATAGTCAATGTCTTGACCCGAATAGCCAAGCAACAGTTATATTCTCTTAATGCCAGCCCTTTGCCAGACCTTGAGGACGTTCCGGTAGTCCGTGACTTTCCGGATGTCTTCCCAGAGGAATTGCCAGGTGTTCCACCCGACAGGGATGTTGAGTTCGTAATAGATCTCATTCCAGGAACCGTCCCGATTGCTAGAAGACCCTATAAGATGGCACCACTAGAACTAGCCGAGCTTAAGAAACAACTCGATGAGTCCTTGAAAAAGGGTTTCATCCGACCTAGTTCATCTCCTTGGGCTTGCCCCGTCCTCTTCGTCAAGAAGAAGGATGGTACGGACCGGATGGTTGTAGATTATCGACCGGTTAACTTGGTCACAATTAAGAACAAGTATCCGCTCCCCAGGATCAACGACCTGTATGATCAGCTCGCTGGATCCTCAGTCTTCTCTAAAATGGATTTGAGGTTGGGCTACCATCAAATCAAAATCAGGAACGGGGACATTTCGAAAACGGCCTTTGTTACTCGTTATGGCCAATACGAGTACACCGTCATGTCCTTCGGTTTAACCAACGCTCCAGCCACCTTTTCTCGGTTGATGAACTCAATCTTCATGGAGTATTTGGATAAATTCGTCGTGGTTTACCTCGACGATATACTCATCTACTCCAAGAACGAGGAAGAACATGCCGAACATCTAAGGCTAGTGTTGAAGAAACTTCGAGAGCAACGCCTTTATGCCAAATTCTCTAAATGTGAATTTTGGTTGTCAGAAGTGACCTATCTAGGACATGTAATTTCTGGTAAAGGTATTGCTGTTAATCCTGAGCGAGTTCAAGCCGTCCTTAATTGGACTCCACCTGAATCGGTCAAGCAAGTTCGGAGTTTTCTGGGCTTGGCGAGCTATTGCCGTCGCTTTGTCGAGAATTTCTCCAAAGTTGCTAAACCTCTAACCGAACTCCTCAAGAAAGATAAAAGGTTCGAGTGGACTCCACAATGTGAGCACAGCTTTCAGGAACTGAAAAGACGCCTGACATCTGCTCCCGTACTGGTACCGCCAGATTTCTCTAAGGACTTTGTTATCTACTGCGACGCCTCGCGACAAGGACTAGGCTGTATTCTCATGCAAGATCGACACGTAATTGCTTACGCTTCACGGCAATTGCACCCACATGAGGAGAATTATCCTACTCATGATCTAGAGCTTGCAGCTGTAGTCTATGCACTTAAAACCTGGCGACATTACCTCCTTGGTAATCACTGCGAGATATTCACTAATCACCAAAGTCTGAAGTACATCTTCACCCAACCGGATTTGAATCTCAGGCAAAGACGTTGGGTCGAGTTGATCACAGATTTCAACTTAGGAATAACTTACACCCCAGGGAAAGCCAATGTCATGGCTGATGCGCTAAGTCGTAAATCTTATTGTAACCATCTGATGTTGCAACAAAGTCAACCACTTCTCCATGAGGAATTTCGGAAACTTAATCTCCACATTGTTCCTCAAGGATTCCTTTCCACCTTGGTGGCGAAACCTACCCTTACGGATCAGATCATCAAAGCACAGAAAGTAGATCCGGGAATTTCCCGCATCAAGAGAAACATCCAAAAAGGAGTTGCGAATTGTTTCTCCATTGATGATCAAGGGGTCGTATACTTCGGGAATCGGCTAGTGGTTCCCAAGGTGCGAAACCTGAGGCGATTGATCCTTAAGGAAGCTCATGAATCTCCTCTCACTATTCATCCCGGTAGCACTAAGATGTATCAGGACCTACGCCAGAGGTTCTGGTGGACTAGGATGAAGAGAGAAATTGCTAAGTTTATTGCTAATTGCGACGTCTGCCGTCGTGTAAAAGCAGAGCATCAATGGCCTGCTGGCACCCTCCAACCCCTAGCCATTCCTGAATGGAAATGGGATAAAATTGGTATGGACTTCATCACCGGTTTTCCCAGGACCAAGAGAGGGAATAATGCTATCTTCTTCGTTATCGATCGTCTTTCCAAAGTGGCCCATTTCCTACCTGTTCGTGAGAGTATAACTGCTAGTCAGTTAGCAGACTTGTACATCTCCCGAATAGTGTCTCTCCATGGTGTTCCGTTGGAAATTAACTCGGATCGAGGAAGTCTTTTCACCTCTCGATTTTGGGAAAGTTTCCAAAATGCTATGGGAACCCGCCTTTCCTTTAGCACCACTTTTCACCCTCAATCAAGTGGTCAAGTAGAACGCGTCAACCAGATTCTAGAAGACATGCTTCGAGCTTCTGTTATCACATTCGGAATGGATTGGGAGAAATGCCTTCCATTTGCCGAATTCGCTTATAACAACAGCTATCAGTCTAGCTTGGGTAAAGCCCCTTTTGAAGTTCTCTATGGACGACGATGTCGAACACCCCTTAATTGGTCAGAAACCGGGGAAAGACAATTCTTTGGCCCGGATATGATCCAGGAAGCAGAAGAGCAAGTTCGCATTGTTCGTGAAAAGTTGAAAACAGCCCAATCTCGTCAAAAGAGTCAATATGACCGAAAACATAGGGCCATGACGTTCGAGGTTGACGAGAAGGCTTACCTTCGGGTTACTCCTCTGAAGGGAACCCATCGTTTCGGTATCAAAGGCAAATTGGCTCCTCATTACATTGGACCTTTTCGCATTCTCGCTAAACGAGGAGAAGTTGCCTACCAATTGGAACTACCTCCGCATCTCTCCAGAGTCCACGATGTCTTCCACGTTTCTCAACTCAGGCGTTGCTTCTCGGATCCTATCCGTGGAGTGGACCACGAAACGCTTGATCTCCAAGATAATCTCACGTATCGAGAGTACCCCATTCGTATCCTCGATCAGGCCGAGCGTATCACTCGACGTCATAATATCAAGTTTCTCAAGGTTCAATGGTCGCACCATTTCGAGAAGGAAGCAACCTGGGAAAGGGAGGATCGTCTTCGACTTGAGTATCCCGCCTTCTTCCCGGAAGAACCTAAATCTCGGGATGAGATTCTTTTGAGTGGGGGTGAGTTGTCACACCCTAGCTAGTTCATGCATTAGAGTGTTGCATCATGTCCATTTTTGTTTCATCAGAAACTTGAAATGGGGATGACAGAACCCCCAGCCCCCTCTGAAACCAACTAGGGTTTACTAAAAACTTTTTCAATGAACCTGAAATGCCCTTCTAAAATGTCCATCATTTTTGTCTTGGTTCAGAACCTCTGCCAAAAGTGATGCACAATTTCCTAGGTCATCTTAGGGTCTTTGAATTAAATCATAAATATTTGAATTTGGGCATTTAAAATTATATAAAATATTTCAAATGCTCAAATATTTCCAAACTAAAATGTTTCATGTTGGAAATAATCCAACTATGGACCAGGAGCAGTTTGGTGATTTTAGGAGTTACCTAAGTATTTTTAATAATTCAACAAAGTTGCAGAAAAATTGAAAAGGAAAATAACAGGAGAGGAAACTTACCTGGCGCCCAGCACCCGGCCCACCTGCCGGCCTAGCCCAGCGCCGCGCCAGCGAGCTGCTTGCCGGCCAGGCAGGCAGGCAGGTGCTCGACGGCAGCACCGCAGCACGCCACGCAGCTGCACGTCGCCCTGCTTCCTCCTCTCGCCGCCTAGCTGGCCTGGATGAACTCCACCTCGAGCCGTGAACCCCCAGGACACCTCCATTATTCCCCAACTCCTCTCCCTCGCGCTCCCACGCCATGACCGACGCCACCGTCGCCGCTCCGCCGCCGTAGGCGTGCTCTCTGTCATCTCCACGCCGCGCCACCGTGTCCAGGAGCTCCACCGCCGCCCACTTCTTCGAGCTAGCCGAGCCCCGAGCGCTCGCGTGCCCCGAAGCCGCCGCATCGACCTCGACCGAACCGCCGTCGCCGGAGATCCCCTTCGCCGTCGCCGCCGCACCAGCTCGTCCCCGACCGCGCCGTCCGTTCCATCAAGACCGCAGTGAGCTGGGCTAACTTCCTCTCCTTCTCTTTCTCGCTCTCTTGCACCACAGCGAGCACACGTAGCTCACCCGCACTCGCCGCCACGGACCACGTCGCCGATGTGCCTCCGGCTAACCACCGGCCACCTCACCTTGTCCATCGCACTAACCACGCTGCGCTGAGGCTAACCATGCACTCCCCACCCCTCACCGCACACCCTAGCCCGAGTTCGCTTTCACCCGAACTCCGGTGGCCGCCAAAGTCACCGCCGACGCCAACTCCGGCCACCCCGACCCCAACGGACTCCGCCAAGAGCCGCGGCTCGTCCTCAGCTCCACTCCGATGGCCTCCGCGACCCATTTTGTGGCCGGAACGGCCAAAACCACTTCCGCCGCCGCTTCGGGCTCGCCAGCGGCTAAACGCCGGTGCAGCCGACCTGCTTTTGACCACGGGTTGGCCCTGGTTGACTCCGATGAGTCAATGACAGGTGGGGCCCAGCCTTGTTAACTAAATAGGTTTAGTTTTAATTAAAACTTTAACTAAACTAATAACCCTGACAACCTGGACCCACAGTCAGGTTTGACCTGGACGTCTCCGTTGACCCTGACGTCATTCTGACGCATGGCTGACGCAATAAATTAATTTCTGGATTTATTCTAATATAGGAAATTCCAGAATATAGTGTAAACTTCAAAAATTCATAACTTTTAATCTGTAACTCCAAATCAAACAAGTTATATATGAAAAATGATCAGAAAAATCCAATCTATCCACCTGTACTGTTTCCATGCATGATTAAACAAGTTAACTTGATGTTTAATGCAGAACAATATAAAGCACTTTAAAAGGCCATGTATGAGTTTGAAATTTGAATCTTTGGTTCAAATTAGTTCAAACCCTTCTGGTCTTAGTTGCATTAGCCCAACACACTCATATTGCCATGTTTCATGCATGCATCACATTGTCGCACATTGTTTGGTGATGGTTGTGTATCGGTGTTCTTTGCGGCAGGTTCTGCCTCCGAGGAGTACCGTGATTACCCTAGCGAAGAACCGTATCAGTGCATCGACCCATCAGGCAAGCAACCAACCGTTTGATCATATCGATACAATCCCATGTTCTCGCTCTTGCTCTCCTTTACTGCATTAAGACAACGCATTTCAAACTGCTGTGTGCTCGGTAGTTGAGCCCATTTCCTCTGCATGACCTGTCATTGCCACAGTAATTAGATGAAACCCACTAGCATGTGTAGGAGTTGTTTGAGCCATATGTATGTGTTGTTCCTACCTTGCTATGCCTGCTATGCTTAGAGTCGTGTCAGGTCTGGTTCATCTGGGTGATGGGCTAGAGTGAAATGTTCATGTCAGTATGGGAGTGGTGTGTTGAACACGATTTGGTAAAGGTATCGATGAGAGGCCATGTAGGAGTACATGGTGGGTTGTTTCATTGAGGCCGTCCTTAAGCACTGAGATCTGTATGTGTGATTTAAGATTCAGCTACTACCATGCATTGGGCCCGAAACCAATGGACCCTCTCGGCTTCTTATTCACCCTAGTCTTCTGTCCAGGAGTTGCAAGTAGTTTCTGGTGTTTGTAGCCTACTGGAGGCCGTGGACAGCGCTGACCGTAGGGGTGGGCTGTGATGCGGTAGGTACGTGGCCGGGTGTACCGGATGCCCGTTTGGTATCTCGGGAACCCTGTTCACATCCTTTGGGGCTGTGAGCGAAACTTCGGCCGGAACTCCTCATGGATGGAACCCAAATAGGCGATAAACCTGGACTAGAGACTCAGGTGTTTAGGTAGGTCGTGGCCGACACCCACGTTGGGCTTCCGCTTGAAGGTTGCCGAGTACATGACGTGTAAACGATGGTAAGTGGTGAGAGCGTGTATGAAGAAGTACACCCCTGCAGGGTTAACCTAATCTATTCGAATAGCCGCATCCGCGGTGAAGGACTACTTGGTTGCCTATACAGTTCATAGACAAGTAAATGGAAACTACTAAAAGCCTCAAGATAAGCGTGAGTGCCGAGGATGGCTCCTCCGTAGGAAGACGAAGGTGGATCCTCGGTAGTGTATTGAAGTGGTGAGTAGTGGACTCGTGTGCGCAAAACCATTTCAAGTTGGAGTCTCGTAGGATAGCTTAGCCAAGAGTCAAAGCTGGCTTGCTGCAATAACTCCACCAACCCTTCTTGATAATGTGCATGTATGTAGGATCTGATGTAAGTCTTGCTGAGTACCTTTGTACTCATGTTGCTATAATTTACATTTTTTACAGAAGACGCTGCAACCCCTTCTGATGGGTTCTTCGTAGACGTTGACATCAATGAGTAGGCTAAGGCCCAGGTGGAGATCCTGAGCTTGTGAAGGACCACGTAGTATAGCTAGGCTTTCCAAGCCTCTTTTATTTTACTAGTTGTCTGTACTCAGACAAGTTACTTCCGCTGCTGGTTTGTATGACTGTATGACTTGAATGCTGGGTCGTGTGACCCGTACTTGTGTGTATGCTATGTATGGCTCTCTGAGCCTTTAAATAAAGTACTTGTGCCGTAGAGTCATGTTGTGATGCCTTGTTGTATTTGCACATATCGAGCATATTGTGTGTATGATTGAAATGCTTGGTATGTGTGGGATCTGACTATCTAGTTGTTTATCTTTAGTAGCCTCTCTTACTGGGAAATGTCTCCTAGTGATTCCACTGAGCCATGGTAGCTTGCTACTGCTCCGGAACACTTGGCTGGCCGGCATGTGTCCTTCTTCCTTCCTGTGTCTGTCCCTTCGGGGAAATGTCACGCATTGAGTACCGGAGTCCTGCTAGCCCAGTGCTACAGCCCGAAACTTACTTGCTGATGACCGACACGTTCGATGCTGGGTCATGGATGCCTGTCCCTGTAAGTCTGTGCCACTTTGGGTTTACAACTAGCCATGTCAGCCCGGGCTCCTTTTCATATGGATGCTAGCGACGCTATCATATACGTGTGCCAAAAGGCGCAAACGGTCCCAGGCAAAGGTAAGGCAACACCCGTGGGGATACCGTGCGTGAGGCCGCAAAGTGATATGAGATGTTACAGGCTAGATCGATGTGACATTGAGTCGGGGTCCTGACACTAAATCCCCAATCTCTCTAATCTCCTCTGCTGCCCCCCCCCCCCCCGTGTTCGCCGTCCCCCTCGTCGCCCCCCTCGCCTCCTTCGCCGTCCCCGAGCCGAGCACCGCCTCCCTCGCCGCCTCGCTCATCGTCCCCGAGCTGAGCACCGTCCCCCCTCCGCCCGCGCCCGCGCCCTGGCCGTCCCCCTCCCCCCGCGGCCCCGCCTGCGTCAACCTCCCTCCCGAGCGATACAGCTAGGGTTCCTAGCCGCCGCCACCGCTGCCGGCCCGCCGCCGCGGCGCGCCTAGCCGGTCGAACCCTCCGCTGCCCCGCCTCCGGTACAGGACCCCAGCAGCGCCTCCCCCCATCAAGCAGCCGCTCCCACCAGCGGCGCCCCCCTCCCTGGAGCAGGCGCTCCTGCCCAGCAACGCTGCCGCCCGGAGCTACGCCGGCGACCAGTCCGTAGGCAGGTAGCCACCACTCCCCCCTCCCTCTTCCCTCATCCCCCCTCCCTCCTTCCTCTTGCATCCTCTGTTCAATTTTTTTCCTGATTTTTTTAGTGGATGAGTACTTGATGTAGATTCGATACTGTGGGAATATAATGATAGTTATTTCTTGCTATGATGATTGCAGGCAATATTAGTAAGTAACTATTACATTGCGAGGTTTCTGGATTAACTAACAGGTTTAAGTTCAGAGCCAAAACAGTAGAGGTTAGTAATCATAATTATTTTATTCCAAACTGCAACCAAGCTAAGGTAGTATCTTAGAAAGCATTTGATGCCTTTGATTATTGAAAGGAATCAAACTGTCATTTTTGCCCATTTCTGTGGTTATTGGAGTAGCATCCTCTGCTTTCTCTTACCAGCAGAGCATGACTATTACTGCATGTTTCTCAAGATATACATGCTGAAGTTTCTGTAACAATCAAGGAGAACATCTGGAAACAAAATATGATTTAAGATACACAACAAGTAGCAGGTAACATCACAAATTAGGATTTTTCTACTAGCTAGTATGCTGAAGCAGGTTGCAGGGGCCAGATTTCTACTGCCACAAAGTTAAAGTAAATGCCATTTTAGTTCTGATGATGGGTGGCAGGAAGCTGCACTTTGAGATGCAGGGCTGTACATTTGAGTGTAAATTAGGATTATTTTGGACAATGAGCAGAGCTTAGGTAAGGAAATGTTCTCTATTAGTTAGGTATATGTGCTGCTGCTCATGTTGCTGCTGGTGCTTTGGGTGATTCGACATGCTGAAGCTATATTAGTTAAGTATATAGAGCACCACCCAAGATGTATGTACATACCCAGCTATCATTAGTAACTTAAACAAAACAGTTGGATGTTCTTGGAGTTTCTTTGTTGAATCTCAAACTGCAACAAACAAATCGGGACAAATTCCTTTTTTTACAAAAGATCGATCGGTCGAAGTTTTGGTTGCCGCTCTATCTAGTGTGAACAGTTTACGTCATGCTTCTGACTTACTTTGATGGCTGCAATATAACTTTTGATCCATCTTTGGTACTAATATCAAAGAGGTATACAGGTGGTGAGTACAGGAGCTAAGAGTCTCAGGATCAGATCAATTTGTCTATGTTGCTTCCAAGGAGTTGTTCTCTGTCTGGTCCAATTCTGAAGAAATAAAAAATGAATAGTTTGTTTGTTCCCTGTGTGGTCACTATATTTTTTGAGTACTAACATTAGTTATGTTTGTTAGCAGCAAGATATTTAAATGAAGCTTGTTGTTTTTCAACTGTTCAACTGATGCCATGAAACTGAATATAGTAGTTGAAAACCCTGTTTTTCTTCCTGATCGTGAAAATTTGAAGTCCTGTTTGTGTTTTGGTTTTGTTGGTTGACAATTATGTTTAGTTTTTCATTTCATGGGTGCTGTAAAATGTGCAGGTGGTGAGTTGAGGCTAAGCATATAGCTTGTTTGGACTAACCAAGAGGACGAGGTATGTTGCTTGCCCAAGCTAAGTGACACGTACGCGCCAAGTTTTCTGTTATATAATTACCTGTTAGTGCTTAGTTAAACTGCATGATACGGCCGTAAGAGATGGATGGTATACTAGGTGTTGTTTTGTTTCTTGCCAATGTATTCAGAGAGCAGATGTGCCACTGCAGATTTCTTTTCTTGAAGGCAGCTCACATAAGTTCAGCTACAAGATAACAACTTGCTGCTATTAGATCTGGAATGGAAGCTCACATAAGTTGAGCTGATTTTTGTCCATATGAAAGCAGAGGACCATATGGTCAGTGGCCTTTTCATCCATATGAAAGTGGAGGCACATTGTGGTGCTAGTTTGTTGGGTTTTGTCTCCGACCATCGTGTCGTGATGAATTTGCAGGTACCCCAAGAGGCCCTTGAGTTTGCCGGAATGTTGATTAACTTTCGTTCCGGCAAATTCGGGTACTCCATATGTCCTATTTTCAGCAAAGGTCATGCTGAAATTTTCCGTGAATTTTAGCATTAGTTTGCTAAAAATAGGACATATGGGGTACTTGCGACTAATGCATGGGCCGGGGTATCTTAGTACTTAATTAAGTAGGATCAACTGCCCCTTTATTCTTGCTGCATTAAACCATAGGTGGCAATAGAGCCAAGTGATTAGGCCCAACTTAGAATTCTCCTTAGCATCAATAAACCCTAGATGATAAACCCAACATAGGTGGCAATAGAGCCAAGTGATTAGTGCCAAGTGATTAGGCCCAACCTAGGGTGCCTCGGCATCGATAAACCCTAAATGATAAAAACTTAACTTGGCTGCCCCGGATGCCTCGGTGTCGATGAGAACCTAAATGATGTATGCTTAGGCTTTTAGGGTGCCTCGGCATCGACAAACCCTAAACGATGAAAGCTTAGGCTTTTAGGGTGCCTCGGTGTTGACAAACCCTAAATGATGACACCATGATCTTGTTCCTTGACAATAACCAACTTTTTGACCAAACTTTTTTCCTATTTAGAGCAAAACATGGCCCACAACAATGAGGCCGGTGGTTCGGGCGGCAAGCAATTCTGGGAGCTGTCCCAGGAGATGGAGGAACAACCTCACCGCGATGAGGACGCCGCGGAAGACACCGATCCTGATTACACAACCCCTAGTGGCGTCGGGGATGACACCACTGATGGTGCCGCTAAGGATGCCACCACTGATGATGGCGGCGCACACACAGATGGCAGCCAACCAAAGAAGAAAAGGAAGGACCGGCGTCCAAATGCGCTCCGCACCCTCAAGGAGGAATTCACTCAAGTGGACTCCGACGGGAATCCAACGGAGCCCAAACATATAGTCAAGGGGTACTCGGTTCAGCTCGGGTGCATTCTTCGGAGCACCGTCTCGATCAACACCGAGAACCTTAGGCATAATGACCGAGGGAATTTGCGCAACCTCCTCTTCATGAAGCTGCACGAACGATACAAGTTCCCCGCCGAATTTGAAAACACACGCCTCTCAGGGAATAAAGTCAACAATGCCGCCCTCACGAAGATGAGCACGGCCCTGTCTACTTGGAGAAGCGCAGTGAAGAGAATGATTGATAAAGGCGATAGTTATGAGAAGATCAAGGCGAAATATCCTTTGATGAGAGAAGATGAGTACAAGGAGTTCAAGATCAAGTGCTCGAGCAGTGCAACCTCCGAATCAAGTCAGTGGGGGAAAGAAATGCGGGAGTTGAACTTAGGGGAACACAAACGCGGCCCCGGCGGTTACAGAGTGGCGGAGCCTATATGGGACAAGGAGGACGCAGAGCGTGCCGAGCAAGGACTACCGCCCCACTTCGAGAAATACAGCGGTAACAAGCAGATCAGGAACTATGTCAGGGCCCGGTACAAGGAGGACCCGATAACAAAGGAGCTTACCACGGATCCGAAGACCAGGGCGCTTGAGCTTGTTCTGGTAAGGAATACACCCCCGCGTAATTAGCTCCATATGGTTGCACTCTAGTTGATCCCCAATATTTCTAACTGGTTCACGTTCCTTTCGCAGGAAACTGAAAGTAGTAGCACGGGGTCGTTTCAGAGCTCCCCTTTTGACACCCCTTTAAATAGGGCGTTGAACATAATGAAAAGCAAGGATAAGCTCACTAAGCCGACGTCAGCTGGTCGTGTGGCCAGCAAAGGCTTGTCCACAAAATGGGGGTCATACTATACCGCTGGTGTGCGGAAGGAGAAAAAGGCCAGCTCGGAAAGCCAGACGCGCGAGGTTGACGCACTCAAGGCACAAGTGGCGCGGATTCCGGACCTTGTCCAAGAGCAAGTGGAACAACAACTGGGAACGAAGCTCAACGCCATGGTGCCTACGTTGATTCATGGGCTGACGACGTGGATTGCGGGCGGCCAACAGGGGCCTCCTCCGGTTCCCAGCTTCATGGCCAGCAACTCGCACAGCGCGCAGGCGGCGCCATTGGTGTCTCCGGCGGCGACGCCATTGGTGTCTCCGGCGGAGGCGGTATTCGTGTCTCCGGCGCCGGCACGGGCATTGGAGCTTAATGCACCCGGGTGTACGCCGGCCGGCACCTCGCCAGCAAGCGCCCCCTCCGTCAGTTGCACGCCCACTGTTGGCAGTGCCTCGATATTAGCCGAGCTCAACGGCATCACGGTAACTAAGCCTCTCGGCCGATGACTTCATCTCCTTGCCGTTGACTGGGCATCCCGGACGCCCTGTACATGTTTTCGCAGGGCACCGCCGACGTTCCTTGCACTCTTCTGCACTTCGTGGGCGCCGAGTTGGTCGATGTCTCCAAGGGCAGAATCGTTCAACCGGGCAACCCAATGTTCCAGGTAATACGATGCTACCCACAGTGTATAGGGTTGAAGTGGTTCGGGTGCTGCCAGGCTGCGACGAGCTGTTACCTCCGGTTCGACCCGCTGGGGCCGACAAAGAAGATGAGATGACCCTCAGCGCTTGCGTAAACTGGTCCCTGCTTTGGCCGAAGAGCCAGATTTGTTTGGGGGCGGGGGACACCACCAAACAGAAAAGACCGCCAGTCATGCCGGCGCCAAGCTATGGCAAGAACGCCGCAACGCTACCGGACCTGCCGGACATCCCTATGTCGGACATCCCTATGGCACAGGATCCGGACAGCCCTATGGCACAGGATCCGGACGACGACGACAACGACGACGGTACATTTACCAAAGTCGATAAGTACTTTGCCGAACATGGGTACGCTGACGAGTTCTGCGGGCCTCTTTCTCAAGAACCCAACCAAGACGACCGCAATCTAGCTGGTATGGCGGAGAAATCCAATTGCAATAGGCGTCGTCTGGCATTCAGTTCTCAGGAGACGCCTCCAGCTCCCGCCTTCGCCGGGCCTCAGATAGCTGAGGTGCGAAATATTATCAGCCCCAACACGCTCAAGAAGGCGGTCTGTGAGCAGAACTCGGTCCCATTACATGAGATCAAGAAGAAGGGACAGAAACGAAAGACTAACAAGGGCGCCGGTGCGAGCCAGCCGGCACCGAGTTCGATTCGTGCTCAGGACGGGCCACCTTCACCTAAGGATATTTCGAGGAGGGTGCATGTGGCGGGTAGGGCGATGCTACCGCCAAATATGCTGAATGCTGCAACCGGTGCTATGCGGAGTCTGCACGACAGTGTTCTTTCTTTGGAGAAGCGGTGTCTCAGAGAGAAGGATGTGGCATACCCGGTTTTCATGGCCAAGGTGCCAGAGGGCAAGGGCTTTGTGGATGGCGACATCTGGGGTACGATCGTCCTGCGGTTTGATGACATCTTTGCTATGTTTAACCTTCATCCGCTGCACTACACCTTCGTTCGGCTGTTTTCGTTGAGTATGGAGATGCGGATCATTAGAGACAAGACCCCGGACATCGTGATAGTCGACCCCTTCTACATGCGTGCCAAGCACTTGAGCAGCGCTGGGGACCGCCAAGTTGCGAGTTCACACCTCGATGGCGTCATTCTGGCAAACCCAGATAAGGATAACTTCCTTGTGGCTTACTTTCCCGAGTAAGTCATCCCTTAACCGCCCCGTAACATATGATTTCTTAGATTTCGATCGTTCTTTTTTTTCTAACATTCCATGTTCTGTGCAGTGACACACATTGCACACTCATCCTCTTAAGCCCGAAATATTCCATGGCCATGTATTCCGACCCGAACCGTAACTCCAAGATAGACTACACAAATGTCAAGAAAGTTCTTGATGATGTTCTCCCCGGCTACGCCAAATCTGGAGGCACCTTCACCAGGGTGTTTCGTAAGTACGGCAAGCACATGTTCTCACACAATACGAAGTTCTGCTGTGTCAAGCAGCCGCCTGGCGGTCAGAAGGATGCCTACTACGCCCTCCATCACATGCGGGCGATCGTAAGGGACCATCATCAACTTCTGCTACCAGATAATCTCAAAGGTTGGGCCGCGAACTTGTCGGCAATCCAGGACGCGGACCTCAGACAAGAATTCTTTCGC
Organism: Triticum timopheevii; assembly: GCA_963921465.1. Lineage (NCBI taxonomy): Eukaryota > Viridiplantae > Streptophyta > Magnoliopsida > Poales > Poaceae > Triticum > Triticum timopheevii. The sequence goes on from OY997268.1 coordinate 336,598,634, forward strand.
ATCCAGTCAGACTTTGCGGACATCATCCATCAAGATGTCCTTCATACCTCGGGGCAGTTCTACCTCAGATATCAACCGTCCAACAATGAGATAGATGGAATGCTACAAATGCAGGGTGACAACGACCGCGATTTCATGACCATCACGACAGACGGCGGCTTCATCCACGCTCATGTCCGCTGAGTCGAGTCGAAAGTAGTGATGTGTAGTTCTGAAACATTGATTGGATCATGTTGTAATTAAACTTTAATGAATTCGTATGTCTCTTTGGTTTGGACAGTCGTTCAACTTAGATGTAATCGATGCTATTTATTAGTAGGACCATGAATCGTGCTATTAATGTCTTGCTTTTCTCTTCCGATCCTTTTGTTGCATACTTACATATTCCTTATGTATTGTCTGTTGTTTGGCTTCTGCATAGAGATGCCGTCATATGTCGTGTACAAGGGTAAGGTTCCCGGAGTCTACGACAACTGGGAGGAGTGTCGGAGACAGGTTCACCGTTTTAGCGGTAACAGTTACAAAGGGTACAACACTAGGGTGGAGGCCGAATCTAGATATGCCCGCTATCTAGCGGGAGAGAGTAGGGAGCGTTGGAGGAACCGGATGAAGACCAGTTTGATCGCGATGATGCTCATCGTGATGACCACAACTCTCTTTTATGTGATGGTAGTTTAGATGATCGATATCGACTTGTAATGTGAAGACAAACTCGATACTCGCGGTCTTGAGACTTGTAATTTTTTATCTTTGTTCGGTCTTTTGAATTCGGAGACTAATATGATGAATTGTATTCAGAGACTAATCTTCTATTGTATTCGATGAATGTGCTGTTGCTGTGTGCTGCTATCTATATTCTGTCCAATAATTTATTTTGTAACCTGTGCAAAAATCAGAAAAGCAAAAAAAAAACAAATATTCATACTAATGGCGCATCAAGGCAGAGTGCGCCATTAGTATGCCAAAGGATACTAATGGCGCATCAAGGCAGAGTGCGCCATTAGTGTGACAAAGCCCATGGTTACATATGGCCCCCGGGAGGCATACTAATGGCGCATGGAGTTACATACTAATGGCGCACTGCCAGGTGCACCATTAGTATACCATATACTAATGGCCCACCGGTGGTGCGCCATTAGTAAAAAATTCTAATGGCATGCTACTAATGGCGCACCGGTAGTGCGCCATTAGTAGGCAAAACCGGTGCGCCATTAGTAGGCCTTTTCCTAGTAGTGCATACATGGATCCCATCTCAGATTTCATGGCTTCAAGCCATTTCGCGGAATCTGGGCTCATCATCGCTTCCTCATAGGTCGTAGGTTCATCATGGTCTAGTAACATGACGTCCAGAACAAGATTACCGTACCACTCCGGTGCGGACCGTACTCTGGAATACCTACAAGGTTCTGTAGTAACTTGATTTGAAGTTTCATGATCATCATCATTAGCTTCCTCACTAATTGGTGTAGGCATCAATGGAATTGATTTCAGTGATGAACTATTTTCCAATTCGGGAGAAGGTACTATTACCTCATCAAGTTCTACTTTTCTCCCACTCACTTCTTTCGAGAGAAACTCCTCCAAAAAGGATCCATCTTAGCAACAAATATCTTGCCTTTCGGATCTGTGATAGAAGGTGTACCCAATAGTTTGCTTTGGGTATTCTATGAAGACGCACTTCTCCGATTTGGGTTCGAGCTTATCAGGTTGAAACTTTTTCACATAAGCATCATAGCCCCAAACTTTAAGAAATGACAACTTTGGTTTCTTGCCAAACCACAGTTCATAAGGCGTCGTCTCAATGGATTTTGATGATGCCCTTTTTTAAAGTGAATGCAGTTGTCTCTAATAGCGATAGTGGTAAATCGGTAAGAGACATCATAGATCGCACCATATCCAATAAAGTGTGATTATGACGTTCGTACACACCATTACGCTGTGGTGTTCCAGGTGGCATGAGTTTGTGAAACTATTCCACATTATTTTAACTGAAGGCCAAACTCATAACTCAAATATTCATCTCCACGATCAGATCGCAGAACTTTATTTTCTTGTTACGATGATTTTCCACTTCACTTTGAAATTGTTTGAACCTTTCAACTATTTCAGACTTATGTTTCATCAAGTAGATATACCCATATCTGCTCAAATCATCTGTGAAGGTCAGAAAATAACAATACCTGACACGAGCCATAATACTCATTGGTCTGCATACATCAGTATGTATTATTTCCAACAAGTTAGTAGCTCGTTCCATTGTTCTGGAGAACGGAGTTTTAGTCATCTTGCCCAAAAGGCACGGTTCGCAAGCATCAAATGATTCATAACCAAGTGATTCCGAAAATCCATCTTTATGGAGTTTCTTCATGTGCTTTACACTGATATGACCCAAACGGCAGTGCCACAAATAAGTTGCACTATCATTATTAACTTTGCATCTTTTGGCATTAATATTATGAATATGTGTATCACTACGATCGAGATCCAACAAACTATTTTCATTGGGTGTATGAGCATTGCAGGTTTTATTCATGTAAACAGAACAACAATTACTCTCTGACATTAAATGAATAACTGTATTGCAATAAACATGATCAAATCATATTCATGCTCAATGCAAACTCCAAATAACATTTATTTAGGTTTAACACCAATCCTGAAAGTATAGGGAGTGTGTGATGATGATCATATCAATCTTGGAACTACTTCCAACACTTAGCATCACTTCCCCTCAACTAGTCTCTGTTTATTATGTAACTCTTGTTTCGAGTTACTAATCTTAGCAACTGAACAAGTATCAAATACTCAGGGGCTACTATAAACACTAGTAAGGCACACATCAATAACCTGTATATCAAATATACCCTTGTTCACTTTGCCATCCTTCTTATCCACCAAGTATTCAGGGCATTTCCGTTTCTAGTGACCATTTCCTTTGCAGTGTAAGCACTCAGTTTCAGGCTTTGGTCCAGCTTTGGGCTTCTTCGCGGGAGTGACAACTTGCTTGTCATTCTACTTGAAGTTCCCTTTCTTTCCCTTTGCCTTTTTCTTGAAACTAGTGGTCTTGTAAATCATCAACACTTGATGCTCTTTCTTGATTTCTACCTTCGTTGATTTCAACATCGCAAAGAGCTCGGAATCGTTTTCGTCATCCTTTGCATACTATAGTTCATCACGAAGTTCTACTAACTTTGGTGATGGTGACTAGAGAACTCTGTCAATCACTATCTTATCTGGAAGATTAACTCCCACTTGATTCAAGCGATTGTAGTACCCAGACAATTTGAGCACATGCTCACTAGTTGAGCAATTCTCCTCCATCTTTTAGCTATAGAACTTGTTGGAGACTTCATGTCTCTCAACTAGGGTATTTGCTTGAAATATTAACTTCAACTCCTAGAACATCTCATATGGCCCATGACGTTCAAAACGTCTTTTGAAGTCCCGATTCTAAGCCGTTAAGCATGGTGCACTAACTATCAAGTAGTCATCATATTGAGCTAGCCAAACATTCATAACGTCTGCATCGGCTCCTGCAATAGGTCCGTCACCTAGCGGTGCATCAAGGACATAATTCTTCTGTGCAGCAATGAGGACAATCCTCAGATCACGGGTACAATCCGCATCATTGCTACTAACATCTTTCAACACAGTTTTCTCTAGGAACATATCAAAATAAACATATGAAAGCAACAACGCGAGCTATTGATCTACAACATAATTTGCAAAATACCACCAGGACTAAGTTCATGATAAATTTAAGTTCAATTAATCATATTACTTAAGAACTCCCACTTAGATAGACATCTCTCTAATCATCTAAGTGATCACTTGATCCAAATCAACTAAACCATAACCGATCATCACGTGAAATGGAGTAGTTTTCAATGGTGAACATCACTATGTTGATCATATCTACTATATGATTCACGCTCGACCTTTCGGTCTCAGTGTTCTTAGACCATATCTGCATATGCTAGACTCATCAAGTTTAACCTGAGTATTCTGCGTGTGCAAAACTAGCTTGCACCCGTTGTAGATGGACGTAGAGCTTATCACACCCAATCATCATGTGGTGTCTGGGCACGACGAAGTTTGGCAACGGTGCATACTCAGGGAGAACACTTTTATCTTGAAATTTAGTGAGAAATCATCTTATAATGCTACCGTCAATCAAAGCAAAATAAGATGTATAAAAGATAAACATCACATCTCAAAATATGTGACATGATATGGCCATCATCATCTTGTGGTGTCTGGGCACGACGAAGTTTGGCAACGGTGCATACTCAGGGAGAACACTTTTATCTTGAAATTTAGTGAGAAATCATCTTATAATGCTACCGTCAATCAAAGCAAAATAAGATGTATAAAAGATAAACATCACATGCAATCAAAATATGTGGCATGATATGGCCATCATCATCTTGTGCCTTTGATCTCCATATTCAAAGCATCATCATGGTCTCCATCGTCACCGGCATGACATCATGATCTCCATCATCTTGATCTATATTAATGTGTCGTCACATGGTCGTCTCGGCAACTATTGCTATCGCATAGCGATAAAGTAAAGCAATTATTTTGCGCTTGCATCTTATGCAATAAAGAGACAACCATAAGGCTTCTGCCAGTTGCCGATAACTTCAACAAAACATGATCATCTCATAGAACTTATATCTCATCACGTCTTGACCATATAACATCACAACATGCCCTGCAAAAACAAGTTAGACGTCCTCTACTTTGTTGTTGCAAGTTTTACGTGGCTGCTATGGGCTGAGCAAGAACCGTTCTTACCTACGCAACAAAACCACAACGATAGTTCGTCAAGTTAGTGATGTTTTAACCTTCTCAAGGACCGGGCCTAGCCACACTTGGTTCAACTAAAGATTGATAAACTGACACCTGTCAGCCACCTTTGTGCAAAGCACGTCGGTAGAACCAGTCTCGTGTAAGCGTACGCGTAATGTCGGTCCGGGCCGCTTTATCCAACAATACTACTGAACCAAAGTGTGACATGCTGGTAAGCAGTATGACTTGTATCGCCCACAACTCACTTGTGTTCTACTCATGCATATAACATCAACGCATAAAACTTGGCTCGGATGCCATTGTTGGGGAACGTAGTAATTTCAAAAAAATTCCTATGCACACGCAAGATCATGGTGATGCATAGCAACGAGAGGGGAGAGTGTTGTCCATGTACCCTCGTAGACCGAAAGCGGAAGCGTTAGCACAACGCGGTTGATGTAGTCGTACATCTTCACAATCCGACCGATCAAGTACCGAACGCATGGCACCTCTGAGTTCAGCACACGTTCATCTCGATGACGTCCCTAGAACTCCGATCCATCCGAGCTTTGAGGGAGAGGTCCGTCAGCACGACGGCATGGTGACGATGATAATGTTCTACCGACACAGGGCTTCGCCTAAGCACCGCTACGATATTATCGAGGTGGACTATGGTGGAGGGGGCACCGCACACGGCTAAGAGATCCAAGGGATCAATTTTTGTCTATGGGGTGCCCACCTCCCCCGTATATAATGGAGTGGAGGAGGGGAACATACGTTGTTCCCTTTGTCATCGGTATGTTACTTGCCCGAGATTTGATCGTGGTATCTCAATACCTAGTTCAATCTCGTTACCTGCAAGTCTCTTTACTCGTTCCGTAATACGTCATCCTGTAACTAACTCATTAGTTACAATGCTTGCAAGGCTTATAGTGATGTGCATTACCGAGTGGGCCTAGAGATACCTATTCGACAATCGGAGTGAAAAAACCTAATCTCGAAATACGCCAACCCAACAAGTACCTTCGGAGACACCTGTAGAGCACCTTTATAATCACCCATTTACGTTGTGACGTTTGGTAGCACATAAAGTGTTCCTCCGGTAAATGGGAGTTGCATAATCTTATAGTCATAGGAACATGTATAAGTCATGAAGAAAGCAATAGCAACATACTAAATGATCAAGTGCTAAGCTAATGGAATGGGTCAAGTCAATCACATCATTCTCCTAATGATGTGATCCCGTTAATCAAATGACAACTCATGTCTATGGTTAGGAAACTTAACCATCTTTGATTAACGAGCTAGTCAAGTAGAGGCATACCAGTGACATTATGTTTGTCTATGTATTCACACATGTACTAAGTTTCCGGTTAATACAATTATAGCATGAAATAAGGAAATAAATAATAACTTTATTATTGCCTCTAGGGCATATTTCCTTCATCCATATGACAACATGATAAGTTTCATGAACTTCAAATTAGTTTTGGATGTACAAGAATTTAAAAATCAAGATTCTCATTGTTTGAAATTTGTTGCACATGCACCCAGTGGGACACATGTGTTTTTGCATTCCGTTTAGGTGCACTGTCACGTGTGCATGTAGCTCGAATTTGATTTTTGCACATTATACATGTAGAAAATCAATCAATTAATGTACTAAAATGTCTTAATGATCTCTAATTTTTTTCGAAATAAAAATGTCCCTCCTTTGGTAACATAAATATGTCCACCGCGTGATAATTAATTTAACATGCACCATAGTTTTGGTGGATTCGCGATGTGTGTGTGGGTGTGTGCGTCTGAGGATGGCGAGTGGCTCGCAGTACACTACAAGTTGTGAGCCACCGTGTGGGTTGTCCATTTTGGTAGGCAGGCCGGTGCCACATGAAAGTCGTGAATTCGTAATTTAAAACATTACACAACCCTTTCATACATACATGTTTTGGCCACATGCAGTTGATGGTTGTCCTACACGACACTCGATACTCGCATATGATGATTTCTGTGGGCCCGCGAGGTCATTGTCCATCACTTTGACGAACAGCCGGTAGTGAGGTTAATTTGACTAGCAAGGTAGAATCTTTTTTGCTTGTGTTATGGTGGTATATATACATACTGTATGTGCACGTCCGTGAACTAGTAAACCTCACTCAATTTCGGGACTTTTCGGTTTCTGAGGCACGTGCCACATCAAAATTGTGAAAATGGCTATTCAAACATCACACAACACCTCTTTGCTCCACATGCATGCAGGTGGTGGTTATCCTAGCTAGGACACTCACTTGTGACACTTCCATCCGTGGGCCCACGAGGCCATCGTCGATGCATATGTGCATCACTTTGACCTAGCTACATCGGGAGAGGTTAATTAATTTCACCATCGATGAGAATTCTTTTTGGGTTGTATTATGGTAGGAGCATATAGTATGCGTCGAAGAGGGGGAAGGGGACCATCATATGTAGTACGCTTCATGAACCTCGGTCTGTGTGGGTGCATGGTTTACGGTTTTTGAGGCATGTGTGGCACATCAAAGTTGTGCATTTTATGTATAATATTCAACATATGTTTGGCCCACTTGCAAAGCGATGGTGGTTGTCCTCTCACACCCACTTAAGCGGTTATCAGCGATATCGATGCTTTCCATTTGTGGACCCGCTTGGTCCATCACTACTTTTTGCCTGACAACGAGAATGGTTAATTTGAATTAATTAGGAGGGGGTTATTTTTTTTCTTGTAAATACGGTATATATATATATATATATATATATGTGTGTGTGTGTGTGTGTGTGTGTGTGTGTGTGTGTGTGTGTGTGTGTGTGAGCACACACATATGCATGTGTACGCATGAATCCCTCCCATCGAGTTGAAGTGGCTAGTACAACGACACGTAATGAACCGATCTCGCTCTTTATGGGGAGAGTGTATGATTTTCGACGCACACGCCACATCAATGTTGTGAAATGGTATTCAAACATGCATGCACGCATCACCTCCATACATATGCATGTAGTGTTGTCTTCGAACGGTAGACTCCCTCGCGTGGTTATCGGCGACAAGCCTATATATATATATTCGTGGGCCGCGTGGACATCCATGATCACCTTGACCAACAACAAGATAGGTTACCATGGCGGATATTCTTGATTTGGTTCGTGTTATCATATTATAGGTCATGGTGAGATTCAGACCTAATTAAAGTTTGAGCGCATATACTATGCACGCGCATGCATGCATGAATCCCCATCATCGGCTCGAAGTGTGGTGTAACACACATATGCATCGTCAACCTAACCCTCACTCAGTGTGGGGATTTCTATTTCAAAATCACAGTGCCACATCAAAGTTGTTCCATTGTTTACTAAAAAACACACCTGATCCATAGATATGTTTGTGCCACACGCATGAAGTGGTTGTCTTCGGGGACTAGCTAGCTACTTGCATGATTATTGGCGAGCTAGCCTATCTGGGGTCGCATGGACGACCATCACTTTAACCAGCAACAAGAGAGAGGTTGTACGACCAAGGTGGATTATTCTTGGTCCATTTTACAATCAATCTTGGTGAGATGCCTCTTTGGACTGCCAATTTAAAAGTGTGTGTGAGGGGGTGGGGGCTGCTACTTTGCACTTTGCTAGGTGAACCTCGGTTGGGGGGGGGGGGGATCATAGCTTAGGATTCCCTTCACGCTGACACGAGGGGAGGCCGCTAGCTACTTCGTAGTTTGCTAGGTGAACCACGGTTGGGGGGGCATCCATTCATAGCTACGATTCCCTTTGTGCCGACATGAGGGAGGGGGGATGCTAGCCTCTTCGCACTTTGCTATGTGAGCCTCGGCTGGGGGGGCATGCATTCATAGCTTAGGATTCCCTTCGTGCCGATACGTAGGGTGGGGGCTGCTAGCTTCTTCGTAGTTTGCTAGGTGAACCACAGTTGGGGGGGCATCCATTCATAGCTTAGGGTTCCCTTCGTGCCGACACGAGGGAGGGGGGCTGCTAGCTACTTCGCACTTTGCTAGGTGAGCCTTGCACTACAAAAAAAGACACATCCGTGACATTTTGGGCCGAACGAATTTTTTTTCTGTCATACTTATGACACTTCTATGACTATAATTGTGACAAAACTCGGTATCATCATAGATGTGGTGGGCTCCTACTTCTATGACAAAAAATCAAGACAGAAAATGGGCTTTTCATCTTGGGCGGGCCGGAGACGCAGCTGGATGACATTGTTTGGGCCGTCCATGATGGAAAAAACCGTGGTAGAAGCGAGGACGAGGAAAATATCGGGGTGTTCCCGGTTACGGTGGGTGGTCGAGGCCGAGCGATGCATGTAGGTTTGCGTGATTTTCTCATACACGCAAGCGCGTGGGTGCGAGGCGTTGGGCTCTAACTGAACCTGAGCGAGGCGTTCGCCTACTGAACCCGAGCGTGGATCCTATTTCGAACGTGGCCGGTCAAACACAAGGTTGTTTCCTCCGTTCTGTGGTACGCCAGGCCTCGTTTCCATCGGCTGTTCCGTCCCAGCCCTCCTAATGAACACGACGAGGCATTCCGTTCCGACCCAGCCGGTTGGCTCCCCATGAACACGACGATGACGCAGTTTCTCCATTCTGACCCAGCCATGTACACGAGCCCTACCTGTACGTATGCGCAAGTAGGCGTTCGAGACCCTGCCCGTATGTACGTACATGGCCGTATTTACTTTCTTGCACCCTGGCCGTTGTATGTACATGTATATGCTACGTGCATGCCTCTACTATGACATGTGCGCGCCTCTACATCGACTAGTATGTACGTACACATTCGCCACCAGAATGACAACGCTATGTACGCTTCGACTAGGTGGGTCCGGACTGTCAGGCACTTCCTTGAGTGCGAAGATGTAGCTGGTGGGTCCCAGCACTCAGGGGACGAATCATTTTTTTTCCCGAACGCACTTCCTTGCGTGCGAAGATGTAGCTGGTGGATCCCAGCTGTCAGGGGGAAACATTTTTTTCACGAAATACAGTGGCCCGTCTGGTGGGTCCCTGCTGTCAGGTGGAGGAATAATTATTTTGCTCGTAATAAGGAGCCAATTCCTTGCGGATGCTGTGGACCCAGCTGTCAGCCTATCACGTACAGTACTCTTCTGATGGAAGTCGTTCCTTGACCACGTTGACCACGCCGCGCCGAGAGCACCAGGGGGGTGGACGATGGCGAGGACTAGGAAGGGGACAACACAGAGCCGGGGAAGACGCGGCAGTGGATGCCCACGCATGGAGGAGTATGAGGGTTCACTGGTTCGGCTATGGTGTGAGGCTGCCATCGCCGCAGAATAACAATGGGTGTGGGTGAGTAGAGGGATGGCCTAGCCAGCGGTGGGAGTAGTAGGGGGCGGTGAGGCCTCCACGGCATCACAGCCGGCCACGGGAGGCAGGAGCACGTGGCACGACCGGCACTGGTTTGGGCGGCTGGAGCAAGAAGACCAGATGTTGAAGAAGCACTAGGGCCGTTGGATGGACATCGTATGGTCACTAGAGCTAGAATTGTTCATATTGACTAAGTTGACAAAGACCTTCGTCCCCGTCAACTTAGTTGGCACACAAGTCAGCCTCTCACTATGGTGGGTCCCAGCTAGCATGGGGGTATTCATTTTTTCGTGCGTAATGAGGAGGTAGTTCCTTGCGTGCGAAGATATAGCTAGTGGGTCCGACCTGTCAGCGGGGGGAAATTTTTTTTTCGCGAAATACAGAGGCTCTTCCGGTGGGTCCCAACGGTCAGGTGGAGGAATCATTATTTTGCGCGTAATAAGGAGGCATTTCTTTGCATGCGGCCGTGGACCCATCTATCAACCTCTCCACGCATAATCTACTTCCAATGGTGTCATTCGTTGACCATGTTGGCCACTCCGCACCGAGCGCATCCAAGGTGGTGGACGACGGCGAGGCCCCGGACAGCAACGAGCAGGAGATGGGAAGACGCGGGAGTAGACTCACAGACGAAGAGGTGTACGAGGGTTAACTGGTTCTAATGCGGTGTGGTTTGGTAGTCGGTGGAGAAGAACAGGAGGTGTGGAGGGGTGGAGGGATGGCCTGGCCAACGGTGGAGTAGCGCTTCACAGCGAAGCGTGCTAAGCAGAGCTGCTAGCAGCAGGAGGTGGGAGTAGGTTGTCCCGGCAGCGCTGGAGGAAGAAGACGAGAGTTTGAAGATGGATGCCGGTCGCTGGATGTAAATCCAATGGCTAACGATGTCAGAATCATTTGTTGACTAAGTTGACAATGACTTGCATTGGCTTCGACCTATTGGCCCACATTTCGGCCTCCAAAAATGTGGCATGTATTCAACCCATTTTTTAAGAATTTACATTTTTTTTGCGGGGTAGAATTTACAATCAATTTGGTCTATATTTTTTTGAATTACAGTCCATTAGCTGCGCTGGGTGAACAAATAATGTAGCGTCCATGCTGCCCATTTATTTTTTTCCTAAAAAATTACAGGCCATTTTCACTTTCTCGAAATAAATGATTTTGCTGGGCTGATTCTAATTATAATATTGGGGTGGGCGCAGCAATGTTATCAAAAAATAAACAGGGGCTGAGCATTTTGTTATAAATATATTTAAATAATAAGTGATTTATTATTACATTGATCATTAAATCTTACCAAGCTTTTGTACACAATCACTAGGATTTTCGTTCCCAAAAAAATCCAGAATTTTATTGTTAAGAAATTATTTTTATAAGTTAATAAGATGTGGGATACTGTTTTCTTACATATCTAAGTATTTGTTAAATATATGATGACAATAACAATAATATATAATAACATACAAGATAATTTAAATATATATAATATAGTTAGAAGAGAAACATAAGTTGGACCAGACATTCCTATGCTTATATTGAAAAATAGAACAGACCTCTGCGTTTTCTTCAAAAAAATACATAAATTGGGCTGCCGATGTTTTAGGAAAAATAAAACCTCGGATGGGAGGTCCATAGGCCGGTTGATACATGATGGCCCTCAAGAAAATATAAACCGGCATGTCGTGGGCTGCGCATGTTAAAAAATAAAGCCTAGATGGGGCAGCCCAAAACCCAGCTGATTCTTGCTGCCCCAATGATAATAAATGATACATGCCAGCTCCCCGGCTTTGTTGTGAATTTATCTCCTATAGTAACTACGTTGAAGCACCTAATTTTTTTAACTATTTTGACAAACCTGTGGGCCCCAACATCAGTATAGCATTAGGAGGAAGTATTTTTTTCGATGAGGCACTTGCTTGCGTACGGCCATAGACCTGGTGGGTCCCGACTGTCCGCCTCTCCACGTATAGTCCTCTCTAGATTCCCCTCGTTTGTTCAGCATGTTCACAACGGCAGACAGCTGCGTCGCGGCGAGCGCACAAAGGCATAGGAATAGATCCGACCACCTGAGGAAGTGCCTTATTAGTAACGAAACAACTGAACTAGCCTAGTGGCCAAGTGACACTACCCAACAGCTGTTCCGCCCGGGTTTGATTCCACCTGTGCAGGGAAAATACCTCCAAATGTTTTCCCTCTGCCTTTATTGACACGTGGGTCCCAATTGTCATCTACACACACCACGTCCAACACTTGCCAAAACTTCGTCCCTCGTTTTCTCTGTTTTTCGCACACTCGACATTGTGTGGGCTTTTTGAAAATAGCATATCTTTTTAACTGTGCATCATATGAAGATGTGATATGCATGAATGTTGATCAGCATGATGTTAACTGGCTGGTTGTTCCATTTTCGACCATGAATAAAACTTCCAACATGATGTTAACACTGTTTGAAAAGGCCGTGTTAATATAAATGCTTTGCCTCCGTAAGTTGCAGTTTCTTATCTGAAACTGAACTTGAAGTTTCTTATCTGTAACTGAAACTTGCAGTTTCTTCTCTGAGAATCACATTGTCTACACTTTTATACTCCTATGAAACTACATTTTTAAGTGCTAAAAATAGATCTCTGGAATTCATAAAATACTTCATATGCTCAATACTGCAAATCTGAAATTCAAAAGACATTCATATCTGAAAGTACTCTCAAAATGCACAACACAAAACACAATTCACAACCTGCAAATACTGACAACCCTAAGCTCCTCCTAACAATACACAACCTGCCCGACTATTGGGCTGGGGGGGGGGGGCAGTCCCCTCCTATTCCTCGGTGGCAGACAGCCGCCCCGTGAGACAATGTGAATGGTGAGGGAGAGGATGGTGGGGAAGCATTGTCGGGCCAACTGCTTTTATCCTCTTGCAGTTGGGTTCGATCGACGAAGAATCCACCGGCTCGCTCTGGCATGACACCCTCACAAATGACACCCTGTAGATGCTCAATCCTTCAATATCTAGTAGATGCTCCATCTGGCATCAGTACTCCCACCACCGCGCCTTCACGATCGGATTCGGTGAATCTGTTTGCTCCATGGACCAGGGGAGCAGCTCTATGTACTCCCGCGCGACTCCCTCCGGGAGTATTGCCTCTTTTTCGCTCTATTGCAGATATTTGGCCATGGATGTCGCCGTCGCCGCTAGTTGGTCCTTGTTGTGATGAGACCGTTGATACACTACTTGTGAGCTCTATACAAAATGTCAGAGATGTATCGAACCAGATCACATCAAGGATCCAACCATGTCTCAAGCTTAACCCAGACATGACGGCAAGAGCAAGGAAAACTGGCAGAGGGTTGCTAGGTTCTGCGCCATCATCAGAATCTAATATTGTATGTTCAGATTATTGGGGAGATAGAAGCAAGGAAGGTGCGTCCGCTTCTGAACCAAAACCAGATGAGGTCAATCCCAATTTTAGAACACCTCCGCAACATATATTTGTTGGATCCCTCCTTGTTGAATTATGAATAAAGAGTCCCTTTTGATAATAAAGTGTCCAAACTTAGGAGATGAAGATCGATCCGAGAAGGATCAGGACGCCCGCACTAGTTGGTATTTGTAGTTGAGTTTTGGCTTCTAGTGGTCAACGTTGCTGGATATTTAATTAGTATAAACGCCTTGATTAGTTTGAATACGTAGAAGAGATAGAGTCTGTATCTGTTTTGTTAGCGGGAGTCGGTTTGGTCAGGTCTACGTCCCCTATAAAAGGGGCTGGCTACGGCCGATGTACAGGAGTTAGTTTTTTTGCCGAAGTTTAGTTGAATAAGAAAATACCAGAAAACGCCTACATCGGGAGGCACCAAGATGAGTTTCTGCGAATCCTAGGGATTCGATGCTGCTGTACATGCGCTTGATCTTGTATTAGTTCTGGTGCAAGTATTTTTCTTTGGTTTCTTACATCTCGTTTGATCCGAAGATTCTCCTTCTACGTTTGTTCGTTTTTCTGCGACTGTTGCTGCTATCGTTCATTATTGTCTTGCAAATACCGTGAAAGATCGGGCCATGACTCGCCCAATTTAGAATCTCACTAGTCTATGCTACATCAAGTGGTATTCAAACCTAAGGTTATTCACGGTATTGTGTTGATCAAGATGTCGACCACGGTCAACAAACAAGATGAGGTTGCTGCTGATTCTCAGGAAATTGTACATCCAGTGTACGCAGATGATATTCCTTAAAATATTCGGGATGGTTTTGACCACACATGCAACTACATCAAGAAATGTCATGATGCGCTCGGCAAAAGGATAGATGTCCTGATCACTCGGTTCGATGGTTTGGTAGACATCATCAATATGCCGGCAACGAATTCTGCACCACCACAGACTGCTCCGACTGCTCCACTGTGTTATGCACCACCGGCTCACGATGGACATGCCAGTGTGCATGATCGCCATTTAGTGGCACCTCATGTTGGAGATGATGGTCTTGATGAAGGCGTTGACTAGGCGCGGGGTACGCTCCACGACCACGACACTATGAGGCTCGTCCTGAAACATCCGTTCATGGTGGAGTGCATGACCGAGTTGGTCAAGCTATGCGTGTGCCCTTGGACGATGGAATTGGGCGCATAAAAATTTCAATCCCTTCGTTCTCTGGCAAGTGCGAACCAGAAGGCTATTTGGAATGGGAGATGCGTGTTGATCAAATTTTTGATGCCCATCATTATAGCGAGGAGAAGAAAGTTCAAATTGCTAGAATTGAGTTCATCGGTTACGCGCTAATTTGGTGGAATCAAATTTTTCGTTCAAGACATCGCCCGATGACTTGGCGAGATATGAAACAATTCATGAGGCGACGTTTTGTTCCTGAGCAATATAAGAGAGATATGTACAACAAGTTACAGCGGCTTTCTCAAGGTAATATGAGTGTTGACGAATATTACAAGGAGATGGAATTGTTTGTGATACGTACAGGGACAATGGAGGATCCGGAAGCGGCCATGGCACGTTTTTTTAACGGGCTAAATATCGAGGTGCAGGATCGTATTGAGATGGTGGTCTACTACAACATACAAGATCTTGTGCACCAAGCTGTGCGTGTGGAACAACAGATTAAGCGGCGCCAAGTCAACACAGTTCCCAGTGCCACTTTGAACACATGGTGACGCTCACAATATAAGAGTGAGGATGTCGGTCCTAGCTCCAGGGCGATATCATCAAATCGCTCTCATGGTTCCGTGTAGAAGGATGCTTCAAAATCAGGATTGGCGATGGTTGATTCTAGTGCACAGTCGACCGGACGCACTAGTGACATAGAGTGTTTCAAGTGTGGAAGAAGGGGACATATGAAGCATGAATGTCCTAATGAGAAAATAGTGTTGCTCACGAGAGATGGCTATGCATCCGCTAGTGATGAAGAGGCAGTTTCTGACACTTCCAGTGAAAAATCTAAGGATGCTGAAAATGTGGTTGCGAGTTTTGAAGCTGCTGAGTCATATCCTTGACTAATGGTGCAACGAGTGCAATAGGATCGTATTGAGAATAAGGGACAACGTTGGAATATTTTTTAGACTTAGTGCAAAGTCAATAACACCAATTGTAAGTTGATTATAGATGGAGGAAGCTACACCAACACGGCCAGCAAGGGATTGGTGGAAGCTTTGGGCTTACCTACATGGAAGCACCCTCAGCCACAGCGTGTTGAGTGGATGTATCATACAGGGAAGCTGAAGGTTACACATAAGGTCCATGTTAATTTTTCTGTTGGCATTATAGTGATGTGGTTATCTGTGATGTCATGCCAATGGATGCATGTCACTTGCTACTCGGAAGACCTTGGCAGTACGATCATAATACTACACATGAAGGTTGGACCAACACATACTCATTTTGGGATGTTGGGAAGAGACGTGTGTTACGACCAATGTTTGCCGACAAAATTAAGGTGGATGGTTGTGTTTTATTAAACAAAGCTGTTACAAACTCTACCTCGAAACTGAGGACGATTTCAGTTCAAGAGGGGATGATGAGATCGTTGATACACTACTCTTGAGCTCTATACAAAATGTCAGAAATGTATTGAACCAGATCACGCCAAGGATCCAACCCTATCTCAAGCTTAACCTAGACATGACGGCAAGAGAAAGGAAAATTGAAAGAGGGTTGCTAGGTTCTGCGCCATCATCAGCTTCTAATATTGTATGTTCAGATTATTGGGGAGCTAGAAGCAAGGAAGGTGCGTTCGTTTCTGAAGCAAAACCAGATGAGGTCAATCCCAGTTTGAGAACACCTCCGCAACATATCTTTATTGGATCCCTCCTCGTTGAATTATGAATAAAGAGTCCCTTTTGATAATAAAGTGTCCAAGCTCAGGAGATGAAGATCGATCTGAGAAGCATCAGGACGCCCGCACTAGTTGGTATTTGTAGTTGAGTTTTGGCTTCTAGCGATCAACGTTGCCGGATATTTAATTAGTATAAACGCCTTGATTAGTTTGAATACATAGAAGAGATAGAGTCCGTATCTGTTTTGTTAGCTGGAGTCGGTTTGGTCAGGTCTACGTCGCCTATAAAAGGGGCTGGCTATGGCCGATTTACGAGAGTTAGGTTTTTTTCCGAAGTTTAGTTGAATAAGAAAATAACAGGAAATGCCTACATCGGGAGGCACCAAGATGAGTTTCTGCGAATCCTAAGGATTCGATGCTACTGTACATGCGCCTGATCTTGTATTAGTTCTGGTGCAAGTATTTTTCTTTGGTTTCTTACATCTCGTTTGATCCAAAGATTCTCCTTCTACGTTTGTTCGTTTTTCTATGACTATTGCTGCTGTTGTTCATTATTGTCTGGCAAATACCGTGAAAGATCGGGCCGTGACTCGCACAATTTAGCATCTCGCTAGTCCATGCTACATCATGTTGTCTAGCCAAGACTCTATCTCCAACATCCTAGCTAGCTTCACAGGGTCGCTGTCTGCGATCCTCGCGTATCGGTTGTACTCCTCCATCGATCTACTTCTCAACAGCACCTTCACTCACCGACGGTGGTTTTTGAATGGAAGAGGAGAGGAGCAGCGCTGCTTTTGGATTAGAATGGGAGAGGAGCAACGCTGGTTTAGGATTGGAACAGGAGAGGAGGGGCGGTGGTTTTGAAATGGAAGAGGAGAGTGATACGTCTCCAACGTATCTATAATTTTTGATTGTTCCATGCTATTATATTACCCCTTTTGGATGTTTATGGGCTTTATTTTACACATTTATATCATTTTTGGGACTAACCTACTAACCGGAGGCCCAGCCCGTATTGCTGTTTTTTTGCCTATTTCAGTATTTTGAAGAAAAGGAATATCAAACGGAGTCCAAACGGAATGAAACCTTCGGGAGCGTCATTTTTGGAACGAACGTGATCCAGAGGACTTGGAGTGCAAGCCAAGAAGTAGCCGAGGCGGCCATGAGATAGGAGGGCGCGCCCACCCCTACAGGGCGTGCCCCTGTCTCGTGGGCCCCTCTGGCGGCCATCGACCTACTTCTTCCTCCTATATATACCCACGTACCCCAAAAACATCCAGGGAGCCAACGAAAAACAATTTCCACCACCGTAACCTTCTGTATCCGCGAGATCCCATCTTGGAGCCTTCGTCGGCGCTCTGTCGGAGGGGGAATCGACCACAGAGGGCTTCTAGATCAACACCATAGCCCTGCCGATGAGTTGTGAGTAGTTTACCACAGACCTTCGGGTCCATAGTTAATAGCTAGATGGCTTCTTCTCTCTTTTTAGATCTCAATACCATGTTCTCCCCCTCTCTTGTGGACATCTATTCGATGTAACTCTTTTTGCGGTGTGTTTGTTGAGATCCGATGAATTGTGGGTTTATGATCAAGTTTATCTATGAGAAATATTTGAATCTCCTCTGAATTCTTTTATGTATGATTGAGTTATCTTTGCAAGTCTCTTCGAATTATCAGTTTGGTTTGGCCTACTAGATTGATCTTTCTTGCCATGGGAGAAGTGCTTAGCTTTGCATTCAATCTTGCGGTGTCCTTACCCAGTGACAGAAGGGGTTGCAAGGCACATATTGTATTGTTGCCATCGAGGATAAAAAGATGGGGTTTAGATAATATTGCTTGAGTTTATCCCTCTACATCATGTCATCTTTCTTAATGCGTTCCTCTATTCTTATGAACTTAATAGTCTAGATGCATGCTGGATAGCGGTCGATGTGTGGAGTAATAGTAGTAGATGCAGGGAGGAGTCGCTCTACTTGTTGCAGACGTGATTCCTATATACATGATCATGCCTAGATAATCTCATAATTATTCGCTTTTCTATCAATTGCTCGACAATAATTAGTTCACCCACCGTAATACTTATGCTATCTTGAGAGAAGCCACTAGTGAAACCTATGGCCCCTGGGTCTATCTTTTATCATATAAGCTTTCAATCTACTTTTATTTGCATCTTTACTTTTCCAATCTATATTATTAAATACCAAAAATATATTTATCTTATCATACTATCTCTATCAGATCTCACTTTCGCAAGTGGCCATGAAGGGATTGTGTAACGCCCCGGATTCGATGCGCCAGGTGTCTGTCAGTTATTTGCTGTAGCTGCCATGTCATGTGCTTGCGTGTTGCATTTTGCCATGTCATCATCTGCATTTCATATCATGTCATCATGTGCATCGCATTCGCATACGTTTTCGTCTCATGCATCCGAGCATTTTCCCCGTTGTCCGTTTTGCAATCCGACGCTCCTATGTCCTCCGGCGTCCCCCTCTTGTCTCTTTTCGTGAGCGGGTGTTAAACGTTCTTGAAATGGACCGAGGTTTGCCAAGCGGCCTGGGCACACCACCGGTAGACCGCCTGTCAAGTTTCATGCCATTTGGAGTTCGTTTGATACTCCAACGGTTAACCGGGGAACCGTAAAAGCCCTCTTTGTGTTCCAGCTCAACACCCCTCCAAAGTGGCCCAAAACCCATCCTAACCCCCTCCATGCTCTCCGCCGTTCGATCATGATCGCATGGCCGAAAACCGCTCTCCATTTGGAGCCTCCTAGCTCCCTCTACCTATAAATTAGTCCCCCTCCCCCGAATTTACGGATGAATCCACCCCTAACCCTAGTCTTCTTCCACCTTCCGCCGCCGGACATGTCCGTCCCGAGTCGGACGCGTCTGCCCCGCTCCCCCCGTCCAATCGGAGGCTGCCACATGTCCCCGCGGCCCTCCTCTCTCTCTCCCACACTGCCGGCACGCCGGGGCCCATCCGGGGCCCGCCCAGCCCGACTGCGTGCCGCCGCTCGCCCGCGGGTGCCCCGCGCCCAACCGCGGCTCCGCCCCTCGCAGCTCCGGCCACCGGAGGCTCGTCGGAGCCCGCGCCCTCCGCCGCTGTTCCTGTTCCGCCCCGCCGCCGGATCGCCTTCGCCGCCGGTCGCCCGTCGCCGGGTCCCATCCCCTCCACTGGCGTCCAGCCCCGCCGCCCGAGCGCCCTCCGCCGCGCCGCCGTCGCCCCGGCTTTTCCCCGCCGTCCAACCGCCGCCCGGGAAAGCTCGCCGCCGCCCGACCCTCTTCCTCGCCCTCGAGCGCCGCCGGCCATGGCGCGCTGCCTCTGCCTCCTCGCCGCGCCCACTGCCCGGATCCGCCGGCCGGCCTCCACGTCGGAGCACCTCCACCTGTTCCTTGCCGGAGATCGGCCGATCCAGCCTCACCGCGCCGCCGTTGACTTTTGCCCTCGAGGTGGTGAAATTCTGCTGTCCCGAAGATATTTACATTTTTATGCCCTGTTCATTGCATCATAACTCTGCATCCGTAGATCCGTTTCATGCGCATGCTATATCAAAATGTTTGCTGTGAGATGCTCTTCACTTTCTTACATTATGCCATGCTTGTTTGAGTCCATCTTGATGCCCTAATCATCTATGCAAGAGTACTATATGATGTTAATCTGCTGAAACTGTTATAACTTGATGATTTGTCATTTTTGTTGCATTTGATGTGTGCATCCTATGAGCATGAGCTCTACATGTATTTTGTAATATGTCATGCCATCTTCACTGTGGTGCCATCCATGTATTTTTGTGATTCTTGTAGTGAGTGCATCGAGCTCGTGAAGTAGGGTACTTGCTGTTACTGTTTTGCTAGGCTGATTCTGTTATATTATGATGCTAGGTAAACCTGCTGCTACAAGTCATTCTGTGCATAATCTGGAGATGTTCACTAAAGATGTTTTGTTATACATGTCATGATCTATCCATTCATGCCCCTGGTTGCATTTATAGCCTGCCATAACTTGTTGTTATCTTGCTCCAAACTTGCTAAATAATGTTGCTGTCAGCCTGTTAACATTAAGTCTAGTTTTGCCATGAGCTTTGCTAGTGATCCATGCACCCTATGAACTTGTTATTGCCACGTTTAGCTTCATAAACATGTATTCTTACTGTTGGTTGCCTTGCCATGCCATCTATTTCTCTGTGGTGAGTGGTTCAAGCTCACCAACATGCCTACTTATTGTTGTTCCTGCCATGTTTGAATCTGTCATATTATTTGCCATGTTTACTTGGGTGCCATCATGTTTTCTATGCCCTTTTGGCTGATGGTCAGTAAGGTACTTTTGTTATATGAGTTTAGTAGATTCATGTCATGCCTTTGTTTGCCATGTTAAGTTCCTGTACCATGTGGTTTGATAGCTCTAAACATTGCAACCTGATGTTATTTCTGCCAAGTCTGTAAACTGTTATTATTTGCAATCTTGCCATGTCCTTTTGAGCATGTTTTAGTGATTTCTAGAGATAGCTCACTGTTCAAGTTTTGTCATACTTCACCTGTACTTCATGCCCATGCCTTTTTCTCATATGTTGGTGTGTTGTAGCTTGTTGTTTTCATTTCTTGCTAGATGCCTAGTTGCTGTTTTGGACAGCTTGTCCTTTAATCTTCTATAGAGTGTATGTATTGAACCGTTACTCCGTTTTGAGTGTGCTCTATATGAAACTTGCTTGATTTTGCATGTAGTTTCATATTATCATGTTGCATCCTTGATTTGAGGTGTTTGCTTGATGTTTGTATGAATTTTGCATCAATGCCATGTTTAACTTGTTTTGATCATATCTTCTAGGCCGTAGCTCCGAACTAAATGAACTTTATATGTAACTTGACTAGAATTTCGTGTAGATCCTATTGGTGCTCTTTAACTTGCTGTTTAACAACTTGAACATAAGGTTTATTCAGTTCTGGACCAACTTTGAAACTTGCATATGAGGACCTTACCGGAATTGTTATATGTTGTTCCCGGCCTCATTTAAACTTGCTTTGATGTGTTGCTCTTGTTTGCATCATCTCTTGCCATGAGTAGCTTCATTGAGTTTTGTCATGCATAATACTTGGTTGAGCATCATGCCTTGTTCTTGTGTGGTGTGTTTACCTTGTTATGTGCTTCTTCTCGATAGTTCCCGTTTCGTTGCGATAATGAGGATTCGTTCGTCTACGCTTGGTTCGTCTTCGTGGCTTCATATTCTTCATGGACTCATTCTTCTTCCTAGAGGGATTTCAGGCAAGATGACCGTCACCCTGGATCTCATTACTATCATTGCTATGCTAGTTGCTTCGTTCTATCGCTTTGCTGTGCTACCCATCTTTTGCTCTTCAAACCTCCCAATTTGCCATGTCAGCCTCTAACCTTTTCACCCTTCCTAGCAAACTGTTGTTTGGCTATGTTACCGCTTTGCTCAGCCTCTCTTATAGCGTTTTTAGTTGCAGGTGAAGTTGAAGATTGCTCCATGGTGGACAGGATTATGTTGGGATATCACAATATCTCTTATTTAATTAATGCATCTATATACTTGGTAAAGGGTGCAAGACTCGCCCTTATGCCTGGTGTTTTGTTCCACTCTTGCCGCCCTAGTTTCCGTCATACCGGTGTTATGTTCCCAGATTTTGCGTTCCTTACGCGGTTGGGTGATTTATGGGACCCCCTTGACAGTTCGATTTGAATAAAACTCCTCCAGCAAGGCCCAACCTTGGTTTTACCATTTGCCTCACCTAGCCCTTTTTCCCTTGGGTTTCCAGAGCCCGAGGGTCATCTTTATTTTACCCCCCCCCCCCCCCCGAGCCAGTGCTCCTCCGAGTGTTGGTCCAACCTGAGCGATGTCCGGCGCCCCCTGGGCAACCAGGGTCTATGCCAACCCGACGTCCGGCTCATCTGGTGTGCCCTGAGAACGAGATATGTGCAGCTCCTACCGGGATTTGTCGACACATCAGGCGGCTTTGCTGGTCTTGTTTTACCATTGTCGAAATGTCTTGTAAACCGGGATACCGAGACTGATCGGGTCTTCCTGGGAGAAGGTATATCCTTCGTTGATCGCGAGAGCTTATCATGGGCTATGTTGGGACACCCCTGCAGGGTATAAACTTTCGAGAGCCGTGCCCGCGGTTATGTGGCAGATGGGAATTTTTTAATGTCCGATTGTAGATAATGTGACACCAGATCCGAATTAAAACGCATCAACCGTGTGTGTAGCCGTGATGGTCTCTTCTCGGCGGAGTCCGGGAAGTGAACACGGTTTTGGGTTATGTCTGACGTAAGTAGGAGTTCAGGATCACCTCTTGATCATTGCTATCTTCACGACCGTTCCTTTGCTTCTCTTCTCGCTCTCATTTGCATTTGCTAGCCACCATATATGCTTAGTCGCTGCTGCAACCTCACCACTTTACCCTTTCCATACCCATTAAGCTTTGCTAGTCTTGATACCCATGGTAATGGGATTGCTGAGTCCTCGTGGCTCACAGATTACTACAACAATAGTTGCAGGTACAGGTAATGCGATGATCATGACGCGAGAGCGATGTTTGCTTGTTTTGGAGTTCTTCTTCTGCTTCTTCTTCGATCAGGGGATAGGTTCCAGGTCGGCAGCCTGGGCTAGCAGGGTGGATGTCATTTGAGTTTCTGTTTGTGTTTCATCCGTAGCCGGATGGTGCTCTTATGTAAGATGATGTTGTGTTTATGTGGCATTGTATGCCTTATGTATGTATCCCTATGTATTATGTAATGTTGATGTAATGATATCCACCTTGCAAAAGCGTCTTCAAGATGCGCTTCTATCCTTGGTGGGACCTTCGAGTTCCTTTAGGATAGGGTCGCATCTTGGGCGTGACAGATTGACAACCCCTTTATTGCATTGGTTGCGAGTTCTTTGTTTATTTGTGTAGGTGCGCGGGACTTTTGAGGAGACTCCTACTGCATTGATACCTTGGTTCTCAAAAGCTGAGGGAAATACTTACGCTACTATTGCTGCATCACCCTTTCCTCTTCAAGGAAAACCAAGGCAAGCTCAAGACATAGCAGAGAGGAGCGGCGCTGGATTTAGATTGGAACAGCAGAGGAGCAGCGGTGGTTTAAGAGGAGTAGAGCAGAAGAGCGGCGCTGGTCTTGGAAGTATTTTTTTGTTTTGCGTATTTTGGGTCAAAGTTTGACCACGTACTGTATTTGACAAGCAAAATGGAAGGCATCTCACCAGAAATTGTATCGTTTGGTTCATATCTGAATGTACTTTCAAATTTTATTATTTTTGCAACGTACAACATATATTTTATTTGCGAAAATCATGGTCAATTATGACCCAGAATAAAAGGGAGACTAATTAATGTGGGGTTACTTTCTTAATTGAAGGGTAAATTGATTTTGGTTTTGATCCAGTCACAGCGCGCCGTCCCTCTCGTCCAATCCTAAATCGCTGCCGCCTGCTCCTCTCCCTCTTCTCCATTGAGAAACCACCTCCTCTCCTCTCCATCATGTCCATTCAAAAGCCACTGTCTCGCCTCTCCCTCTTCTCCATTACAAAACCCCATCCTCTCATCTCCATTCCAAAATCACCGTGTCGCCTCTCCCTCTTCTCCATTGCAAAACCACCTCCTCTCCTCTCCATCATCTCCATTCCAAAACCACCATCTCGAATCTCCCTCTTCTCTATTGCAAGACTATCGTCTCTCCTCCCATCTTCCAAAGCTAGCACCGGACCACTCAGAAGGACAACTACGGAGAGGATGTAGCAGCGAATCAGGCAGATCACTGGCAGCGACCAGGCAAAGTTAGCCAGGTTGAAGGAGATCCTTACTTGGTTTGACAATGAGTGGGAGATTTCAAGGACGGTGAGGGCCATATGGCAATGTATGTGAAAGAGCAAGACGGCGGCGATGAGGGCGGCGATGTACATGTACTCCTCGGTTGCAGTCATGCCGCAGTCCTTCGAGTTCATCGAGTATCTCCTCTGGGCGATGGAGCAGACAGATTCGCCCGAGGCAAAAGTCAGGCAGAGGTGGTGGGCGTAGAGGTCGAAGGTCGAGCACCTAGAGGATAACGAATCGATCAAGTACATTGTGTCGCTCGTGAGGGTGCAGAGCCAGCCGGAACCACATGAGTTTTCTTTCTCCCACCGCAAGAGGAGGTTGGATGGCACGACATCGCTTCCCCGCCGTTCTCCACGGTTCCCTCAACGCTCGCTTCGTTTCAACGGCGGTGGTAGGGTTTAAGGTAAGCTTCGCACTAACCTAATCTTCCACCTGCTCATGCTTACAATCAGTGTGATAGCTAATGAAAATCATGCTTAAAATCAGTCTCCGAGTACTACGCCAATCACCCTAAAATAGCTCAGGACCTTTGGGTCAAAGTTGTGACACTGTGTACAAATAAAGAAAAATAAATTGGTGCTTCTTACAGAAAAGAGTACTCCCTAGATAACTTCCAATATAGGCTACTAGTATTTGGTTAGAGGATTTGCTGCCGAGAAAGATTTGTCCACAGAGAGCGCCACACATCCCACTAGTGATGGTGGATGCCAATGCATGCATTGAGCATGGTTGGTGTCGGTAATTTTTAGTTGGCACACCTCGCACTCTGCATATTTGCCGGTTCCATCCGTACATTTGTGCAGTTCCACCAAAATGGAGCTGAATAACCCTATTTGCACAGATAATGAAAAAGCATGATTACATTATAGTGGCACTAGTTGATGAAACACACAAAATAAATAGAATAAAATATTGTGATAGTATCATAGTATGCCATGCTGCGATGGTGAAATGGGCCCTGCGACGCCTCATACGCTATGCCTCATACTGGAAATTGTCCCGAGTCTCCCCGATACACCTTCTGCCAGTGATGAACATCAGCGTACAGGGTAGTACAAGGAGGGGCCTTGTGTCGGGGCGTCTCTCTCTCTGTGGCCACGAGCACCTATGGGGCACGGGGGGCCCCTTCTAGTCCGGCAAGGGGGGCAGAGGCCGCGCGCGCTGGGGAGACGGGACGATTTTTACCCAGCTTCGGAGCTCTCCGGAGAGATAAAACTCCTACTACTGCTTTGTGTTCGTATTCGATCTTGCTCGAGGGTCCGAGCGTATGGTAGTGTTGCCCGTGTCCCAAAAAATGGACCGAACCCCTTCTACGTGCGCATGGGCCTCCCTTTTATAGTCTGAAGGGGGCACCAACAGGTGGCAGCGTAAGAAGAGGGGGTAGAAAGGTAAAAACGCAGGTTGGTGTAACAGTGACCAACAGTGTCCCCCACCTAACTCTGACAGCAGGGGACAAGGGCATTTAATGCCCGTCTGGTCGCCCCAACAGTGCAGAGAAGCGACCGTCAAGTGAGCCACCGGTTGCCACGATGGCGTCTCTGTCAGCTCCGCTTGCCACCTCGCCCCGCATGGATGCGTAGCGCCTCGCCACGTGCCCTTGGGATGGCCCTGTGATGACACGTCGCCGGATGCGCTGGAGTTTGGGTGGCATTCTTGCCGCGGCAAGTGCCTCGCCGCGGCCCTTCTCTTGTTGTGCCGGCAAGCTTGCCGGCCGTCGGGCCTTGCCGGGACGCGCGGGGCGCCACGGCAAGTCTTCTGGAGATGCCTTGGTCGGCCTTCCCGGCAAGCTCCTCTTGCCGGGGCCTTTGTTTTCTTCCCGGCCAGCTTCTCTCACCGGGACCTTGGTTGGCCTTCCCGGCAAGCTCCTCTTGCCGGGGCCTTGGTTTGAGTACTTTGATCTTGAATGGCATCAAAGTAGCCGTGGAGGATCTTGGCGGGCGTCCGGCAAGCCTTGCCGCGGGGTGCTACGACTGCCCGTGCACAAGTTCGGGGTACTAAGGTACCCCCCTACTTTAGTACACCGACAGGAGCCCCCGGGCCTAGGCCATACACGGTGCCGAGCGCTGTTGGGCCAGGCCCAAAACAGTGCACGGGCACGCGCGGCCTTGGTCCATACAGAATCGGGCTCCATGTCCACCGCGTCCTCCTGCAACGGCACGCGTCGATTGCGGCGTCGTGGGAGACGTGGTTAATACTTAATTCCAGGAAATGCGTAACGTTCACATCCCCTGTTTATAAGCGGAGGGAACGGGGCCGTTCCCCCACTTTTTCCACTTGCGGTTCCTTCCTCCGAAAGCTCCGACGCTCTCCTTCGTCTCCTGAATCGAGAACAAAACAGCGTCCCGCCGCCCGTCGCCGCCGTAGCCGCCGTCGCTTTCGCCTCCCCTCGCTGCCCCCGCCATGGCTCCGAAGGCCGGGAAGGCTACGAAGGCTGCGAAGGCCGCGAAGTCGGCCGAGGCACTAGAGCTCGAGGCGCTGCGTAAGAAGCAGGTGCTCTTCTCCCCTGAGCTCACCCCGGAGGCGTTGCGGTTGGGGTTCTACCTCTTTTGGTCGACGGAAACGCGGGCGCACCCGTGCACGCCGGTGCTTTCCGCGGAGGCTTCCAAATCGAAGAAGTGCCCCAGAGGGTACCACTTCTTCCCTGTGTTCTTCTATTGCGGGCTCTGCCCACCTTATTCCGATTTCTTTTGCGACATCATGAATACCTATGGGTTCCATCTGCTTGATTTCACCCCCAATGCCGTTCTGACAATGGCGGTTTTCGCGCACCTTTGTGAGAACTTTGTTGGTATCCTACCCAATGTCGCTCTTTTTCGCCATTATTTTTCCCCTCGGGCTGAGAAAGGGGAGCCACTCGCTGGCGGAATCGCTTGGACCTCCCGGATGGGCATGAAGGAGGCGTACTTGACGGGCGAGCTCCGCAGCAAGTGGGGTGAGTGGAGGGCGGAGGGGTGTTGGATCTGCGATGCAGATCCGCCGTCGTTCACCAAGCTGCGCAAGACTCGGGTGGTGCGTGGCAATGACTGGAGCGCTCTGTCGCCGGATGACGCCAAGCTGACGATCGCCACCACCCGAATCCTCCGGCTCAGGCCCGCCGGACTCACGACAGGGGCGGTCGGCGCGGATTTCCTTCGCTGTCGCATCGCCCCTTTGCAGGCAAGGGGGAGGCCCGCCTGGTTGTTTAGCGGCCCGGCAGATTTCATGAGGCTGCGCCCAGGCCTCAACTTCAACTTCACGGTCCTGGAGCTTGACGCGATGCTGAGGGAGACGTTTAAGCACGACGCCAATCATCCAGAGTGGTTCCAGTTGCCGCAGGGCGTCGTCCCCTTATGCAACAACTCCCAGCGCGATCGCATCTGCGCAATGATGCCCGAGTGTGACTCGCACGGGGTAAGCGCCAACTGGATAGAGCCCGCCGCCGAGGTCGTGCAGCAATTCTTCGACGACCTGTCGGAGGCGGCGGTCCGTTCTGACGAGCAGAAGCTCCTCACCCGTGCCACCACCGCCAATGAGCTGGCGTACATTGCTAGCAGGGCCGAGGAGGCGGCGGCAGCCGCTACCGCGGGCGAGTTTGGCTTCACGCTGGCGGAGGTGGAAGCAGCTGAGGCGGCAAGCCTTGCCGCCCGGGAAGATCTTGCCGGAGAGGGCGACGGCGAAGGGGAGGCCGTGGTCGGAGCGAGCCAGCCCGCCGAGGGCGCAAGCGGCCGGCCGTTTCCAAGCAACTTGCCGCCGAAGGAGCCCTCGGCGCAGCCCTAGTTTCATCCGAGAAGGCGCCTCCGTCGAGTTGGAGAGCTGGCAGAGGCGCAGCCCGATCAGCAGCCGCGGCGCCGCGGGACGCGCTCTACCGCGACAAGTTTCGTTGCCGCGGGAGGGTCCCAAGCCGCGTCGGCAACTGAGGCGGGGTCTTCCCGGGCCGCCACGCCTGACCCTGCCGCGGCCCTTGGTAAGCGCCAGAGGGAGCCTACCCCTCCGCCACGCCGCGCAGGGAGGGCACCGGAGTTTGACCTCTCCGCGCTGAGCTCTGATGACGACGAAGAGGAAGAGGACGAAGAGGAGTAAGGCTTCCTCCGTACTGTACTCGCCTTTCTCTTGATCCTTGTTGTCGTTTGCCTTGTATCTAATCTGTTTTTCTCTCTAAACTCCTGTTCTGTCTCAGGACTTTGGCGGAGAGAGCGGCGAAGAGGGCTAGGGTCCCTGTAGTTGAGGACGATCCGGCTGTGGTGGCGGAAGATACGTCATAGACGACCTTGACGGACCCGGTCCCTTCCCCTCGCAGCAACTCCCAGTACAGCCCCCAGCTTAAGTGCCTCGATCCACTCCCTGTCGTGGGGCGCGCATGGTCGCTTGTTCTTCCGCCAATATCTTGATTATTGGCTCTTTTGTATACAGGAGAAGAACAGGCCCACCAGGAGCAGTCGGAGGCCGACCCGGAGGTGTCGTCGGCCTTGACTACGCCACCAAGGGCCGATTCCCCGATATGGGAGCCATCTCTGGCAAGGAAGGGGTCTCCGGCAAGGGGTGGGACCAGTGAGCCCCTGGTGGTGGAGCCCACGATCACAGAGCCCAACACAGGTGACCCTCCTTGTCGGGGACTCTCCCTCGGGTCCTGCTGATCTCCCTTTTCCTTCTTTTGGGTATTTGCTTGACTGTCCCTTCCTTTCCCTGCCTTCAGATCCTCCCCTTGGGGACCCGATGGAGGCTGAGGCCGCCGGCAAGGAGGACGGGCGCGGCAATACTGGGGATGCCGCCGCCGCTGAGGAAGGGGCCGGCGCGGAGGAGCCCACCGGCGAAGAGGCCGCCGAGGCCGCTGGCACAAGGGCTGGCGAGGGGTCCGGCGACCGTACCGACGACCCGGAGGACGCAGGAGCGCAAGGTGCTGCACTGACTGCCGGCCCCTCCGCCGCTGATGCAGCGCCGGGCTCCGAGGAGCCCCAGCCCGGCGCATACTTGAAAGCCGGCGAGGGCGTATATATCAAGCTCCCCTGGGCATCGAGCTCCAGGGCACCGGTTGAAGGAGAGGAGTTTGACGGGGAGGTACTTGCCTCTGCTGGGCTGGCGGTGGTCGACATGCCAAGCAGCAGTAGTGGCGAGTCCGAGGAGGAGCAGCTGCTCCGAAAGCTGGTGTCGCTCTACCGCGTCCGGCAAGCGAAGCTTGAGTCCCGGGAAGCGCTTGTCGCGCAGGCGGGCGTTGACATAGAAAAACACGCACAAGAACTCAAGAGCCGCAACCAGGAGGCCCTCCAGTCCATTGCCGAGGAGAGGGCGCAGCTCGACGAAGCGAAGAAGGCGTTCATCCTGGAGAAGGCTGAAGCCGAGGAGCAGTAGAGGCTCACCGCCGAGGAGCTGTCCAAGCGGGACGGCGAGCTGATACAGAGGAAGGCGCACTTGGACAGCCATGACGAGGAGCTCGCCGTTCGGGAACAATCACTTGGCGGGGCACTCAAGGAGGCGAAGGACGCCACCGCGGCCGTCGAAGCCGCCAAGAAGGAGTTGGAGGAGAAGGTGACGCAGCTGGAGGCGGACGCGACAAGGAAGAACGAAGAGCTTGCCGCACTCCAGTGCGATCGCGAGAAGGATGCGCGTGCTCACGGCGATCTGCAAGTCCAGCTCTCCGAGAAGATCAAGGAGCTGAACGCCGCCAAGGATTCGAGCGCTGATCTGCAGCTGAAATTGGCCACCTTGACGGAGACGCTGGACGCTGCCAAGAAGCGAGAAGATATCCTGAGGAAAGACCTCAAGGGCAACGAGGAGCTGCTGGCAAGGGCTGCCGAGACCCAGAACACCTTCAAGACCACGGTGGAGCTCTGGACGGAACGTCTCGTCAGCATCGCCGCGCTCATCGACGAGGAGTTGGCGGAGCTGAACTTGACGGGCTTCGGGTACTCCACTGAGGAGAATCTCCAGCCCAGCGCCAAGCTCACGCTCTTCTTCAAGGATGTGGTGACGGCTCTCCGGCAGCTCCGGGAAAGGATCCCGAAGCAACTGGCCGACGAGTCGCGCGCGATCTGTGCCGGGGTCTTGGAGAAGGTGTTGGTGAAGGTCCTCTTCCGCAACCCGGGCATCGACCTCTCCCGCGTCACCAAGAAGCTGCCAGAGGGTGCTGATCTTGAAGAACTCAAGGCCATCGTCGCACCCATCGTGGACAAGGTGAACGAGGTCAAGAGGGTCGATGGCGGGCGCGTGGATTAGGCCGCCCTTCTTCTCCTGTTTTCTTGCTGCTGTTGTTTTGGTCACGAGAACAACTCAATCAGTGCCACAATAAGTCATTCTTGTAATATAACTCTACTCTGGATACTGCTCGCTATGTTATTCCCTTTACTTTGTTGCGTTCCTTGTATGCTTTTTACCCTAAGCTTCGAGGGACCTTGCCGGCGCAAGCACGCTCGCTGAGTGCGGGACATCAGCGGCCCGCTGGCGGTGCTGCTTCCGGCAAGAAACCTTGTCGGGCCAGTTGCGGCGCGCCTGGACCATTGAGCGGACTCGAAAACGAATCCAGGGTGCAACTGAACCGCGAGTCGATTCCTCCGCGCACAGGTTTTCCATACAAGGCACGACCGTTCAAGGGGTATAACTTGAGAAAAAATGACTAGGTTCAAACTTTGGCTACTTAGCTTTTTGTCTTCTTCTCCCCGGCAAGCCCAGTTTCCTTTGAACGACGCGCAGTCCAGACTTTTATCTTCTCTCCTCCTTCCCCCCGGGTGAACTTGTGGGCGGAGGAACGTTCTCTTTGATGAGAAAGAAGAGAAAATAATGACATGGGACCTTGAGGTCCTTCATTGCTTACCGGGGGCTAGTGTTGCACAAGGTGTCAGATATATATGCAAGAAAAATAGAAATGCATTGAATTTGACAAGATGTGCAGGGCACATAGACTTTTATTTACGCACGGGAGCTGCGCCCGGCTTTGTACAAAGTGTTACATGCGACAGCGGCAAGGCTTGTACAAAAGGTGGTTGTCGGAACGGGTCCGGCAACCGCACCTTACGGATAAAACTTGCGAAGATGTTCTATGTTCCAGGAGTTGCTCACCGGAATGCCATCTTCGGTCTCAAGGCGGACAGCGCCAGGCCTGGTGACTCGTTTCACCCGATAAGGGCCTTCCCACTTCGGCGTCAACTTGTTTGAATTCTTGGCGGATTGAACACGCCGAAGAACAAGGTCGCCTTCCTCGAAGCTTCTGGCGTTAACTTTGCGGCTATGATAGCAGCGCAAAGCTTGCTGGTAGCGAGCAGCTCGCACAGCAGCCTGAAGACGATCCTCCTCGAGGAGCAGCGCGTCATCTTGGCGCAGCTGCTCTTGCTCAAGCTCATCGTAAGCGAGCACTCGTGGCGATCCGAATATGAGTTCCGTGGGGAGAACTGCTTCCGCTCCATAGACAAGAGCGAAAGGCGTCTGGCCGGTGGCTCGATTTGGCGTCATCCTGATCGACCAAAGAACTGCCGGCAACTGCTCGATCCAATTCTTGCCGCACTTGTGTAGTCTGTCGAAAGTTCTGGTCTTGAGCCCGCGCAGTACTTCAGCGTTCGCCCTCTCCGCTTGACCGTTGTTTCTCGGGTGGGCGACAGAAGCGAAGCAGACCTTGGTACCAAGATCTTGGACGTACTGCATGAAGGCGTGGCTCGTAAATTGTGTGCCGTTGTCGGTGATGATCCTGTTAGGGATCCCGAAACGGCAGACAATCGACCTGAAGAACTTGACTGCTGACTGTGCCGTCACCTTCCTCACTGGTTCCACTTCAGGCCACTTTGTGAACTTGTCGACTGCAACGTACAAGTACTCAAAGCCCCCGACAGCTCGGGGGAAGGGGCCGAGGATGTTGAGCCCCCAGACCGAAAATGGCCAGGACAAAGGGATTGTTTGGAGAGCTTGAGCTGGTTGATGAATCTGTTTGGAATGGAACTGGCACGCTTCACACTTGGTTACTTGTGCAGTTGCATCCTGGAGGGCTGTCGGCCAGAAGAAGCCTTGCCGGAAAGCCTTGCTGGCAAGTGCTCTTGCGCCAATGTGGTGACCACATATGCCTCCATGTATCTCCGCCAACAGCTCTTGTCCTTCTTCCCGAGAAATGCACTTCAATTTCGCTCCGTTGAATCTTCTTCTGTACAGTATGTCATCGACAAACTGGTACATACTCGATTGTCGGGCTACTTTCTCTGCTTCTTCTTGCTCCTCAGGAAGTTCTCCTATTTGAAGGAAATGGACTATCGGCTGTGCCCAGGTCGGAGCCTGTGGCTCGACAACGAGGACTAAAGGCGCAAAGGCCGCTGCGGGGACATCCGCTTCGATGTCAAGGATCTGGGACCCTGTCGGAGCGTGATGTTCCCCGGCAAATGTGTCTGGACATAGCTTGTCGGGAGTGCCTGCCTCAACGACGCGAGCCCTGGGGCTTGTCGGAGGAGACTGCTCCCCAGCTCTTTCTGTGTTGAGCCTGGGAACCTTCTTGGCGGCGGCTTCTGGAAACCCTGCCGGAAAGTGGTCGCCAGCAGGCGATTTCCTCTTTTTACTCTGTCCAGTTGATGGCGTGACAGATGGTTGAGCCAGCTTAAGCACAAAAATCCCTGGTTCCACAGGCAATTTGAGTGCGGCACATTTGGATAGGTTATCTGCAATGTCATTCTGAGCCCTCGGGATATGCTCCATTTGCAGGCCATCAAAATGTTCCTCTAGCTTTCTCACTTCATCAATGTATGCTTCCATCAGCGGACTTTGGTAATCTTTGTTGACTTGGCGGACGACAAGCTGTGAGTCACCCCTGACAATAAGTTTCTTAATCCCAAGCTCTGCCGCTATCCTGAGTCCGGCAAGCAAGCCTTCGTATTCTGCAGTATTGTTTGTTGCCTGCTCCTTGGGAAAGTGCATTTGGACCACATACTTGAGGTGCTCTTCGGTGGGAGCGACGAGTAGCACGCCCGCACCAGCGCCTTGCAGCGAGAAGGCACCGTCGAAGTACATGATCCATTCTTTGCTGACTTCCTTGACGGGGATGCTCCTCTCCGGAGTTTCTTCATCCGGTGTTGGCGTCCATTCCGCTATAAATTCTGCCAAAGCCCGGCTCTGAATAGTCGAGGTGCTTTCAAACTTGAGGCCAAAGCTTGACAATTCCAGTGCCCACTCGACGATCCTGCCTGTTGCTTCCGGATTTTGCAGTATCCTCTTCAGCGGAAAGCGAGTGACAACCGTGATCTCATGTGCTTGAAAATAATGGCGCAGCTTTCTCGAGGCCATGAGTAGCCCAAAAAGCAACTTCTGCACACCAGAGTATCTTGATCTAGCTCCCTGCAAAAGGGAACTGATGAAGTAAACTGGGTGCTGCACCTTCTTCTTCGGTGTTTCTTCCGGCAACTGTACGGATCCACCCTTGGCGGAGCCAGTACTCGTCGGATCAGGACTTGCCGGGCCAGAGCTTGTCGAAGAAGCCCCCTGCTTGTCGCTGGGTTCGCTTGCCGCGGCTGTTGGCTCGTCGTCTGCCTCCCTCTCCACCACCAATGCAGCACTAACCACTTGATTGGTTGCCGCCAGGTACAGCAGCAACTTCTCTTGTGGTTTAGGTGCGACAAGTGTTGGAGTGGAGGACAAATATTTCTTCAAGTCCTGCAGCGCAGCCTCCGCTTCCGGAGTCCATTTCATGGGACCTGCCTTTTTCAAGATTCTGAAAAATGGCAAGGTGCGTTCAGCAGACTTGGAAATGAATCTACTGAGAGCGGCGATGCAGCCGGCAAGCTTTCGCACGTACTTGACTCACTTTGGCGCTTCAATTTGCTCAATGGCCTTAATCTTGTCGGGATTGGCTTCAATCCCCCTCTGAGACACGAAGAACCCGAGAAGCTTTCCGGAAGGGACTCCGAACACACACTTCTCGGGGTTCAACTTGAGATTGACCTTGCGCAGATTTGCAAAAGTCTCATCCAAATCCTGGATCAGAGTCTCTTTGTCTTTGCTCTTGACCACTATGTCATCCATGTAAGCTTCTACATTCCTGTGCAACTGTGGCGCGCCAAAGATGTCGGGGCGTCTCTCTCTCTGTGGCCACGAGCACCTATGGGACACGGGGGGCCCCTTCTAGTCCGGCAAGGGGGGCGGAGGCCGCGCGCAGAGCAGATCGAGGTCGGGCGCGCGCTGGGGAGACGGGACGATTTTTACCCAGCTTCGGAGCTCTCCGGAGAGATAAAACTCCTACTACTGCTTTGTGTTCGTATTCGATCTTGCTCGAGGGTCCGAGCGTATGGTGGTGTTGCCTGTGTCCCAAAAAATGGACCGAACCCCTTCTACGTGCGCATGGGCCTCCCTTTTATAGTCTGAAGGGGGCACCAACAGGTGGCAGCGTAAGAAGAGGGGGTAGAAAGGTAAAAACGCAGGTTGGTGTAACAGTGACCAACAGTGTCCCCCACCTAACTCTGACAGCAGGGGACAAGGGCATTTAATGCCCGTCTGGTCGCCCCAACAGTGCAGAGAAGCGACCGTCAAGTGAGCCACCGGTTGCCACGATGGCGTCTCTGTCAGCTCCGCTTGCCACCTCACCCCGCATGGCTGCGTAGCGCCTCGCCACGTGCCCTTGGGATGGCCCTGTGATGACACATCGCCGGATGCGCTGGAGTTTGGGTAGCAGTCTTGCCGCGGCAAGTGCCTCGCCGCGGCCCTTCTCTTGTTGTGCCAGCAAGCTTGCCGGCCGTTGGGCCTTGCCGAGACGCGCGGGGCGCCACGGCAAGTCTTCTGGAGATGCCTTGGTCGGCCTTCCCGGCAAGCTCCTCTTGTCGGGGCCTTTGTTTTCTTCCCGGCCAGCTTCTCTCGCCGGGACCTTGGTTGGCCTTCCCGGCAAGCTCCTCTTGCCGGGGCCTTGGTTTGAGTACTTTGATCTTGAATGGCATCAAAGTAGCCATGGAGGATCTTGGCGGGCGTCCGGCAAGCCTTGCCGCGGGGTGCTACGACTGCCCGTGCACAAGTTCGGGGTACTAAGGTACCCCCCTACTTTAGTACACCGACACCTTGAGACATTCAAATCTCTATTTTTGTGCAGATCAACTAAAATTAAGCACCCTAGTTTCCAGAAATGCTTAAACATTAACAATGGGACTAGTTGATGAAACATACATTAACAAAGAGAAGCACTTTCTTTATCTACATTGGAAATGAATTGATAGAGAGGACACTCGCTCTGTTTTAACTATATTATTACTTCATTTTATCAGTGACAGTAGGGTCGAGCAGGTGGCAAACGAGGTGTACCGTGCATCGCGACGATGAAGGCGGGGGGGTGCTTAGACTGGGATGCTGAAGCTGGCTCTTTCAGTGCCTATCTTCCCCCTGATGTTTCTGTGGTAGCATTTGGGTTGTAATCCAAACTTGGTCGAGCTGGTGCTGCGTCCCCCTACCTTCCTAGCTTATGTGGCGAACTTGTTTCATGGTAGTACTCAGTCTGATCTAGTAGTGGTTGCATAACTGCCCGTTTACACTGAGATGTTTTCGGATAATGGTTCTCTATGGTTGAGTTTCTTTAATGAAATCGGAGGGAACCCCTCTTTCGATACATAAAAAAACAGTGGCACTAGCGGTGCCAAAACATTGCCTCAAATTAATAGTGCCACTAGATTAAGGTGCACAATAATAACATTACTACTTTATCATGCAGGATCTTAGTAGGATCAACATGCAGGATCTTTGGCAAACGATCAGACCAAAAAGGAACATACCTCGTGATGGGAACCATATCTGCCGTCAACGCCATCGTAGAAGGGATGACACCAGTCAACAACATGGATGATTCAATTCATGGGACCTTTTGGTGCAGTTCACCTAAAATAAAGCAATGTCCCATGAGCTAGCAGCTTCTTCTTCTTTTTTTTAAGAAAAGGGCTCTAGCCTCGGTTCCATTTCCATCAGAAATGAAACCAACAAAGCTTCTTCTTCATTAGTTGCAATAAAATTGAGCAACATCAAGGTTGGTCGTGAAGCTCCTAGAATGTTCAACTATAATTTGGATACATTTGTGCAGTTCAACTAAGATCAAGCGTGAAATGTATATCTCTGTTTGCACAAAAAGGTGGAAAGGAGGGTGACTAACAAGTGATGAAACATGCATCAAATGAAAAGGAGCATGTTCCTTATCTAAATGGCAATCCTACAAGGACAGCAGCAATTTCTAAAGAAGCAGCATTGCCAGATATTAGTGTGGGCATTAGTATTAAATATGACAACCGTTAAATATGACATTACTTTAATGGTGACATTGCTTCATTTTACCAGCAACATTACATTAACAGCTGCTATAGAGTCGGTATTTGGGCATGGGAGAGTAGGCGGACCAGGACAGTTGCATTTCTAATGAAAAGCAACTTATCTTAATGGGAAACTTAGCAGGACATGAAAAAAGTGCCATTGATTCATATTACTGGAGGCATTACATTGAAAACAACATTGGTTTAACGTGTCCTTACTTTTAACAGTGCGACTGCTACATTTTACCAATGGCATTACATAAGAGTGTCTCGGGGCAACAAACATCAGAAAAGGATATCTGGGTTGGTCCCATTTTTGTTTGGTATAGTCACCTTATACTGTGTGAGGCTAGCAAATCTAGTGCTGGACTTTATTGACATGTCCCCAAGTCCCCACTTTCTTTCCTTTTTCGACCAATAGATCGGGTTTATATTGAGTTTGTACTGTGTTCCCTTTATTTCCCTATTAGACCTAGAGACCAATTGGATAACCAGTCTCTGCTACTTTTTGCCCCCATTATTTCCTCTTTCAACCAAGTCCTAGATTCAGGTAACAAATCTTCCCCCACCCCCTTTCTTCCTTATTTGAACCAAGTAGTACTAGATTCAAGTGCATGAACTAGTTTTACCTCTTAAGAGTAAAAAAATAGGTGGTTTTCGAACAATTGATCGATCCTATCTACGAGGGGGACTGAGAAATATTAAAAGATACAAATGTAGGAACATTAAAGTAGAGCAAGGCCGGTTTCGAAGGAAGTTATACCTGAGGGTCTCCGGGATGTCACTAGGTGGGCTGCCGGAGGCCGAATCTGCCCACACTATGGTAGCGAGGAAGAAGGGGTGGGAGGCCCTCCCTCACCAGCGATGCTTGGGAGAGAACGGCAAGGCACGCTGATCGGGACCCGCCGGCAGTGGGTAAGGGCCATCGCCGAGGACGACCGCGTGAATGTTGCACCTTCTCACCTTCCCCGGCGGAGAGGTTCCGGCTGGATCTATGACCAGCAATGAGCAGAGAGAGAGTGTGTGGCTGAGGGAGTCCTGGACTAGGGGGTGTCCGGATAGCCGGACTATCATCATCGGCCGGACTCTAAGACTATGAAGATGCAAGATTGAAGACTTCGTCCCGTGTCCAGATGGGACTTTCCTTGGCGTGGAAGGCAAGCTTGGCGATACGGATATGTAGATCTCCTACCATTGTAACCGACTCTATGTAACCCTAGCCCTCTCTGGTGTCTATATAAACCGGAGGGTTTTAGTCCGTAGGACACACAACCATTACAATAATCATACCATAGGCTAGCTTCTAGGGTTTAGCCTCCTTGATCTCGTGGTAGATCCACTCTTGTACTACCCATATAATCAATATCAATCAAGCAGGAGTAGGGTTTTACCTCCATCGAGAGGGCCCGAACCTGGGTAAAAACATCGTGTCCCTTGTCTTCTGTTACCATCTGCCTAGACGCACAGTTCGGGACCCCCTACCCGAGATCCGCCGGTTTTGACACCGACATTGGTGCTTTCATTGAGAGTTCCTCTGTGTCTTCACCGATAGGCTTGATGGCTTCTTCAATCAACAACAATACTGTCCAGGGTGAGACTTTTCTCCCCGGACTGATCTTCGTGTTCGGCGGCTTTGCACTGCGGGCCAATTCATTTGGCCATCTGGAGCAGATCGAAAGCTATGCCCCTGGTCATCAGGTCAGATTTGGAAGCCTAAACTTCACGGCTGACATCCGCGGAGACTTGATCTTCGATGGATTCGAGCCACAGCCAAGCGTGCCGCACTGTCACGATGGGAATGACTTAGTTCTGCCGCCGGACAATACCCTGGAGGCTGCACACGAGTCCGCTCTGACCCATAGTTCGGAGCCGACCACGCAGATCGAGGACAGGTGGCTGGACACCACCAAGGGAGCTGCAACTTCCACGGCGATGGAGCCGAATACCGACCTTGTCCTTTGCAAAGCTCGTGACTCCGAGGTACCGGACTCCTTGCCGGACCCCGAACCTCCTGCGTCCCTGCCGATCGAATCCGATTGGGCGCCGGTCATGGAGTTCACCGCTGCGAACATCTTTCAGCACTCGCCCTTCGGCGACATCCTGAACTCGTTAAAGTATCTCTCGTTATCAGGAGAGCCCTGGCCGGTCTGCGGTTAGGGTGGTTGGGATGCGGACGATGAAGAAATTCAAAGCCCACCCACCACCCA
Source organism: Triticum timopheevii (assembly GCA_963921465.1). Classification (NCBI taxonomy): domain Eukaryota; kingdom Viridiplantae; phylum Streptophyta; class Magnoliopsida; order Poales; family Poaceae; genus Triticum; species Triticum timopheevii. Next base: position 336,637,304 of record OY997268.1, read on the forward strand.
CTTTATAGCCACTGTTGACGATCTAACCGACATGCTAGACTACGACTCCGAGGACATCGACGGTATGGACGACGATGCCGGAGACGATCAAGAACCAGCGCCTACGGGGCACTGGAAGACCACCTCGTCATACGACATATACATGGTGGACACCCCAAAGGATGGGGACGGCGAAGAAGCCGCGGAGGCAGATTCCTCTAAGAAACAGCCCAAGCGCCGACGTCAGTGGCGCCGCTCTAAATCCCGCCATAGCAAGAATGGAGATTCCAGCACCGGAGACAATAACACCCCAGAGAGTGCCGAAGACAACCCCCTCCAGCAAGATTCAGCACAGGAGGACAGAGAAGCCAGCCCCCAAGAGAGAGCGGCAGATGAGGAGATAGAGGATGACAATTACATACCTCCCTCCAGAGACGAGGCAAGCCTCAACGACGACGAATTTGTCGTGCCCGAGGATCCCGTCGAACAAGAGAGTTTTAAACGCAGGCTTATCACCACGGCAAATAGCCTAAAGAAAAAGCAGCAACAGCTTCAAGCTGATCAAGACCTGCTGGCTGACAGATGGACCGAAGTCCTCGTGGCCGAAGAGTATGAACTCGAACGCCCCTCCAAAAGCTACCCAAAACGAAGCTGCTCCCCCGACTAGAGGAGGAAGCATACAAACCTTCATCACCAGCGCACAATACGGCAGACCGACCACCCCGTGGCCGCGACAGAGAGGCATCCAGGCCCTCCATCAGGACCGTACCCCGGCATCGCTCGAAAAGTACGAAGCCACGAGGGAATGCGCCGGACTTGCGAGACATATTGGAGGACAAAGGAAAACAATCAAGATCTATCTACGAATCACGTGGGCGCCCCACAATCTACGACGACTACCGTCGCGCCGGATACAGCAACTCCGGTCGGGCCGAACACAACAGACAAAGCTCTCTTGAGCTACGTCGTGATATTGCCCAATATAGAGGCGCCGCAAACCCACTCTGCTTCACAGATGAAGTAATGGATCATCAAATCCCTGAAGGGTTCAAACCTGTAAACATCGAATCCTACGATGGCACAACAGACCCCGCGGTTTGGATCGAAGATTATCTCCTTCACATCCATATGGCCCGTGGTGACGATCTCCAGGCCATCAAATATCTCCCACTCAAGCTTAAAGGACCAGCTCGGCATTTGCTTAACAGCTTGCCAGCAGAATCAATTGGGTGTTGGGAGGACCTGGAAGCCGCATTCCTTGACAACTTGCAGGGCACATATGTGCGACCACCAGACGCCAATGACCTAAGCCACATAATTCTGCAGCCAGACGAATCGGCCAGACAATTCCGGACACGGTTCCTCACAAAGAAAAATCAAATCGTCGATTGTCCGGATGCAGAGGCCCTCGCAGCCTTCAAACATAACATCCGCGACGAGTGGCTGGCCCAGCACCTAGGACAGGAAAAGTCGAAATCCCTGGCAGCCCTCACATCACTCATGACCCGCTTTTGTGAGGGAGAGGACAGCTGGCTAGCTCACAGTAACAACCTCAGCAAAAATTCTGGCAGTCCGGACAGCAAGGACCGCAATGGCAGGTCGCGTCACAACAAAAACAAACACCGCGTTAACAGCTATAACACTGAGGATACAGCAGTCAACGCCGGATTCAGAGGCTCTAAACCCGGTCAGCGGAAGAAGCCATTCAAAAGAACCACTCCGGGTCCATCCAATTTGGACCGAATACTCGACCGCTCTTGCCAGATACATGGCACCCCCGAAAAGCCAGCTAACCACACCAACAGGGATTGTTGGTTATTCAAGCAGGCAGGCAAGTTAATTGCCGAAAACAATGACAAGGGGCTGCACAGCGATGACGAGGAGGAGACCCGGCCGCCGAACAGTCGAGGACAGAAGGGTTTCCCCCCACAAGTGCGGACGGTAAACATGATATACGCAACCCACATACCCAAGAGGGAGCGGAAGCGTGCACTTAGGGACGTATATGCGATGGAGCCAGTCGCCCCGAAGTTCAATCCATGGTCCTCTTGCCAGATCACTTTCGATCGAAGGGACCACCCCACTAGTATCCGCCATGGCGGATTCGCCGCATTGGTTTTAGACCCAATCGTCGATGGATTTCACCTCACTAGAGTCCTGATGGACGGCGGCAGCAGCCTGAACCTGCTTTATCAGGATATAGTGCGCAAGATGGGCATAGACCCCTCAAGGATTAAACCTACAAAGACGACCTTCAAAGGCGTCATACCAGGTGTTGAGGCCAATTGTACAGGCTCAGTTACACTAGAAGTGGTCTTCGGATCCCCAGATAATTTCCAAAGCGAGGAGTTAATCTTCGACATAGTCCCGTTCTGCAGTGGCTATCACGCTCTGCTCGGACGAACCGCGTTCACAAAGTTCAACACGGTGCCGCATTACGCATACCTCAAGCTCAAGATGCCAGGCCCTCGTGGAGTCATCACGGTCAACGGAAACACTGAACGCTCCCTCTGAACGGAGGAACACACAGCGGCTCTCGCGGCAAAAGTACAGAGTAGCCTCTCAAGGCAATTCTCGAGTCCGGCCGTTAAACGACCGGACATGGCCAAAATCACCCAGAGTAACATACATCAAGACCACCTGCCACGTTCCGAGCACGCGTAGCAATGCGGCCCCAATCCCAGCCCTTGCATGATTGCAAGACCATCTCTTCACGTACATCATTACGCTCTGGAGATACCATGGGCATAGGGGGAGGGGCACGACCACGACAGGCCCAGAGTGCGGCTCAACCACACCAGGGGCTCCCAAGTGTGTCGCTCTCTTTATTTTTTCCTTTTTTCCTTTCTCTATTTATCCACAGGACTCCGTTCACCAGAGAACCTGTCCGGCGGTAAACCTGCCGAACTCACGATGCAACAGCCAGGGAAGGACAAAGGCTACGACGAACATTCAGGTGGTCTCCATTACGAGCATTAAATTTGTTAAATACACCAGTCCGCAGCCTACCCCTGGAGGGGGATATGTTTAATAGTCCAATCCCTTGCTTACCGCACTATTTGTATTGTTCTGCACTCATAGCAGCATTCCTTGAATAAACAATGCAGCGCTTTCTGCCCATAAGTGCATTCCTTTTTTTACATATATGTTAATTTATGACATCTTGCATCCGTACACTTTGGTACGACCGAATACACCAGGGGCTTATGTTCCCCACATTACGGTGTGATAAGTCCGAACACTTTCACAAGTGCGGCACCCCGAACTTATAGCATTATATGCATCGACTCCGAATCATGTCTTGGGTCAATAGTTGGGTTTGCCCGGCTCCCATGTTTTGGTACCTTACGTTCCGTTCTATCGGCTAAGGTAAGCACTGGGAGAACCACTGCGATTGCGCCCCGGTTGAGCAGGGCGAGCGCCTCAGTGGAGAAAGCTAAAACTGACCGTCATGATAAGGCGAGAGCTGGTCGCTGTTCGAGAGGTCTTTTCGAGTCCCTAAAGACTTATGCCGCTTAGAGCGAGGAACCGGCTGTGTCCGGCCCAGGCTTGGATAGCGCCCCGAATTCGGTCTTCCAAACACTAGGGGCTTCGCCGAAATTTAAAATTATAGAATTCCATGGCTAAGTGAGAGTGTTCAAGCATTATAAGTCCGGTTGCCTTGTTCGTTGTGTTGAGCGCCTCCCTAGATGGACCCAAGAATGGGAACAAGAGCGCTCAAGTTTATCCCGAACACCCCAGCACTCGTGGCATGGGGGCTGAAGCCGACGACTTGCCATCTCTCAGATTTGATAAACGGTCGCACAGAAGGTAATATTTTAAATTAATAAGCGTTGCTTAGCGCATATGAATAAAGTTTTCAGCGCACAGGATAACACATTGCGAGTCTACTCAAAAATTACATCTTTGGGGCATTCATCCGCAATCTTGTGGGCACCCTTCAGGACACTCTTATAGTACATTTCGGGCATACGATACTCCTTGCCCGCCGGCAGCGCGTCCGTGATAAGCCTCTCAGCATCCAGCCTGCCCCAGTGCACCTTTGCGCGGGCAAGGGCCCGACGGCACCTTCAATGCAGGCGGAGAGCTTGATGACTTCCACCCAGGGGCACGCATCCACCAGCCGCTGCACGAGGCCGAAGTATCTCCCAGGCATGGCCTCCTCAGGCCACAGCCGGACTATGAGGCCCTTCATGGCCTGCTCGGCTACCTTGTGGAGCTCGACCAGCTGCTTCAGCTGGTCGCTAAGGGGCACCGGATGTCCGGCCTCAGCATACTGAGACCAGAAGACCTTCTTCGTTGAGCTCCCCTCCCCGGCCCGGTAGAATGCGGCGGCATCGGACACGCTGCAAGGCAGATCTGCAAATGCCCCTGGAGAGCTCCGAATTCGGGTAAGTAACAGGTAATTCACATTCACATGCTTTCTTTGCATGAAAAATGCCTTACCCACCGCTATTTTCTTCACCGCCTCAACCTCCTGGAGGGCCTTATGGGCCTCGGCCTTAGCGGCTTTGGCACTTTCAATAGCCGAGGCAAGCTCGGACTCTCGAGTCTTCGAGTCACGCTCCAAACTCTCATGCTTTTCCATGAGAGCCTGGAGCTCTTGCCGCACTTCCGCCACCCGCGCCTCCTGTTTCTCTCGCTTCGCTCGCTCTGCGGCCGCATTGCGTTCGGCCGCGGACACGGCCTCCTTCAGGGTCGCCACCTCGTTCGTGGCCCCTGTAGTACCCACGTTATCCTTGTTATTTCTATCGCAACCAAAATCCTTTTCTGTAAGGTACAAATTTAATACGTTGTTCATCACCTTCTTTGTCCTCGAGCTGCTTCTTGGCAAGACCGAGCTCGTTCTCGGTCCGCTCGAGGTCCTGCTTCAAAGCACCGACCTCCGCAGTCAATGCGGCAGAGGTCAGCAGCACAGCCTGCAAACCCATATTGACATAATTTTTAGAACTCCTGCGTATATCTTTTTTGATCCTCAGTCCGGCTTTTCCTTCCGAACACCGAACCGAGCATCAGGGGCTACTGTCTATGCGGTATTACATTACATATTTTAAAACTTCTTACCTCAAAGCCTGTTAGAAGGCTGCTGCATGCTTCGGTCAGCCCGCTCTTGGCGAGCTGCACCTTCTAAATCACCGCACTTATAATAGTGCGGTGTTCGTCCTCGATGGAAGCGCCGTTGAGCACCCCCAACAAATTGTCTGACACCTCCAGTTGGACGGAGGCTGCCGGTGTCATGGTCTTGCCCTTCTTACGAAGGGGCCGCCTGCTGGACTCCGGAACCACTGCGGGTTCCGGCACGGAGTCCGGCGCAAAGTCCGGGAGGCTACCTTGCGGCACCTCCGGAGCCTCCTACTGATGGGTCCCCTCCTGGGATCCCACCTCGGTGTCGTTAGCATCATGAGGGGTGGAGGCGGTCGGAATGGAATCCACATCCGACGGAGCCAAGGACACGCTCGATGAAGCGGGAAGATCATCCTCGGTAGGACTAAAGGTAGTGGGCGGTATTAGAAGGACACTATGTGGCACAAAAGATAAATTATAAATCGCTCAGGGATCCGGATACTTATGATCTTGCTGGAGGCTTGGCCCTTGAGGGCCACCCTTCGTCGCCAATGTTGGCGTTGGCGGAGCTGTCCGGAGGAAGGGTCCTTCCTCTATTGGACCCTTCGGCCTCCCCCATTGGGGAAGCCTTCCTCTTCCTCTCTCCCCCCTCCTGGAGAGAGCCTTCTTCCTCCTCCTCGCCTTCGGGGGAGGAGTCCGCCTCGGAGTCATCGGACGATGAGTCCGATACCACCTGACGCCGAGAACTCCTTCGGGTTCCCGTGGCCTTCTTCTTAGCCTTCTTCTCCGGCACCACGTAAAGTGTCGGGACTAGCAGCCCCGCTAAACGGGTATCTGCTGGGTCTTCGGGGAGGGGAGCCGGACAGTTAACCTGTCCGGACGTCCTCTGCCAATCCTGTTAAAGGCATCGGGAGTTTTAGATCCCACAATAGAGTCAAACTATGAAAGAAATAAATGTCCCATAAAGGATAACATATCTTACCACACCGGCCGGGCGCTTGGTGCTGAATCCGCGGTCCTCAGTCGCGGACGCGGGGGCTTCTCCGCCCTTGAACAGCACCCTCCAGGCAGCTTCGTACATCGTGTCAAAGAGCCCGCTTAGGGTCCGGTGCTGTGCCGGATCAAACTCCCACAGATTGAAGGCCCGTTGTCGGCAGGGGAGAATCCGGCGGATGAGCATGACCTGGATCACGTTGACAAGCTTGAGCTTCTTGTTCACCAGGGTCTGTAGACAGGACTGGAGTCCGGTCAGCTCCTCTGAACTGCCCCATAGCAAGCCCTTCTCTTTCCAGGAGGTGAGCTGCATGGGGGTACCAGATCTGAACTCGAGGGCCGCTGCCCATTTAGGGTCCCGCGGCTCGGTGATATAGAACCATCCTGATTGCCACCCTTTGATGGTTTCCACAAAGGCGCCCTCGAGCCAGAGGACGTTGGGCATTTTGCCCACCATGGCGCCTCCGCACTCCGCTTGGACGCCCTTCACTACCTTCGGCTTGACATTGAAGGTTTTTAGCCACAAGCCGAAGTGGAGCTGGATGCAGAGGAAGGCCTCATACACGACGATAAACGCCGAGATGTTGAGGATGAAGTTTGGCGCCAGATCGTGGAAGTCCAGGCCGTAGTAGTACATGAGCCCCGGGACGAAGGGATGAAGTGGGAAGCCCAATCCGCGGAGGAAGTGGGGAAGGAATACGACCCTCTCATGGGGCCTGGGGGTGGGGATGAGCTGCCCCTTGTCGGCCAGCCGGTGCGCGATGTCGCTGGAGAGGTATCCGGCGCCGCGCAGCTTTTCGATGTGCCCCTCCGTGACGGAGGAGACCATCCACTTGCCTCCCACTCCGGAGATGGCTGGAGAAGGTTGAGGCGAGATGTGCGAGCTTGGGCGCTGGAGCTCGAGTGCGCGGAGATGGATAAAGCAAATGAGGAAGAAGGCGTAGGTAAAAAAGGTGGATCCTTATCCCCTTATATATGGGCGGACGAAGACTATGCGTCCCTACTGGCCTGGTGAAACTCGCTTATCTCCCAAGCGCCACCATCAATGGCGCGGTTGGGTTACCCACGTCCGTATTGATGGGAATCCCGGAATAAGGGGAACACGATCTCTGCTTCGACAAGACGCGCCAAGGAAACCGCTTCGCTAAACGTGCTGAGGTGGTATAATAAAAATTCAAGTAAAGGCTTGGTGGTGGTGTGACGTCATGCCACAAAATACGTCAGCAGATTGAACTTGTGTACATATTATTCTCTCTACGGTAGTATGTGGAATTTATTTTGCAGAGCCGGACACTATCCTGGTGTTCACAATCTTCTACGAATTATTCGGAGGAGGAACCCGCCTTGCAAAGCCGAACAATATGCGCGCCGGACTCATCGTCATTGAAGCCTGGTTCAGGGGCTACTGAGGGAGTCCTGGACTAGGTGGTGTCCGGATAGCCGGACTATCATCATCGGCCGGACTCTAAGACTATGAAGATACAAGATTGAAGACTTCGTCCCGTGTCCGGATGGGACTTTCCTTGGCGTGGAAGGCAAGCTTGGCGATACGGATATGTATATCTCCTACCATTGTAACCGACTCTGTGTAACCCTAGCCCTCTCCTGTGTCTATATAAACCAGAGGGTTTTAGTCTGTAGGACACACAACCATTACAACAATCATACCATAGGCTAGCTTCTAGGGTTTAGCCTCCTTGATCTCGTGGTAGATCCACTCTTGTACTACCCATATCATCAATATCAATCAAGCAGGAGAAGGGTTTTACCTCCATCGAGAGGGCCCGAACCTGGGTAAACATCGTGTCCCTTGTCTCCTGTTACCATCCGCCTAGACGCACAGTTCGGGACCCCCTACCCGAGATCCGCCGGTTTTGACACCGACAGTGGCCACCGCTGTCGTGTTTAGATCTGGAGAGGACAAGATAGTGTGAAAAGAGCAACACTAGCAAGCAAGCGCAGAGGCTCCTGCCTATATAGTGGAGTACTAGTTTTATTTTGTCTACCGAAGCCGGCTTGACCTTGTCAATGACTATCGAGAAGTCTTCATGCACGTGCCCCGGAGGCAGTTGTCGTCATTTTGATCTGAATCACCGAATTATAACATATAACACGAAAAAATGCCACATGGCAAGAAATCATAATCTCACTGCCCAAAAGAGACAAGATGAATCCCGACGGACAAACTAGACGAGGATCAAAGCTCAAATTAAAGATAAACTCGTAGAAAAGGGGTCCGTCGATAGATGTCCTAATTAACATAGCCGGTTTGACCTAGATGGCAGCCAAGTAGTCTTCGTGCATGTGCCCCCAATGACTAGCCCAACTCAGTTGTCGCTGTTTAACCCTCGGAGTGATCCGAAGCACATGACACCTAATTTTGCAAGATGACAAGAAACCTTTTTTTTTAGATTTCTCACCAGAACTACAGCCCTGTACAAGACAAACTGCACGATATGTAGACGATAGCCAATCCAGGCGTGTCTGCTGGAGTCTGATCACATGCATGGACGAACTGATCACATGCATGGACGTATGTACTCCCTCCGTTCCCAAATATTTGTCTTTCTAGAAATTTCAACAAGTGACTACATACGAAGCAAAATGAGTGAATCTACACTCTAAAAAATGTCTACATACATCTATATTTTGTGTCCATTTGAAATGCCTAGAAAAACAAATATTTTGGAACAAAGGGAGTACAACACTTCTCTAGTACTATTGCTTGTCTCTCTCTTCTATTAACTCACCCAACTTGCGGGGCCGGGGAGTGTGCCTATGGTCGGTTCTCAATTGCAGTCCGACATGTGTGTGCAAACGCAATATGATGCGCGTTCCATTCAGAGAGCAGCGTGCCAGACCGATCGACCGTCTGGGGTGCGATGCAAACGGAACGGGCGTGTTGTATACTCCGTACATGTGTACCGCCGTTTTCTTGAGGCTTTGCTCCATGGCGCAATCTATGGATACAAAATTAGTATACTATACTATTTAAAAGTTGAGGACGTTGCTTTTCCTGCGCAGTAGGCGGGGCAGTTCCGCCTAGTCAGTTCGCCAGAGATGCGAGAAGATGAGGGAGTAGGCTGCTGCAAACGTAGGGCTGTGTGATTTGACAGTGAGTTACTGCTGGACAGGTGGGGCCCCGTGATTTGACTTGCCATTATCATTTTAACTGCGGCGCTACGACCGGCATGGGTCTCCCGATTCCTGAGCACCTCCATATAGGTGCCTCTCCGAATGCTTCACCATGTAGAGGCTGGCTCTTGCATGAGAGCCCACTCCTCCACTTTTTCCTTGCCTCTTTCCTCCACATATGGAAAAATGGCATGTAAAGCGGGCTTTTACCCCACTGTTGTACTTACTTGCTCCTACAGGTGCTAAGCCTTGGCACATAGGCATAAACTCTGATGTGGCAAGTTAATTAAGAAGAGAGAGATTAGTTTGGTGACCCAAGGAAGAAACGATGCTAAGCGCGTGTACCTAGGTGAAAAGACAATTTTGAGTCTATAGCTAATTAAATGAAGCAAACTTAGCAACAAAAAACTAAGCACCTGTGCATTGGGGACTTGATTGCTAAGCCATTTAATGCCCTTAGCACCTCATCCAACCACCATTTCATTGAAAGAGGTCACTCCTTAGCAAAGGCAATAAATACTATGAAGAAAGAGATGGAGAGAAGTAAAAAATACTCTTATAGCCAACCTTATAGCTAACCTTGTCGTAGATGAGTGACTAAGTGATGACTATGTATGACATGCCAACATCAGATAGCCTAACGCACCGTGTTAAATCTCCAAGGATGCGACCGCATGAGCGAGGCAACGGTTGTGGTAGGCACGACCATGATACGGGCTACTGGCAGCCCTTGGATCTGAGATCAAACGATCGCATGCTAAGTTGCTAAAAATTTGCAGAATAACCCTACAGGATAGGATATTCACCCATAGGTCTAGAATCATGCCATGCAACCATTCGATCTCAGATCCAAGGGCTCTCGGAAGCCCGTATCATGGGAGAATGGAAAGCTTAGTATCACTTGTAATTTTCCCGACACTTGACATGACATCGAAAGCCATTTAATTGGGCGTCGAGTAGAAATGACATCTAATTGGCCCCCCATAGCACTGTGCATGAATCCATTTATCCACCAGGCAAGCCACTACCCTGCCGTTCGCACGCCCACTCACCATTTTTACAATCGAAAAACTGCTGGCAGTTCGCTCCTATCGTCCCCGGACGTCCTTTAACATTATGGCAGTTCGCTCCTAGTCATCCCGTCCATTCACATTATGACAGTTACACTAATCCCAACCCTCCTCCCAAATCCATGGTATCCGAAATCTCCATGATCGGCGGTGAGTACAAGGTTAGAACCATCACCGATGATGAGTTCGACGTCATCTACACCCGTTCTTCCGCGACGGTGAAAGGATACCTTGCTCGCTTCAGACGCATGTTTGAAAACTCAAATGATAAGTGGGTCTCTGGGGTAGAATTTGAGTACACCATAGTCCTGGGACAAGAGAAGGATCTAAAGGAGGAAGATAAGAAGAGGCTTGCCGTGATCCAGGTTTGCATGCATGACTTATGCTTGGTCTACCACATATGCCATGCCGACGTTGAGTGCGAGGAATTTAAGAACTTCCTCAAGGGCGGCCTAGTCAAATTCATTACTGTAGACTTTACGAACGACAAAAGAGTCCAGGGTCGGATAGGCCTCGTTGTAGGCAACCCCTTTGACCTCCAGAAGAATCAGCTGCTGCCCTCCCGTGGTTAGCCTTCAATGTTGACCCTGGCGGGAGCCATGGTTCATCCTTCGTACGGTAAACTGGAGAAACCTCCGCACACGTTTCATCGTCATGCATGGCAGTGGAATGTACTAGAGATAAACCACATCCAGTACACTGCAATGGATGGCTACCTTTGTTTAAATATCTACAAGGGTTTGATGAAGAGCAAGAGCCAAGTATGCGGTTCAAGCAAAGAAGTATCGGCCAAGAGGAAGAGGGACAAGGACGAAGTTGAGGACGTGGATGAGGACTCCGAGTAAGGTGGCAGTGTCATTGCTCATGGTGGTTCTAATGCAGTGTCTATCAGATTAGCTGCTTAGTTTAGTTTCAGGTGTGCTTAGTTTAATTTGAGGGGTTTGTTGTCTGAGCCCCCAGCATAACTATGTTATGTTTCTTCTTGTTATATTTCTTACATTTCATCTTTTAGTTGTTATAGTACTACCACTCGTTTCTTCACATTATATATGTACAATATATATCGCCAACATCATATAGCCAGCAGTTTAGTTGTCAAAGAATTTCAGGGTGCTTAGTTTTGTCAAAGAATTCCAAGGTGCTTAGTTTTATTTGAGGGGTGTGTTCTGCTGGACACCATTATTGTGACTCAAATCTCTTTTGCCATGTTATAATGACATAAATACCGATGGGCCAACATGCCAGCTCTTCCTCTATCACACTACAGTAAAATAAAGTGTGGGGCCTACTTGATCCCAACAGCGTTCTTGTTTTCCTGTAAAATTATTTGCTTGGTTACTCCTGACAAGCGGGGCCACACTTATCATTTTGAGAATCGGCTTATTTTTTTCATGTAACATGGTCAATGGTTTTGACATGAAATTAACAATGTCTAAGGGAATTTTGAGCAAACATCTAACTTAACGATGGCATTTTTTAGATATCTAATTGCATTTTGAGCAGGCATCTCATGGATCGATGGCATTTTTGAGTAGTTGCAACTTCTAATGGAAAAACTAAGTAGTGATACACAACTAGTGGCATAAATAATAAGAACCCAAGAATTAAATAGGTATGCTAATTTCTTTATTTCTTTAATAGTACTATATGCATAATTTGGCGACGAGCACTCTCTATATGTACCACCTTTTTCCTTTAATTTCATCTTGTTAGTTTTTCTCCATTGCACAATCCATCGATACTACTACTGTACAAAAGTAAACATTTTTTAAAGGGCTAGAGGGCAAGGTAGTCTAGCTTGGTCATTTGGCGAGGGCCTTTGTTATTTGACGGCTCATTACTGCTGGAAGGCGGGGCCTTGTGATTTGACTGCTCGTATAAATGTGCCGATGACTTGAGGAGGAGCAAAGAACCATGCGGTATACTCAAGTTTTCCACTGGAGTAGTGCTACGACAGAGGAGCACGAAACACGGCAGCCCGGTGCCATATGGCGATAAAAAATGATCTAATGTTCGAGTCATCTCATTGTTAGCATTGTTATATTCATGCCTCGCAGAGAACGTGACATGTGCTGGGAAAGACCCGAAGCAAAAGAAGAAACCCAAGAGCAAAAGAAGAAGGAAGATTCTCACCCCAAATGATCTAATTCGCCGCGGAGTCGTAACTGCTTCTTCACCGCCTCCACGACCTCCATCTCCTTGCGCGTCTCCTCCGCCATCTTCTTCATTCTGTCCATGACGCGGGATTTCTCGACGCGAGCCTTCATCATATGTTCCATGGCCGCATTACGTACCTTAACAGCAGCCGGTGTTCCATGACAAGGGCCTACAGCATCTTCATCGAGGAACTACTAATCTCATGTTGCTTCTTCCAGCCGGCGTTCTTCTCCTTCAGCAGGTCGAGCTCGTGGCAGAGCTTCGCCTTGTCCTCCTGAAGTTGCAGGCTTTCGCTGGTCGCCTTCTTCTCCGAGGCAATGCTCTTCTTCGGCAGCATCACCAAGCCGGCGGTCAACTCCCCCTGCTTATTGAGCTCAGCGGGCATGTCGTCGAGGCTCTCCTTCAGCAGCTCCACCAAGACATGGATGAACTCCTTCTACTTATTGAGGTGCTTATTGAGCTGATAGGGCATGCCGTCAAGGGATAACGACTCTAGCGTCGCCAGCTCAGCATGTTCGCCTCTGTTGCTAGGGTACTCCTCGGAGCCATCGCCTGCCCGTGAGAGATCTTTCGAGGGCTATGAGTGGCGGCGAGCCCTTTTTTTCCACAGCCTTGGTTGTCGCTCCCTTGTTACGAGTAGTTCTCGACCTAGAGCTGGGCGCACTGGCCAGGGCAAGGACAGATGAAGAAGAAGCACTTATGAGGAGGAAAGGTAGAGTAATTTTCGATTAGGTAATTCCCCTTTTTATAATCTAAGTACTAGCACTAGTACTAATACCTGCATAGTGGGAACACATTCGGGTTTGGTACGTACTAGTAGGTGTGAGCAGGCTTGCACTTAATTGTAGCATTAGTACTTTCGAATGTGATGGGAACAAGGTAAAGATAAATTGATGGTTTTTGTTTCGAGGCTCGAAACGGCTCCCATTGAGTTTAGTGGAACATAAATTTCAACTACACTACACTGCTCAGATGCGTAAATATTATGTTACTGTCAAAAATTGGCACAAAATACGAAGAAGACCAATGGAAGTACTACTAGCAACCCATGATTTAACTCCTCGCATGCGCGCAGTGGAGTAGTAATGTCTTTCTTCCGCCCTCACGTCCACTCAATTTGCATGCACTGTATTAATTGACCATCTATGAAGTGAAGGACTTTACACATGTCAAATTATCACATGGGGTGGATCTTGATACAAAATTGCGTCCGCCCGTGTACCCGCGTGTGCATGTGAGGGAATGAGTGCGTGCGTGGCGTGCGTGCACATCTTTTCTTCGTGCATGTACCGCCAGTGTGGCTCAGGGAGGACAAGTACATTCTTCAGGAACAAGCAGCACGTCACTGTGATCAATCGACACAAGGAGGTCGCGGCAACGCCTCCACATGTGCATGTGGCTTCATGAACTGTAAGAGACACTGTGTAGCGTGCCATTGGAAGTCTAATTTACGTGTTTCGCACATACTCGAAGTACTAGCAATGTACACGTGCATTGCACGCATCGGATTTTGCAACCAAATTATGAATAAATACCACACTATAGCGTGTAAGCTCTGAGTCATATATGCCTGATGTAGACTTTCATTTAATTCTTATAGTTCATCTCATTGAAAATCAATTAGTTTTTATAAAAAACCTAGGGCCTCTTTGATTTCTAGGATTTCCAAAACACAAGAATAGGAAAAACATGGGATTAGAGTGGAATGTCGTCTTGAATCCTACAGGATTGTACGAGTGTTTGATTGTGCATAGAAAAAACACAAAATTCTTTCAAAGAGGTTTGAGTGGATGGATGTTTCCTATGAAATCTAGTGCAAATGAATCATATGGAAAAATTCATATGGTTTACAATCCTACGAATCAAACAAGCAAGATAGGAAAAATTCCTAAGGATTAGAATCTTCCAAAATTCCTTTGAGAATCCTTTGTATCAAAGAATTCCTAATCTATTTTATGATTCATGGAATTGTGCTTTGCAAAGCATAAAGTAAAAAACAAATAATGGCAATTCAACTAGAAAATGTTTTTGGGCAGTTATGATATGGAAGAATCTAGAACAAAGGAGAACCATTGTTGTTTTGAGGTTTGTGCATTATGCTTAAGTTCAACAATGGAGTCTGCTAGATTGTACATGTGACAAAATCCTGTGGGGGGCTAGAAGATGGTGCGAGGGGCCGAGTGGAGGGAGACTATGAAGGAGTGCACAAGTGCGAGATCGATATTTAGAGAGAGAGGGCGAGAACGTGCGCTGTTGCGCGTAGTGGCGGAGCCATGAAAAATGTCCCATGAGCTAGGGGGCCAAATATTGCTAATCCTTTATGAGGAAGGCCAATTCATCAACTTAAACCATTTTACCAGCAATTGTCTAATGATCGCATTCATATTATCCTCGATATATAGTGATGTTAGGGGGAGGGGGCAGGGCCCTTGCTGCCCCCTGTCTTCGCCATTGTGCGCGCGTCTAAGAGATGAAGCGGAAGGCATGGATGATGAGAGGGGGGCGTTAGATATATATTTTCTGTGGGTGTATTAGCGATATATGTAATCCTATATAGAGAGGTATAGATTGATTGATGTGGACATGGGAAAGAGGGTGAGACCTCACTAGATATATAGATTGATCGGTTTATGTGGAAAATTATGAAAGACCTAGCTATATACACACACACATAGAGGAACATCTATGAGTGCGCATGCATGTGAGAGATAAAGAATGCCTGATATGATGGAGAGGGGTGTGTGTGTGTGACTTCATGCGAGACCGACCTGAAGAAAAAGATTACATGTGTGCGATGGATAATGCTGACTGGTAGTGTGTGTGCTTGCATGCACGAGAGAAAGTTAGTTGTACAATTATAAAGAGAAGATGACTGTGTGGGTGTAAAAGACTAGGTGAGGTCATATTCAATGTAATGTTGAATTCAAATATTTGAATAAGAGATCATGATGTTTCAAACCCATGCATGCATGAATATAACGGAGATCTGCACGGTGTGGTTTGGAAACGAGCATGTTGTAATGTATACACATTGAACAAGGTCAGACTGATTTGAATTTTAGATACTGATGGCAGACATCATTTGGCCACATTGCATCCATGCATGGACACACTATTCTAATTGGAGATGATGGGTGGTTTTGGCATCACATATCTATATCTATACCCCATATATATATATATATATTATATTTTATATTTCCTATATAATGTGCGGATAACTTTAACTTTGAAAGATGGTCGTAGGATGAGGCCAATCCGATGGTGCACAGATGGCAAATTTGAGCACTACTGGCCATTGGATATCATCTAGATTCCACTAGATTTTGCCACATGTATAATCTAGAAAACTCCATGGTTGAACTTAAGCATAATGCACAAACCTCAAAACACAAGCACTTCTTCATTGTTCTAGAATCTTCCGTATCAGAATTTCCCAAATGTTTTTCTACATGATTGGTTTTTTACTTTGTGCCTTACAACGCACAATTCCATGAATCTTAAAATAGATTAGCTTTTTTATAAAAACTAGATGATTTTGAATGAAATGAACTATAAGAATTAAACCAACATCTACATCGTGCATATATGACTCAAAGATTACATGCTATAATGTGGTATTTATTCATAATTTGGTTGCCAAATCTCATGCATGCAATGCACGTGTACCTTACTAGTCTAAATGGTGTTTGTGTGTGTGTTGTGCATGTTAAACACATTGTACGTAGTATATCATACATGGTTTAGATTCCCAACATCTAGCTAGAGCATACATGTTCTATTATTTGAATTCAACACAAAATGGATACATATATTTGAATTTGAGATCGTATGTACATGTAGTTTGTATTTATATAGGAATTTACTTCTCCTATATTCATGGCATGTGTTGTGAAGATAATATTTAGATGGTTGTATAACTAACCCGAGTACAATCCCATTCAAATAGGGAAAATGTACTCAAATTTAGTCCATATGCTAGACATCACACATTTTTTTTATTGTTGAGGGAAGTGCAAATTGTTTTGGTACTATACACGTTATGTTTGTTGTCCCGATTTTTTTAGTTTTTTTGTTGTATTTGAATGCATTTCTGGTAATATAGTAAAACGGGACATGGCTCTCTCTAGTGATGAGGTGCGAATTGTCTTTTCATTTGGGTACACGTTAAGCTTGTTCTCCCAAATTTCAAGCCGCGCCTTGTTATGTCGAAATTTTAAGCTAGCGTCTCTGTCTATCGTGCTGCAAAACTCCAGCGTCTTCAACCCGCGCCTTGTTATCCCGAAATATTTAAGATACTAGTCGTCAACCCGTGCATTCGCACGGGCTAGTGTATTTCTTTTTCTGAAACTTCTACTCCCTCCGTCCCAAAATAAGTGACTCAAGCTCAAACTTTGTACTAACTTTAGTATAAAGTTGAGCCACTTTTGAGTCACTTATTTTGGGATAGAGGGAGTATATGATATTTTGTTTGGTATTTTTTGTACATGGTAATATTCTATAGTTATTTATGAATTTTAAAACATTTGGTTAGTTGGGGAAATACGATACTTTATATTTATAGTAGTGTATCTCATATTTATGTTACTTTGGATTTTTAGAGCTAAAGATATATTTCGAGTAGCATGCTAGTAAATCATACATGTTAATACCATTAAACGTAGCTATAAACACAAAGATATATTTCGAATAGCATGCTAGTAAACCATACATGTTAATACCATTAAACGTAGCTATAAACACAAAGATATATATGTTCGCATCAGAAATGTCGCACCGGTGATACATAGAAAGCCGGTACAATTTTATTACCCATGTAGGAGCAATTTAGTATGTAAAATCCACCTTGTAGCAATTTTGAATTTGGCAAAAGTAAGGATAAGTGTATATGTATCATATCTCTTGCGTCAAAATAGCAGCAAACCCCACGACCTGCAGCCAAATCTTACCAGCCATGTGTGCTTCATGCAAAAGCAGTTAATTAATTAGTGGCGAAATTCCACTAGTCAAATCTAAAACACACGCAAGCTAATAGTCCAAACACCAGCTCTCTTTTTTGGATAGACATGTTTAGCATGTACGGTCAAACATGTTTCAATCAAATTTTCTTTGCCATATCTGGAGACACAGGATGCAGCCAGCACGTATGAGCGAACCTCATGGAGCTGCCACCAGCCAGTACTCAGCATCAGCTGATCGAGCAAGGACGCCCTCATCTAACCAGCAAACGCAGTCAGGTCTTCTTTGGCATCTGATCTACAGGTTTTTATATACAGATTAGACGAAAGAAGCCCATGGAGCTGCCTCTGGCCAGTACTCAACATCGGCTCATCAGGCAAGGAGGCCTTCAGCTAACATAGTCCGGTCTTCTCTCGCATCCGATCTGCAGGTTCTTTCTATCGTCAATGCACTATACATTACTCCTCTCGTTTCTTGACAGAATAGTACTATACAAATATTTCCATAGTTATTATCCCTTGTTACGGCCGTGAAGGACACACACGCATGATAGGATTCATAAAGTAATTGAATCGGAATCTTGAAGAAAAGCTATGGTAAAGACACCAAGAAAAAATCTCTACAAAATAGTGAGAAACAGACCTGATCTATATGAATTTTTTTGGGAAATAAGACTCATGACGCCACTTTGGCAAAAAAAGACTCATGACGCCAGATCCATGCCCTAACTTTGCATCAGTATGAGAGAGACCAAGGCATTGCTTTCCATGGGGAAAAGCGAGATCTCCATGAGTTATCCAAGAATTGTGCGTGAGTAGATTTTGGATTCAATCTGAATCTAGCCAAAAAAAGTTGAATCGAAACCAAAAGAAAATTTATGGTAAACAGCCCAAGAACATAATCTGCAGAAAACAGTTTGAGAAACAAACCTGATCTAGATGATGAAAACAAAGTTGAGGCAATATGCCCATTGACCACGCAAGATCAATACCCTAACTTGTTTTCATCGGTCCGAGAGTGACCATGGCATTGCTTTCCATGGGGGAAAGCAAGTGAGAATGGAGAGAGGAAGAGTCGGCGGAATAGATTCCATGTATGCAGATGGAAATAATAGAGTCCATGCGGGAGAGAGAATGGAGAGAGAAAAGGACGGGGCAATATTTCCATTGGTAGGAGAGAGCGAAAATTGGGAGGAGGGTTCGGTGGAATATAGATGGAATGAGATGGCTGTTAGGATCCAATCTCTTATTCTCTTTTGTCACAAATTTGACAGAGTTACGTGAGCCTTTTAAAGGGGAAAATCTTTTCACATAATTGCAAAAGCAGAGGGTTATATGGTTTGATCTACACCTAATATGGTCCCAACAGATAAATGACACGTATTTTGTGACTAAAA
The DNA here is from genome assembly GCA_963921465.1 of Triticum timopheevii. NCBI lineage: Eukaryota > Viridiplantae > Streptophyta > Magnoliopsida > Poales > Poaceae > Triticum > Triticum timopheevii. The sequence continues at coordinate 336,656,057 of OY997268.1, forward strand.
AATATGGACATTATATCGGTTGATCTAGACCGTAATAACTCGGTCCCACCATATTAACGGCTCCTAATTACTGATTAATTTGGGAATTTCTATGAAGTGCCTAATTAGTATAGGTATAGATATCTTTGTCTCGTTGTGCTCCGACAACTCCCTCCATCTCAACCCGTGCCTTGCTATTCCAAAATTACAACGCGCGCGAAAACTCTCATGTCCTATGAAATCCCGACACGCGAAATGCCCTTGATACCCCTGAACCGAAAGAACCGGCTCAAACCGGTGGGGGTACTTTCATAACTTATCCCACATTTCAGACAAGCGCATCCCTAAGCTATGGTTCCCCACTCCCATCCCATCCTCCCACCCATTTGTACAACGAGGCCGCGAAAACCTGTGAAGCCCCACACCCTCCTCCGTCCGCCACCAAGCCTGAGCCTGTTCCCCGATGACGTCGTCCACAGCAACACCTCGACGTCCCTCATCCACTGTACTAGATGAAGATCCGTCGTCGATCTCGTCATCCCGCCGGTTCAGCCATCCCGTACTCCACCTCCAAGGAGCTGCCCCGACGTTCCCCTCGTCTTTCGTGCCACCTCCATTCCCACACCGCCGTCTTCACCTGCACCACCAGAAGAGCAGCATCATCACTGTTTCCTCGGATGAAGCTGCAGCCTAATCGGCGCCACCAAAGAGGTTGTACACTAATCGCCACATTTTCTTCTTGATTCAATCTCACGGTGCTGCCGGCGCTCAGTCCCGAGCCAACACCGCGCGGCTCCATCCACGGTGACGTCGCCGGCCACTTCCTCCACGGCATTGCTCCCTCGGCGGCGACGTCCACATCAGTAGGAGCCAGTGCTGCTATAGCTCTTGCTCGCGCTGCTGCTCTGCTCTTGCTCTCGGTCCCCTGCCTGGTCTGCTCTTGCTACTTCTCTTGATCTTGCTCTTACTCGCGCTGCTGCTCTCTCTCTTGCTCTTGCATGCGATGCTGCTCCGATTTAGCTACACTTCAGTCGACTGAATCGACTTTTGGGTCAGTCGATTTTCAGGGGGGGGGGGGCTCGTCGGAGTTAAGGAAGAACCAGCCGCAACGGGCAGGGCGGCTCGCCGGAGAGGTACCCCACTATCTATCTTACGGTTCAGGGTGGGGGCGGTTGTCGCCGGCGATGGTGGGGCGGTGGCATGGGGATCGCCGGAGAAAAAGCTCGGCACGGGGGGGCCTAGAGGGATGGCTGGGGCGGCGGCGGAACCGGCGGTGTGGAGTGTTTTCGGGGTGGGCAGGGCGGCCGGCGGGGGCGGCTGTTTGGCCGGTGGTGGCTGGCAGCTCAGGGGGGTGGAGGTTGAAGATGAACTGCATGCCCTTGATTTTGTATCCAATGGCTGCAAAATCGACTGACCAGAGATGAAAAAGTCAATCGACTGACGTGTCGCCTCACCTCTAGTGTGTTCAGTTTCGACAGTAAAATTCAGTTTCGACAGCAAAATTCAGTTTTGACATTTAAGTTTAGTTTCAACAGTTAAATTCAGTTTCGACAGTTAAGTTCAGAGATTAGCGGCTGATGTATTTTACATCTAGCACTTTGTGGTTATGTATTTTACGTCATCTATTGGAGATGCTAAGGTTAATATTGTTTCTCTTGTCCGGCTTCACCCTCGGCGTCGTACAACTCACCGGAGCTGCTCCAACGACGAAACCCTCCATCACAGCAGAGCAATACCTCGGGCTCCATCTCCAAACGCCTAAGATCTTCTTCCCCTCCTCCGACAGTCAAGTCAGCCGGAGCATCCTCACCGGCCAACCCAATCATGCTGAGATCGACATGGCTTCGCCAAATAGGTTGTACACTTGTTGCATCTCTTTTTTACTCTACATTTTATATATATTGTCCACTGAGCACATGGAGTAACGTGAAGTACGATTATTTTATCCTACTACATGACAAGCAGTGAGGTACCAGGCAACTTAGCTATCAGTGATGGACTCTCTTGAATGCCAATTTGTCAGTGTACTAAAGTAGGGGTACCTTAGTATCCCGAACTTGTGCACGGGCAGTCGCAGCACCCAGTGGCAGGGCTTGCCGGGCGTCCGCCAAGATCCTTCGTAGCTCATATTGATGCCATTCAAGAACAAAGTATTTTAACTAAGAAGACGAGGCCCCGGCAATAGTAGCTCGCCGGGAAGGACAAGGCCCCGGCAAGAGGAGCTTGCCGGGAAGGCCAACCAAGGCACTACGAAGAGCTTGCCGCGACACGCCGCGCGTCCCGGCGAGACCCGACGAGCGACAAGCTCTCCGGTGCGGCAAGACAACGACCGCGGCAAGGCGCTTGCCGCGGCGAGGCTACCACTCTGCACCTACGCTCCAGCGCATCCGACGACGTGTCGCCCCAGGACCATCCCAGGAGCACGTGGCGGAGCGCTGTGCAGCCAAGCGGTGCGAGGTGGCAAACGGAGATGACGAGAAGGCCATCGTGGCAGGCGCTGGCGCCCCTAACGGTCGCTTCCCTGCACTGTTGGGTGAGGCGGACGGGCATTAAATGCGCTTGTCCCCTGCCGTCAGAATTGGGTAGGATACACTGTGGATAGCGGTTGTACCAACCCCTCTTTTTACTTTTTTACCCCTCTCTCTGTGTTGCCACCTGTCGGTGACCCCTTTAACCTATAAAAAGGAGGCCCATGCGCACGTAGAAGGGGTTCGACTCATTCGAAACTACAACACTCCCACGCTCTTGAGCAAGAACAGAATATAAACACAAAGCAGCAGTAGGAGTTTTATTTCTCCGGAGAGCTACGAAGCTGGGTAAAATCCCCCGCGTGCTTCGCCTCGATCTGCTCTTCGTGCGCCCTCCGCTCCCTTGCCGGACCGAAAGGGGCCCTGCCCCATAGGTGTTCGTTTCCCACGACATCTTTGGCGCGCCAGGTAGGGGGGCGTCAAGATTGTGCGAACCTGATCCGGCGTTCGTGCGCGCTACATCAACATCTTCATCAACATGCCACCGAAGAAGAAGGCTTCAGAGGTGGCCGCTCCGTCCACGTCGATCCTACCATCACCGGAGCAAACAGGCGGTGGGGTGGACGCCGGCGGAGGAGCGGGCGCCGACGGGGGGACTCACGTCGTCACCAGGTCCAAGGACAAGGCCCCGCAAGCTTCGGCGTCTGTACATACACCGCACCCCTCCCAGGAGGTGCAGGATCGACAACGCCATGGTGCTCCTAGCACCGTACTCGCGTTGGAGCAAGGCAGAGCTGGTGGATCGCGGGAAGCTCAAGGCCAACTTGCGCGTCAACATGTTGGCACGAGCGCGGGACGGTCGCCTGGACGAGATGTTGCTCCTTCTAACACTGTTAGAAGTCTGAGCAAATCTCGCTCCTCGCGTCGTTCGCCGCCACCGCCCAAGACTCCAGAGGAAGCGCTGGCCCGAGCCCAGCTGCTTCTAGACTACCCTCCAGCACCAGACAAGATCGACGACTGGAGGGCCACCATTCAGAGCCTCATCGGCTTCGCCAACGGCGACAAGCCCCGGCAGCCGAGCACATCGAAGCCCCGGCAAGACGCCCAGGCGCAAGCCGACGCCGACAAGACCGCTGGGGGTGCCACCACCGTGCACTCCCTGCCCCGAAGGCCAAGATCGCCAGCTCGCCGGGCTAACCTCGACACCGACTCCACCGCGTCGTCGGACCCGCGAGCTCGACGCGATCAGCGCTAAGTTCTCCAAGAACGACGACAAGAAGATGCTCGTACTCGCATCGACGTCGAAGAGAAGCACGGCGTCAGTCAGACCAGCGCGCTGGGCCCACTGTTGATATGCATGCGCCAGGGGAACCAGGCGACTTGCCGTACGCGGTAGGTTGCCCTGCGTTCACCCATGAGCTGCGGCAGGTCCAGTGGCCCAGTACCAAGAATTTCAAGCCAGATGTACCCGAGAAGTACGATGGCAGGATACATCCGTCGGAGTTCCTCAGCGTCTACACCATCGCGGTGCAGGCTGCCGAGGGGCGCGATGAGAAGATCCTCGCCAACTACTTCTTGCTGGTGCTCAAGCCCAACGTCAGATCTTGGCTCATGCACTTGCCGGACAACTCCATCTCTTCGTGGGCGGACCTGTGTCATCAGTTTGTCGGCGCCTTCACAGGCGGCCACAAACGCCATGGCCAGGAGAGCGATCTTCATCTGCTCGCCCAGAAGGAAGGAGAACCCCTGCGCAAGTACATACAGAGATTCAGCCAGGTGCAGTGCAACATCCCAGACGTCCACCCTGCCGCGGTTATCAGCGCGTTCCATCAGAATGTACGTAACCGCCGGATGAGGGAGGAGATGGCGATGTGCAAAATCAGAGATGTCAGCGAGCTATATGCTCTGGCCGACAAGTGTGCACGTGCTGAGGAGGGGAGGAAACTCCCTGGAGAGAATGCAGGAGCAGAAGGATCTGACAGCGAAGATGCCGCCCCGGCAAAGAAGAACCGGAGGCGGAATAATAGAAAGAGGAAAGCCAAGGATGTGCTAGTTGTCGAGCAGTCCGGCAACGGAGGTGGCGCCGAGAAGGCCAAAGCTGGTGACTCCGGCGAGGCTGTGGTGGCCGTCGACAAGCAGGACGGCTCCGGCAAGCAGTACTGCAAGATCCACCGCACCAAGGTCCATGACCTCCAGACCTGCAAGAAGGTTGAGCAGCTTGTTGAGCTACAGAAAGCTGAATACGAGCGCCGCGACAAGGAGAAGGCCCAGGAAGGTGGCGGAGGATCCGGCAAGAAGCGTCCCGGCCGGGGAGGACGCCGCGGCAAGGCCAAGCAGCGGCAAGGAGACAGGCCTCTCCGCGGCCGCGACAAGGACGAAGACGAGGACGAAGATGAAGAGATGGATGAGGATGAGGCGGACGAGTAGGAGTTTCAGAAGGCGACAGAGGTTTTGTGCGTCGACGGTGGTGCTTCTCTGCATACCTCGCACCGCCAACTCAAACAGTGGGTGCGGGAAGTAAATGCAGCAGAACCGTCTGTTGAGTCGCGCAAGCCCCTGAAGTGGTCTAGCACGCCCATCATCTTTGATGTCGAGGATCACCCTGATCGCATAACTGCGGTCGGGTGCTTGCCGATGTTGGTTTCACCAACTATCCGCAACCTCAAGGTCACAAAGATGCTGGTTGACGGCGGGGCCGGCCTGAATCTGATCTCCTCAGCGGTACTCAAGAAGCTCCAGATCCCCGACAGCGAGCTCGAAGAGACCGGCACTTTTCAACGAATCAACCCGGGAAGGAGCAAGCCGAAGGGGAAGATTACACTGCCAGTAACGTTTGGCAGCGAGCTGAACTTCAGGACAGAGAGAGTCACATTTGACGTTGCTGATTTCCCATTGCCCTACAATGGGATACTTGGCTGTCCAGCGCTCGCCAAGTTCATGGCAGCCTCTCATTACGCTTACAACGTGCTCAAGATGCCCGGTCCAATAAGTGTCATTTCTGTCCATGGCGACAAGAAGGATGCCCTTATCTGTACCGACAAGATCTACCGGGAAGCAGCAGCCGTAGCAGAACGCAAACCACTTGCCGCTGAAGCTCCCGGGGGGAAGAAGAAGACCAAGTCCGGCAAGAGTAGCTCTGATGCTCACTCCGGCAAGCGCACCTCTTCGGAGTGCTGCGCTACCGTCAAGGACGCACCATCGAGCTCCACCGGCAAGTGCAGGAAGGCAAAGACAGCTTCACCAGAGACCAAGAAAGTAGCCGCCAAGGACGACGGCACTAGTGGTACCTTCACCATCAGTGCCACGCTTGACCCTAAATAGGAAAGCGCGCTCGTTGCTTTCCTGCGGGCGAATGTCGATGTGTTTGCGTGGCAACCATCGGACATCCCCGGTGTTCCCAGGAAAGTAATTGAGCACCACCTTGCCGTCTGCCCTCACGCGCGGCCCGTCAAGCAGAGAGTCGGGAAGCAAGCGGTGGAGCTCAAGAGTTCATAGCAGAAGAGATCAAGAAATTGGAAGTAGCAGGCCTGGTCTGAGGAGTACTCCATCCAACGTGGTTAGCCAATCCAGTAGTTGTGTGCAAAGCGAACGGGAAGTGGAGGCTTTGTATTGACTTCACTGATGTTAATAAAGCTTGTCCCAAGGATCCATTTCCCTTGCCGCGCATTGACCAGATTGTCGACTCCACGGCAGGATGTGATCTGCTTTCATTCCTTGATGCATATTCAGGATATCATCAGATCTTCATGGCAGAAGAGGATGAAGAGAAAACCGCATTCATTACTCCATGTGGCACGTACTGCTTTGACCGGATGCCTTTCGGACTAAAGAATGCTGGTTCAACATTTGCAAGAGTAGTCAGTCATGCTTTTGAGCCACAGTTGCACAGGAATGTGGAAGCTTACATGGATGACATAGTGGTCAAGAGCAAGGACAGAGAAACGTTGATTCAAGATTTGGACGAAACCTTCACAAATCTGCGCAAGATCAATCTCAAATTGAACCCCGAGAAGTGCGTGTTTGGAGTTCCTTCCGGCAAGCTTCTCGGGTTCTTTGTGTCTCAGAGGGGGATTGAAGCCAATCCCGACAAGATCAAGGCCATTGAGCAGATCGAAGCACCGAAGCGAGTCAAGGACGTACGAAGGCTTGCCGGCTGCGTTGCTGCTCTCAGTAGGTTCATCTCTAAGTCTGCTGAGCGCGCCCTGCCATTTTTCAAAATTTTGAAAAAGGCAGGGCCAATTAAATGGACTCCGGAAGCGGAGGCTGCGCTGCAGGACTTGAAGAGATACCTGTCCTCCACTCCAATACTTGTCGCACCTAAGCCACAAGAAAAGTTGCTGCTGTATCTAGCGGCAACCAATCAAGTGGTTAGTGTTGCGTTAGTGGCGGAGAGGGAGGCGGATGATGAGCCAGCGGCCACGGCAAGTGAGTCCAGCGACAAGCACGGGGCTCCCCCGACAAGCTCTGATCCCGACAAGGATAGATCTGTGCAGCCGCAGGAAGAAAAACAAAAGAAGATGGTGCAGCGCCCAGTGTATTTTGTCAGTTCTCTTCTGCAGGGGGCTAGATCAAGGTACTCTGGAGTGCAGAAGTTGCTTTTCGGCCTTCTCATGGCCTCGAGGAAGCTGCGCCATTACTTTCAAGCACATGAGATTACAGTTGTCACTCGCTTTCCGTTGAAGAGGATATTGCAGAATCCAGAAGCAACAGGCAGGATCGTCGAGTGGGCACTGGAATTGTCAAGCTTTGGCCTCAAGTTTGAGAGTACCTCAACTATTCAGAGCCGAGCATTAGCAGAATTCATAGCAGAATGGATGCCGACACTTGACGAAGAAACTCCGGAGACGAGCATCCCCGTCAAGGAAGCAAGCAAAGAGTGGATCATGTACTTTGATGGTGCCTTCTCGCTGCAAGGCACCGGTGCAGGCGTACTACTTGTCGCACCCACCGGAGAGCACCTCAAGTACGTGATCCAGATGCACTTTCCCAAGGAGCAAGCAACAAACAATACTGCAGAGTATGAAGGCTTGCTTGCCGGACTCAGAATCGCCGCGGACCTTGGGATCAAGAAGCTTATTGTCAGGGGTGACTCCCAGCTTGTCGTCCGTCAAGTAAACAAAGATTATTAGAGTCCGTTGATGGAAGCCTACATTGATGAAGTGAGGAAGCTAGAAGAACATTTTGATGGCCTGCAGATGGAACACGTTCCAAGAACTCAGAACGACATTGCAGACAGCCTGTCAAAGTGCGCTGCACTCAAGTTACCTATGGAACCAGGAATTTTTGTGCTCAAGCTGACTCAACCATCTGTAACACCATCAACTGGACAGAGCAAGAAGAGGAAGTTGGTTACTGGTGACTACTTTCCGGCAGAGCTCCCCGAAGCCACCGTCAAGAAGGTCCCCAAGATCAACACAAAGAGTGCTTAGGAGCAGTCTGCTCCGACAAACCCTAGGGTTTGTTTCGTTGAAGCAGACGCTCCCGACAAGCTGTGTCCCGACACGCTTGCCGGGGAGCATCACGCTCCAGCTGAATCACAGATTCTTGCCGTAGAAGCAGATGTTCCCGCAGCAGCATTTGCGCCTTTAATCCTTGTCGTTGAGCCACAAGCTCCGGCATGGGCACAAAAGATCGTCCATTTCCTTCAAACAGGAGAACTTCCCGAAGAGCAAGAAGAAGCGGAGAGAGTAGCCCGGCAATCAAGTATGTACCAGTTTGTCGATGACATACTGTACAGAAGAAAATTCAACGGAGTGAAATTGAAGTGCATTTCCCGAGAAGATGGACAGGAGCTGTTGGCGGAGATACATGGAGGCATATGTGGTCACCACATTGGTGCAAGAGCACTTGCCGGCAAAGCCTTCCGGCAAGGTTTCTTTTGGCCGACAGCCCTCCAGGATGCAACTGCACAAGTAACCAAGTGTGAAGCGTGCCAGTTCCACTCCAAGCAGATACATCAACCAGCTCAATCTCTCCAAACAATCCCTTTGTCCTGGCCATTTTCGGTCTGGGGGCTCGACATCCTCGGCCCCTTTCCTCGAGCTGTCGGGGGCTTCGAGTACTTGTACGTGGCGATCGACAAGTTCACGAAGTGGCCGGAGGTGGAAGCAGTGAGGAAGGTGACAGCACAGTCAGCAGTCAAGTTCTTCAGGTCAATTGTTTGCCGTTTCGGAGTCCCTAACAGGATCATCACCGACAATGGCACACAATTCACGAGCCGCACCTTCATGCAGTACGTCCAAGATCTTGGCGCCAAGATCTGCTTTGCTTCTGTTGCTCACCCAAGAAGCAACGGTCAAGCGGAGAGGGCAAACGCTGAAGTGCTGCGCGGGCTCAAGACCAGAACTTTCGACAGACTGCACAAGTGCGAAAGAAATTGGATCGAGGAGCTGCCAGTGCTTCTTTGGTCAATCAGGACGACACCAAATCGAGCCACTGGCCAGACACCTTTTGCTCTAGTCTACGGAGCAGAAGCAGTTCTCCCCACGGAACTCGTATACGGATCGCCTCGAGTACTCGCTTATGATGAGCTTGAGCAAGAGTAGCTGCGGCAAGATGACGCACTGCTCCTCGAGGAAGATCGTCTTCAGGCTGCGGTACGAGCTGCTCGATACCAGCAAGCTTTGCGCCGCTACCATAGCCGCAAAGTTAATGCCAGAAGCTTCGAGGAGGGCGACCTTGTTCTTCGGCGCGTTCAATCCGCCAAGAATTCCAACAAGTTGACGCCGAAGTGGGAAGGCCCTTATCGGGTGAAGCGAGTCACAAGGCCCGGCGCTGTCCGCCTTGAGACCGAAGATGGCTTTCCGGTGAGCAATTCCTGGAAAATAGAGCATCTTCGCAAGTTTTACCCATAAGGCGCGGTTGCCGGAATCTGTTCCGGCAACCAACTTTTGTACAAGCCTTGCCGCCGTTGGATGTAACCCTTTGTACAAAGCCGGGCGCAGATCCCATGCATAAATAAAGTGCATGTGCTTCGCACATCTTGTCAAATTTCATGCATTCTTTCTTTTTTGCATGCTTTATCTGACACTTTGTGCAGCACTTGCCCCGGTAAGCAATAACGAGCCTTAAGGCTCCATATCATTATTTTATCTTCTTTCTTTTTTCTCAAAAGGAAGGTTCCTTTGCCCACAAGTTCACGGGGGGAAAGGAGAGGATAAAGGTATGGACCGGGCATCGTTCAAAGAATTATAGCCTTGCCGGGACACAGACGACAGAAAAGCTAAGTTGCCAAAGTTTGAGCATGATCAGTTTTTAAAAATTTTAAGTTATCTTCCTTGAACGACTGTGCTTTGTATGGAAAACCTGTGCACGGAGGAACCTCCTCGTAGCTAGTTGCGCCCTTACTTTGTTTCGAGTCAGCTCAACAACTTAAGTGTGCTGCAACTAGTTGCGGCAAGGTTTCTTGCCGGAGCTGGCACCGCCAGCAGGCTGCTGATGTTCCGCACTCAGCACTCGCGGCAAGCGTGCCCGCGCCGGCAAGTTCCCTAAAAGCGTAGGGTAAAAACATACAAAGAAAAGAATCAAGTAAGGAGATAACGTAGCAAGCATTGCCCAGAATAAAGTTATATTACAAAAGTAACTTGTTGCGGCACTGATTAAATTGTTCTCATAAATAACAGCGACAAGGAAAGGAGGAGAAGAGTGGCCTAGTCCACGCGCTCGCCGTCGATCCTCCTGACTTCGTTCACCTTGTCCACAATGGGTGCGACAATGGCTTTGAGCTCTTCAAGATCAGCACCCGCCGGCAGCTTCTTGAGGACGCGGGTGAGGTCGAGGCCTGGATTGCGGAAGAGTATCTTCACCAACACCTTCTCCAAGACCTTGGCGCAGATCGCGCGCGACTCATCAGCCAGCTTCTTTGGGATCCTTTCTCGGAGCTGCTGGAGAGCCGTCACCACCCTTGAAGAAAAGAGTAAGCTTGGCGCTGGGCTGGAGGTTCTCGTCGGAGGAGTACCCGAAGCCCGCCAAGTCCAGTTCTGCCAGCTCTTCATCGATGGCTGCAGCAATGTTGACGAGGCCCTCCGTCCAGAGCTCCACCGTAGCCTTGAAGGTGTTTTGGGTCTCGGCAGCCCTCGTCAGCAGCTCCTCGTTGCCCTTGATCTCTTTCTTCAAGTCATCCTCTCGCCTCTTGACGCCGTTCAGCTTCTCTGTCAGTGTGGCCAGCTTCAGCTCCAGATCAGCGCTTGAGTCCTTGGCGGTGTTCAGTTCCTTGACCTTGTCGGCAAGTTGAACTTGCAGATTGCCATGGGCAAGGGCATCCTTCTCGCGTTCGCGCTGGAGTGCGGCAAGCTCTTCATTCTTCCCTTTCATATCAGCCTCCAGCTGCGTCACCTTCACTTCCAATTCCTTCTTGGCGGCCTCGGCAGCTGCGGCAGCATCCTTCGCTTCCCTGAGCGCCCCGCCAAGTGATTGTTCCCGGGCAGCGAGATCCTCCTCGTGGCTGTCCAAGTTAACCTTTTTCTGCGTTAGTTCACCTTCCCGCCTGGACAACTCCTCGGCAGCGAGCCTCTGCTGCTCCTCGGCTTCAGCCTTTTCTAGGATGAACGCCTTCTTCGCCTCCACAAGTTGCGCCCTCTCCTCAGCAATAGACCGAAGGGCCTCTTGGTTGCGGCTCTGGAGCTCCTCCGCATGCTTCTCTATGTCGACTCCCGCCCGCGCGACAAGCGCTTCCCGAGACTCTAGCTTCGCTTGCCGGGCGCGGTAAAGTGACACCAACTTCCGGAGCAACTGCTCCTCCTCGGACTCGCCGCTGCTGCTGCTTGGCGCGTCAACCACTGCCAGCCTAGCAGAGGCGAGTACTTCCCCGTCAAACTCCTCTCCTTCGACCGACGCCCTGGAGCTCGACGCCCAGGGAAGCTTGATGTAGACACCCTCACCGGCCTTCAAGTAGGCGCCTGGCTGGGGCTCCTCGGAGCCCGGCGCTGCATCAGCGGCGGAGGGGTCGGCGGTCGGTGTAGCGCCTTGCGCTCCCGCGCCCTTGGGGTCGTCAGTGCGATTACCGAACCCCTCGCCGGCTCCTGCGCCAGCAGCCTTGGCGGCTTCTTCATCGGCGGGTTCATCAGCACCGGCCTCTTCCTCGTCGGCGGTGACATCTTCAGTGTTGCCGCGTGCGTACTCCTCACCGGTGGCCTCAGTCTCCATCGGGTCTGTGAGAGGGGGATCTAAGGACAGGAAGAGGAAGGAAAAGTCAAGCAAATATCAAAAAAAGAAGATCAGAAGAAGAAAACCCAAGGGAAAATTTCAGACAAGGAGGGTTACCTGTGCTGGGCTCCGTGACCATAGGCTCCACCACCGGAGGATCGCTGGTCCCGTCCCTCGCCGGGGAACTGCCCCTTGCCGGGGGCCGCTCCCTTGCCAGAGAGCGCTCCCTTGTCGGAGAATCGCCCCTTGGCGGCGTAGTTGAAGCAGACAACACCTCTGGAGCGGCTTCTGGTTGCTCCTGATGGGCCTGCTCTGCTCCTACACAAGCAAGTCAACAATCAAGATATTAGCAAAGAAAAGAACACCCATGCGCACCCCACAACAAGAAATGAACAAGTACTTACGCTGGGGGCTGCTTCGAGGAGAGGGTGCCGGGTCCGTCAAGGTAGTCTCAGACGTGTCCTCTGCCATCATAGCAGGATCGTCCTCGATGATGACCACGGGGACCTTGGCCCTCTTCGCCGCTCTCTCGGCCAGAGTCCTGAAATGGAACGAGATTCAGAGGGGAGCAGATCAGATACAAGACAAGAAACTACAAGAATCGAAGAAACATAAGTACAACGAGAAGAAAGTCTTACTCCTCCTCATCGGAGCTCAGCGCGGAGAGGTCGAAATCTGGCACCCTCTCAGCGCGACGAGGCGGAGGAGTAGGCTCCCTTGGACGCTTGGTGGGAGCTGCGGCAGGATCTAGAGTAGCGGCTCGAGAAGATCCCGCTCCGGTTGCCGGCGCGGCATGAGGCGCTCCCGCGGCAACAGTGCTTGTCGCGGTAGAGCGCGTCCCACGGCGCTGCGGCTGCTGGCCTGCCCGCCGCCCTGCTGTGTCTGCAGTCTTGCGGAGGCGCCTTCTTGGTTGAGCTGGGGGCTGCATTGAGGGCCCCGTCTGCGGCAAGCTGCTTGAAGATGGCTGGCCACTTGCGCCCCCGGCAGGCTCGCTTGCCTCGGCTTCGGGCTCCTCCTTGCCAGCGACCTCCCCGCCAAGGTCCTCCCGGTCGGCAAGGCTTGCCGCCTCAGCCGCCTCTGCCTCTTCCAACGTGAACCCAAACTCGCCCGCGGCGGCGGCTGTCGCCGCCTCTTCGGCCCTGGTGGCGATGTACCGCATTTCGTCGTCGGTGGTGTCGCAGGTGAGGAGCCTCTGCTCGTCGGCATGGTTTGCCATCTCCACCAAGTTGTCGAAGAAGTTCTGCACAACATCGTCGGCAGGCTCTTGCCACGTTGCGATAATCCCATGCGAGTTGCACTCCGGCATCATTGCGCGGATGCGATCAAGCTGGGAATTATTGCACAACGGCACGACACCCCGCGGCAGCCTGAATCACTCCGGATGGTTGGCATCGTGCTTGAATAACTACTTGAGCATCGCGTCCAGCTCCAGAACCGTGAAGTTGAAGTTGAGGCCTGGACGCAGCCTCATGATATCCGCCGGGCCGCAAAACAGCCAGACAGGCCTCCCCCTCTCCTGCAGAGGGGCGATGCGGCGACGAAGAAAGTCCGCGCCAACGGCCCCGACTGTGAGCCCGGCAAGCCTGAGCCGCAGAATCCTGGTGGTGGCGATCTTCAACTTGGCGTCGTCCGCCCCCAGAGCGCTCCAGTCGCCGCCGTGCACTACTCGAGTCTGGCGCAAACTGGTGAAGGGCTGCGGATCTGCGTCAACAATCCAGCACCACTCCGCCCTCCACTCATCCCACTTGCTGCGGAGCTCCCCATCCAGATAAACTTCCTTCATGCCGATCCTCGAGACCCAGGCGATCCCGCCAGCTAAGGGCTCCCCCTTCTCGGCCGAGGCATGAAGTAGTGGCGAAAAAGGGCGACATTTGGATAGACCCCAATGAAGTTCTCGCAGAGGTGTGCGAAAACCGCCATTGTCAGAACGACGTTGGGGGTGAAGTCAAGAAGATGAAACCTGTAGGTATTCATAATGTCACAGAAGAAATTGGAAAAGGGCGGGCAGAGCCCGCAATAGAAGAACAGGGGGAAGAAATAGTATCCCCTGGGACACTTTTTCGAAGTAGAAGCTTCGGCGGAGAGTACCTGCGTGCGCGGATGCGCCCGCGTCTCCGTCGACCAGAAGAGATAGAACTCCTCCCGCAGCGCCTTCGGGGTGAGCTCGGGGGGGAAAAGCGCTCGCTCCTTGCGCAGCGCCTCCAGCCGCAGCACCTCGGCCGACTTCACGCTCTTCCCGGTCTTCGGAGCCATGGCGGAAGCAGTGGAGGAGGTTGGCGGCGACGGCGGCGAGGGCGGCGGAGTGCAGCTCTCTTTCGGCTTGGGAAGTGGAGGGGAGCGGCGGAGCTTTCTGAGGAAGGAACCGCAAGTGGCAAAGGTGGGAGAACGGCCCCTGTTTCCTCTGCTTATAAAGGGGAGAGGCGAACGTTACTCCTTTCCTGATTAAAGAATTGCCCACGATCTCTCCCACGACGCCGCGTTTGACGCATGCCGTTACGGGAGGGCGCGGTGGATACGGAGTAGATTTGGTATGGACCCAGGCCGCGTGTGCCCGTGCCCTGTTTTGGGCCTGGCCCAATAGCGCTCGGCACCGTGTATGGCCCAGGCCCGGGGGCACCTATCGGTGTACTAAAGTAGGGGTACCTTACTATCCCGAACTTGTGCACGGGCAGTCGCAGCACCCAGTGGCAGGGCTTGCCGGGCGTCCGCCAAGATCCTCCGTAGCTCATATTGATGCCATTCAAGAACAAAGTATTTTAACTAAGAAGACGAGGCCCCGACAAGAGTAGCTCGCCGGGAAGGACAAGGCCCCGGCAAGAGGAGCTTGCCGGGAAGGCCAACCAAGGCACTACGAAGAGCTTGCCGCGATGCGCCGCACGTCCCGGCGAGACCCGACGAGCGACAAGCTCTCGGGTGCGGCAAGACAACGACCGCGGCAAGGCGCTTGCCGCGGCGAGGCTACCACTCTGCACCTACGCTCCAGCGCATCCGATGACGTGACACCCCAAGACCATCCCAGGAGCACGTGGCGGAGCGCTGTGCAGCCAAGCGGTGCGAGGTGGCAAACGGAGATGACGAGAAGGCCATCGTGGCAGGCGGTGGCGCCCCTAACGGTCCCTTCACTGCACTGTTGGGTGAGGCGGACGGGCATTAAATGCGCTTGTCCCCTACCGTCAGAATTAGGTAGGATACACTGTGGATAGCGGTTGTACCAACCCCTCTTTTTACTTTTTTACCCCTCTCTCTGCGTTGCCACCTGTCGGTGACCCCTTTAACCAATAAAAAGGAGGCCCATGCGCACGTAGAAGGGGTTCGACTCATTCGAAACTACAACACTCCCACGCTCTTGAGCAAGAACGGAATATAAACACAAAGCAGTAGTAGGAGTTTTATCTCTCCAGAGAGCTCCGAAGCTGGGTAAAATCCCCCGCGTGCTTCGCCTCGATCTGCTCTTCGTGCGCCCTCCGCTCCCTTGCCGGACCGAAAGGGGCCCTGCCCCATAGGTGTTCGTTTCCCACGACACAATTATTTATCTCTGCGCGTTTGAGCTATGCATTTGTCGATGGCCCTAGGAGTTGAGCTAGTAGGGCAGTGGCCTGGGTCCAAAGTATTAGTAATAGCACAAAAACATTTTTTTAGTGTAGGCTTTTCCTTGCTCAAGCCTGCCTACTAGAATCGCCAGTGCTTGAAAGGAAAAGTGAATGAGAAACATGGGAATTGGAAAGTTTCCTATGGAACTACTTTCATGAATTTGGTGCAAAGGAATGGAGCAAAGGAAAACTGTAGGATTTGTTCCTTTAGTGTCTCCTTGAAAGAAAAACCGTTGCAGTGTTAATTTCCACTTGCCCTCCTTTTCTAATTCCTATTCATGAAGCACAAGACTAAGAGATAGTAGCATAATGGCATTATAACCTTACATTTTCTTGTGGTTTGACTTAATCTCACCATGCTTCTTTGCATCCCGTGATCTTCAATTCTTGTGAATCAAACACCCAGACTGGCAGAAATCCTATGTTTTCAAACTCTCTATTTTGCACGTGCATTCCAATCCTATTCATGTCTATTTCCTATCCCTACATTGTTAGAATCCTCAAATTCAAACAAGCCCTTACACAATTACTTTTGTTACTGATATGTTTCAAAGGAAACCTTGTGTGGTTTGTCCTGCTCCTGCGGTGTTGTGTTCCACCCCAGCTCAGCTGCTCCAACGACGGAAGGGTTCACCACAGCAGGGATCCGCTCTCCTGACTGGCTTTCACCGCCTCAGATCTTTTTCCCCGCCGGCGGCAGCCACGACAACCGCATTACCATCATCAACTGAGCAGATGACCTTGAGGACTACACGGGTCCGCAAGAGAGGTTGCACTCTTCCGTGTCTGCTTACGTTATGCATTGCTTAATATGATCACATGCTACTTTATCGTCATGTTCACCTATTAGACTCTGAGTCAGGTCCAAACTAATGCTGAAACTTGAGTTTTTAAATGGTTGTGGGGTACATATGGGGTAGCAATTAGTACTATCTGGTTAATCTCGGGTGTCTACTATGAGTTTCATGTTGGGTGCAAACAAACACTAAAGGAGCCATTATCTGTATTTTTTAGCTAAAGCTATTATCTGGCTGCTATCATTGGTTTTGCGTCTATCCATTGTTTGCTACCATCACTCTAGATTTGTGCATGCACTCCTTACATAATCTCACTATGTTTTATTCCTATGCATGTCAGTTATTGTACACAATGGAACTGAACATGTAGAGCAAAATAGATGAGCCTTGCGTGGCAATAAAATTTCATGCAGACGTCGCTCCATGGTGGGTGCAAAGGAAGCCCCCCTCCACCCATTTCGGATCGTAATCAAGAGGAGGATAACTATTCTGAGGGGGATTCAGAAGGAGAAGACCACTCCTATTTAACCCATGATGTCTTCTCTCTAACTTGGCATGCTGATGTTGGTAATATCATGCAAAGGGTGCCTTGCATTGCTTACTGTATACATCAAAGATGTCATCTGCTTTGTTTAGACATGCTTTTTGTCAATGCCATATGTTTAGTTTCTTTATCGTATATGTGAATCATGCAATGCCATCTTGTTTAGCCAGGCATCATATATGTGAATTTTGCAATGCCACCTTGGTTAGCCAGTCATCTTATATGTGAATTATATCATGCCATCATTTTTTATTACGTGTTAAATTTGTCAACAATTTTAGTACATCCAATTACTCTTTCTGTGCATCAGCCATTCGGCACGGTCATGGAAAAATCTGGAGTGGAAACAATGTCTTCAGAGCAGACAATGCTATCTGACGAAGCGCATGTCTTGCTGGTTACAGATAGCTCCTCACAGGAGGATTCAGAGACAGATGACCAGTCCTATTCCCCCCCTTGACGTGCATGCTCTAACTTGGCAGGGTTATGTTGCTCATATCGTGCGTATGGTATCTTGCATTGCTATGTCATTTGCTTAGTTTAGACATGCTTTGTCTGAATGCCACATGTTTAGTGTCTAATTACCATATATGTGAATTATGCAATGCCATCTTGTTGCAAGACATTATATATGTGAATTATGTAATGCTATCTTGTTGCAAGGCATTATACATGTGAATTATGCAATGCCATGCTGTTTAGCCAAGCGTCATATATGTGAATTATATCATGCCGTCCTTTTTTTTGTATTTCTCATTGCTTTTGTCGACAATGTTTGTATATTCAACTACCCTTCCTGTGCATCAGCCATTTGAATTGGTGATGGAGAAATCTGGAGTGAAACAAGGTCTTCAGAGCAGACAATGCTACCTGCTGAAGCATATATCTTGCTGGTTACAAATAGCTCTTCAGAGGAGGATTCAGAAGCAGATGACCAGTCCTATTGTCCCCTATGGTGTATGCTCAAACTTGGCAGGGTTATATTATTCATATCATGCATATGTTGTATTGCAGTGCTTAGTTTTTGCATCATATACACAATATTGAATGCCATCTCCTTAGTTGACACATCATATATGCAATTGCCCTTTGCTCACTTCCTTAGTATATAAATCATATATTTGAATTATATCATACCATTATGTTTACATAGACAACATGTATCTAAATTATGGCATGCCAAGCCAGTTTCTAAAGACATAATATAGTTATATAATGTCATCCTGTTTACATAGTCATCATATTTTGAATTATGTCATTCTATCCGTGAATTATATCATGTCATCATGTTTCCATCGACGACATGTTTGTATTTATGGCATGCCAACCACTTTAATAGACACATCGTATAGTTATATAATGTCATCCTGTTTACATAGTCATCATATTTTGAAGTATGTCATTCTATCCTGTTTAGTTAGCCATCATACATGTGAAATTGTGTCATGCTATCTTGTTTAATTAGCCATCATACATGTGAAATTATGTCCTGCTATTCTATTTGGTTGCATCACTGTATATACTCATACCAACTAATTTCAAATTTGAAGGATGCAATTGAAACTCCAATGGTGCAACAGGTATGTTTTAAACCTGTTTCTTTAACGTGTTTGCTGTTGTAACCTGCTCTATATTGATTTTAGTTTCAATTAAATAAACAGTTACGTTCTCATGCCATGCACATTACAAGTGTTGTTATTGCTGTGTAGTTTCCCACACTTATATTCTATGTATGCTGCTTTGTCTTAAATACATATGATTCAAACTGTATCTATCTTGATTTGGCAACATAAACTATAATGATATAGACCATACAGTGACCATACTACATAGATATATGTTGTTTCATGCTGTTATCCTGTCCACGTTACTACTTAACTGGTTTACATTGTATGATACTACATTGTAAACCTATGATGTGTTTGTTTGTTTCTCTTTTAGAACACGGATAAAATATTGGAGAAGAGTACCCCGTTACGCAATGGTAAAGGAAGTAATGCAGATAAGGTTCAAGATAGTGAGACATCCCTGTTGGTCTCCAAGAAAGGTGATAAAAACTATATTGAAGACACTGAGAAAACCCCAAAGTCATGTCTTGATGTAGTGTTCGAGTTACTGGCTACTACTGCTGGCACCAGCTCTCCGAACTCGCTGCCTGAATCAGTTCGGCTTCTTGAGTCTCAACTTCAAGTTGAAAGACATCGATCAGATGTTATGCGACAGGAAGCCGAAGGACTGAGGAAGTCCCTGCAGAATTTAGATGCATACTTTCTCGTGCAACAACAAGTGTTGGAGGATTTAAGAGCCAAACAAGAGAAAATTAATAAGCTTGCTAAGCATCTTGCCAGCATTATGGGTACCCAGGATATTGTTTCTTGAGCTCTTCTGAAGTGGTTCAGTTCTGGAATTGTTTTGCTGCGGCGTTTATATGCTGCTTTGTTCCCTATATTTTCACTGGTGGCAAACATTGATGCCTAGTGGATGTAATATGTGTAATAGACGTGATAGCCTTGCGTAAGTTTCTTGCTTATTTATTTCCATATTGTCTTGTTTATTTGTTTGCTTATAGTCAGTGCAGTTCTTTTTCTGCGGTTTGCTAGAGGCCGCTAGAACCTATTTTTTAAAACTAGGCCACAATAACCATGGGCTACATATTTACTATAGTTAACATGGGCCTCCTACGGGTCATAGAAACAATGGGCCTTCTAAGGGCCGTAGAAACAATGGGCCTTCTATGGGGCATAGAAACAATGGGCCTTATACAGGCCGTAGACACAATGGGCCTTCTACGGGCCGTATCATCAATGGGCCTTCTATTGGCCGTATGATCGGTTGGACAAACATGGGCCAATAACAGACCGCATTATGGCCGTAAATGGGCTAGAGTTGGAATTGTCCGTTCATGGGCCGACGATAACGGGCCGTCATTAATCGGCCGTATTTGATGACGCTATGAAAACGGCCCAATGTATTAACGGGCCACAAATGGGCCGACTGTAACCACGGGCTGAATTTGGCCCACAAGCAGAAAATGACAGTAACGGGCCGTAAGTAAACGAATGCTGGAAATGAGCCCAAGAATAAATGGTCCCTGAGAAGGCCGAAAGATAACATGGCCTGGAAACGGCCCAACGGAATAATGGGCCGTTAATGGGTATAAAGTGATACACTGTTCTTTATGGGCCAGTTTCACCACTTGCCGTTAATCAGTATAAAGTGATACACTGTTCATTACGGGCCAATTTCACCATGGGCCGTTAATTGGGCAAGAGTTACAAAGGGCCTCATATGGGCCGAAAGATGTCATGAGCCATACATGGGCCGTAAGTGAAAACGGACTGGAATTATAATGGACGGCCCAGATGACGCTACTGGGCCTAATTTGGACAGGCCATAAACGGGACCTGGGTTAGCGGGATGTAAATGGGCTATATGCGAACAGGTCGTTAACAGGCTTGCCGTGGGCCGGCCCGCCACCTTTTGACCAAGTCAAACGGGCCAGCCTTTCAGGATTGGGCCTCTGTTGGGCCGTGCCACGTGTCGACCTATCATAGGCGCCTTGGGTCCAATGAGTGGATGACATCTGTCCCAACGGTGAGCCGACACATCTACTTCCAGCCAATAATGATTTTACACGTGGAAAATCCCCATTGGTCGGGGCTGTTAACGGGTTATCGGATCCAAAAGCGGACCCGATAGCTTAACGGCGTTCCGTTATGGTGGATGCCACGTGTCGGTCACCCTTGACGAAAGCACTTCTGTGACGCGTGATTTATCGTCATGGAAGTGGACACTTCCGTGATGATATTTTTGGTAATGTCATGGAACACTTCTACGATAGCACATGTATGACTATCTTGATTCTATCATAAAATCATCATGGATGTACATGCATGACAGAAAACATGACCTACTGTGACAAACACGTATCATCACGGAAGTGTATTTTTTGTAGTGTCGGTTGGGGCGGGGGGGGGGGGGGCATGCATTCATAGATTAGGATTCCCTTCGTGCCGACATGAGGGAGTGGGGCTGCTAGCTACTTTGCACTTCGCTAGGTGAGCCTCGGTTGGGCGGGGGGGGGGGAGGGGGCATGCATTCATAGCTTAGGATTCCCTACGTGCCGACATGAGGGGGGGGCAAGCAATATCGTACGCTTTGTGAGATAGGTGCGACATCGAAGTTGCATTTGGTATTTGAAAATCAAACCATCCTTTTCATACATATAAATTTGGTCCACATGCAAGTGTGTTCGTGTTCTGACCCTCTCTCGCGTCATTTTTTGCCAAATTTATGAACATTAGAAAAGTCGTATGACGCAACAGACATGGTTCACTCAAACTAACCGTCTGCCATGTCGGTGCCCCTGTCACGCACACATCTGCACAGTACATTGGGCTCCACGAGGCTCCCCCTCTCAAACATATTTGCCTGCCTCAAGGGTTTTTCTGTTTCATAACACGCGGTTGTTATCTCCGGACCGTGTGTGATGTTTCTTCTTCCCAATCCCACTGCATCCCTAGAAAATATATGCCCGCCTCGAGGAGGGTTTTTGTGTTTCATAACACACGGTTGTTATCTCTAGACCGTGTGCGATGTTTCTTGTTCCCAATCCCGCCTGCCCCTAGAAAATATCTGCCCGCCTCGGGGGTTTTTCTCTTTCATAGCACATGATTGTTATCTCCGGATAGTGTGTGATGCACCATCATCAAAAATTTCATTAGCCCCGGCATTTCACTCCCGCGTTGTAAAATTTTCAGTACCCGCGTCATTTCCTCAAACACCCCCCCACACACACACACACGAAAATCTCCTCGGGCATGCACACGCGCACACACACACATCCTCCCTCACTCAAAACCCTAGCAAGCCCCCCCCCCCCCCCAGCCGCCACCGCGAGACCTCCATCGTCAACATCTGCCGGTATGCCCGTGCAGCTTACCCATCGGTCTCTATACCAAGGCCGCCCAGAGTTTCTTAGATGACGCCTGCCAAACGCCCCCTTTCCCCTAGACCACCATCCCCATCCCCCACTCCAGAGCGTCGCAGCCTAAGCCCGGCTACGCTTCCCGTGGAGCTCGAGGAGCAACTGGCCCAAAAGAGGTGTATCACAATCTCTTCGCCCGACATCGCCGAGGAAGCTAACGACCATTACTGGCAGCAGGAACTCAAGCAGCAGGCTACAGTATGTAGGCATATCTCTTCTGCCGGCTATGACAATGAGGTCATGGACAATGATGGCCTGAGGCGAGCTATGTCACAGGTTAAGTGGCACACCCCAACCCCTCAGGTTCAACCATCGTCGATCTCATGCATGGCCCCGCTGCTGATCTCCTCTGGCTCGCTGTCAACAACTTGCCATCCTACATCGCCATCGAGCCCCTTTTGCCATTTCTGAAGGACACGTTCTGTGATGCTGGATTGGGATCCACAACTTCCAAGTTAGACCTCATCGACGGCGACCACGAGGAGGGCACCCTCTTCGGCTCTTCCAAGGGGAAAGAGCACATCTACTCTTCCAAGGGGAAAGAGCCCGTCTGCGACATCAGGGAGGGCACCCTACAGTCGTGCTCTTCCAAGGGGAAGGAGCCCATCTGCAACAACATGGAGCGCATCCAGGGTCCGTTCTCTTCCGACGGGAACGAGCCCATCTGTGACAAGTGAGGAAACCCATGATTTTTTTGCCGTGCCTCTTCACAGGGGGAAACCCATGATTTTTTTGTCGAGTCCCTTTTGTAGTATAGTTAGAATATGTCCAGTTTTAATTGCTGTATCGGGTTGTTTGCAGTATGCCTTGTTTATTTCAGTTGGTCACAATGTGATGCTCTGTATGTGCAATTATTTTGTGTGCACTACATTTCATCAATCCATTTTTAAACATACCAATAGGAATGCATATATTTTCTTGATGTTAAGCCTGTTATAGCTAGCATATGCCTCTTTTAAAGTTTTTTGATTGTTCTGTTGTTTGTAGTTAGCATATGTCCAGTTTCAAATGCTATCTTTGGTTGTTCGTAGTATGCCTTGTTTATTCCAGTTATTCACAACATGATGTTCTATATGTGCAAGTGTGAACTGTGCAGTTCAATTTTATCAGTACCAGTTTCAACAATAGCACCATGGCCCTGTTTGTTTCGGATTCTGGGACCAGATTCAACTTTTCTAGTGAAGCCGAATCTGGAATCCGAAACACATAGCTATTTGGAATCAGCTTTGCTAGTGAAGCTAAATCTGGATTTGGGTCATTTTTAGTGCAATTTCCTGAGGCACCTCAATGTGTACTTCGGTGGTGAAGCCGATTCACAGAAACAGCTTCACCACTAAAGCGAATCCATAGGTGATTAAAATCAAAGCGAAGCTGAAACAAACAAGGCATGAATGACTACATTTGGTTGCTGCATCTTGTAGTTAAACACGCCTTTCCATTTTTATTTAACAATAACCAGTGTACTTAGACCGGCACAATACCAGTTTGAATGACTATGTTTGCTTGTTGTTAAACATTAGGCCTGTTGCAGTTAACACACCTTTTCACTTGTTTTTCTTTACTAGCGTGCTTAAACCTGCACACTAAAGCTATCTTTTGGAGATTATTTTGTCTGCCATGGATAACTTTGGTTGATGTTTAGCCTGTTGTGCTTAACATGCTTCTCGATGTCCCTACATAGGACAATTTGGGAACCACTGTTGTTTTCCATCGAGGTTAGTTTCATCCCATGGCTTATATATGCTCACTGTTTAGGATATCGGTAGCTGGTACCATATAGGCCGGGGGCTGTTAAGGGAATAATTGGTGAATCTGACTTTAGCTGAATATATCTGCAACCCATTTGTCGTTAGGTTAACTAGGGCCATATGTAATATATTTGAGGCTACATAGCAACATGCACTATACTTAATGTCTACATATGCAATCCTAGCCTACATTGCAACAAGGAAGAGTGTTACCTTAATGTTCTGATGATGTCTAGATACACGTAGAAGAGCAGCAGCAACAACAACAACACAACCATGTTTGGATACTCAACTTATCTTAGAGGTTAGAGTTAGTTTCTAGCTCATGACTAACCCTGAACTAACTCCATCCAAAGAGGCATTTGGATGATAGGATTAGATACTTAGATTGACAATAAATGCACTAGGAGAACTAGCTCCAATTAGCACCTCTTGGGTTGGATAGTTTTTTTGAGTGGGTTATTGATGCAACTAGCTCAAACTAGCCCTCATGTTTAGATATACTTTAGGGCTATTTGAGCCCGAACTAGCTCAAACTAACTCTAACCCATGGATAAAGCAGCAGTTAATCAGCCGATAATTTGTAAGAATGCAATAAACTCCTTCCGGCCCATAATATAATATGTTAATTCATCTAATATGTGAGTATATTGGATGTTTATAAGATATTATATAAGAGTGTTGTACTACATCATTGTGCAATTGGTGTTTATCTTCTAATATTAACTTGGTGCTTTTAGGTACATATGTCATTGGTAAAGATTCGTGCTTCGACCCTTTCTACGTATGGGGAAATGAGATATCGATGAACCAGCATCAAGTGAGGAAGATGATGAAGATTGTTAGTAAAATGGTTCAAAAGATGGCAATTAACTATTTGTTTACACTTTATCCAATACAAAAGCGAACTGCATGATGGTAAGTAAGAACTCTGCAGCCTTCTTTTTACTGCCCATAATGAGTTGTGTTAGATGACAATGTCTGAATCTTTTTTCCTTTGCAGTGGTTCCCAAAGCAGTTTACTAAAGATTACCTCTCAAACTACAAGATTGGTGGGAATACAAAGGTTAAAGTATTTCTCCCAGAACACGATGATTATCTAGATGTTTCCCTGAAGACCGTGAAGGGTGTGCAGTCGGCCACCAAAAGGAGTTGGATTAGAGTTGTGCATGCCTTCTGCATGGAGGAGGGCACAATATGGGCATTCCGCTTCACCTTGTTCAGCAACCAGAATGTATTTCACCTCTTTCTTTACCATCTTTAATAGTACAAGTATACAACTGTGGTTCATCATTCTTTATTTGGTTCTTATGTAATTCTTGATGTGTACCTATGAATCGAATAATTCATTGGTTGTCTGAACCTGATGGATATGAATAAAGCTACATCATACATTCAATTTCAAATTCAATTTGATATAGCAGCAATTAAATTACGGTGAAATTATGCTCTCCAGGTTGTTACGCCACACACGGTTGGTAAAATACAAAACGTTTGCGATATACACCATAATCTGAGACGGTTCAGAGAGAGGAAACATGCGCAAGCGTGCACACAGTTGCGTTTTGCAAAGTGTGTGCGATGTCAGACAATATCACAAACAGTGCTGGCAAACTAACCGTTTGCGATAATTGCCTTATCATACATGATTCACAACCATGAACTGTTTTTTGATGAAGTATGCATCATAAACGTTGCACCATAGAATAGCGTGTGCGTTAGTTGCCTTATCATACACGATTTGCAACCACGAACTGTTTCTGATGAAGTATGCATCATAAACGTTGCACCACAGAATAGCATGTGCGATAGTTGTCGTGTATGATGATGTTACGATGGTCCAATGTTTCGTAATCCTATCCGACACTCGTAGGATGATTAGCTAATCTTCTTAATTAGTTATGGCATACGGTTTGTGAAAAGGGAATGTGTGTGATTGTATGCTTATCATAAACGTTCTATAATAGTGAACCGTTTGTGACGGGCCGGGCATCGTAAACGGAGCACCACAGAATACCGACTGGGATGGCAATGCGACCACAAATGAAAAGGAGTACTATAGGGTCCCTATCCCCGACGGTTTCTGGGTCATGTGGGAAGGACCCCCTAATCGCCCACACTAACTAGGTGACGGTTCCAAATGCCATCGCCGAAAGGGGTTTTAAACCGTTTGTACGGCACCGACGCATACCACACAATTTACAAACGGTTTAAAACCCCTACATTTCTCCTACAATTTTCAGACCATTACATTCATGCAGGCAGCTTGTAATAGAATTCTCCTCTGGTATCTATGACTTGGTCGAGCAAAAATCCCTCTATTTCCTCTTCAATCGCTTGAACGCGATCCTGTGGTAGGACCTGATCCCGCATATCCCTCATATTTAGAGGAGATCAATATGCATGTATTAGTTGTGCGTGTGTATATATTAGATAATGATGTAAAAAATGTGACTAGTGTTCTGGCAAACGTACCCATTGTTGTCTATCAGTTTTGCTCCTTTCGGACGCCATCATGTGAATGTTCTTGCAAATGTAGTATGCACATAAATTATTCCCCGACGCGTGCTTCAGGGCCTTTACAAGAATAGAATTCAATCAGATAATAATTAATCAAGCATGATAATGGTATTGAAACTAGAATTAAAGAGATGGTAGCTAGCTAGTACTACTTAATTAATTACCTTGGGTCGCACCCATTTCAACTTTTGTTTCCATCGGCCTTTAACTTGTTGGATGACTTTTCCCAAGCCCTGCCCACCGGCAAAGAAAATGAATAAAGGATTTATTAGTTAGTTGATATCAGGAAATGAACTAAAGAGGCCGAAATATAGTTTGACAATGATTGAAATTACATGTCGACCATCCCCTTCATGATTTCGTAGTCACTATACTCTTTAAATAGTGAGTCCAGTACTTGAACTTTTCCCTCGTCAACTTCAGTGATTAGCAGGATCCACTGAAAACTACATGTGCACAAGTTTGCATAATTAAGCGGGCATGTGCATATATAACTCATCAACTACACTCACTAACATCTAGTAAGCAAAAACAGAATTTGTAGTACAAGACAGTGTCACTCACCCGAAGGTGTAAGGAAGTAGTATTTCATGTTGGGTATTTAGTCGCAATAAGAACTCTAGCAAGATTTTCTCTGTGTCATTTCGATCCCATTTACGCGACCATGTCTTTCCATTAATGGTATTTGGGTCAATGAACCCAATGCCATACCAACTTTTTTCATTTCATACATCTTCATTCTTCATAGTACCACAAAAAAGAATATATAGTGAGGATAATTATAGGTAATGAACGAGCACTACAGCTAGCTAGAGATATACCTAAATTACAGAAATAAATCACTTATAGATAATAGCAGCTGACGAGAGATTTGTCGAGTGCTTCTTGATTGAGTAACTGAAACATTTCTTCAAACTCAACCCACAACTCTTTTTCATGGTAGTAATACTCTGCCCTGACTTTCACCATGGGGGACTCTCAGTTTCTAGTATTTGCTTCTCTCAGGTACCATTCATGCAATTCATACATTCTCGTTGAGAGCTTCGGGATCTCCTCAGGCTTGACCATAGGTTTGTCGCGGGCATATTTCCATTCTAGTTCCTCCTCTGTAAATATTTGAAAGTCCTCAATGCCTAGGAGTTATTCCATAGTGACACCGGCCTCTTCAGCCTGCCTTCTATGATCATCAGTTAATACCAGCTGCTGATCAGCAGTACTCACATGTGTTTCTACCAGGGGGGGTCGATTGCACTGCCTGTTCTCCCAGTCGGGCAACAATTTTTCTACATTTTTTGACAGCTGCTTGGCTCGATCTTGAGCTCGACTCCTTTTTTTGCTTCATATGACTTCCGGATAGAGCGCTCATAGTCCGAATCAATATGCTTGGGAGCGGTTTGAGCCATCCGAATAAAGTGCTCAGGTATGATCTCCTTTGGTGGTGGGGGCTGTTTCGGTCCAAAATGGGCATCCAATTGGGATCGCACTTCGGCTTTGTTTTCCTCGTCAGTCAAGTCTTAGGGCAACCTCGGAAGAGGCTTGAGGCTTGGACAAAATTTGCATTTCTTCCGCTGTTGCTGAGGCGGCAGAGCGCGCTGAGGCGGCGGAGACTGCTAATGTCGTGCCTGACTTGGAGGAGGAGGATTCTTCTGTGGCAGCGGCGGACTTGGAGGAGTGGGAGTCTGCTTAGCCGGCGGGGGACTTGGAGGAGTAGGAGTTTGCTGAGGCGGCGGCAGACTTGTAGGAGCGGGATGATAACCCACAAGTATAGGGGATTGCAACAATTTTCGAGGGTAGACTATTCAACCCAAGTTTATTAATTCGACACAAGGGGAGCCAAAGAATATTCTCAAGTATTAGCAGTTGAGTTGTCAATTCAACCACACCTGAATAACTTAATATCTGCAGCAAAGTATTTTGTAGCAAAGTAGTATGGAAGTAACGGTAACGATAGCAAAAGAAACAGTAGCAGTTTTGTAGTAATTGTAACAGTGGCAATGGTAAAGTAACTAAGCAAAGATCAATACGTGAAAAGTTCGTAGGCATTGGATCAGTGATGGATAATTATGTCGGATGTCATTCCTCATGCAATAGTTAAAACATAGGGTGACATAGAACTAGCTCCAGTTCATCAATGTAATGTAGGCATGTATTCCGAATATAGTCATATGTGAGAATGGAAAAGAACTTGCATGACATCTTTTTTCCTACCCTCCCGCGGCAGCGGGGTCATATTGGAAACTAAGGGTTATTAAGGCCTCCTTTTAATAGAGTACCGGACCAAAACATTAACACTTAGTGAATACTTCAACTCCTCAAACTACGGTCATCAACGGGAGTGGTCCCGATTATTGTCACTTCGGAGTTGCCGGATCATAACACATAGTAGGTGAGTATAGACTTGCAAGATAGGATCAAGAACTCACATATATTCATGAAAACATAATAGGTTCAGATCTGGAATCATGGCACTCGGGCCCTAGTGACAAGCATTAAGCATACCAAAGTCATAGCAACATCAATCTCAGAACATAATGGATACTAGGGATCAACCCTAACAAAACTAACTTGATTACATGGTAAATCTCATCCAACCCATCACCGTCCAGCAAGCCTACGATGGAATTGCTCACACACGGTGGTGAGCATCATGAAATTGGTGATGGAGGAAGGTTGATGATGACGACAGCGACGGATTCCCCTCTCCAGAGCCCCGAACGTACTCCATACTAGCCCTCCCGAGAGAGATTAGGGCTTGGCGGCGGCTCCGTATCGTAAAACGCAATGAATCCTTCTCTCTGATTTTTTTTCTCCTTGAACGTGAATATATGGAGTTGGAGTTGAGGTCGGTGTTGCACCAGGAGGCCCACGAGGCAGGGGGCGCGCCCAGGGGGGTAGGCGCGCTCCCACCCTCGTGGACAGGGTGTGGGCCCCCTGGCCTTGATTCTTTCGCCAGTATTTTTTATTAATTCCAAAAATATTCTCCGTGGAGTTTCCGGTCATTCCAAGAACTTTTATTTCTGCACAAAAATAACACCATGGCAATTCTGCTGAAAACAGCGTCAGTTCGGGTTACTTCCATTCAAATCATGCAAGTTAGAGTAAAAAACAAGAGCAAAAGTTTTTGGAAAAGTATATACGATGGAGACGTATCAACTCCCCTAAGCTTAAACCTTTGCTTGTCCTAAAGCAATTCAGTTGACAAACTGAAAGTGATAAAGAAAAGTTCTACAAATTCTGTTTGCTCTTGTTGTTGTAAATATGTAAAGCCAACATTCAAGTTTTCAGCAAAGATTATGAACTGTCCATATTCACAATAACACTTAGGTCTCATGTTTACTCATATCAATGGCATAATCAACCAGCGAGCAATAATGATAAATCTCGGATGACAACAGTTTCTCAAAACAATCATAATATGATATACCAAGATGGTATGTCGCTAGCCCTTTCTGAGACTGCAAAACATAAATGCAGAGCACCTCTGAAGATCAAGGACTGACTAGACGTTGTAATTCATGGTAAAAGAGATTCAGTCATAGTCATACTCAATATAAATTAATAGTAATGCATGCCATGACAGCAGTCTTCTCCAACTGGTGCTTTTTAATAAGAGGATAATGACTCAACATAAAAGTAAATAGATAGACCCTTCGCAGAGGGAAGCAGGGATTTGTAGAGGTGCCAGAGCTCGATTTTGGAAATAGAGATAAATAATATTTTGAGCGGCATAGTTTCATTGTCAACATAACAACCAAGAGATCTCGGTATCTTCCATGCTACACACATTATAGGCGGTTCCCAAACAGAATGGTAAAGTTTATACTCCCCCACCACCAATAATCATCAATCCATGGCTTGCCCGAAACAACGGGTGCCTCCAACTAACAACAATCCCGGGGGAGTTTTGTTTGGAATTATTTTGATTTGATTTGAACATGGGACTGGGCATCCTGATTACCGGCCATTTTCTCATGAATGAGGAGTGGAGTCCACTCCTCGTGAGAATAACCCACCTAGCATGGAAGATATAGACGCCCTAGTTGGTACATGAGCTGTTCGAGCATACAAAATAGAATTTCATTTGAAGGTTTAGAGTTTCGCAGATACAAATTTACTTGGAACGGCAGGTAGATACCGCATATAGGAAGGTATGGTGGACTCATATGGAATAACATTGGGGTTTATGGAAGTGGATGCACAAGTAGTATTCCCGCTTAGTACAAGTGAAGGCTAGAAAGAGACAGGGAAGCGACCAACTAGAGAGCGACAACAGTCATGAACATGCATCAAAATTGAGTGCAAGCATGACTAAGATATAATCCACCATGAATATAAATATCGTGGAGGCTATGTTAATTTTGTTTCAACTACATGCGTGAACATGTGCCAAGTCAACTCACTCGAATCGTTCAAAGGAGGATACCACCCTATCATACCACATCACAACTATTTTAGTAGCATGTTGGCACGCAAGGTAAACCATTATAAACTCCTAGCTAATTAAGGATGACATAAGAAACTATAATATCTATTTGTCATTGCAAACATGTTTATTCATAATAGGCTGAATCGGGAACGATGAACTAATCATATTTAGAAAAACAAGATACGTTGAGTTCATACCACCTTATCTCATCTCAATCATTTCATCATATATCGTCATTATTTCCTGTCACTTGCACGACCGAACGGTGTGTATAATAATAATAGTGCACGTGCATTGGACTAAGATGGAATCTGCAAGAATTCAGTTCAAGGAAAAGACAAGGTAATATGGGCTCTTGGTTAAATCAACAATAATGCATATGGGAGCCACTCAACATTTTCATCATGGTCTTCTCCTCTCGACCCCCACAGAAAAGAAATAAAACTATTTACATGGGAAAGCTCCGAACAAGCAAAAGAAGAACGAGAAATCTTTTTGAGTTTTCTTTTAGTTACTACTACTACAAGCATGGGAAGTAAACTAGCTAAAGGTTATAACTAATTTTATTTTGTTTTTTCTTAAGGTTATTCAAACACACAAGAAGAAAGCAAGAAAAGGGAAATAAACTAGCATGGATAGTACAATGAAAAAGTACGAGCACCAACAACTAGAATAAGTGTGTGAACATGAATGTAATGTCGGTGAGAACAACGTACTCCCCCAAGCTTAGGCTTTTGGCCTAAGTTGGTCTATGCCCATGGATCAAAGTTATAGCTGGGGTTGTACTGAGATGCAGCAGCTACTGCCTCACGAGCTGCAGCTTGGAGGCGGGCTGCCTCCATCCCCCTTTCGTACTCGTTTGCCTCCTTCCTGGTTATAATATATCTAATTTTGCCCGAAAGTCATAGAAACCAGGAGTAGGGAGAGCAACATGGACAGTGCCACGTCTGTCAAAGATTAGTTGGTATTGGAGGAACTGTTTGTTCCTCTCAACAAACTGATGACGAACCATGGCATCATAATCAAGCGGGAGGCAACTCCATATCATTTTCATGTATGGGTATCTCAAGAAAATTAGCCACACGGGTTGCATAAATCCCACCAAACAAGTCTCCATTTAAACTATTATTAAGAAACCTACGTGCAACAATGGCCCCCAAGTTATATTGTTTATCTTCTAGCACAGCACTCTTGAGAACACTAAGATCAGGAACACACATGTGACATGCCTCATCCTTACCATTTATGTATCTACCTATAAAGAGAGAAAAATAATGTATAGCAGGAAAATGAATGCTCCCTATGGTAGCTTGTGCTATTTCTCTAGATTCCCCCACAGTGACACTAGCAAGAAAATCTTTAAATTCAGATTTGCGAGGTTCACTAGCACTACCCCATTGCGGGAGTTTACAAGCAGTATTAAAATCTTCTAGGTCCATGGTATATGATTTCTCATAAAGATCAAATAGGACAGTGTGAGAATTGCGTGAAGATGTAAATTTAAATCTCCTCACAAAGGAATCAGTTAAGTGGTAATATTGAGGGCACTAATCTAGCATGAAGTCCTCAAGATCAGCATTCCGCACATATGCGTCAAATTCCTCGTTATTCCTGCTTGGATCATGAAATCTTCTGACGGCCATTCACAAGGCCGCACTTGAGCTTCCCTCGGTGGTTCATCGTCCTGCTCATGTATTGCGGTCCTGGATCCTTGCTTCCTTCAAGAACCACCTTGGTACGTATTCCTAAACATATTTCTTCCTCTAAAAAATTTCTGAAAATTTTAGTAACTCAAAATAAAAGTGAACCAAACTCAACAAAATTGATAGCAACTACTCCCACAAGTGCCTAGAGACTATATCATGCATTAGAACTACTTGGGACCATATGAATTTAACATGCAAGCTCAAGAACAAGGTCATCTAGGCAGTAAAAATTTGCAATGAATAAAGCAATAGAACAAAAACTAATTGGACCATTGGAGGACTCACTGTAACATCCCAAATTTCCAATTTGGAATGTTATACATTAGATCATCATTGCATATCATATTTTATTGCATTTTGGCTTGATCCTAGAAATTCTACGCAACTCAAGGACCCGCGGAGAGAGTTGGGGATTTCGTTATTTTCATATTTGAGTTTTCTCAAATTTTGCAAAGAGGATCGTTTGATTTTAATTATTTTCTCTTTGAATATCTCTTTTACAAAAATAAAAGAGAGAGAGGATAAAATGACTTTCCCAAAATAAAGAAATATTGGAGATTTAATATTAAAATCAAATAAGATTTTTATTCGGAGTTTTATCGCTATTTTATTTGAATTAGGAAAAATATGCGTTTTTAAAAATTGCATTAGAGGCTCAAATAAATGTTCGCTTTGTCCGCTATATTTTTAGAGGACGGGAAAAATTCATTTCAGGATTTTTTGAGTTCGTTTAGTATTTCTTTTATTTATTTTTCTGTGTGCGGAATTATTTAAAAAAAAGAAAGAACCGACTTAGCCGGGCCGTACCCGACCCGGACTCGTCTGGCCGGCCTCTTAAAAAGGCCCGCCCGGGACCCCCCACCCCAGCCGCCCGCACCCGAAACCCTAGCCGCCGCCGCCGATCCGCGTCGCCGCCACCGTATCCGCCGTCACCGCCGCCACTGCCCCTCGAGCCGCCGCCGCCAACCGCCGCCACCCCTCGCCGCCGACGCCGCCACCCCTCGTCGCCGCCGACGCCGCCGACCCCACCGGCATCCGCTGCTGCCCCGCCGCCCATCGCCGTCGCCGACCACCGCCTCTGACCCCGCCGCCCCTCGCCAGACCTCGTCGAGGTAGTCGCCGCCGCCGCTGACTGTTTTTATTAGAAAAACCGTCCAGTTCTTTTTAAAAACCCACGGTTGTTTTTTTTAGATCGGTTTATTTTTTTGGTTTAGCTATTTAGCAAATGCCTGTTCATACATTCGTTTTAACGAATGGTTTTCACTCGTTAGCCGCAAACTGCGAACGTTCGTCCGTTAGCCTGTTCGTCAGCTTTTCATTTTCAGGGTTTTTCCGCGATTATTTTCGATCGCGATTTCTGCCCTGATTTTCGTTTTAGTTTATCTTTTCGCTTGTTTATCGGAATCAGGCAATTCAAGCGCCTAGAGTTTCGTCTCGAAGCCCTCTTTCTGTTTAACCAACTTAAACAAGTTTTTGCTACTGTAAAATTTGACTTATGTCCAGATTAGTAAACAGAGCTTGATTCTTTTGCAGTTTGAGTTTCATTGCTTCGTTTGATTTGATTCTTTTTGCAAACTGGAGTCCTTAAGTTGAACTTTCTGATTAGATCTCTTATTTATGTTTTACCTGTGTTTCCATTTGAGTGCTTATTGTATGCTTGTTTGTTTGCAATAGAGTACCTAGAGTGCGAAACTTGCTACTACGAGTCTCTAGGTTTCACGGATCATCAGCAAGGCAAGTAACACTTTGATCATACCTCTTTACTACCCAGTTTTATTGCATTATATCAATCCTCAAACAATTGCATGGTTAGGATCTGATTAATGTGTTGGTTTTGGGAAGTAGATGAGGTAGTACCTATTGTCCTGTTTATTATCAAAATTTGGGAGTTATTTCTACGTTGCTGATATTGCTATGCTATGCTTGTAGACGTGGTTTGGTTCGAGTGATTCATGACAGATGTGAGTGTTGTTACTTAATGGTTAACTTAAGGTGGCTACTTTTAGTACACATCTGGGTGGATTGCTTGAAGGCACCCTGGAGTACCCAGTGGTTGTCAGGGCACCTGGAGAATCCAGTGTTGTCCTAGGATATCTCGGAGTACCCATGTGATCATCCTACAGTACACCACCCAGGCTCAAAGGGATCATAAGATTATTCATGCTAGAAACTTCCGTGTGCAGCCACAAGCTATTATGGGCTCTAGCATAGTTGAGTATGTTGCAAGACCTCTTTCAGTGGTGGGCTAGCAGATGTAGGGGATAGTAGGTGTAACTGTTCACCCAGAGTAAAGAGTTATTGTTTCAGAAAGACTGTGTCTCAATTCTCAGACCATGGATGTATTCTAGTCTTGTGGGGAAAAGTGCGCAAACCTCTGCATAGTGTACAAACTAATCATGGTTAGTCGTGTCCCCAGTTATGGACATCTTGAGTATCTGGTTCTTGGATTATCATGTTGACCTCATCACTCTTAAATTAATTTGATTGGGTTTAATGATGATGGTTAATTGGGATTGAGTTGGAGGAACCTTCTCAATGTATAACAACCACCATGATAGTTAAATAAAATTTGTTCCTTTGTTGTAGGAAAAAATTGGCTTTATGCAAGTAACCATAGAGCTTTCCACCAGCCATATATGCATGTAGTGATAGCATTTATTCTGTTCATTAGTCTCTTGTGTTACATTTCCATCATATTCCATGTGCTGACCCGTTTCGGGCCGCAACATTCATGTTGCAGACTTTTCAGATGACGAGTAAGGTGCATAGGTCGTTCTCTTTCACTCAGTGATGCCGTTGGAGTTGATGGACTCACTTTATCTTCCAAGCCTTGCGCTATTATCGATTTTAGATGGCCTTAACCCATATTTATGGTAGTAAGTTCTCTTTTGAGACATTCGATGTAATAAGTGTGTGATTGAAACTCTGTTATAAATCCTTCAAGTACTGTGCGTGTCAGCATTATCGATCCAAGAATGACACTGATGCACAGAGATTAGACTATTTGAGGTCTGGTCGCTACACTCACATACCAAAGAACAATCTCCCAAAGCAGTTTTGTGAGTGGAGCTTTGAGCAAGGAGATCGAAAATGGCAGCAAGATGAGCTAGAGCTCGTGCTTGAGCTGGTTGGTGATTTTTTTGGGAGGAAGAAGTGTGTGGGTGTAGGAATAAGTGGAGGGGCCCCACCAGGGACCCACGAGGCAGGGGGAGCGCCCTGGACCCTCGTGGCCAGGTGCTTGCCTCCTCTGGTGTGTTCTCAGTGCCAGACATTCTCAAATATTCTAGAAAAAATCATATTACATTTTTAGGGCATTTGGAGAACTTTTATTTTTGGGGTATTTTTTATTGCAAGGATAATTTAGAAAACAGACAGAAAATACTATTTTTTGCTTTATTTAATCTAAATAACAGAAAGTAAAAGAAGGGTACAGAAAGTTGTGCTTTCTAGCTTCAACCATCTCATCCTCATCAAATCCACTAACAAGGTTGATCAACTCTTGTTAACAAACTCATTCCGAGTCGTATGGAACCGGAGAAATTTCGAATAACTCTAGGTTACCTCAACGGGGATATGTATATCCCCAACAATAAGAATATCATATTTCTTGTTTATAGTAGGAAGAGGAAATTCAAAACCTCCAATAATAATCGATGCAGTTTTTCCAATAGAATTGATACTGTGAACTTTATGTAGTTTCCTCGGAAAGTTGACCGTATGCTCATTACCATTAACATGAAAAGTGACATTGCCTTTGTTGCAATCAATAACAGCCCCTGCAGTATTCAAAAAGGGTCTACCAAGGATAATCGACATAATATCATCCTCGGGAATATCAAGAATAACAAAGTCCGTCAGGATAGTAACGTTGGCAACCACAACAGGCACATCCTCACAAATACTGACAGGTATAGCGGTTGATTTATCGGCCATTTGCAAAGATATTTCAGTAGGTGTCAACTTATTCAAATCAAGTCTACGATATAAAGAGAGAGGCATCACACTAACACCAGCTCCAAGATCACATAAAGCAGTTCTAACATAGTTTCTTTTAATGGAGCATGGTATAGTTGGTACTCCTCGATCTCCAAGTTTTTTAGGTATTCCACCCTTAATAGTATAATTAGCAAGCATGGTCGAAATTTCAGCTTCCGATATCTTTCTTTTATTTGTTACAATATCTTTCATGTACTTAGCATAAGGATTCATTTTAAGAATATCAGTCAAACGCATACAGAAAAAGATAGGTCTAATCATTTCAGCAAAGTGCTCAAAATCCTCATCATCCTTTTTCTTGGACGGCTTAGGAGGAAAAGGCATGGGTTTCTGAACCCATGGTTCTCTTTCTTTACCGTGCTTCCTAGCAACGAAGTCTCTCTTATCATAACGTTGATTCTTTAATTGTGGGTTATCAAGATCAACAACAGGTTCAACCTCTACATCATTATGATTGCTAGGTTGAGCATCAACATGAACACCATCATTAACATTATCACTAGGTTCATGTTCATCACCAGATTGTGTTTCAGCATCAGAAATAGAAATATCATAGGGATTCTCTGGTGTGTCAACAACAGGTTCACTAGAAGCATGCAAAGTCCTATCATTTTTCTTCTTCTTCT
The DNA here is from genome assembly GCA_963921465.1 of Triticum timopheevii. Classification (NCBI taxonomy): domain Eukaryota; kingdom Viridiplantae; phylum Streptophyta; class Magnoliopsida; order Poales; family Poaceae; genus Triticum; species Triticum timopheevii. Next base: position 336,692,588 of record OY997268.1, read on the forward strand.
TAGAAAGACTAGGTGCATCAACATTATTTCTATGAGAATCTTGCTCAATTCTCTTAGGGTGGCCCTCAGGATACAGAGGTTCCTGGGTCATTTTACACCCGCTAGTCATAACTCTAACAACATTATCATTTTTCTTATTATTTAATTCATTGAGCAAATCATTTTGAGCTTTAAGCAGTTGTTCTACTTGAGTGGTAACCATAGAAGCATGTTTACTAATGAGTTTAAGTTCACCTTTAACTCTAGACATATAATCACTCATGTGTTCAATCATATAAGCATTATGTTTCAATTGTCTACCAACATAAGCATTGAAGTTTTCTTGTTTAGCCATAAAGTCATCAAACTCAACCAAGGATTGGCTAGCAAACTTAGTAGACGAGATTTCAACTTTATCATATCTATAGAGAGAATTACCTTTACTATGTGTGTTGGGTTATCAAGACCATGTATTTCTTCAACTGGAGGTAAATTCTTAACATCTTCAGCTTTAATACCTTTTTCTTTCATAGATTTCTTTGCCTCTTGCATATCTTCACGACTGAGAAATAGAACACCCCTTTTCTTCGGAGTTGGCTTAGGAGTTGGTTCAGGAAGTGTCCAATTGTTTTCATTAGTCAACATATTTATTCAATAACAATTCAGCTTGATCAACAGTTCTTTCCTTGAAAACACAACCAACACAACTATCTAGGTGGTCTCTGGAAGCATTGATTAGTCCATTATAAAAGATATCATGTATTTCATTTTTCTTGAGAGGATGATCAGGCAAGGCATTAAGTAGTTGGAGAAGCCTCCCCCAAGCTTGTGGGAGACTCTCTTCTTCAATTTGCACAAAATTATATATTTCCCTTAAAGCAGCTTGTTTATTATGAGCGGGGAAATATTTAGCAGAGAAGTAATAAATCATATCCTAGGGACTACGCACACAACTAGGATCAAGAGAATTAAACCATGTTTTAGCATCACCCTTTAATGAGAATGGAAATAGCTTAAGGATATAGTAATAATGAATTTTCTCATCATTAGTGAATAGGGTGGCTATATCATTTAACTTAGAAAGATATGCCACAACTATTTCAGATTCATAGCCATAAAAAGGGTCAGATTCAACCAAAGTAATTATCTCAGGATTGACAGAGAAATCATAATCCTTATTAGTAACACAGATAGGTGAAGTAGCAAAAGCAGGGTCATATTTCATTCTAGCATTCAAAGACTTTTCTTTTAGCTTAGCTAATAATTTCTTAAGATCAGATCTATCATTGCAAGCAAGAAAAACTCTAGCAGTTTCTTCATTCATAACATAAACCTCTGGCACAACAGGCAATTCATATCTAAGGGGAGAATCTTCATCATCACTTTCAGCAATATTATCAGTTTCAGTAATTTCATTCTCTCTAGCCCTAGCAAGTTGTTCATCAAGAAATTCACCTAATGGCACGGTAATATCAAGCATAGAAGTAGTCTCATCATAAGTATCATGCATAGCAAATGTGGCATCAGCAATAACATGTGACATATCAGAATTAATAGCAGAAGCGGGTTTAGGTGTCGCAAGCTGACTCAAAATAGAAGGTGAATCAAGTGCAGAGCTAGATGGCAGTTCCTTACCTCCCCTCATAGTTGAGGGAAAAATCTTAGTTCTTTCGTCTTTCAAGTTCCTCATAGTGATCAGCAGATATAAAACCCAAGTGACTCAAAGAATAGAGCTATGCTCCTCGGCAACAGCGCCAGAAAATAGTCTTGATAACCCACAAGTATAGGGGATCGCAATAGTTTTCGAGGGTAGAGTATTCAACCCAAATTTATTGATTTGACACAATGGGAGCCAAAGAATATTCTGAAGTATTAGCAGTTGAGTTGTCAATTCAACCACACCTGAATAACTTAATATCTGCAGCAAAGTATTTAGTGGCAAAGTAGTATAGAAGTAATGGTAATGATAGAAAAAGTAACAGCAGCAGTTTTCTAGTAATTGTAATAGTGGCAACGGTAAAGTAACTAAGCAAAGATCAATATGTGAAAAGCTCATAGGCATTGGATCAGTGATGGATAATTATGTCGGATCCGATTCCTCATGCAATAGTTATAACATAGGGTGACATAGAACTAGCTCCAGTTCATCAATGTAATGTAGGAATGTATTCTGAATATAGTCATACGTGCCTATGGAAAAGAACTTGCATGACATCTTTTGTCCTACCCTTTCGTGGCAGCGCGGTCCTATTGGAAACTAAGGGATATTAAGGCCTCCTTTTAATAGATTACCGGACCAAAGCATATATAGTGAGGATAATTACAGGTAATGAACGAGCACTACAGCTAGCTAGAGATATACTTAAATTACTGAAAGAAATCACTTATATAAAATAGCAACTGACGAGAGATTTGTCGAGTGCTTCTTGATTGAGTAACTGAAACATTTCTTTAAACTCAACCCACAACTCTTTTTCATGGTAGTAATACTCTGCCCCGACTTTCACCATGAGGGACTCTCGATTTGTAGTATTTGCTTCTCTCAGGTACCATTCATGCAATTCATAAATTCTCGTTGAGAGCTTCGGGATCTCCTCAGGCTTGACCATATGTTCGCCGCGGGCATATTTCCATTCTAGTTCCTCCTCTGTAAATGTTTGGAAGTCCTCGATGCCTAGGATTTATTCCATAGTGACACGGCTTCTTCAGCCTGCCTTCTATGATCTTCGGTTATTACCACCTGCTAATCGGCGGAACTCACATGGGTTTGTACCGGGGGGGGGGCTCGATTGCACTGTCTGTTCTCCTAGCCGAGCAACAGTTTTCCCCCATTTTTTGACAGCTTCTTGGCTCGAGCTTGAGCTCGACTCCTTTTTTTGCTTCATATGATTTCCTGATAGAGCGCTCATAGTCCGAGTCAATATGCTTTGGAGCGGTTTGAGCCATACGAATAAAGTGGTCAATGACATGCTCAGGTATGATCTCCTTTGGCGGTGGGGGCGATTTCGGTCCAAAATGGGCGTCCAATTGGGATCGCACTTCGGCTTTGTTTTCCTCGTCAGTCAGGTCGTAGGGAAACCTCGGAAGAGGCTTGAGGCTTGGAACAAATTTGCATTTCTTGCCTCCTGTTGTACCGCTAGCCGACATAGCTGCGGCGCCTATCTTCTGTTGTTGCTGAGGCAGCAGAGTGCGCTGAGGCGGCGGAGACTACTAACGTGGTGCCTGACTTGGAGGAGGAGGAGTCATATAAGGCAGCGGCGGACTTGGAGGAGCCGGAGTCTTCTGAGCCGGCGGGGGACTCGGAGGAGTAGGAGTTTGCTGAGGCAGCGGCGGACTTGGTGGAGCGGGATGATAACCCACAAGTATAGGGGATCGCAACAGTTTTTGAGGGTAGAGTATTCAACCCGAATTTATTGATTCGACACAAGGGGAGCCAAAGAATATTCTCAAGTATTAGAAGTTGAGTTTCAATTCAACCACACCTGGATAACTTAATATCTGCAGGAAATTATTTTGTAGCAAAGTAGTATGGAAGTAACAGTAACGATAGCAAAAGTAACAGTAGCAGTTTTGTAGTAATTGTAATAGTGGCAATGGTAAAGTAACTAAGCAAAGATCAATATGTGAAAAGCTTGTAGGCATTGGATCAGTGATGGATAATTATGTTGGATGCGATTTCTCATGCAATAGTTATAACATAGGGTGACACAGAACTGGCTCCAGTTCATCAATGTAATGTAGGCATGTATTCCGAATATAGTCATACGTGCTTATGGAAAAGAACTTGCATGACATCTTTTGTCCTACCCTCCCGTGGCAGCGGGGTCCTATTGCAAACTAAGGGATATTAATGCCTCCTTTTAATAGAGTATCGGACCAAAGCATTAACACTTAGTGAATACATGAACTACTCAAACTATGGTCATCACCAAGAGTGGTCCCGATTATTGTCACTTCGGGGTTGCCGGATCATAACACATAGTAGGTGACTATAGACTCACAATATAGGATCAAGAACTCACATATATTCATGAAAACATAATAGGTTCAGATATGAAATCATGGCACTCGGGCCCTAGTGACAAGCATTAAGCATACCAAAGTCATAGCAACATCAATCTCAGAACATAATGGATACTAGGGATCAAACCCAAACAAAATTAACTCGATTACATGGTAAATATCATCCAACCCATCACCGTCTAGCAGGCCTATGATGGAATAACTCACGCACGGCGGTGAGCATCATGAAATTGGTGATGGAGGAAGGTTGATGATGACGACGGCGACAGATTCCCCTCTCCGGAGCCCCGAACGGACTCTAGATCAGCCCTCCCAAGAGAGATTAGGTCTTGGTGGCGGCTCCGTATCGTAAAACGCAATGAATCCTTCTCTCTGATTTTTTTCTCCCTGAACGTGAATATATGGAGTTGGAGTTGAGGTCGGCGGAGCACCAAGGGGCCCACGAGGCAGGGGGCGCGCCCAGGGGGTAGGCGCGCCCCCCACCCTCGTGGATAGGGTGTGGGCGCCCTGGCCTTGATTCTTTCACCAGTATTTTTAATTAATTCCAAAAATATTCTCGATGGAGTTTCGGGTCATTCAGAGAACATTTATTTCTGCACAAAAATAACACCATGGCAGTTTTGCTAAAAACAGCGTCATTCCAGGTTAGTTCCATTCAAATCATGCAAGTTAGAGTCCAAAACAAGGGCAAAAGTGTTTGGAGAAGTAGATACGATGGAGACGTATCACGGGAGTATCTGATGCTGCGACGGACTCGAAGGACGAGCCGGCTAACATGGTGTCGGTGGCCTTGGAGAGACGATGCAATCCTTTCTACAAAGAATGATACGATGTACGACCTCTCCAAGTGTGTGCTTGTCGTCACCTCCAGGAATGTCAAACTCTAGCCCCGAATATCTTGCCACCACTTCATCAACCATGACACGACTATAGCCAGTTGGAATCAGATTGCAACGGAAGGTTGCTTCAGGGGGATTTGTATAAGAAAAGTCATCCCCCGCCTTCCTGGATATGTTTTTCATTTTAAAGTGTAGCTCACAAGTTGTCGTACTTGTGATATCATCCATAGGGTGTCTATCCAGTAGTGCATCATCGCCCGAGGCAGAACCCATGATGCTTCTCGGCATGGATGGGACGGTGCTATCCAATGCTGATGTGCGAGTCCTGGACTAGGGGGTCCGCGGGCGTCCGGTCTATTGATTTGGGCCAGACTGATGGGCCATCAACATACAAGACAGAAGAATATCTCTCGTCTCCGGCGAGGACTCTCACATGCATGGATGGCAAGTATAGGTGTCCGGATATATTGTTCCTTTCTGTAAAACCGACTTTGTACAACACTAGGCCTCTCTGGTGTCTATATAAAGCGGAGGGTTAGATTGGAGGTAGGATCACAACATTGCTAGGCTAGCTATCTAGGGTTAGCCGAATCTATCTCGAGGGAGATCAACTCTTGTATCCCCTATACCCTCAAATATAATCAAGCAGGAGTAGGTTTTTACCTCCATTAATAGGGCCCGAACCTGGGTAAATACCGTGTCCCTTCTCCATTGTTACCATTGATCTTCAGACGCACAACTTGGGCCCCCTACCCGAGATCTCCCAGTTTTGACACCGACATTGGTGCTTTCATTGAGAGCTCTGTTGTATCGTCGACAGAAGGATTTATGGCTCGCCTCTTCGCCAGCGGTGATGCTGTGTCCAGGGAGACCTTTTTTCCTGGATAGGTTTTTGTGCTCGGTGGCTTTGTGCTTCAAGCCAACCCGATCGGTCGCCTTGAGCAGGTCGACAGTTATGCCCCCGGCCACCAGATCAGGTTTGGAAACCTAAATTATGTTGCTGACATCCGAGGAGACCTAGTCTTTGATGGGTTTGCGACCTCATCCGCCACTCTGTGTCCCAGCCAAGAAGAATCTTCGGATCCCCTGTCATATCCGATGTAGGGGTCAGCATAAGCACCCATGTTGGCCTTAGATCCGGGGCAGGACTCATCATCCGATGACGGGAACATAAGCCCTGCCTGACTTCTTGCCCTTACAGAACTTCCTACCGAAGACCCAGATGCGGGCTTAGACTTAGCTCTGGGCAACCATTCCGAACCACCGAGGTCCATGCTTTGCGGGTCTGATCAGGCGCCCCGTGCCGAACACAGCATGGTAGACCCGTGGTTTCCGGTCCCACTCCTGCTCTTGGAGGAACCGTGGGGTTTGATGCAGTCTCTCGCCATCATGGAGGCTCTACCTCTGAGCTGTGCCCAACTCGAACTGGGGGCTGAGAGAGGGGAATTTTACGCCCCACCCACCACCCACTTGATAGCCACTGTCGAGGACTTAACCGACATGCTAGATTATGCATCCGAAGACATCAACGGCATGGACGATAATGCCGATATCGAACCAAGCCAAGTACCACCCGTCACAGGGGGTTGGACGGCCACTTAAAACTACGATGTGTACATGGTGGACACCCCGGAGAACGACGAGGAGAACCCTAGCCCAGATGAGAATATATCCATCTATAAACCACCAAAGCATCAACGTCAGCAGCGGTGCTCACGATCGTGTCGGGCGAAGGATATTAATACTGGCACCGGAGACAATGAGACTCCGGATGGTGCCGAAGATCCTGAATACCTTATCGAGCCCACATCCGAACAGGACGAGCGGGAAGAGGGTGAACATAGTCTCGAACGCGTTGTCAACAAAGATGAGGTGGACAACAATTATGTGCCAGAATCCGAAGAGGAGGTCAGCTTCGGTGACAAGGACTTCATTGTCCCGGAGGAACCCCTCAACCAAGAACACTTTAAGCGACAACTCATTGCTACAACTGGAGCCTGAAGAGGAAGCAACAGCAGCTCAAAGAAGAACAAAACACACTGAATGAAAGGGGGACTAAGGTCCTTGTCGGTGTCAAAACCGGCGTATCTCGGGTAGGGGGTCCCGATCTGTGCGTCTAGGCTGATGGTAACAGGAAGCAAGCGACACAATGTTTACCCAGGTTCAGGCCCTCTCGATGGAGGTAAAACCCTACTTCCTGCTTGATTAATATTGAAGATATGAGTAGTACAAGAGTAGATCTACCACGAGATCATAGGCTAAACCCTAAGAGCTAGCCTATGAAGGTATGATTGTAATTGTGATTGGCCTTCTAAGGACCAACCTCTCCGATTTATATAGACACCGGAGAGGGCTAGGGTTTACATGGAGTCGGTTACAATAAAGGAAACACAATATCCGTATCGCCAGGCTTGCCTTCCACGCAAAGGAGAGTCCCATCCGGACATGGGCCGAAGTCTTGAGTCTTGTATCTTCACGCTTCAATAGTCCGGATGATGTATATAGTCCGGCTGTCCGGATACCCCCTAATCCAGGACTCCCTCAGTAGCCCCTGAACCAGGCTTCAATGACGACGAGTCCGACGCACAGTCTTGTCTTCGGCGTTGCAGGGCGGGTTCCTTCTCCGAATACTCCAAAATAGTTATGAATCACTCGAACCGTGTCCGGATCCACAAAATGATCTTCACGTGCCATTGTAGAGAGAATGATATTTCACAAATGCAATCTGCTGACAACTTTTTTGGACAACGCGACGTGTCATTACGGTCAGGTCATTATTCGAAACGTTTTCCTACGACCAGCCACAACGCATATTGCGAGGCGGTTTCCTCGACACGTCTTGTCAAAGCAGAGATCATGTCCCCTTATCACGGGATTCTCATCAATACGGGTATGGGTAATCCCACCACGCCATCAATCGTGGCGCTTGGGAAGCAAGCGATTCCCAACGGGCAAGTGGGGAGGCGCACTACTTTCGCCGCCTCTATAAAGGGATAAGATTTCCCCATTTTTACCCACGCCTTCTTCCTCCTTTGCCCACTCTTGCACCCTTGAGCTCCAGCTGCCCAAGCCAAAGTCTTCTCCGCACAGCTAAACATGTCCGGAGCAGGAGGCAAGTGGGTGGCTTCCTCCGTCAAGGAGAAGCATATCGCAAATCTTCGGGCGGCCGGATACTTGGCTGCAGACATAGCGCACCGGCTACCAGACGTCGGGCAGGTCATTCCGACCCCAGGACCCCGCGAGAGGGTCATGTTTGTTGCCCACTTCGTCCGTGGACTAAGATTTCCACTTCATCCCTTCGTCCGCGGGCTCATGTTCTACTACGGGCTAGAATTCCATGATCTATCCCCGAATTTCGTGCTCAACATCTCGGCATTCATCATCATATGCGAGGCCTTCCTCTACATCCGGCTTCACTTCGGCCTGTGGCTGCAAATCTTCTGCATGAAGCCGAAGATTGTAAGCGGCCAGCAAGTGGAGTGCGGAGGGGCCATGGTGGGCAAGATGCCTAACATCACCTGGCTGGACGGTTCCTTTGCGGAGACCGTAAAAGGGTAGCAATCGGGGTGGTTCTACATCACCGAGCCGCGCGGCGCCAACTGGGCAGCGGCCCCTGAGTTCCGATCCGGAGCCCCCATGCGGCTCACCTCCTGGAAAAGAAGGGCTTGACCTGGGGCGAACCTACAGAGCTGACCGGACTCCAAACCTGCATCAAGAGCATGAAGGACAAGAACATCAATCTTGTCAACGTGATCCAGGTCATGCGCGTTCACCGGATTCTGCCGTGCCAAAGGCGGGTGTCGGTGTCAAAACCGGCGGATCTCGGGTAGGGGGTCCCGAACTATGCGTCTAGGTGGATGGTAACAGGAGACAAGGGACACAATGTTTTTACCCAGGTTCGGGCCCTCTCGATGGAGGTAAAATCCTACTCCTGCTTGATTGATATTGATGATATGGGTAGTACAAGAGTGGATCTACCATGAGATCAAGGTGGCTAAACCCTAGAAGCTAGCCTATGGTATGATTGTTGTAATGGTTGTTCGTTCTACGGACTAAAACCCTCCGGTTTATATAGACACCGGAGAGGGCTAGGGTTACACAGAGTCGGTTACAATGGTAGGAGATCTACATATCCGTATCGCCAAGCTTGCCTTCCACGCCAAGGAAAGTCCCATCCGGACACGGGACGAAGTCTTCAATCTTGTATCTTCATAGTCTTGGAGTCCGGCCGATGATGATAGTCCGGCTATCCGGACACCCCCTAGTCCAGGACTCCCTCAGTAGCCCCTGAACCAGGCTTCAATGACGATGAGTCCGACGCGCATACTGTTCGGCATTGCAAGGCGGGTTCCTCGTCCGAATTAATTCATAGAAGATTGTGAACACCAGGATAGTGTCCGGCTCTGCAAAATAAATTCCATATACTACCGTAGAGAGAATAATATGTACACAAGCTCAATCTGCTGACGTATTTTGTGGTGTGACGTCACACCACTGCCAAGCCTTTACTTGAATCATTTTTATTATACCACCTCAGCGCGTTTAGCGAAGCGGTTTCCTTGGCACGTCTTGTCGAAGCAGAGATCGTGTTCCCCTTATTCCGGGATTCCCATCAATACGGACGTGGGTAACCCAACCGCGCCCGTTGCCACGCCCCCTCTATCGAAGGCGAGTCCCAAACGGTCATGGGGACGGCTCTTGGTATTCTACCTCTTTATAATGAGATAAGGCTCGTTCCTTTTCTTCAACCCTCAATCGAATCTGCCCCTCGCCCCGAGTTCCAACACCCAAAGCCTCAGATTCGAGCACCCCGGACCTTCAACAATGTCCGGCCTCGACCAACAGGGCCGGTGGATGCCCTTCTCCGTTACGGAAGAGGACGTGCAAAAGCTGAGGGAATCCAAGTACCTGACTTATGAGATTTCACATAGGTTGCCCACCAAAGGGCAAGTCATTCCCACTCCCGAGCCCGGCGAAAGCGTCGTGTTTGTGTCCCACCTCCGTCGGGGTTTAGGCTTCCCGATGGATCCTTTCGTGAGAGGGCTTATGTTTTACTATGGGTTGGAATTCCACGACTTGGCTCCGGAGTCCATCCTCCACATCTCATCATTTATTGTCGTCTGCGAGGCCTTCCTCCGCACTACCCCCACTTCGGTTTGTGGCTCAAGACCTTCAACGTGGAGCCAAAGATGATCGAGGGGCATCAATCAGAGTGCGGCGGGGTGGTTGTAAGCAGAAGGGACGATGCTCCATGGCCCGAGGGCTCTTTCCAGGAGAAGCTCGTCCTGTGGCAACAGGAGTGGTTCTATATTACCGCTCCTAGGGGCAGCAGGCAGAAGCCGCCGCCCATCTTTCACTCGGGCCCTCCACAGCGGCTGATGTCGTAAGTCAACCAAGGGCTCAACTGGGGGCCGTCAAAGGACGTACCCCTATTGCAGGGCCGGATTCGAGACCTCCAAGAGAGGGAGATCAATCTGGTCATGGTGATGCAGGTTATGCTAATTCGGTGTCTTCTGCCTTGCAAGCGTCGCCGCCTCCGCCTATGGGAATTCAATCCAAAGGGGCCTCGAGCTCTCCAACTTCATGGGTGCAACACCCGTGGAGATGTATAAATTGTTCTTCGGATCACAAGAGATGTGTCCGGAATTGACCGAGGATTCCGGCCTAAACTGCAATCGCCCGGATGCTCAGGTAAGTGGCCCTGCGTCCGGACACACCATTTGTTTGCGCCTTCTTGCATTTGCCTTTTAACCCATCGTCTCTTGAATAGGAGCGGATAGCGCAAGCGAAAATGATACGGTGTCCGGCCCCCCTCCCGGAGACCGCGCCGGATCCCGTGCTGGCCAGGATGCTGGAGGTTGCGCCTTCAGAGGAAGGCGAAGGGGAGAACAGAGAAACTACCGCCTCTACCAAGGAGGCCTTTGAGAAAGGGGGAATCGAGAATCCCTCCTTCCAAGGGGAGAAAGGACTGCTTCCGAAAACCCGGAGGCCAAGGCCTCGAAGCGGGGGAAGAGATCTTCACCCGAGGGTCCTGCGTCTAGGGAGGCCCCGGCCGCACTATCTCCCTTAAGGAATCAGCCCTCCAGCGAGCCGTAAGTAGAAAAAGGGGAGTTTTGTAATAAGAGACATCTCTATTTTTGCTTCTGAGGATAACCGATGTTTTTACATTGTAGTTCGGATCTCCGTCCTTCTCAGATGAGCTCGTCCTCGGGGGACCTTCATCCGGAGATGATGGAGAGCGAAACGCCTCCATTTGCCACACCGCCAGGTGGGGCGGATGACCCTGAGGTGTCATCACGGTGGGTATCCCCGAGTCCGGCGGGGCCGGAGAGTTCGGCACCAACTGGTGTACGGCCGGGGGAGCTGAAGGATCTGCTTGAGAGGGCGTCTATCTCAGAAGGTCACCGCACATTGATTAGTACGATGATTAGAAGAATTTCATGATGCCGTCAGAAGTTTGCTGGCAGGGTTTGAGGTACACAAAAATGACATACCTTTTGAAAGTTTTACACATAAAGTGCGCCCTGTATAGATAGTAACCCCTGAGACTCGGTATGTTGTCGAAAGCGACAGCGTGCTGAGGATCAAAATCACAGGTATTAATTTTCGCCTTTCCTATGCAGGTGGCGGATAGTCCGGTGGCCAGCCGTACTGATGGAGTTGCTGAACTAAAGCGCAACTCGGCGTTGCGGATGCGGACATCGCGCTGGTCAATAAGCGACTTGACGAGTCACAAGGTAGGTTGTTTCTCCGTGGTCACCTAGTAAGGGTGCTGAAGCCCACTTCTTACAACTTGTGTGCTTAATGCAGATGGTGCCGCTGCTGTGGAGAGCCTTCGGGCAGAACTTGCTCGAGCCAAGGAGCAGGCTAGAAGGAGTGATGCGGCTGCCTCGAGGGCGGCCGAAGAGCTGGAAGCCGAAAGGGCTGCTCACTGCCGAAGCAGGGGGAGATGGCCGAAATGGCCGTGAAGTTGAAAGATGTTACCGACCGCTATGAGATTCTTGAAAAAGAACGCCGAGTGGAGCCAGAAGACCTGAGGAAGGCCACCGCCGAAGCCAAGGATGCCCGTTCTGCAATGAGGGCTATAAAGGAGGAGCTGCGCCAGGCCGGAGATATTGCAGCTAGCAGGCCCTTTCTGCTGCGCAGGAGGTTTACAAATCTGAAGTATGCTCAGCTTGGCCAGCTGTGGGGTCCGGAGGATCCTTATATGGATTTAGTGGCGAGTGCGGCAGAGGCTGTCGTGCACTTCCAAAGTCAAAAGGATCACGAGACGGAAGAGCTTTTTTGGTCTCAATTCCATAATCCGGAGCTTTCACTTCCGCTGACCGATCGGTTGGCTGAGTGGACTGAGCTGAATACATTGTCCGGTCTTGCCATGACGGATATCGTGGCTCATTGCAGCAATTCCTTGGGGCGGTGCCGCATATAAAGGCGATGAAGCGGTCGTCCTGCATAGAGGGTGCACGGATGGCCCTCGCCCGTGTGAAGACATACTGGACGGAAATGGATGCCACCGATGTTGCGACCCGGGGTTCGGACGAGAGCCGGTTACCCGCCGAGCACTATTTTGGGAAGTTCTGCGTGGTGCTCGTGTAATAGAGTCGCAGTGCTCAAAAAATGTCATGTTCAAATGATCTTTATGGTTTGTAAAACGATGTTTATAATATAAGCGCTTTTTGTACTTGTGCGTTCAAGTATTGAAATATCTCATGTGCGTCCGTTAGTGTATACTTGTGTATAACTTGAAAGATGGCAGTCTTCGGCTTCAGCCCCCACACACATGGTGCGGGGGTGTTTGCGAAATAGCGCATTTTCACACTTAATCAAATGTCTTGGTCCTGTGAAGGAGGTGGTAGCGTAGCAAACGAGGCAACCGGACTATAATGCTTTATCACTTTCACTTAGCCATAGGAGTTCGAAGGTGGGGCTACGATATAACCCCTGGGGGCACCACGCTCTCCGGATTTGGGGCGCGTGTGTGCCTGACCGGGAAGCGGTCCCTCGTCAAAGCGGAGGAATTCTAACATTCTGGAGGTCGATCGAGTGGTCTCGCTACATCATGACAGTCACTTTTCGGCTTTCTCTACTGAGGTGCTCACCCGGCCAAACCGGGGCACAATCGCAGTAGTTCTCCTGGTGCCGCGTTAGCCGATGATATAGAACGTAAGGCAGCAAAACACAGGAGCCGGGCAAACCCAACATTTGACCAAAGACATGATTCGGAGCTGATGCATATAAGGCCTAACTCGAGACGCCGAACACTCCCTGAGGTGTTCGGTCTTTATGATGACATGCAGATCAATGCCCTAAGCCCCTAGTGTCCAGGTACACGCAAAATCCTCTGATGCGGCCGATGCCAAAATGTCAGCCTCCTCTCTGGTTATGATGAGAAACCAGGGGATGTATAGCAACAAGAGACAGTAAAAAAGGTTTACGCAGGGTCTTAATCTGAAAAGAATCCTTGCAACGGGTCCCTACTGCACGTCTGCGCCTGTGTCTCCGTTGTGCTGTATCCTAGACGGGTGTAACATGCTGTTCATCTGTAAAAGAGAGGAACTTAGTTTGAAAAGAAATCATGTGAAAAATGTTTTAAAAATCGAAGTATGAATGAATGAATAAAGCTGAGCTTTTACTAGCTCTTTATTGCTCATACGCACAACCCCTTGTGAAGGGGTGTGCGGCTAGGGAGTCCCTAGTTTATTTAGGCCGGACTCGCCTAGCCGTGTCCGGGGTCTTGAATGACCTTTTAATGAGATGATGCCGTGTGGACCGGGCATTTTAAGTGTAAGAGACGCGTAGTGCGGTATTGCGTTGAAGTGGGCGAAAGCTTCGCGTCCCAATAGTGCTTGATGGCTACTTTTGAATGGGGCGACATGGAAGATTAGCTTTTCGCTGCGGGAGTTGTCGGTTAGTCCGAACACAACTTCTAATAGTAAGGAGCCCGTGCACTTGGCGTAAGGGACTGGCGTCACTCCCTTGAAGGAAGTGCGGCTATGGCGAATTTTAGTAGGGTCTATCCCCAACTTACGGATTGTGTCCGGATATAGCAGGTTTAAATCACAGCCGCCATCCATTAGGACTTGTGTAAATTGTAGTCCGTCGATTATAGGATCCAATATCAGAGCAGTCCATCCTGCGTTTCAAATACTTCTGGAATAGTCCAGGTGGTCGAAAGTAATCGGTTTTGACATCCAATCTCGGGGTTTCGCTGGGATGGACCGTGCGACCCGTACTTTAGCGGGTGCCGCACTATTGTTCCGTATTATCACGTGAAGTGAGTTTACTGCTTTGACTTCTTGTGGGAAAGTCTTTTGTTTTCCGGTGCTCTGCTGGTGGGGTTCATTGTCATCCTCGCTTGGCGCATCGAGCCCCTTGTGTTCGGCGTTGAGTCGGCCGGACTGTTTGAAGACCCAACAATCTCGGTGGGTGTGGTTTGCAGGCTTCCCAGAGGTGCTGTGGATTTGACATATCCGATCCAAAATTTTGTTTAGGTTGGATAGCTCGTCACTGTTGTCCCTAAGAGGCAGTGTTTTATTGTTCGGCCACGAGCTTTTGAATCCGGCGTTGACCGCTGTGTTCTTTGGGCTGTTTTCTTTATTTCGGCGCTGGTCCTTTCTGCGCAGTGATTTTCCGTTTCCATCTCTGATCTCAGATGTACTTGGGTCGCTGGTGCTGCATCTTGCTAGCTAGCTATCTTCCCCCGCGCAAAAGCGGGTCATGAGGCTTGTTAGCGCGGCCATTGTTCTCGGCTTCTCTTGGCCGAGGTGTCTGGCGAGCCATTCGTCTCGGACATTATGTTTAAAAGCTGCTAAGGCTTCGGCGTCCGGACAGTCGACTATTTGGTTCTTTTTTGTGAGGAACATGTTCCAGAATTTGCGCGCTGATTCTCCGGGCTGTTGAGTTATGTGACTTAAATCGTATGCATCCGGAGGGCGGACATAAGTCCCCTGAAAATTTGCTCTAAATGCGTCCTCGAGCTCTTCCCAACTTCCAATGGTATTTTCTGGGAGGCTTTTGAGACAATGCCGAGCTGGCCCTTTGAGCTTGAGGGGTAGATATTTTATGGCGTGGAGATCGTCTCCTCTGGCCATGTGTATGTGCAGGATGTAATCCTCAATCCAGACTCCGGGGTCTGTTGTTCCGTCGTATGCCTCTATGTTTACGGGTTTGAACCCCGCTAGAAATTCATGATCCAGCACCTCATCGGTGAAACATAGTGGGTGTGCGGCGCCCCTATATTTAGGTGTGCTGTTATCTTCGAACGTGCGGCATGTTGTGTTGCTTCCTGGGGCCCTCTTCTTTGGCCCATAAATGGACCTGACTGGGCCATCCGTTTTGTGAGGATATTTATGTGTGTCATGTGCCGGATTATGTGCGGTGCCGCTTGTCGCTCTTGGCCTGTCATCTGGTCGTCTATCCGGCCAGGCGGCCTCTTTGCTTTTTGATTGTGGGGGCTCTACAGCCTCCTCGTCGAATTCGGGCAGCAGCTTGCGCTTCGGGTAGCTCTTTGTCTGGTGGCTATTGCCGTATTTGTCCGCGGTCTTGAGTACTTTGCTCCACCTCATTCTGAGTATGTCTTCCACTGTTTTGAGCTTCCGTTTCTCCTTCTTCGAACTTCTTGCAGTGGCGACAAGCCTTTTTTGGAGGTTCTTATGCTCCGGTGGTGTGTCCGGCGTGAGATCGTCTGGACTGTTGTTTTCGCCGAGGATGAGTTGATTATCCGATTCATCCTATTCGGGTGGCTGCTTGGTTGCATGTTCGTTGCCCACTGGTTTGCCCTGCTCTATGGCTGGGTCATTATGTGTGCTGTTGTTATCGAGGCGGGACATGGGGCGGCGCTTGCGTCGCCATTTTGGTTGTTTTTCGGGGGAATTATCCTTCGCCGCGTCCCGTTGTTCCTCGTTATCGCTCCCTTCTAGGGTGTCCACCATATATATATATCATGAATTGAGGTGGCTTCCCGGTGCCCGGTAGGTGCTGGTTCTTTGTCGTCTCCGGCGTCGTCGTCCATACCGTCGATGTCTTTGGAGTCGTAGTCTAGCATGTCGGTTAGATCGTCGACAGTGGCTACAAATTGGGTGGCGGGTGGGCTTTGAATTTCTTCATCATCCGCACCCCAACCATCCTGACCGCAGTCCGGCCAGGGCTCTCCTGATAACGAGAGATACTTTAGCGAATTCAGGATGTCGCCAAAGGGTGAGTGTTGAAAGATGTCCGCAGCGGTGAGGGGCAGGGGCACAGGAGCCTCGGAGTCCGGCAAGGAGTCCGGCACCTCGGAGTCACGAGTTTTGCGAAGGACAAGGTCAGTATTCGGCTCTATCGCCATAGAGGTTGCAGCCCCCGAGGCGGTGTCCAGCCACCTGTCCTCGATATGCAGGGTCGGCTCCGAACTATGGGTCAGAGCGGACTCATGTGCGGCCTCCAGGGTACTGTCCGGCGGCAGAGCTAAATCGTGCCCATCGTGACAGTGCGGCACGCTCGGCTGTGGCTCGAATCCATCGAAGATCAAGTCTCCGCGGATGTCAGCCGTGAAGTTTAGGCTTCCAAACCTGACCTGATGGCCAGGGGCGTAGCTTTCGATCTGCTCCAGATGGCCAAGCGAATTGGCCTGCAGTGCAAAGCCGCCGAACACGAAGATCTGTCAGGGGAGAAAAGTCTCACCCTGGACTGCGTTGTTGTTGATTGACGAAGCCATCAAGCCTATCAGTGACGACACAGAGGAACTCTCAATGAAAGCACCAATGTCGGTGTCAAAACCGGCGGATCTCGGGTAGGGGGTCCCGAACTGTGCGTCTAGGCGGATGGTAACAGGATACAAGGGACACGATGTTTTTACCCAGGTTCGGGCCCTCTCGATGGAGGTAAAACACTACTCCCGCTTGATTGATATTGATGATATGGGTAGTACAAGAGTGGATCTACCACGAGATCAAGGAGGCTAAACCCTAGAAGCTAGCCTATGGTATGATTGTTGTAATGGTTGTTCATCCTACGGACTAAAACCCTCCGGTCTATATAGACACCGGAGAGGGCTAGGGTTACACGGAGTCGGTTACAATGGTAGGAGATCTACATATCCGTATCGCCAAGCTTGCCTTCCACGCCAAGGAAAGTCCCATCCGGACACGGGACGAAGTCTTCAATCTTGTATCTTCATAGTCTTGGAGTCCGGCCGATGATGATAGTCCGGCTATCCGGACACCCCCTAGTCTAGGACTCCCTCACCGGGCATTCAATCTGTGCGAGTTCGTCCCGGCCGAACACCAGACGCTCTGGAAGCTCTACGACATGACGCACAAAGGCGCATGGAAGGTGTTGTTCAAGGCCTCTGAAGTACCTCCTTCCACATCCGAGGACCGTGGGCTTCACGCCGCGCGGCCTCCTAGTTAGGTGAGTTTTCAGGCAACCACTGGGTTCGGTTCTTCCCAATATATTCATGGGGGAGTCTTAAGTGATTGTGCATATTTATTCAGGATTATGTGGAGACAGTTGAGTAGATTGACGTTCTGGCTCCGCTGCCAGAAGGCCCAGCTGATGCTCTCCTGACGGAGATGCTAGTCCCGGCGCCCTACAAGGTGCCGGAGAACAAGGCCAAAAAGAAGGCCCCGGGGATCCGAAAGGGTCTCCAGTGTAAGGGTTGTGCCAGAAGCCTCGTCCGAAGATGACGAGGCACACTCCTCCCATGAAGGGGAGGAAGAAGAAGAAGCTGCCCCATCCGGAAAGGATGAGGGGCATGGGGAGGCGGACCAGGGGGCTGGAAAAGGCCCTCGGTGCAAGGCCATCATACCCACGTCGTCCGATGACCACGAGACAGATTCCTCCTGCGGAGGCGGGAGGAAGCAAGAAGAAACTCTACCTCCCCGCACCGGGGAGGAGAAAAAGAGGAAAGCCGCCCCGGAGGGGGAGGCCGGGACGTCCAAGAAGGGAAAGGGGTCCCTTTCGAACTATTCCACCACGGCCGCTCTCATCAAGGAGGGGTGGCTACCCAGGGGGAAGCCCCTAGCGCGATCGTAAGTATCCGCACTTTGTCATAACTTTACTTCATAGCTTTTTTTATAACGCCGAACATATATGCAGTCTGGCCAGGGCTAATCCCGAGGTATCTTCTTCCGGGTCCCTGAGCAATTCGGAGATGAACTCGCTCCCGACGGCGACTACTCCTCAGCCCGCGGATGACACGGAGGTGTTGTCCCGGAGGCTCCCAGAGCGGGGGGAGGTGACTCTGGAGACGCCCCAGGGCGGGATTCTAGATGTCGGACACGCGGGGTTCAAGATCCCCGCGGATCGTGTCAATGAGAGCCACGGTAGGCCGGGCTATTAGCCGAACACTATTCCGGAAACCCCAACGGTTCCGGACTCAGGCGAGCAGCCCCTCGTTAGGGAGGGAGGGCTGTCCGTGCTGAGGACTTCCGCTATGCCCGAGGTGTCGGATTGTCTGCTGGGAGCGCTTCGAGGCGCTTCCATGGATGAGGAGCATCGTACTCTTATGAGTGCGGTGATTCAGAAGGTTTAGTCTGCCAAAAGTGGACTAACCGAAGCTTGCACCAGCTTCCTGACAGGCTTTGAGGTGAGTAAAAAATGTGTGACGTTACCACCCGATAGGTTGTAGCCCCTGATACTTTGTCTGGTGTTCGGAAGGAAAAGCCAAACGGAGGGTCAATTATAATCCGTAGGAGTCTAACAATAAATATTCATGTGAATAAGCAGGCTGTGCTGCTTGCCACTGCTGCCTACACAACCGAGGTTGCCGAACTAAAGCGGGACCTGGAGCAGGCGCAGGGGGAGCTCGACCTCACGAAGAGGCAGCTCAAAGAGAACAAGGGTAATTGATTCCCCGCTCTTATGTATTTAAGGATAGACAAAATTGGTTAGTCTAACGCCAAAGCGTCGTGATTGTGTAACAGGGGCCACCACTGAAGTGGCATCCCTGAAGAAAGCGCTGTCCGAGGCTGAAGACAAGGCGGCCTTGGAATGCAAGGAGCGCGAAAAGCAAAGTGCTAGAGTGGGCGAGGTACAGCAAGAGCTCCAGGACCTTGCAAGAAGTTCGAGTCCATGGAGCATGATCTGAAGATGAAAGAGGCCAAGCTAGCGAAGGCCCTTGTGAGTATGAAAGACGCCAAGGCCGAAGCCGAGAAGGCACAGCAGGAAATCCAGGAGGCCAAAAAGATAGCGGCGGGTAAGAAATTCTTTATGAAAGCAAACATGTGGAGGAGGCATTTCTTTTACTTACTCGAATTTAGAGCTCTCCACGGGCATTCGCAGATCTGCCATGCAGCGTATCAGATGCCGCGGAGTTCTACCGTGCCCAAGGGGGGAGCTCAACGGAGAAGCTGTTCTGGTCCCAGTATGCTGGGGCTGAACACCCAATGCCACTGAGTGACCAACTGAAGCAGTTGGTCGAACTCCACAGGGCGGCCGAAGTGGCTATGAAATATTTCATAGTCCGGATGTGGCCTGGTGAGCCCCTGCCAACTAGCTACTTCGGCCTGATCAAGCGGATGGTGCATGCCTATCCGCGGCTTGAAGTGATCAAGCGATCTGTTTGCATTGAGGGTGCCCGCCGGGCCTTTGCCCGCGCGAAGGTGCATTGGGGCAAGCTGGATGCGGAGAAGTT
This sequence comes from Triticum timopheevii, assembly GCA_963921465.1. Classification (NCBI taxonomy): domain Eukaryota; kingdom Viridiplantae; phylum Streptophyta; class Magnoliopsida; order Poales; family Poaceae; genus Triticum; species Triticum timopheevii. The sequence continues at coordinate 336,712,043 of OY997268.1, forward strand.
GGTGAAGGACGGTCCGCCAGATGGCAAGGAGCATCGCCATCCCGAGAAGTACTATGATGGCATTATGAAGGGCGCTCGTCTCGTGGCCGATGAATGTACCAAGGACAAGATCTTTGATTGAATGTACCTCTGCCGTTGTTGTAATTTAAAGACGAAGTTACTTATGCTATGTAGCACTTGTTTGATTTAAAATATTACCTTCTGTGCGGCTGTTTATAAAATACTGAATGTAGGCCAGTCGTCGGCTTCCGCCCCCACGCAACTAGTACCGGGATGTTCCTGGAAAACCCGGACACTCTTTATCCAAATGTTTGGTCCCTTAAGGAGGTATCCAATGCAGCAAACAAGGCAATCGTACTATGCGGCTTTATAACTTTCACTTAGCCATAGAAGTCTACAATTTTAAATTTCGGCAAAGTCCCTAGAATCCGGACGGCCGAATTGGGGCGCTATATACGCCTAGATCGGACGAAGCCGATTTATCACCTAAAGCGAAAAAATCTTTAAGGATTTTAAGACCTCTTGAACAGCGACCATCTCTCGCCACATCATGCCGGTCAGTTTTCGGCTTTCTCTACTGAGGTGCTCGTCCGGAAGAACCGGGACACAATCGCAGTAGTTCTCCCTGTGCTACCTTAGCCGATATAACGGAACGTAAGGTACCAAAACAAGGGAGCCGGGCTAACCCAATTGTAGACCCAAGACATGATTCGGAGCTGATGCATATAGTGCTATAAGTTCGGGGTGCCACACTGTTGAAAGTGTTCGGACTTGTCTTGCCGTACTATGGGGTCCCATAAGAAGCCCCTGGCAAACGGACCGTACCAAGGTGTACGGATGCAATATCAAATAAACATTTATAAGAAAAAATGCTCAAATGAGAATAATAAGCTGACACTATATATGATCTCCCATTGATGAATAATATGTTTAAGCGTATGTTTACAATGGATGCATTAAGCGGAGATAAATAGGACTATTTGACATGTCCTATCCAGGGGCAGGCCGCGTACAGATAGATAAAACAGGTATAACAATCGTAAATAGATTTCACCTGGGTATTTCCTTCTCTGTGCAACGCCTGTTGCCTCCTTGGTTTTCTCTCCTATGTAAGTCCGGCAATCCGGCTCTTCTCAAGAGGTTGCACTAGAGCAATGTCCTGAAGGATAAAAGGGAAAGATTATGAAGGTATGTTGCGGTGATACTGCCATGTTGACTGAGTCACTGCTGCGCCTCCGCCTGTGCCCATGGTATTGTGAGTGCGTAATTGTGTACGCGTGGCACGAATGCTGCTTTAATGGGGTTTGAGCATAGGCTAGACTGCTAGTCGCGCTCTCGGCGTGCCTGATGATCCTGTTGCGGGGTGCTCCAGACTCGCTTGACGGTGCTTGAGGTTGTCGTCACCGGATTGGTGGTTTGTCGGAGGAGGCCGCATTGTACTTCTGCCGTGAGGGCTGCAGTATGCTCTTCTGTACGGAGAGAGCGGTCCATGTTCCCGTTGACTGTTATGACCCCGCGCGGGCCTGGCATCTTGAGCTTGAGGAATGCATAGTGTGGCACCGCATTGAATCTAGCGAATGTGGTTCGTCGGAGCGGTGCGTGGTAACCACTGGACAAAGGGACGATATCGAAGATTAACTCTTCCCTTCGGAAGTTGTCCGGAGATCTGAAGACCACTTCCAATGTTATGGAGCCTGTACAGCGGCCCTCTACTCCAAGAATTACACCTTTAAAGGTGGTTTTGGTGGGCTTGATCCTTGAAGGGTCGATGCCCATTTTGCGCACTGTGTCCTGATAAAGCAGGTTCAGGCTGCTGCCGCCGTGCATAAGGACTCGCGTGAGGTGGAATCCGTCGATGATTGGGTCTAAGACCAATGCGGCTGAGCCGCCATGACAAATGCTAGTAGGGTGATCTCTACGATCAAAAGTGATCGGACAAGCTGACCATGGGTTGAATTTGGGGGCGCCTGGCTCCATCGCATAGACGTCCCGTAATGCTCGCCTGGGGGGAAATTTCTTCTGTCCACCCATGTTCAGACGCCGGGGCTCCTCATCATCGTCGCAGTGCAGCCCCTTGTCCTTGTTTTCGGTGTTTATTTTGCCGGCCTGTTTGAACACCCAGCAGTCTCTATTGGTGTGGTTGGCTGGCTTGTCCGGGGTGCCGTGAATTTGGCACGAGCGCTCCAGTATGCGGTCCAGACTAGACGGTCCCTGATTATTTTTTTTGAACGGCTTCTTCCGCTGACCGAGCTTGGATCCCTGAATCCGGTGTTGACTGCCATGTCTTCAGTGATGTTGCCGTTGTTCCATCACTTATGTATGTTACGCCGTGGCTTGCCGTTATTGTCGTGGCCATCCGAAGTGCCAAAGTGTGGCGTAGTGCTGCTGCGAGCCAACCAGCTGTCCTCGCCCGCGCAAAAGCGGGTCATTAGTGTTGTGAGAGCTGCCATGGAATTGGGTTTTTCCTGGACGAGGTGTCGGGCGAGCTACTCATCACGGATATTATGCTTAAAAGCCGCCAGGGCTTTGGCGTCCGAACAGCCGACTATTTGTTTTTTTTTGGTTAGAAACCGAATCCAGAATTTCCTGGCTGACTATCCGGGCAGTTGAGTAATGTGGCTCAAATCATCGGCGTCTGGTGGTCGCACATATGTGCCCTGGAAGTTGTCGAGGAATGCGTTTTCCAGGTTTTCCCAACTGCCAATGGAATTTGCTGGCAGGCTGTTTAGCCAGTGCCGAGCTGGCCCTTTGAGCTTAAGGGGAAGGTACTTGATGGCGTGTAGATCATCTCCGCGGGCCATGTGAAAGTGGAGAAGGAAATCTTCGATCACTACTGCGGGGTCTGTTGTGCCATCGTATGATTCGATGTTTATGGGTTTGAACCCTTCTGGGAATTCATGATCCATTACTTTGTCAGTGAAGCAGAGGGGGTGTGCGGCGCCTCTGTGCCGGGCTATGTGGCTACGCAGTTCGAATTGGTCTGGGTTGCTGTGTTCGGCCCGGCCGGACTTGTTGATGATGTATCTGGCGTGGCGGTCATCGTCGCGCGTTGTGGCGCGCTACCGTGATCCATAGATCAATCTTGGCTGTCCTACTTTGTTTTCCAGAATATCTTGCAGGTCTTGCCTGTTACCCCGGGCCGTAGTGTATTGGCATGGGGGTGCGGGCTGGTATTCGGGTTGATATCCCATTTTATCCCGGCCACGGGGTGGCCGGTCAGCCGTTTGGCGCTCGAGTCCGTATTCCTCGGCTGCCAGGACTTCAGTCCATCTATCTGTGAGCAGGTCTTGATCAGCCTGGAGTTGCTGCTGCTTCTTCTTTAGGCTCCTCGCAGTGGCAATAAGCCGCTTGAAGTGCTCCTGCTCCACGCGGTCCTCAGGCATGCCGAATTCGTTGTCGCCGAGGCTAATCTCGTCTTTGCAGGGGGCATATAGTTGTCCTCCACCGGGTACCCGTCAGTCGCCTATTCCTCTGGGCTGACCTGCTCATCTTCCTATTCAGCCTGCTCGAGGGTGGGCTGATCAGGGTTGTATTCTTCTTTGGCACCATCCGGATTGTTTTCGTCTCCTGGGCCGGTATTGCTATGGCAGGGCTTGGAGCAGCGCCGACGACGCCCGTGCTTTGTTTTCTCCCTGAGGGGTTATCCTCCGTTGCCTCGTCGCCATCGGTTTCCTTCGGAGTGTCCACCATATATATATCGTATGAGGAGGTGGCCATCCATCGCCCTATGAGCGGTGGCTCCTGTAATTCTCCTGCATCGTCGTCCATACCGTCGATGTCTTCGGAGTCGAAGTCAAGCACGTCGGTTAAATCATCGACCGTGGCAATGAAGTGGGTGGTGGGTGGGCAGCGAATTCCTTCGTCGCCTGCTTCCCACTCAAGCCGGACATAGTTCGGCCAAGAGCCTCCTGACAAAGAGAGAGACTTTAACGAGTTGAGTACGTCGCCAAAGGGCGAGTGCTGGAAGATATCCGCAGCAGTAAACTCCATTACCGGAGCACAACCAGGCTCGATTGGCTCGGGAGCGCGCGGACTGGAACCTACAACCGGATACGAATCCGGGGGTCCGGAGTCACAGGCTTCCTCAAAAGTGAGGCCTGTGTTCGGCTCCACCGCCGATGAGGGTACGGCCTATGGGGCGGGGGTCCATCCCTTGTCCTTAGGCACCACAGCCAGCTCCGGATTTGAGTCTAGGGCTACTGCAGGGGTGATATCCCGAGTGTTGTCCGACAGCAGGTCAAAGCCATGCCCGTCGTGACTGTCCAGTGCTCCTGGCACAGGCCCGAATCTGTCGAAGATCAAGTCTCCGCGAAGGTCAGCTGTGTAGTTCAGGTTTCCGAACCTGATCTGGTGGCCAGGGGCATAGCTGTCGATCTGCTCCAGACGGCCAAGCGAATTGGCCCGCAGTGCGAAGCCGCCGAACACGAAGATCTGTCCGAGGGGGAAAGTCTCACCCTGGACCGTGTCGTTGACGATGATTGATGGAGCCATCGAGCCTTGCAGCAATGACACAGAGGAACTCTCAGTGAAAGCACCAATGTCGGTGTCAAAACCGGCGGATCTCGCGTAGGGGGTCTCGATCTGTGCGTCTAGGCTGATGGTAACAGGAAGCAAGGGACACAATGTTTACCCAGGTTCGGGCCCTCTAGATGGAGGTAAAACCCTACTTCCTTCTTGATTAATATTGAAGATATGAGTAGTACAAGAGTAGATCTACCACGAGATCGTAGAGGCTAAACCCTAAGAGCTAGCCTATGATGGTATGATTGTAATTTTGATCGGCCTTCTAAGGACCAACCTCTCCAGTTTATATAGACACCGGAGAGGGCTAGGGTTTACATGGAGTCGGTTACAAGAAAGGAAACACAATATCCGGACACGGGCCAAAGTCTTGAGTCTTGTATCTTCACGCTTCAATAGTTCGGACGATGTATATAGTCCAGCTGTCCGGATACCCCCTAATCCAGGACTCCCTTAGTCCTCGCCACTGAGGAATACGGTTAAGAGCGACCTGTCAAAAGTTACCCTAGGCGCAAGCTGCTACCTCAATTCGACAATGAAGTCCTTGAACCAATACCATCGAAATACAATCAGGCAGATCAACCAGACTGACCACCACGTGGAAGGGATAAAGCGGCATATCAAGCCGAACACCAACCCATGTGGAAGGGAGACCGCAGCCGTGGGATATACATACGTCTTGCAACGTGACCTAGCCAACGAAGCTGGTCAAACCAGGTCAACCTACGGATCGAGGGACTGTGCCCCGGTGCGAGACAACGGCTACGAAGCCTGGCGTAATGACCGTTACTATGTTCGGGATCAGAACCGAACTCAGATGTCAGCCGATCTTCGCCGCGACATTGTGCGATATAGAGGGGCCCCACACCCCCTATGCTTCACTGATGAGGTCATGGAACATCAGTTTCTGGAAGGGTTTAAACCCGTAAACATCGAACGATACGATGGAACGACGGATCTGGCCGTCTGGTTTGAGGATTTTCTTCTCCACATTCACATGGCTCGAGGAGATGATCTCCATGCCATTAAGTATCTCCTTCTAAAGCTGAAAGGACGAGCATGACACTGGCTAAACAGCCTCCCAGAAAACTCCATTGGAACCTGGGAAGACTTGGAGGACTCTTTTAGGGCTAACTTTCAGGGCACTTATGTCCGGCCATCGGATGCTGACGACTTGAGTCACATAATTCAGCAGCCTGGCGAATCTGCCCGCAAGCTTTGGAATCGGTTCTTAACTAAAAAGAACCAGATTGTAGATTTTCCGAACGCCGAAGCCCTAGCGGCTTTAAGCACAGTGTCTGAGACAAATGGCTCGCCCGACACCTTGGGCAGGAAAAGCCGAAGACCATGGCAGCCTTAATGGCATTCTTGACCCGCTTCTGTGCGAGCGAAGACAGCTGGTTGGCTCGTAGAAGCAACAGCTCGGGTGACCTCGACACCTTTGAGGTGCGAGACGGCAATGATAAACCTCGCGGTAGTAAAAAAATGTCAGAATAACAACAACGATGACGCAGATGATACTGTAGTCAATGCCAGATTCAGCGGTCCTAAGTCCGGTCAGCGGAAGCAACCTTTCGAAGGCAATAAAGACGGGTCATCCAGCTTAGATAAAATCCTTGAGAGGCCCTGCCAGATTCACGGCACGCCCGATACGCCTGCAAATCATACCAACAGGAACTGTTGGGTTTTCAAATAGTTCGGTAAGTTAAATACAGAACACAAGGGGAAAGGGCCCCCAAGCGAAGACGACGATGAGCCCCGTCAACCGAACACCAATGGTCAGAAGCAATTTCCCCCTGAGGTGAATACAGTGAACATGATGTATGTCACTCATATCCCCAAAAGGGAGCACAAACACGCATTACGGGATATGCCATAGAGCCTGTCGCTCCCATGTTTAACCCGTGGTCAGCCTGTCCGATCACCTTTGATTGCAGGGACCACCCAACCAGTATTCATCACAGGGGTTCTGCCGCCCTGGTTCTTGATCCAATCATTGACGGATACCATGTCACTAGAGTCCTTATGGACAAAGGAAGCAGTCTCAACTTGATCTACCAAGATACTGTCCATAAGATGGGGATTGACCCATCACGAATCAAGCCTAGTAACACTACCTTCAAAGGTGTGATACCAGGAGTAGAGGCCCATTGTACGGGCTCATTCACACTAGAGGTAGTATTCGGTTCCCCAGATAACTTTCACAGCGAAGAGTTAATCTTTGACATCGTCCCTTTCCGCAGTGGTTACCATGCACTACTCGGACGAACTGCCTTCTCCCGCTTTAACGCACTCCCGCACTATGCATACTTGAAGCTCAAAATGCCTAGACCTCGTGGCGTTTCTATTGTCAATGGTAATAAGGAGCGCTCACTCTGTACTGAAGAGCACACCACGGCCCTTGCAGCCGAAGTGTATAGCGGCCTTATCAAGCCAAACAATTCACCGGCCAATAAAGCCAATGACATATCCAAACGAGTCCGGTCCATGCATAATCGCGATAACTGAACGGATCCGGACCTTGATTAGCAGTTCGGCCTCCGCCGATCGCCCCATCAGCTTGCGGCCTATGTACCACGTGTACATAATTACGCACTAAAAATACCCTGGGCGACGCCGGAGGCATGCTGCGGAATAGGTCCATTACACGGCTTGACCATAAATGGACCGCATGCACCCTTTTCCTTTTAACGAAGGTTCATCGAGAGCCCTACTTACAAGATGGTTGTCGCAGGAGATCCTTTTAAGGCCAGCACGCCTGAGGGAGTCCTGGACTAGGGGGTGTCCGGATAGCCGGACTATCATCATCGCCCGGACTACAAGACTATGAAGATACAAGATTGAAGACTTCGTCCCGTGTCCGGATGGGACTTTCCTTGGCGTGGAAGGCAAGCTTGGCGATACAGATATGTAGATCTCCTACCATTGTAACCGACTCTGTGTAACCCTAGCCCTCTCCGGTGTCTATATAAACCGGAGGGTTTTAGTCCGTAGGACACACAACCATTACAACAATCATACCATAGGCTAGCTTCTAGGGTTTAGCCTCCTTGATCTCATGGTAGATCCACTCTTGTACTACCAATATCATCAATATCAATCAAGCAGGAGTAGGGTTTTACCTCCATCGAGAGGGCCCGAACTTGGGTAAAAACATCGTGTCCCTTGTCTCCTGTTACCATCCGCCTAGACGCACAGTTCGGGACCCCCTACCCGAGATCCGCCGGTTTTGACACCGACATTGGTGCTTTCATTGAGAGTTCCTCTGTGTCGTCACCGATAGGCTTGATGGCTTCTTCAATCAACAACAACGCCGTCCAGGGTGAGACTTTCCTCCCCGGACAGATCTTCGTGTTCGGCGGCTTTGCACTGCGGGCCAATTCACTTGGCCATTTGGAGCAGATCGAAAGCTACACCCCTGTCCATCAGGTCAGATTTGGAAGCCTAACTTCACGACTGACATCCGCGGAGACTTGATCTTCGATGGTTTCGAGCCACAGCCGGGCGTGCCGCACTGTCACGATGGGCATGACTTAGTTCTGCCGCCGGACAATACCCTGGAGGCCGCACACGAGTCCGCTCTGACCCATAGTTCGGAGCCGGCCGCGCAGATCGAGGATAGGTGGCTAGACACTGCCTCGGGAGCTGCAACTTCCACGGAACACCTTGTCCCTTGCGAAGCTTGTGACTCCGAGGTGCCGAACACCTTGCCGAATTCCGAACCTCCGGCACCCCTGCCAATCGAATCTGATTGGGCGCCGATCGTGGAGTTCACCGCTGCGGACATCTTTTAGCACTCACCCTTTGGCGACATCCTGAATTCGCTAAAGTACCTCTCGTTATCAGGAGAGACCTGGCCGGACTGCGGTCAGGATGGTTGGGATGCGGGCGACGAAGAAATTCGAAGCCCACCCACCACCCACTTTGTAGCCACTGTCAACGATCTAACCGACATGCTAAACTACGACTCCGAAGACATCGGCGGTATGGACGACAATGCCGGAGACGATCAAGAACCAGTGCCTATCGAGCACTGGAAGCCCACCCCAACTCATGATGTATATATGGTGGACACCCCAAAAGGGAGCGATAACGAGGAACAACGCGACACGGCGAAGGATAATCCCCCCGAAAAACAACCAAAGCGGCGACGCAAGCGCCGCCCCAAGTCCCGCCTCGATAACAACAGCACCCATAATGACCCAGCCATAGAGCAGGGCAAATCGATGGGCGATGAACATGCAACCAAGCAACCATCCGAGCAGGATGAATCGGATAATCAATCCATCCCCGGCAAAAACAACGGTCCAGATGATCTCACGCCGGACACACCACCGGAGAACAAGAACCTTCGAAAAAGGCTTGTCGCCACTGCAAGAAGTTTGAAGAAGGAGAAACGGAAGCTCAAAACAGCGGAAGACATACTCAGAATGAGGTGGAGCAAAGTACTCAAGACCACGGACAAATATGGCAATAGCCACCAAACAAAGAGCTACCTGAAGCGCAAGCTGCTGCCAGAATTTGACAAAGAGGCCGTAGAGCCCCCACAATCAAAAAGCGAAGAGGCCGCCTGGCCGGATAGGCGACCTGATGACAGGCCAAGAACGGCAAGCAGCGCCGCACATAAGCCGGCACATGACACGCATAAAGACCTTCGCAAAACGGATGGCCCAGTCAGGTCCATTTATGGGCCAAAGAAGAGGGACCCAGGAAGGAACATAACACGCCGCATGTTCGAAGATAACGGCACGCCTAAATACAGGGGCGCCGCACACCCACTATGTTTCACCGACGAGGTGCTGGATCATGAATTTCCAGCGGGATTCAAGCCCGTAAACATAGAGGCATACGACGGAACAACAGACCCTGGAGTCTGGATTGAGTATTACATCCTGCACATACACATGGCTAGAGGAGATGATCTCCACGCCATAAAATATCTACCCCTCAAGCTCAAAGGGACAGCTCGGCATTGGCTCAAAAGCCTCCCAGAAAATACTATTGGAAGTTGGGAAGAGTTCGAGGACGCGTTTAGAGCAAATTTTCAATGGACTTATGTCCGCCCTCCGGATGCAGACGATTTAAGTCAAATAACTCAACAGCCCGAAGAGTCAGGGCGCAAATTCTGGAACAGGTTCCTTACCAAAAAGAACCAAATAGTCGACTGTCCGGACGCCGAAGCCTTAGCAGCTTTTAAGCATAATGTCCGAGATGAATGGCTCGCTAGACACCTCGGCCAAGAGAAGCCGAGAACAATGGCCGCGCTAACAAGCCTCATGACCCGCTTTTGCGCGGGGGAAGACAGCTGGCTAGCAAGATGTAGCACCAGCGACCCGAGTACATCCGAGATCAGAGATGGAAACAGAAAATCACGGCGCAGAAAGGACCAGTGCCGAAATAAAGAAGAAGGCCCAAAGAACCCAGCGGTCAACACTGGATTCAAAAGCTCGCGGCCGAACAACAAAACACTGCCTCTTAAGGACAACAGTGACGAGCTATCCAACTTAAACAAAATTTTGGATCGGATATGTCAAATCCACAGTACCTCCGGAAGGCCTGCAAACCACACCCACCGAGATTGTTGGGTCTTCAAACAGTCCGGCCGACTCAACGCCTAACAAAAGGGGCTCGACGTGCCAAGCGAGGATGACGACGAACCCCACCAGCAGAGCGCCGGAAAACAAAAGACTTTCCCATAAGAAGTCAAAACAGTAAACTCACTTCACGTGATAATACGGAAAAACAGTGTGGCACCCGCCAAAGTAGGTGTCGCACGGTCCACCCCAGCGGAACCTCAAGATTGGATGTCAAAACCAATTACTTTCAACCACCTGGACTATTCCAGAAGTATTCAAAACGCAGGATGGACTACTTTGATATTGGATCCTATAATCGACGGACTACAGTTTACACAAGTCCTAATGGATGGCGGCAGCGATTTAAACCTGCTATATCCGGACACAATCCGCATGTTGGGGATAGACCCTACGAAAATTCGCCGTAGCTGCACTTCCTTCAAAGGAGTGACGCCAGGCCCTTACGCCAAGTGCACGGGCTCCGTACTACTAGAAGTTGTGTTCGGATCACCCGAAAACTTCCGTCGTGAAAAGCTGATCTTCCATGTCGCCCCATTCAAAAGCAGCCATCAAGCACTATTGGGACGCGAACCTTTCGCCCGCTTTAACGCAATACCACACTACGCATCTCTTACACTTAAAATGCCCGGTCCACACAGAATCATCTCATTAAAAGGTCGTTCAAAGACCCCGGACACGGCTAGGCGAGTCTGGCATAAATAGACTAGGGGCTCCCTAGCCGCACTCCCTTTCACAGGGGACTGTGCATATGAGCAATAAAGAGCCAATAAAAGCTCAACTTTATTCACTTATTCATGCTCTGTTTTAAATACATTTTTCACACGATTTCTTTTCAAACTAAGCTCTTCTCTTTTACAGATGAACAGTGTCTTACACCCGTCCAGGATACAGCACAACGGAGACACAGGCGCAGACATGCAGTAGGGACTCGTTACAAGGATTCTTTTCAGATTAAGACCCTGCGTAAACCTTTTTTACTGTCTCTTGTTGCTATACATCCCCTGGTTTCTTACCATAACCAGAGAGGAGGCTGACGTTTTGGCATCGGCCGCATCAGAGGATCTCGCGTGTACCTGGACACTAGGGGCTTAGGGCATTGATCTGCCCGTCATCATAAAGACCAAACACCTCAGGGAGTGTTCGGCGTCTCGAGTTAGGCCTTATATGCATCAGCTCCGAATCATGTCTTTGGTCAAATGTTGGGTTTGCCCCGCTCCTATGTTTTACTGCCTTACGTTCCGTATCATCGGCTAACGCGGCACCAGGAGAACTACTGCGATTGTGCCCCGGTTCGGCCGGGTGAGTACCTCAGTAGAGAAAGCCGAAAACTGACTGTCATGATTGACGCCCCAACCATCAAAAGCTCCTCTCAAAGGACTCACTACTAAGGAGAAAAGGCGCAAACATGCGGCAGGGCATCATGGGAGTTTCTTTTGTGAACTAAGATTTTTAGGCCCTGTGTTAGACTTTCCCTTATGTAAATTCTTTTCCTTTTTCCTTAGGCATGTAATATGACATTAATATTGAATGACATCGCCTCTCATCGCAATATCAATAAAGATATAAAGGGCACAGATGATTACCACCTTCTTGGTCAGGTGTTAGATTTTTTCTTTGTCATCTACACTATTCCTTATGTTCGACTAACACACGTGGTTTGACACGGTCTTCATACGAGGTGCTGTATTCGGCCCCGCTACATTCTTAAGTCCGAACACCTATAGGGAACTCTAAGGCGTCCCGGATATGGCATTATATGCATCCTCTTCGAATCATGTCTTTGGTCTATAGTTGGGTTGCCCGGCTCCTGTTTTTGCCACCTTACGTTCCGCAAGTTCGGCTAAGGTACTAAAGGGAGAACTACTATGATTGTATTTCCGGTTCGTCCAGTTAAGAACCTCAGTAGAGAAGACGAAAACTGAATGTCATGATATGCAAGAGCGGGGCAGCCATCCGGTAACTTAGTGTTATTCTACGAATCGCTCGTGATTTACGCCGTGTTATATGAGATGCTGGGTTTTTTGACTAGCTGCGTTGCAAAGGCGCCGCACTCCGTCTGCCGATCATGCAACGAGGGGCTTATACTTAGCGCCACCAATGGACTCTTATGGCTAAGTGAAAGTACTAAAGCCGCATGGTCTGATTGGCTAGTTCATTCTGCAAGATGCCTCCTACATCGGACCAAGACGTTGGATTAAGTGTTGTCATGCGTTCCTGAACACCCCCGTAATATTTATGTGGGGGCTGAAGAAGGCGACTGGTAAACTTTCAAATATATAAATGACCAAAATAGGAGGATAAACTACTCATAAAATGCATAATCATAAATATCATACACAGTGAGTTCATTACATGACTCTTACAAACTAGACCCAACAACTCAAAGTTGACATCCTTCGAACACTGCCCCTCCACAATGTGGCTCCCTTGAGAAGCTCGTCGAAGTACTCTCCGCCCGCCGGTGCTCTTTCCCTTCAGGCGGCCCTGCGGTAGCAATTTCGACGGCCTTCATCTTTGCCCACTGCACCTGAACACGGGCAAAGGCCATCTGGGCACCTTCAATGCAGGACGACCGCTTGAGGCCATCGATCTGAGGAAGCGCCTGCACTGGCCTCTGCATGAGTCCGAAGTGACTATTAGGGATGGGATCAGCCCGCCACAAGCGGATTATAACATCCTTCATGGCCAGTCCGGCCTCCCTGTGCAGCTCGGATAGCTGCTTCAGCTGGTCGCTCAGGGCCACAGGAAGTTTCGGCGCAAGGTACTGGGACCAGAATAACTTCTTCGTCGAGCTCCCCTCTTCGGCACGGAAGAATGCGGCGGCGTCCGCAATACTCCTCGGTAGATCAGCAAAGGCGCCTAGAGAACTCCAAACTCTGGTTAGTAAAATATACCTCTTACTACTATATCTACTCTACATCATAAAGGCCTTACCAGCTGCAATCTGCTTCGCCTCTTGTACCTGGGGAGCACCCTGGGCATCAACCCGGGCCTACTTCAGACTGTCAAGAGCTTTGGTGAGTTCGGAGGCTTGCTCCAAACTCTTCTGCTCCAAGGACTTGCACCTTGGGTTTTCGATGGGTCCTTGAGCTCCTGCTCTATTTCCTTCACCCGCGCCTCGTGTTTTCGATGGGTGGTTTGCTCTTCCTCTAGAGCCTTGGTTGCCTTGTCCGCGGCCACCTTGCTCGCCTCTGCCTCCTTCTTGGCCTTGGCGAGGGTGCTCTTGAGGGACTCGACCTCGGCTATGCAAACTGCGAGTATATTCATAACATTCTTAGTCAGTTTCAAACCAACTACACATGAACATAATTTCCGGATAAACTGAAACACCGCACACCTTGGGTTTCATCGAACCGCTTGTTGGTATGGTCGAGTTACTCATTGGATAGCCGGAGCTTCCAATTGAGCTCGGCAATTTCCGTGGCCTGGGCAGTAGCCGCCAGCTTTGAAGCTTGTCAAATATAAAAAACTGGGCATGATATACTTGTTAATGATCCCATGTTCGGATTGTTCTAATCCTGATAGAGTCTCAGGGGCTACTGTCTACACACGGGGGTCAATGCACACATATATATACAGAATACTCAGGAAGAATATTAAGAGAATTACCTTGAAGCCTGCCAGTAGGCTGTGGAAGGCTTCGGTCTGTCCGCTTTTCATGGACTGAACTTTTCCATAGCCGCACCCATAAGGGTGCGGTGTTCCTCTACAATGGACGCACATTCTAGTGCCTCCTGCATACTGTCAGCGGCCTCCGGATTGACAGAGGCCTCCGATGGAGCTCTTCCTACTCCGCCCTCCTTCGAAGGGGGATGTTGGTCTGAACCCAGTGTCGTACTGGTCTCTGGGACGGTGTTCAGCGAGGGCCCTGACTGCTGAGGTCCTCCACTCTCGATGGTTGTGGGGATCGCCGTGCCCCACTCTACAGTGCCCTAGGAGTTGTCCTCGGGCGCCTTCCGGACTGTCTCGTCCACCCCTCCCCGGCCAGGAAATGGTCTTTGGGATGACACCTCGATGTCCTCCATGGCAGGGGGAGAGAGGGCGCGAGATGGGCCGTCACTCTCCGCCTCCCCAGGGGCTAAAGAGATCCCCGTAGAAGAAGATGGGATCGGGATCTCGTGCGGAGGGCTAAAAAGGTTAAAGGAGGTTGAGAATGACTGTCGGTGTCAAAACAGGCGGATCTCCGGTAGGGGGTCCCGAACTGTGCGTCTAGGCGGATGGTAATAGGAGACAAGGGACACGATGTTTTTACCCAGGTTCGGGCCCTCTCGATGGAGGTAAAACCCTACTCCTGCTTGATTGATATTGACGATATGGGTAGTACAAGAGTAGATCTACCACGAGATCAGAGAGGCTAAACCCTAGAAGCTAGCCTATGGTATGATTGTTCTTCGTCCTACGGACTAAAACCCTCCGGTTTATATAGGCACTGAAGAGGGTTAGGGTTACACAGAGTCAGTTACAATGGTAGGAGATCTACATATCCATATCGCCAAGCTTGCCTTCCACGCCAAGGAAAGTCCCATCTGAACACGGGACGAAGTCTTCAATCTTGTATCTTCATAGTCCAGAAGTCCGGCCGAAGATGAGAGTTCAGCTATCCGGACACCCCCTAGTCCGGGACTCCCTCAGTAGCCCCTGAACCAGGATTCAATGACGACGAGTCCGGCGCGCATATTGTCTTCGGCATTGCAAGGCGGGTTCCTGCTCCGAATACTTCATAGAAGATTTTGAACACAAGTATAGTGTCCGGCTCTGCAAAATAAGTTCCACTTACAACCGTAGAGAGAATAATATTTACACAAATTCAATCTGCTGACATATTCCGTGGCATGACATCACACCACGGCCAAGCCTTCATTCGAATCGTTTTCACTGTCCCACCTTAGCGCGTTTAGCGAGGTGGTATCCTTGGCACGTCTTGTCAAAGCAGAGATCGTGTCCCCTTATTCTGGGATTCTCATCAATACGGGCATGGGTAACCCAACCGTGCCCGTTGGCACGCCTCCTCTATCGAAGGCGAGTCGCGAACAGTCACGGGGGAGGCTCTTGGTATTCAACCTCTTTATAAAGGGACCAAGGCTCCACTCCCTTCTTTCAATCTCAATCGAATCTGCCCCTCGCCTCGAGTTCCAACACCCAAAGCTCCAGATTCAGGCGCTTCAGACCTTCTATGATGTCTAGCTCCGACCTGCAAGGCCGGTGGATGCCTTCCTCCGTTACGAAAGAAGACATATTAAAGCTAAGAGATGCAAGGTATTTAACTGGCAAAATTTCACATAGGCTGCCTCCCCAAGGGCAGGTTATTCCCACTCCCAAGCCTGGTGAAAGCGTGGTGTTCGCGTCTCACTTCCTTCGGGGGTTAAGCTTCCCGACGGACCCCTTCGTGAGGGGGCTCATGTTTTACTATGGGTTGGAATTTCACGAATTGGATCCGGAGTCCATCCTCCACATCTCATCGTTCATCGTCGTGTGTGAAGCCTTCCTCCACATTACCCCTCACTTAGGATTGTGGCTCAAGACCTTCAAAGTGGAGCCGAAGATGATCAAGGGGCAACAGGCAGAGTGTGGAGGGGCTATTATAAGCAAGAATGCTGATGCTCCGTGGCCCGAGGGCTTTTTTCAAGAGGAGCTTAGTTTATGGCAACAAGAGTGGTTTTATATCACAGCTCCCAGGGGCACCAAATGGGTGGCGCCACCTGCCTTTCGCCCGGGTCCTCCACTGCGGCTGGTGTCACGGGTCAATAGAGGGCTTGACTGGGGGCCATCCAAGGACGTGCCCTTTCTGCAGGGCTGCATTCGAGACCTCCTAGAGAGAGATATCACTTTGGTCGTAGTGGCGCAGGTCATGCTGATTCGTCGCATCTTGCCCTACAGACGTTGCCCCTCCGTCTGTGGGAATTTAACCCGGAGAGACCACGAGCTCTCCAACATTTTATGAGTGCGACGCCCGTGGAGATGTACAACCTTTTCTTCGGATCACAAGAGATGTGTCCGGACTTGACCGAGGATGCAGGTCTGAGCTGCAATCGCCCGGATACCCAAGTAAGTAGCCCTGTGCCCGGACACGCTATCCTATAGTTATTATAGACTTGCCCTTTTAAAAGAGCTGTCCCTTGAACAGGAGTGGATAGTGAAAGCAAAGTTAATCAGGTGTCCGGCCCCCCTCCCTGAGACCACGCCGGATCGCGTGTTAACCAGGATGCTGGAGGTTGCGCCTTTAGAAGAAGGTGAAGGGGGGAACAAGGAAGCTACCGCCTCTGCAAAGGAGGCTGCCAGGAAAGGAGGGATCGAGAATCCCTCCATACAAGGGAAGAAGAGGACCGCCTCTGAAGACCTGGAGACCATGGTCTCAAAGCGGGGGAAGAAATTTTCGTCAGAGGGTCCGGCGCCGAGAGATGCCTCGGCCGCATTATGCCCCCAAGGGGATCAGCCCTCCACCGAGCCGTAAGTAAGAAGGGGAGTTCTTTTTAAAATAAAGGATATCCCTACCCTATTTCTGATAACCAAAATTTTACCTTGTAGTTCGGATCTCAGCCCTTCTCAGCAGAGCTCATCTTCGGGGGATATTCGTCCGGAGATGATAGAGAGCGAAACGCCTCCCCCTGCCGTACCGTCTTACGAGGCGGGCGACCCTGAGGTGTCTTCATGGAGGGTTTCTCCGAGTCTGGCGGGGCCGGAAGGTAGTCGTATGTCCCCTCAAAGCCCTCCGTGTTCAGCCTTCGAAAAAGGCCATCGGACAAGTCCGACACCATATGGTGTACGGTCGGAGGAGCTGAAGGATCTGCTCGGGCGAGTGTTTATCTCAGAAGATCACCGTGCGTTAATGGGTACGGTGATTGAAAGGATTTCGTCCGCTGAGAGCGGATTGCATGAAGCCGTCAGAAGTTTACTGACAGGTTTTGAGGTACGCAAATGATGTACCTTATGACAGTTCCGCATATAAAATGCGCCCTGTGTAGATAGTAGCCCCTGAGACTCGGTGTGTTGTCAAAAATGACAGCGCGCCGAGGATCATAATCCCAGGTATAATATGTCGCCCTTCCTATGTAGGTGGCGAAGTGTCCGATGGCTAGCCGGACTGATGGATTTGCCGAACTAAAGCTGCAACTAGATGTGGCGGATGCCGACATCGCGCTTGTCAATAAGCGTCTTGACGAGTCACAAGGTATGTGATCTCTCCGCGGACACCTGGTAAGGGAGCTTGATGCCCGTGCCTCACAACAGGTATGCTTGACGCAGATGGTGCCGCTGCCATGGAGAACCTGCGGGCGGAGCTCGCCCAGGCCAAGGAGCAGGCCAGAAAGAGTGACGCGGCTACCTTAAAGGCGGCCGAAGAGCTAAAAGCCAAACAGGCTGCTCACTGCCGAAGCAAGAAGGAGATGGCCGAGATAGCCGTGGAGTTGAAGAATGCTGCCGACCACTGCAAGCTTCTTGAAAAAGAAGATCGGGCGGTACGAGAGGACCTGAAGAAGGCCACTGCCGAGGACAAGGATGCTCGCTCTGCGTTAGGCCGGAGATATCGCGGCTAGAAAGCCCTTTCTGTTGCGGAGGAAATTCCTGGACTCCAAGTATGCTCAGTTGGACCGGCTGTGGAGTGCGGAAGATGCTTATCTGGACTTGGCATCAAGTGCGGCGGACGCGGACGAACACTTCCGAGATCAAGAGGATCATGAAACTGGGAAGGTTTTTTGGTCGCAGTTCCATAGTCCAGAGCGCCCACTTCCATTAACCGATCGCTTGGCCGAATGGGCGGAGTTGAATAGGTTATCCGGACTTGCGATGAAGGATGTCGTGAGTCTTTTGTGGCCGAAGAGGCCCGAGACGAAGAGTTATTCTGGCTTGGTGCAACAGTTCCTTGGTGCGGTGCCGCATATCAATGCAATGAGGAGGTCGGCATGCATAGAGGGTGCGTGGATGGCTCTTGCCCGTGTCAAGACATACTGGGCGGAGATGAAGGCCACCGATGTTGCAACCCAAGATTCAGACGGATACGAGCACTATTTTCAGGAAGTTCTGCAGGGCGCTCGTTTAATAGAGACGCAGTGCTCGAAGGATATTATGTTCGAATAACATGTATTATTGTGAAACAATGTTTCGATGAAATATAAAAGCTTTTTATACTTGTGCCTTCAAGAATTAAAATACCTCATGTGCGGCCGTTGATGTATATGTGTATATAACCTGAAAGATGGCAGTCTTCGGCTTCAGCCCCGACGCATATAATGCGGGGGTGTTTGCAAAGCGCGCATTTTCACACTTGATCCAACGTCTTGGTCCTATAAAGGTGGTGGTAGCGTAGAAAACTAGGCAACCAGACTATAATGCTTTATCACTTTCACTTAGCCATAGGAGTTTGACAATGGGGCTACTATATAGCCCCTAGGGGCACAGCGCTCACCCGAATTCGGGGCGCGTATGTGCCTGACCGGGAAACGGCCCTTCATCACTGCGGAGGAATCCTATAGATTCCGGTGGGTCATCGAGTGGTTGACCAGTCTCACACTATATCATGACAGTCAGTTTTCGGCTTTCTCTACTGAGGTGCCCGCTTGGCCGAACCGGGGCACAATCACAGTAGTTCTCCTGGTGCCGCGTTAGCCGATAGAGCGGAATGTAAGGCAGCAAAACACAGGAGCCGGGCAAACCCAACATTTGACCAAAGACATGATTCGGAGCTGATGCATATAAGGCCTAACTCGAGACGCCGAACACTCCCTAAGGTATTCGGTCTTTATGAAAACGGGCAGAACAATGCCCTTTGTAGTAAGCCCCTGGTGTCCAGGTACGCGCAAAATTCTGACGTGACCTATGCCAAAACGCCAGCCTCCTCCTTGGTTATAATAAGAAACCAGGGGATGTGTTATCAACAAGAGACAGTAAAAAAGGTTTACGCAGGGTCTTAATCTGAAAAGAATCCTTGCAACGGGTCCCTGCTGCACGTCTGCGCCTGTGTCTCCATTGTGCCGTATCCTGGACGGGTGTCGCACGGTGTTCATCTGTAAAAGAGAGGAACTTTGTTGAAAAAGGACGTGCGAAAATGTACGTTATATTAAATAAACAAATGTGACGCCCAGATAATTAAGCTACAGTAATCCCCTTTTAATGGTGCCATGTCATCACATTACTGTTGCGAATCTTCGGTTGATCCAAATCACAATTCAAATTCAAATTAAAGTCCAATTTCAAATTTGTCAAACATGCAAATAAAAATGTTCAAGGTGTGGCAAATAATCCCTGGATATTTGCCATGTTGGAACCAACCTCTTTTGAATTGCCAAAATGCCCCTGGAATTAATTTTTGGTCCAGCAACAATTACATTGGCCTTTTCAATTTCTAAAAATGGGTAGACAACTCCTTTTGACCCCATACTTTTTGTTCCATCTCAATATATTGTGTTAGAATTATGTGCCAAGTTTCGTTCAGAACAAAACTTATTTGGTACAAAAAGAAAATCCAAAGGAAAAGAGCAAATGGAAAACAGAAAAGTAAAAGAAAGGAGAGAGAAGAAAACAGCCCCACCCCCTGGACCCTGGCCCAACTGGGTCAAGGCCCAGCCAGTCGGCCCACTCCTCTTCCCCGGTCACCCCCTCCTCTGTCTGTTCATCCGACCGGGCGCGTCCCGCTCGTCCCCGCCGCACCCGGCTCGGTGCTCCATGCTGCCACGTCGCCGGCGAGTGGATAAGCCTCCCCCCGGCGCCTCGAGTTCTCCCCCCTGCCCCACTCGCCCACTCCCTTCCCTCGTCCACTCCGCCTCTCCCACTCCCCTCCAGATCCACCTCGGCCGTGCCTCACCGAGCGCTGCCATTGCCATGGCTGCGCCATAGCCGCGGCCACCAGCCACCCCGCGCCTCAGCAGCATGTCCACGAGACGCGCCGGCAACCTCTACCTCTACTACGCCTCGCCGTTGAGCTCGAGAAGCACCACAGACGCCGTTCGTCCTTGTCCCCATGTCCGGCCACCGCGACGTCGCCGTTGCTCCACCAACCCCCTACTGCTCCTAAGCCGCCGACGAGCCCTCTTGTGCTCCCTCGGTGAGATTCCCTCGCCCTCCCCCTCTCTCTTATGTGCACCGCAGACACGCCCCGACTAGCTCTGCCCTCGGCCTCCACCTCGGCTTGCCGTCGGCGACCTTTCTGGGCCCCCCGAGACGATACAAGCCCCACCATTGGAAGCGCGAGGCCATGCCCTTCCAAATGCAACTAGCCGTGGCCGATTTGGCGCCCCGTAGGCTTTTCCCATTGCGCTCCCGAACGCTGTTGCCGCCTCCGCTTGCTGCCGGCAATGCTCCGGTCGTCCCCGACGCCGATCGTCGTCACCATCATGTTCGCGGCGCCGGGCTGCGCCCTTAGGTCCAAGCCGCAGGTCCGGAGGCCCCCTGTAGCGCGATTCCGGACAACTCCGGCGAGGCGCCGACGTTGTTTTGGTCGCCGGAGCTAGCTCAGGCACCACTGCTGACCTGGCCGGCCGGGGCCACCCCCTCGGTCGCTGACCCGTGGGCCCCTGGGCCCGGCTCTCCTGTTGACTTCGGTCGACTGCTGACTAGGCAGGCCCCAGCCACTGACGTGCGGGCCCCATAGCTTTTCCTCTAACTAAAATGTTTTAATAATTAAAACTCATTAGTTTAGCTAATTAGTCTATGACAGGTGGGGTCCAGTAGCTAACTAACCTAGATTAGTTAGTTTAATACACTGTTATTCTAACAGAGGCTGACATGTGGGTCCCACAGGACCCACATGCCTGTTTTGACCTGGTCAGCCGCCCTGCTGACTGCTGATGTCACCGTGACATCATGCTGACGCAATAAACCCTTATGTTAATTTATTTAATTCTAGAAAAGGTTTAAAACTTTGAAAATTCATAGAAAATAAACCGTAACTCGGATCGGAAAACTTTGTACATGAAAGTTGCTCAGAACGACGAGACGAATCCGAATACACGGTCTGTTCGCCCGCCACACATCCCTAGCATAGCAAACATGCAACTTTTCCCCTCCGGTTCATTTGTCTGACAGACATCCGGAACCGGGAATATTTTCCCGGAAGTTTCCCCCTTCGCCAGTAACACGTAGCACTACGTTAGAACACCTCTAGCTTCGCTTATAATCATGTTGTGCATATGTTTGCGTGTATTTACTGTTTCTTCCCCCTCTTCTCTCAAGTAGACCCCGAGACCGCTGTTGATGTCCCTGTGATCGACTACGTCAACGACGACCCTCCTTCTTGTCTGAGCAACCAGGCAAGCCCCCACTTTGATCATCCCGATATCGCCCATTCTATACTCTCATGCTTGCATTAGATTTTGCTACTGTTATTGTTTGCTCCTATTCCGATGCATAGCCTGCTTTTGTACCTGCTTATTGTTACCTACCTGCTTATCCTAAACTGCTTAGTATAGGTTGGTTAGTGATCCATCAGTGACCCCCACCTTGTCCTTGTTGCCCCTGCTTCATCATCGACGACTCGATCAGCGTGATCGACGACCAGAGCCGGACACCTCACATCACATCATGCCCCCTTTAGTTACTCGACTCTGCAGAGCTACTATCAAGTGCCGAGGGTGATCCCTCATAACGCACTCCTGATGATAATTCTGTAGTGTAGCTATTCGGTCATGGTCATCGAGCGTGATTTCCTCTTTCACCATTCCCGATACGGCTCTGTCGTTCAACACCTCAAGAGTGAACCTCGAGGGTGGTCCTCTTACGTTCACCTTGATGATTACATTGAGTGGAATCCACCGGGGGTGATTCCTTGGGTTTTCCCCTTGATGTCTGGACACACGGTTACAATGACTTTACTTGAGACCTTGATGGAAGTCGGGCGGGCCCGGAGAGCACCCGCAAGATGGTTACGTGGCACGGCCGGGCATTCTAGGCCCTTGTCGTAAGTCCACAAGACGAGGCGATGGGGTCACTTTTGATCGTGAGTCTCTGCTCGTCTCCGCAAGCTAATAATACACTATGGTTTGGGTATTTGTTCTGAGTTGGCCTCTGGCCTTTACGCACCAACCACCACGTGAGAATAGTTATGGGCCTCGACGTCGTGGTATCAGCCGAAGCTTTGTCAGACGTCCAGTTCAGCATTGTGGCACGGTCGGATCATGCCATCCACTACACGGGTGGTGCTGGTATCCACCCTGCACACAACGATCCGGAGTGCAGCGGGCGATGGGCCCAGACCCCGGAGTGCTTAGGATATAGACCGGCGGGGACCTCTCTGCTGAGCCTAGGTCGGGCTGCGACGTGTTGATCTTCCGAGGCCGGGCATTGACCCCAGAAAGGTGTGTCCGGCCAGAGTGATCGAGCGTGTTGGAAAACGTCGTGCACCCCTGCAGGGAAGATCTTTATTCGAATACCGTGTCCACGGTAATGGATGTTCAAACTTATATCCTAATCTTATACAACTACAAATGGATACTTGAGATATGTGGCTCCGGGATTGCTTTCTCGTAGGGAGTCGAGGAAGGATCTCTGGGCATTAATGTTACAACATGCTTGTTAATTATAAACTACTATTCTTTACTCTTCTACTTGCTGCAAGATGCTTGGAGCTGCTTGAAGATGCTAGTCTTCGATAGGCTAGGCCTTCCCCCTCTATTCTGGCATTCTGCAGTTCAGTCCACATATACAAACCTTCCATTTGATACCAGTGCATACTTAGTATAGATCTGATGCTTGCGAGTACTTTGGATGAGTACTCACGGTTGCTTTGCTACCCCTTTTCCCCCTTCCTTCTTCTTTCTGGTTGATGGAACCAGATGGTGGATCCCTAGAGCCAGATGCCACCGCCGATGGATGCTGCTACATGAAGACCGCCGACGGCCAGGAGTAGTTAGGAGGTCCTAGGCAGGAGGCCTTGCCTCTTCGATCGTTGTTGCTTTTGTGCTAGCCTTCTTTAGGCATCCTTGTTTAACTTATGTCTGTACTCAGATATTGTTGCTTCTGCTAACTCTTGTGTATCGAGCTTGTATTCGAGCCCTCGAGGCCCCTGGCTTGTAATATAAAGCTTGTATTATTTTATTTGTGTCTAGAGTTGTGTTGTGATATCTTCCCGTGAGTCCCTGATCTTGATCGTACACAATTGCGTGTATGATTAGTGTACGATTGAATCGGGGGCGTCACAAGTTGGTAACAGAGCCGACTGCCTATAGGATCCCCCTTTCCAACTCCTTGGCCGAAGTTGAGTCTAGTCTTTGAAAAATTGTTTTACTAACATGGCTTTGTGGCTTACGAGCCCACGTCGCCATTGGGTGGTATTAGGATCTTTTATTCCTCGTCTATACTCTGGGAATTTGATCTCTCTTCCATTCGTGTTAAATAATTTTGCTAACTCTAAACCTAGGTTCTCGTAAACAATTTCTCCCGGAGAGCCCCTCACTCCAGATGAATGCTTGGTGCACTAAAGATTCTAAAGATACTCTCCGATGTTTTACGGAGTCCCTTGTACCCTTCACCGTTGCGATCCTTGCCACCGATAAATCCTTATGTGTAACTACCTATGTTGTCGTTCATACCTTCATCCCTAGTTGCTCTTGTTTTTACAAGATGCCATGAAAACTATTTGATCTTCCGAAAATGCTCAGTAGCCTATAACTCCTGTTCCTCCTTATCTGCTTGCATTATGGTTACTTCCATATGTCTAGCAATACTCATTAGCATCCTTTGTCATCGTAATTTCGAGCATTTGATTTGATTCGTTTGCGAATGCTCGCGATCATCAATCCTATTTAAAATTATTCCCTTGGTTCAGATGTCCCTCCGGACATGAGCTGGTGTTCGACAAATCAAACCTTGTTTGATTGTCGATCTATATCTATCGAACTTACTTGTCTTTGATCAAAGCCTCTGCTTCTGACCCCTTGAATTGGAAATCATAATTCCTTTGCATTTGAGCTTTGAATTAGTCAGTTGTTTCTATAACCTGACCTCCTTGCATTCTTTCTTCTTCTGGTTGAGTACCGATACTCACATCAGATCCATTGTGGACCTCCAGTTATCCAATAGGGTCCTTCATATTCAATAACCTTGTGAGCTTTTCCTCGGATACATATTGCCTTTGGTAGATTGTATCCCCTGCTTTTGTCAACCATGCTCTGCTTCCGAACATGAGTTATTTATTCCTAAAGTTTGTGGTATGTGTTCCTAAGATGCCCCGATGGGTTGAACCTATGCCTTCCACAATCTGTGTGAACCCGGAAACTTCTACGGGTCATACTCTACTAGTGTTATGCCAGATAAAATCTGAACACTATGGCTTTATCGAAAATGAGAAGTGAATGGAAGGTTGTGCATTAGAGAAGTGGGAGTCGACCTTGAACCTTTTTGTCTTCATGCCCATGGACCGGATGTGGAACTTATCATGGAAGCTTCTTGTTATAATAATAGCCCCCTTGCGATAAGTTCATCTTGTATCCATGTTTGGTCCTTTGAAATCGTGGTTCCGACCATATTATTCTTGTTAGATCCATTTATCGAACAAGTTAAAGTACTTGTCTTCTTCAGATCGTTTCACCTGTTCAACCTCTACATTGATATACCTTTGAGTATTACCCTCTGGTATCTCGAGAATATCATGGAACTACATAACTTCTTATGAGTTCTTAATCAACTATTATTTCTCGCCGATTCCAATTTTCCATGGGTTCTGAGTATTTAGACACTTGAGAACACCGATAACTGATTCGAGTCTACACTTTCTCCTTCCATTGTTTTGTTTAACCTGTCTTATAGACTAACATATCTGAGCAGTGATAACTCGCTGCTTATGTAAACACCTCGGTGTACAAGCTCTGTCTGTAAGACCTTGTTACTATTGTTGATGACATTCTGGTAGCCACCGATGGATGAGAACTTTTCCTATTGGTCCGCCTTGTCTTCACGAGCAGGAAAATGGTTCTCTTCGTCCATCGCCCTTGGTACCAACGTTGTTGCCAACATAACTGACAGGTTGTCCTCTGACCGGCCTTTCTATCATGACCGTGCAATTATTAGCACCCTTCCTGATTTTAACCCACATGGTGGGCCCATAACCCACAGTTCCACATGATCGAAACCTGACTCTCCTATACATCCCTGTTTTCAAAGTTATCCCTCGCGCTTGGCTTCGTATGTAATTCACGAGCCACCTTCCTTGTGATCTGTTCTGGTATCAGACACAATACTTATTCTCATTGCTCTGAACCCTTTCACCCTCTGTTTTAGGCAACGAACGATTGCCTACCCACTTAAAGCTTCTTATTGTACCTGCTGACCTTGCTCTCGATGTCTTTCTTGAATTTTGACTCGAGAAGTACCTCTATGCCATGTTCAATGAGATAGCCCCAGGTACCCTATCTTGTGTTGAGCTTCGTCCTTCCTGAGTCTTTCCCCCTTACTCCACCCCTTAAATCTCGGGACGAGATTTCTTGTAGTGGAGGAAAATTGTTTCGCCCAGATAATTAAGCTACAGTAATCCCCTTTTAATGGTGCCATGTCATCACATTACTGTTGCGAATCTTCGGTTGATCCAAATCACAATTCAAATTCAAATTAAAGTCCAATTTCAAATTTGTCAAACATGCAAATAAAATGTTCAAGGTGTGGCAAATAATCCCTGGATATTTGCCATGTTGGAACCAACCTCTTTTGAATTGCCAAAATGCCCCTGGAATTAATTTTTGGTCCAGCAACAATTAAATTGGCCTTTTCAATTTCTAAAAATGGGTAGACAACTCCTTTTGACCCCATACTTTTTGTTCCATCTCAATATATTGTGTTAGAATTATGTGCCAAGTTTTGTTCATACAAAACTTATTTGGTACAAAAAGCAAATGCAAAAGGAAAAGAGCAAATGGAAAACAGAAAAGTAAAAGAAAGGAGAGAGAAGAAAACAGCCCCACCCCTGGACCCTGGCCCAACTGGGCCAAGGCCCAGCCAGTCGGCCCACTCCTCTTCCCCGTTCACCCCCTCCTCTGTCTGTTCATCCGACCAGGCACGTCTCGCTCGTCCCCGCCGCACCCGGCTCGGCGCTCCATGCTGCCACGTCGCCGGCGAGTGGATAAGCCTCCCCCCGGCGCCTCGAGTCCTCCCCCCTGCCCCACTCGCCCACTCCCTTCCCTCGTCCACTCCGCCTCTCCCACTCCCCTCCAGATCCACCTCGGCCGCGCCTCACCGAGCGCCGCCGTCGCCATGGCTGCGCCATAGCCGCGGCCACCAGCCACCCCGCGCCTCAGCAGCACGTCCACGAGACGCGCCGACAATCTCTACCTCTACTACGCCTCGCCGTCGAGCTCGAGAAGCACCACAGACACCGTTCGTCCTCGTCCCCATCTCCGGCCACCGCGACATCGCCGTTGCTCCGCCAACCCCCTGCTGCTCCTAAGCCGCCGACGAGCCATCTTGTGCTCCCTCGATGAGATTCCCTCGTCCTCCCCCTCTCTCTTATGCGCACCGCAGACACGCCCCGACTAGCTCCACCCTCGGCCTCCACCTCGGCTCGCCGTCGGCGACCTTGCCGGCCCCCCTGAGACGATATAAGCCCCACCATTGGACGAGCGAGGCCATGCCCTTTCGAATGCAACCAGCCGCGGCCGATTTGGCGCCCCGTAGGCTTTTCCCATTGCGCTCCCGAACGCTGTTGCCGCCTCCGCTTGCCGCCGGCGATGCTCCGGTCGTCCCCGACGCCGGTCGTCATCACCATCATGTTCGCGGCGCCGGGCTGCGCCCTTAGGTCCAAGCCGCAGGTCCGGAGGACCCCTGTAGCGCGATTCCGGACAACTCCGGCGAGGCGCCGACGTTGTTTTGGTCGCCGGAGCTAGCTCCGGCACCACTGTTGACCTGGCCGGCCGGGGCCACCCCCTCGGTCGCTGACCCGTGGGCCCCTGGGGCCCGGCTGTCCTATTGACTTCGGTCGACTGCTGACTGGGCAGGCCCCAACCACTGACGTGCGGGCCCCACTACTTTTCCTCTAACTAAAATGTTTTAATAATTAAAACTCATTAGTTTAGCTAATTAGTCTATGACAGGTGGGGTCCAGTAGCTAACTAACCTAGATTAGTTAGTTTAATACACTGTTAGTCTAATAGAGGCTGACATGTGGGTCCCACAGGACCCACATGCCTGTTTTGACCTGGTCGGCCGCCCTGCTGACTGCTAATGTCACTGTGACATCATGCTGACACAATAAACCCTTATGTTAATTTATTTAATTCTAGAAAAGGTTTAAAACTTTGAAAATTCATAGAAAATAAACCGTAACTCGGATCGGAAAACTTTGTACATGAAAGTTGCTCAGAACGACGAGACAAATCCGAATACGCGGTCTGTTCGCCCGCCACACGTTCCTAGCATAGCAAACATGCAACTTTTCCCCTCCGGTTCATTTGTTTGACAGACATCCGGAACCGGGAATATTTTCCCAGATGTTTCCCCCTTTGCCAGTAACGCGTAGCACTACGTTAGAACACCTCTAGCCCCGCTTATAATCATGTTGTGCATATGTTTGTGTGTATTTAATGTTTCTTCCCCCTCTTCTCTCCGGTAGACCCCGAGACCGCTGCTGATGTCCCTGTGATCGACTACGTCAACGACGACCCTCCTTCTTGTCTGAGCAACAAGGCAAGCCCCCCCCCCCTTTGATCATCCCGATATCGCCCATTCTATACTCTCATGCTTGCATTAGATTTTGCTATTGTTATTGTTTGCTCCTATTGTGATGCATAGCCTGCTTTTGTACCTTCTTATTATTACCTACCTACTTATCCTAAACTGCTTAGTATAGGTTGGTTAGTGATCCATCAGTGACCCCCACCTTGTCCTTGTTGCCCCTGCTTCATCATCAACGACTCGATCAGCGTGATCGACGACCAGAGCCAGACACCTCACATCACATCATGCCCCCTTTAGTTGCTCGACTCTGCAGAGCTACTATCGAGTGCCGAGGGTGATCCCTCATAATGCACTCCCGATGATAATTCTGTAGTGTAGCTATTCGGTCATGGTCATCGAGGGTGATTTCCTCTTTCACCATTCCATATACGGCTCTGTCGTTCAACACCTCAAGAGTGAACCTCGAGAGTGGTCCCTCTTACGTTCACCTTGATGATTACATTGAGTGGAATCCACCGGGGGTGATTCCTTGGGTTTTCCCCTTGATGTCTGGACACACGGTTACAATGACTTTACTTGAGACCATGATGGAAGTCGGGCGGGCCTGGAGAGCACCCGCAAGATGGTTACGTGGCATGGCCGGGCATTCTAGGCCCTTGTCGTAAGTCCACGAGACGGGGCGACGGGGTTACTTTCGATCGTGAGTCTCTGCTCGTCTCCGCAAGCTAATAATACACTATGGTTTGGGTATTTGTTCTGAGTTGGCCTCTGGCCTTTACGCACCAACCACCACATGAGAATAGTTATGGGCCTTGACGTCGTGGTATCAGCCGAAGCTTTGTCAGACGTCCAATTCAGCATTGTGGCACGGTCGGATCATGCCATCCACTACACGGGTGGTGCTGGTATCCACCCTGCACACAACGATCCGGAGTGCAACGGGCGATGGGCCCAGACCTGGGAGTGCTTAGGATATAGACCGGCGGGGACCTCTCTGCTGAGCCTAGGTCGGGCTGCAACGTGTTGATCTTCCGAGGCCGGGCATTGACCCCAGAAAGGTGTGTCCGGCCAGAGTGATCGAGCGTGTTGGAAAACGTGGTGCACCCCTGCAGGGAAGATCTTTATTCGAATATCGTGTCCACGTTAATGGACGTTCAGACTTATTCCCTAATCTTATACAACTACAAATGGATACTTGAGATATGTGGCTCCGGGATTGCTTTCTCGCAGGGAGTCGAGGAAGGATCTCTGGGCATTAATGTTAAAACATGCTTGTTAATTATAAACTGCTATTCTTTACTATTCTACTTGCTGCAAGATGCTTGGAGCTGCTTGAAGATGCTAGTCTTCGATAGGCTAGGCCTCCCCCCTCTATTCTGGCATTCTGCAGTTCAGTCCACAGATACAAACCTTTCATTTGATACCAATGCATACTTAGTATAGATCTGATGCTTGCGAGTACTCTGGATGAGTACTCACGGTTGCTTTGCTACCCCTTTTCCCCCTTCCTTCTTCTTTCCGGTTGATGCAACCAGATGGTCGATCCCTGGAGCCAGATGCCACCGCCAATGGATGCTGCTACGTGAAGACCGCCGACGGCCAAGAGTAGTTAGGAGGTCCTAGGAAAGAGGCCTTGCCTCTTCGATCGTTGTTGCTTTTGTGCTAGCCTTCTTAAGGCATCCTTGTTTAACTTATGTCTGTACTCAGATATTGTTGCTTCCGCTGACTCTTGTGTATCGAGCTTGTATTCGAGCCCTCGAGGCCCCTAGCTTGTAATATAAAGCTTGTATTATTTTATTTGTGTCTAGAGCTGTGTTGTGATATCTTCCCGTGAGTCCCTGATCTTGATCGTACACAATTGCGTGTATGATTAGTGTACGACTGAATCGGGGGCGTCACAACAAAGTACGTTTCAAAAAATGAATAAAATTGAGCTTTATTGTCTCTTGTTGTATATGCGCAGAGCCCCTAATGTGGGGGTATGCGGCTGGAAAGCCCCTGTATGTTTACGCCGAACTCGTCTAACCGTGTCTGGGGTCTGAATGACCTGTTTAGGTGCTTGGATTAGTGAAGCCGGTTTAGTGTGTGTCTGTCAAGGCAGTCACACAATCTTCCACGCTCGAGGAACACTCGATATTCCCCTTTAAGGAGATGATGCCTCGTGGACCGGGCATTTTAAGTGTGAGGGATGCATAATGTGGTACTGCGTTAAAGCGGGCGAAAGCTTCGCGCCCGAGTAGTGCTTGATAGCTACTCGTGAATGGGGCCAGGTGGAAGTTTAACCTTTCACGGCGGAAGTTGTCGGGTGAGCCGAACACAACTTCTAGCAATAGAGAGCCCGTACAATGGGCATATTGGCCTGGCATTACCCCTTGAAAGGAAGTGTTGCTATGGCCAATTTTGGTCGGGTCTATCCCCATTTTGCGGATTATGTACTGATATAGCAGGTTTAGATCACTACCGCCGTCCATTAGGACTTGTGTAAATTGGAGTCAGTTGATTATCGGATCTAACATCAAGGCAGTCCATCCTGCATTCCGGATACTTCTAGAGTAATCCTGATGGTCGAAGGTGATTGGTTTTGACAACCAGTGGCGGGACTCCTCTAGGATATCTCGTATGGCGCATATCTCTATGGGCGCCGTTCTGTTTTTCCGTTTTGTCACGTAAAGTGAGTTTACTGTTTTGACTTCTTGTGGGAAATTCTTTTGTTTTCTGGTGCTCTGCTTGTGGGGTTCGTCATCGTCCTCGCTTGGTGTGTCGAGCCCCTTGTGTTCGGCGTTGAGTTTGCCGGACTGCTTGAAGACCCAACAATCTCTGTGGGTATGGTTTGCAGGCTTTCCGGGAGTACTGTGGATTTCGCATATCTTGTCCAATATTTTGTTTAAGTTGGATAGCTCGTCCCTATTATCCTTAGGGGGCAATTTTTTATGATTCTGCCGAGAGCTTTTGAATCCGGCATTGACTGCCGTGCTCTTCGGGCTGTTGCCCTTGGTTCGGCGCTGTTCTTTGCTACGTCACGGTTTCCCATTTCCATCCCTGACTTCGGATGTACTTGGGTCGCTAGTACTGCATCTTGCCAGCCAGCTATCCTCTCCTGCGCAAAAGCCGGTCATGAGGCTTGTTAATGCGGCCATTGTTCTTGGCTTTTCTTGGCCGAGGTGTCTGGCGAGCCATTCATCTCGGGGTCTACCGGGTGGTCTCCTTGTTTTTTGATTGCGGTGGCTCTACGGCCTCCTCATCAAATTCGGGCAGTACTTTTCGCTTCGGGTAGCTCTTTGTTCGGCGACTGTCGCCGTATTTGTCTGCGGTCTGAACGCCGAAGCCTTAGCAGCTTTCAAACACAACGTCCGTATTTGTCTGCGGTGTTGAGTACTTTGCTCCATCTGATCTTGAGCGCATCTTCCTCTGTCTTGAGCTTCCACTTCTGCTTTCTCAGGCTACGCGCAGTGGCGACGAGCCTTTTGTGGAGGTTCTTCTGCTCCAGCAATTTGTCCGGCGTGAGATCGTCCGGACTGTTATCTTCGTCGGGGACGGATTGTTTATCCATATTGTCCTGTTCGGACGTTTGCTCGATAGCATGTTCATCGTCCATCGGTTCGCCCTGCTCTATGGCTGGGTCTGTATGGCTGCTGTCTTTGTCAAGGCGGGACTTTGAGCGGCGCTTACGTCGCCGTTTTGACTGCTTTTCGAGGGGATGATCCCGCGTATCGTCCTGTTGTTCCTCGTCGTCACTTCATTTAGGTGTATCCACCATGTATACATCGTGAGATTAGGTGGGTGTCCACTGCCTTATGGGTGCCGGTTCATGCATATCTCCTACATCGTCGTCCATACCGTCGATGTCTTTGGAGTCGAAATCGAGCACGTCGTTTAAACTTTCGACAGTGGCTATGAAGTGGGTGGTGGGTGGGCTTTGAATTTCTTCGTCGTCCGCGTCCCAACCTTCCTGACTATAGTCCGGCCAGGGCTCTCCTAATAAAGAGAGAGACTTTAGTGAATTTAGGATGTCGCCAAAGGGCGAGTGCTGAAAGATGTCCGCGGCGGTGAATTCCATGACCGGCGCCCAATCGGATTCGATTGACAGGGGCACAGAAGGTTCGGAGTCCGTGGAGGAGTCCGGCATCTTGGAGTTACGAGCCTTGCAGAGGACAGGGATGGTGTTCGGCTCAATCGCCATAGAGATCGTAGCCCCCGAGTCGTTGTCCAGCCACCAGTCCTCGATCGGCGTAGTCGGCTCCGAGCTAAGGGTTGGAGCGGATACTTGTGCGGCCTCCAGGGCACTGTTCGGTGGCAGAGCTAGATCATGCCCATCATGACAGTGCGGCGCGCTTGGCTGTGGCTCGAACCCGTCGAAGATCAAGTCTCCACGGACGTCAGCCGTATAGTTCAAACTTCCAAATCTGACCTGATGGCCAGGGCGTAGCTTTCGATCTGCTCCAGATGGCCAAGCGAATTGGCCCGCAGTGCAAAGCCGCCGAATACGAAGATCTGTCCGGGGAGAAATGTCTCACCCTTGACCGCATTGTTGTTGATGCTCGGAGGAGCCATCAGGCCTAAAGATGACGACACAGAGGACCTCTCAATGAAAGCACCAATGTCGGTGTCAAAACCGGCAGATCTCGGGTAGGGGGTCCCGAACTGTGCGTCTAGGCGGATGGTAGTAGGAGACAAGGGTTCGGGCCCTCTTGATGGAGGTAAAACCCTACTCCTGCTTGATTGATATTGATGATATGGGTAGTACAAGAGTAGATATACCACGAGATCAGAGAGGCTAAACCCTAGAAGCTAGCCTGTGGTATGATTGTTCTTCGTCCTACGGACTAAAACCCTCCGGTTTATATAGGCACCGAAGAGGGTTAGGGTTACACAGAGTCGGTTACAATGGTAGGAGATCTACATATCCTATCACCAAGCTTGCCTTCCACGCCAAGGAAAGTCCCATCCGGACACGGGACGAAGTCTTCAATCTTGTATCTTCATAGTCCAGAAGTCTGTCCGAAGATGATAGTTCGGCTATCCGGACTCCCACTAGTCCGGGACTCCCTTAATGACAAAGTTAGATTAAAAAGATAATCGTACGAGTGAGTTTCTAATACTTACGTCTCAGCTAGGGGCTTCTCCCTTTGGACCCGCCCTGAACTATGTTCGGACTCTGTGTCTGAACTGTCCGAGAGGATCACTCGCCCTTTCTTTAGCGTCGCCCCCTCCTGGTCCTTGGGGGCCATCGTTTTCCATCTCCTCGTCTTGAGGGGGGAGTCGCTCTCCACCTCCTCACCATCCTCCTCTTCCTCTTCTTCTTCCTCGCTTCCACACGGGAGGATACGGGCTCGGCCTCTCCGAACATAGCTGCCGGAGGGCCCTTGCGGCGGGGTCCATTCTTGGGCCCCTTGCTCTTTTTCTTGGCCTTCTCTCCGATGGCTGATAAGGCGCCGGAACCAGCATCTTCTCCAGCTGAGGAATGACTGGGTTTTCGGGCAGTGGAGCTGTCGCCGCGGGGAACGAGCACCTATGGGGCAGGGCCCCTTTTTTTGTCCGGCAAGGGGGCGGAGGGCGCACAAAGAGCAGATCGAGGCAGAGCGCGCGGGGGATTTTTACCCAGCTTCGGAGCTCTCCAGAGAGATAAAACTCCTACTGCTGCTTTGTGTTTCTCTATTGTTCTTGCTTGAGAGTGTGGGTGTCCTCTAGTTTCGAATGAGTCGAACCGAATTGAACCCCAAACGAACCGAACCCCAAACAAACCGAACCCCTTCTACGTGCTCATGGGCCTCCTTTTTATAGGCTAAAGGGGTCACCGACAGGTGGCAGCATAGAAAGAGCGGTAGAAGAGTAAAAACGCGGGTTGGTACAACTGCTATCAACAGTGCCCCCCTACCTAACTCTGACGGCAGGGGACAAGGGCATTTAATGCCCGTCCGGTCTCCCAAACAGTGTATGAAACGACCATTAGGGGCGCCACCGATCGCCACGATGGTCTTCTTGCCAGCGCCTGCTTGCCACCTCGCACCCCTAGCTGCACGGCCTCCTGCCACGTGTGCTTGGGAAGGTCCCGGAGCGACACGTTGGCAGGTGTGCTGGAGCGCGGGCGTGAAGTGGGGGTTTCCCGCGGCAAGCTCCTTGCCGCGGTCTTCGTCTTGTCGTGTTCGGGAGATTGTCGCTCACCGGGCCTTGCCGGGGCGCGCGGTGCGTTGCGGCAAGTTTTCTTGGAATGCCTTGAGTGGCCTTCCCGGCAAGCTCCTCTTGCCGGGGCCTTGTTCTTCCCGGCCAGCTTCTCTTGCCGGGGCCTTGGTTGGCCTTCCCGGTAAGCTCCTCTTGCCGGGGCCTTGGTTTGAGTACTTTGTTCTTGAAAGGCATCAATATGAGCTACGGAGGATCTTGGCGGACGCCCGGCAAGCCTTGCCGCGGGACGCTGCGACTGCCCGTGCACAAGTTCGGGATACTAAGGTACCCCTACTTTAGTACACCGACAGGAGCCCCCAGGCCTGGGCCAGACACGGTGCCGAGCGCTGTTGGGCCAGGCCCAAAACAGTGCACGGGCTCACGCGGCCTAGGTCACACTGCATATCTTTCCGCTTCCACCGTGCACGCCCAGAACGGCACGCGTCAAACGCGGCGTCGTGGGTGACGTGGGTGGCGTGCGCGGGGCTAAGCCCCGTGAGCATGCGTCAAGCCATGATGAAGGGGACGGTTCACACCCTCCTACTTAAACGGAGGTAGGCGTGGGGGCGTGGTGCATTTACTGGACGGGGCCAGTGTGCGGTTTTCGTGGCGTCCACTCCCACAATCACGGGGTGGGGCGAGGCCGCCTCATCCATCGCCTCGGCTCTGCATCCCCTCCACGCGGCTCCCATGCGCTTGGGGTCGCAGACGGTGGAAGTGGGAATCTGGGCCGTCGCGAGCAGAGGCAGCGGGTCGGCCCTGACTCCCTGCTTTTCCCGTGCCTTGATTCGCTGAGCGGGGCGGCCGAGCCCCCACCTTGCTCCTTTATAAAGAGCGGGAGGGGAGCACAGAAGCCCGCACTCTCTCATCTCCTCCTTTTCTTCAGCTTCTGCTCCCCTTTCTCCCATTCGCCATGGAGAAAGGGAACCCTGGCCCTTCATCGGTGGCGGCGAGGGTCGCCGCCAGACAGCGCACCTCTCCCTCTCTTGCGCCCGTGGTGGCAGAGCCGGTCACAAGGGGAAGAGGGAGGGGGCGAGGTCGCGGACGAGGTCGAGGACGAGGTCGAGGCACTCGGGGAAGAGGCGGACGGGGCGGCGCGCCAGCTTCGCCTCCGCCGGCGGTTCCTTCCCCCATGGCGGTCCACATAGGGGACGACCCTTGCGAGTTCTTCGTCAGGCTGCGCCGGGCGCCTCGACGTCGCCTCCGGCTTCCAGCTCCGTTCGCGAGCGCGATGGAGTCGGACCCGCCCGAGACACTGAGACTGCAGATGAGGGGCTGTGGGATCAGCGGAACGCGAGTCCGCGTTGTATTCCCAGCCCCCAGCATGATGTATCTTGATCGAGGGTGGAAGACGTTCGCCCGTATCCACAGCCTGATGGAGGGGTTCACCCTCCATTTTAAGTTGATGGAGGGCGATCTCCTCTCCGTCAAGGTCTTCGGGTGCTTCGGCACTCAGGCGAAGTGCTGTGTGGACAGCTCCTCTGATAGCGAAGGCTCTCCCTCGAGCGAGAGTGACGAGGAGGGGAGCGACAGCGACGATGAGGGTAGCGGGCGGCGGGATGGCGGGTCCGACTAGGTGTCGGGCGCCGCTTTGCGCGGCACCGACGACCCCATCATCCGTGTCGCTAGCTCCTTGAACTCCCCGGGGTCGTCTCCTTGGGCGGCTGGCGTAGGGAGGCTGCGGAAGGGGAAGAGGGCTAGCGACAAGGCCGTCAGGTCAGAGTACGAGGGCGTGGTGCCCTCGACAGTGTGCTGACGTCCTGCCGCCCCGTCTTCGAGCCCCGCTTCCGGCGCCGCCATCACCGTCCAGCCTTCGGACAGCCCCCGGGCTGTTCTCTTGGTTTCTTCTGGCACCTGTAGCTCGCCTAGGCGCCTCTTTTGCCATTTTTGCCTCCTTGACCTATCTCCTGAAGAGAGGGACAGGAAAGGGATTACGGGCATCTTATCTTTTTAATTTGTAAGCCTCCGGGCCTTAGCTGCATCTAAAACTTGTAATCCTCTCTTTCATGTTTTTCATCCTCCATGGATTGTACCCGAGGGGGATGGTTTTTTAATGAAAGAGGGAATGCTTGTTATGTTATATCCTTTACTCAATTCCATCCCTTGCATGTTTTTACCCTATGCTTTTAGGGAACTCGCCGGGACGGGCACGGTTGCCGCGAGTGCTGAGTGCGGAACATCAGCAGCTCGCTGGCGGTGCCGGAGCATGCTTGCCGCGAGTGCTGAGTGCGGAACATCAGCAGCTCGCTGGCGGTGCCGGTTCCAGCAAGAAATCTTGTCGGGGCTAGTTGCAGCACACTTTCATTGTCGAGCGGACTCGAAACAAATTAAGGGCGCAACTTAGCCATGAGCTTTTAGGGAACTCGCCGGCACGGGCACGCTTGCCGCGAGTGCTGAGTGCGGAACATCAGCAGCTCGCTGGCGGTGCCGGAGCACGCTTGCCGCGAGTGCTGAGTGCGGAACATCAGCAGCTCGCTGGCGGTGCCGGTTCCGGCAAGAAATCTTGTCGGGGCTAGTTGCAGCACACTTTCATTGTCGAGCGGACTCGAAACAAATTAAGGGCGCAACTTAGCCACGAGTCGATTCCTTCGCGCACAGGTTTTCTATACAAGGCATGGTCGTTCAAGGAGTATAACATAAAGAATTTAAAACTGGCTGTGTTCAGACTTTGACAACGTAGCTTTTCTGTCGTCTGTGTCCCGGCAAGGCCATACTTCTTTGAACGACGCCCGGTCCACACCTTTATCCTCTCCTTCCCCCCGTGAACTTGTGGGCGAAGGAACCTTCTTTTTGAGAGAAGAGAAAACAAAGATATGGAGCCTTGTGGCTCGTTATTGATTACCGAAGGCGAGTGCTGCACAAAGTGTCAGATAATACATGCATAAAAGAAAAAGGCATGAAATTTGACAACATGTGCTGAGCACAT
This sequence comes from Triticum timopheevii, assembly GCA_963921465.1. Lineage (NCBI taxonomy): Eukaryota > Viridiplantae > Streptophyta > Magnoliopsida > Poales > Poaceae > Triticum > Triticum timopheevii. Next base: position 336,748,835 of record OY997268.1, read on the forward strand.
AAACTTTATGCACGGGATCTGCGCTTGGCTCTGTACAAAGGATTATATGCAACAGTAGCAAGACTTGTACAAAAAGGTGGTTGCCAGAACAGGTTCCGGCAACCGCGCCTTATGGGTAAAACTTACGAAGATGCTCTATGTTCCAGGAGTTGCTCACCGGAAATCCATCTTCGGTCTCAAGGCGGACAGCGCCAGGCCTAGTGACTCGTTTCACCCGATAAGGGCCTTCCCACTTCGGCGTCAACTTGTTGGAATTCTTGGCGGATTGAACGCACCGAAGAACAAGGTTGCCTTCCTCGAAGCTTCTGGCATTAACTTTGCGGCTGTGGTAGTGGCGCAAAGCTTGCTGGTAGCGAGCAGCTCGTACAGCAGCCTGAAGACGATCTTCCTCGAGGAGCAGCGCATCATCTTGCCGCAGCTGCTCTTGCTCAAGCTCATCATAAGCGAGCACTCGAGGCGATCCGTATACGAGTTCTGTGGGGAGAACTGCTTCTGCTCCATATACTAGAGCAAAAGGTGTCTGGCCAGTGGCTCGATTTGGTGTCGTTCTGATCGACCAAAGAACCACCGGCAGCTCCTCGATCCAATTTCTTCCGCACTTACGCAGCCTGTCGAAAGTTCTGGTCTTGAGCCCGCGCAGCACCTCAGTGTTTGCCCTCTCCGCTTGACCATTGCTTCTCGGGTGAGCAACAGAAGCGAAGCAGATCTTGGCGCCAAGACCTTGGACGTACTGCATGAAGGTGCGGCTCGTGAATTGTGTGCCATTGTCGGTGATGATCCTGTTAGGGATTCCGAAACAGCAAACAATTGACCTGAAGAACTTGACTGCTGACTGTGCTGTCACCTTCCTCACTGCTTCCACTTCAGGGCACTTTGTGAACTTGTCGATTGCAACGTACAAGTACTCAAAGCCCCCGACAGCTCGGGGAAAGGGGCCGAGGATGTCGAGCCCCCAGACCGAAAATGGCCAGGATAAAGGGATTGTTTGGAGAGCTTGAGCTGGTTGATGTATCTGCTTGGAGTGGAACTGGCACGCTTCACACTTGGTTACTTGTGCAGTTGCATCCTGGAGAGCTGTCGGCCAGAAGAAACCTTGCCGGAAAGCTTTGCCAGCAAGTGCTCTTGCGCCAATGTGGTGACCACATATGCCTCCATGTATCTCCGTCAACAGCTCCTGTCCATCTTCCCGGGAAATGCACTTCAATTTCACTCCGTTGAATCTTCTTCTGTACAGTATGTCATCGACAAACTGGTACATACTTGATTGCTGGGCTACTCTCTCCGCTTCTTCCTGCTCTTCGGGAAGTTCTCCTGTTTGAAGAAAAAGGACAGTCTGCTATGCCCATGCCGGAGCCTGTGGCTCGACGACAAGGACTAAAGGCGGAAATGCTGCTGCGGGAACATCTGCTTCCACGGCCAGAATCTGTGATTCAGCCGGAGCATGATACTCCCCGGCAAGCGTGTCGGGACACAGCTTGTCAGGAGCGTCTGCTTCAACGAAACAAACCCTGGGGCTTGTCGGAGCAGGCTGCCCCTCAGCATTCTTTGTGTTGATCTCGGGGACCTTCTTGACGGTGGCTTCGGGGAGTTCTGCCGGAAGGTAGTCGCCAGTAATCAACTTCCTCTTCTTGCTCTGTCCAGTTGATGGTGTTACAGATGGTTGAGTCAACTTGAGCACAAAAATCCCTGGTTCCACAGGTAACTTGAGTGCGGCGCACTTTGACAGGCCGTCTGCAATGTCATTTTGAGCTCTTGGAATATGTTCCATTTGCAGGCCGTCAAAATGCTCTTCCAACTTCCTCACTTCATCGATGTAGGCTTCCATCAACGGACTCTGATAATTTTTGTTCACTTGACGGACGACAAGCTGTGAGTCACCCCTCACAATGAGCTTCCTGACCCCAAGGTCTGCCGCGATCCTGAGTCCGGCAAGCAAGCCTTCATACTCTGCAGTATTGTTTGTTGCTTGCTCCTTGGGAAAGTGCATTTGGACCACGTACTTGAGGTGCTCTCCGGTGGGTGCGACAAGTAGCACGCCCGCACCGGTGCCTTGCAGCGAGAAGGCACCGTCAAAGTACATGATCCATTCTTTGCTTGCTTCCTTGACGGAGATGCTCCTCTCCGGAGTTTCTTCATCAGGTGTTGGCGTCCATTCTGCTATGAATTCTGCCAATGCTCGGCTCTGGATAGTTGAAGTACTTTCAAACTTGAGGCCAAAGCTTGACAATTCTAGCGCCCACTCGACAATCCTGCCTATTGCTTCTGGATTCTGCAGTATCCTCTTCAACGGAAAGCGAGTGACAACTGTGATTTCGTGCGCTTGAAAGTAATGGCGTAGCTTCCTCGAGGCCATGAGAAGGCCGAAAAGCAATTTCTGCACACCAGAGTACCTTGATCTAGCCCCCTGCAGAAGGGAACTGACAAAGTAAACTGGGCGCTGCACCATCTTCTTCTGTTTCTCTTCTTGTGGCTGCGCAGATCCATCCTTGTCGGAACTAGAACTTGTCGGGGAAGCCCCCTGCTTGTCGCTGGACTCGCTTGCCGCGGTCGCTGGCTCATCATCTGCCTCCCTCTCCGCTACTAACGCAGCACTAACCACTTGATTGGTTGCCGCCAGATATAGCAGCAACTTCTCTTGTGACTTAGGTGCGACAAGTATTGGAGTGGAGGATAGGTATCTCTTCAAGTCCTGCAGCGCGGCCTCCGCTTTCGGAGTCCATTTCATTGGACCTACCTTCTTCAAAATTTTGAAGAATGGCAGGGCGCGCTCGGCAGACTTAGAGATGAACCTCCTGAGAGCAGCAACGCAGCCGGCAAGCTTTCGCACATCCTTGACGTGCTTCGGTGCTTCGATCTGTTCAATGGCTTCGACCTTGTCGGGATTGGCCTCGATCCCCCGCTGAGACACAAAGAATCCGAGAAGCTTGCCGGAAGGGACTCCAAACACGCACTTCTCGGGATTCAACTTGAGATTGATCTTGCGCAGATTTGCAAAAGTCTCATCCAGATCTTGGATCAAAGTTTCTTTGTCCTTGCTCTTGACCACTATGTCATCCATGTAAGCCTCTACATTTCTGTGCAGCTGTGGCTCAAAAGCATGACTGACTACTCTTGCAAATGTTGAACTAGCATTCTTTAGTCCGAAAGGCATCCGTACAAAGCAGTACATGCCACATGGAGTAATGAATGCGATTTTCTCTTCATCCTCTTCCGCCATGAAGATCTGATGATATCCTGAGTATGCATCAAGGAATGAAAGCAGATCACATCCTGCCGTGGAGTCAACAATCTGGTCAATGCGCGGCAAGGGAAATGGATCCTTGGGACAAGCTTTATTAACATCAGTGAAGTCAATACAAAGCCTCCACTTCCCGTTTGCTTTGCGCACGACTACTGGATTGGCTAACCACGTTGGATGGATTACTCCTCGGACCAAGCCTGCTGCTTCCAATTTCTTGATTTCCTCTGCAATGAACTCTTGGCGTTCTACTGCTTGTTTTCTGACTCTCTGCTTGACGGGCCGCGCGTGAGGGCAGACGGCAAGGTGGTGCTCAATTACTTTCCTGGGAACACCGGGGATGTCAGATGGCTGCCATGCAAATACATCGACATTCGCCCGCAGGAAAGCAACGAGCGCGCTTTCCTATTTAGGGTCAAGCGTGGCACTAATGGTGAAGGTACCACCAGTGCCGTCCTCCTTGGCGGCCACTTTCTTGGTCTGTGGTGAAGCTGTCTTTGCCTTCTTGCACTTGCCGGTGGAGCTCGATGGTGCGTCCTCGATGGTAGCGCAGCACTCCGAAGAGGTGCGCTTGCCGGAGTGGGCATTAGAGCTACTCTTGCCGGACTTGGTCTTCTTCTTCCCCCGGGAGCTTCAGCGGCAAGTGGTTTGTGTTCTGCTGCGGCTGCTCCTTCCCGGTAGATTTTGTCGGTACAGATAAGTGCATCTTTCTTGTCGCCATGGACAAAAATGACACTTATCGGACCGGGCATCTTGAGCATGTTGTAGGCGTGATGAGAGGCTGCCATGAACTTAGCAAGCGCTGGACGGCCAAGTATCCCATTGTAGGGCAATGGAAAATCAGCAACATTGAATGTGACTCTCTCTGTCCTGAAGTTCAGCTCACTGTCAAACGTTACTAGCAGCGTGATCTTCCCCTTCGGCTTGCTCCTTCCCGGGTTGATCCCTTGAAAGGTGTCGGTTTCTTCGAGCTCACTGTCGGGGATCTGGAGCTTCTTGAGTACCGCGGAAGAGATCAGATTCAGGCCGGCCCTGCCGTCAACCAGCATCTTCGTGACCTTGAGGTTGCGGATTGTTGGCGAAACCAACATCGGCAAGCACCCGACCGCAGTTATGCGGTTAGGGTGATCCTCAATGTCGAAGATGATGGGCGTGCTGGACCACTTCAGGGGCTTGCGCGACTCAACGGACGGTTCTGCTGCGTTCACTTCCCGCATCCACTGTTTGAGTTGGCGGTGCGAGGTGTGCAGAGAAGCACCGCCGTCAACGCACAAAACTTCCATCGCCTTCTGAAACTCCTACTCGTCGGCCTCATCCTCCTCCATCTCATCATCTTCATCTTTGTCTTCGTCCTTGTCGCGGCCACGGGGAGGCCTGTCTCCTTGCCGCTCCTTGGCCTTGTCGCGGCGCCCTCCCCGGGCGGGACGCTTCTTGCCGGATCCTCTGCCACCTTCCTGGGCCTTCTCCTTGTCGCGGCGCTCGTATTCAGCTTTCTGTAGCTCAACAAGCTGCTCAACCTTCTTGCAGGCCTGGAGGTCATGGCCCTTGGTGCGGTGGATCTTGCAGTACTGCTTGCCGGAGCCGTCCTGCTTGTCGGCGGCCACCACAGCCTCGCCGGAGTCACCAGCTTTGGCCTTCTCGGCGCCACCTCCATTGCCGGACTGCTCGACAACTAGCACATCCTTAGATCTTCTCTTCCTGTTGTTCCGCCTCCGGTTCTTCTTCGCCGGGGCGGCATCCTCACTGTCAGATCCTTCTGCTCCTGCGTTCTCTCCGGGGAGTTTCCTCCCCTGCTCAGCACGTGCACACTTGTCGGCCAGAGCATATAGCTCGCTGACATTTCTGATTTTGTACATCACCATCTCCTCCCTCATCCTGCAGTTACGCACGTTCTGATGGAACGCGCTGATAACCGCGGCAGGGTGGACGTCTGGGATGTTGCGCTGCACCTGGCTGAATCTCTGTATGTACTTGCGCAGGGGTTCCCCTTCCTTCTGGGCGAGCAGATGAAGATCGCTCTCCTGGCCATGAGGTTTGTGGCCGCCTGTGAAGGCACCGACAAACTGATGACACAGGTCCGCCCACGAAGAGATGGAGTTGTCCGGCAAGTGCATTAGCCAAGATCTGACGTTGGGCTTGAGCACCAGCGGGAAGTAGTTGGCGAGGATCTTCTCGTCGCGCCCCCCGGCAGCCTGCACCGCGATGGTGTAGACGCTGAGGAACTCCGACGGATGTATCCTGCCATCGTACTTCTCGGGTACATCTGGCTTGAAGTTTTTGGTACTGGGCCACTGGACCTGCCGCAGCTCACGGGTGAACGCAGGGCAACCTACCGCGTACGGCAAGTCGCCTGGTTCCCCTGGCGCATGCACATCAACAGTGGGCCCAGCGCGCTGGTCTGACTGACGCCGCGCTTCTCTTTGGCGCTCGATGCGAGTACGAGCGTCTTCTTGTCGTCGTTCTTGGAGAACTTGGCGTTGATCGCGACGAGCTCGCGGGTCCGACGACGCGGTGGAGTCGGTGTCGAGATTGGCCCGGCGAGTCGGCGATCTTGGCCTTCATGGTGGGGAGTGCACGATGGTGGCACCCCCAGCGGTCTTATCGGCATCGGCTTGCGCCTGGGCGTCTCTCCGGGGCTTCGATGTGCTCGGTTGCCGGGGCTTGTCGCCGTTGGCGAAGCCGATAAGGCTCTGAATGGTGGCCCTCCAATCGTCGATCTTGTCTGGCGTTGGAGGGTAATCTAGAAGCAGCTGGGCTTGGGCCAGCGCTTCCTCTGGAGTCTTGGGTGGCGGTAGCGAGCGATGCGAGGTGCGGGATATGCTCAGGCTTCTAACATTGTTAGAAGGAGCAACATCTCGTCCAGGCGACCGTCCCGCGCTCGTGTCGGCATGTCGACGCGCATGTTGGCCTTGAGCGTCCCGCGACCCACCAGCTTGGCCTTGTTCTCACGCGAGTACGGTGCCAGGAGAACCGTGGCGTTGTCGATCCTGCACCTCCTGGGAGGGGTGCGGTGGATGTACAGACGCTGAAGCTTGCGGGGCCTTGTCCTTGGACCGAGTGACGATGTGAGTCCCTCCGCTGGTGCCCGCTCCTCCGCCGGCATCCACCCCACCGCCCGTTTGCTCCGGTGGCGGTAGGATAGATGTGGACGGAGCGGCCACCTCCGAAGCCTTCTTCTTCGGTGGCATGTCGATGAAGATGTTGATGTAGCGCGCGCAAACGCCGGATCTGGTTCGCACAAACTCGACGCTCCCCTACCTGGCGCGCCAGAGATGTCGCCGCGGGGAACGAGCACCTATGGGGCAGGGCCCCTTTTTTTGTCCGGCAAGGGGGCAGAGGGCGCACGAAGAGCAGATCGAAGCGGAGCGCGCGGGGGATTTTTACCCAGCTTCGGAGCTCTCCGGAGAGATAAAACTCCTACTGCTGCTTTGTGTTTCTCTATTGTTCTTGCTTGAGAGTGTGGGTGTCCTCTAGTTTCGAATGAGTCGAACCGAATCGAACCCCAAACGAACCGAACCCCTTCTACGTGCGCATGGGCCTCCTTTTTATAGGCTAAAGGGGTCACCGACAGGTGGCAGCGTAGAAAGAGGGGTAGAAGAGTAAAAACGCGGGTTGGTACAACTGCTATCAACAGTGCCCCCCTACCTAACTCTGACGGCAGGGGAAAAGGGCATTTAATGCCCGTCCGGTCGCCCAAACAGTGTAAGAAACGACCGTTAGGGGCGCCACCGATCGCCACGATGGTCTTCTTGCCAGCGCCTGCTTGCCACCTCGCACCCCTAGCTGCACGGCCTCCTGCCACGTGTGCTTGGGAAGGTCCCAGAGCGACACGTTGGCAGGTGTGCTAGAGCGCGGGCGCGAAGTGGGGGTTTCCCGCGGCAAGCTCCTTGCCGCGGTCGTCGTCTTGTCGTGTTCGGGAGCTTGTCGCTCACCGGGCCTTGCCGGGGCGTGCGGTGCATTGCGGCAAGTTTTCTTGGAATGCCTTGAGTGGCCTTCCCGGCAAGCTCCTCTTGCCGGGGCCTTGTTCTTCCTAGCCAGCTTCTCTTGCCGGGGCCTTGGTTGGCCTTCCCGGTAAGCTCCTCTTGTCGGGGCCTTGGTTTGAGTACTTTGTTCTTGAAAGGCATCAATATGAGCTACGGAGGTTCTTGGCGGACGCCCGGCAAGCCTTGCCGCGGGACGCTGCGACTGCCCGTGCACAAGTTCGGGATACTAAGGTACCCCTACTTTAGTACACCGACAGGAGCCGAACACTTGATCCGCTTCGGCTTCTTGGTCTAACCCTGCAATGAAAGATGGGTTGCTGAGTTTGGCATAAACCGAATACACACACAGACACGCACACACACACGCGCGCGCGCGCGCGCACACACACACACACACACACACACACACACACACACACATATATATATATATATATATATATATATGTAACTAGATATGTCTTCGGAGATATCGAATACTTACTGGAGAGTCCGGGTACGCAACGTTGATGCTGATGTCTTCGGTCTCCATGGGCCAGCTGCTCTTCTGCGCCTTAAAAAGCAGCTTCCACATCCCCTCATGCGTAGCACCGAAGAAGTGTTGTAGTGTCTACGGATCCTCCTGCTTGACTTCCCACTTGGGGGAAGCCCGGCATTGGCAGGGGAGAATGCGGCGAAAAAGCATGATTTGAACCATGTTGGTTAGACCAACATTCTTTCCCAGCATGTTGGTGATGCGCGTCTGCAATGCCAGCACCTCCGTCTGAGACCCCCAGTCGAGGCCTTCTCGTTCTAGGAGGTAAGCCTCATGGGGGTCCGGATCCAAACTCCGGAATGGACGCCCAGTTAGGGGCGGTGTGACTCAGTGATGTAGAACCACTCCTGTTGCCAGATCTTCACAGTCGCCACGAAGGCCCCCTTTGGCCAAGTGGTGTTTGGTAGCTTGCTAATCATAGCTCCGCCGTAGTCCGCGTGTTGCCCGTCGACCACCTTTGGCTTCACGCTGAAGACGAAGTGTGGGTGGACGCGGAGTAGAGCCTCACACACGACTATGAACGCCGATATGTGGAGAAATTAGTTCGGGGCTAGATTGTGGAAATCTGGCACGTAGTAGTACATAAGTCCATGGATGAACGGGTGGAGTGGAAAACCTAACCCTCTAAGGAAATGGGGAAGGAAGACGACCCGTTCGCCGGGCTCCGGAGTGAGAAGGACTTGACCTTTAGAGGGAAGTAGGCGCTTGATATCAGCGGCGAGGTACCCCGCACTCCGGAGATCTGTTATGTTCTCCTCCATCACAGAGGAAGCCTCCCACTTGCCTTTGGAGCCAGCTCTATCCATGGTCGGAGTAGGTGGTGGTGGTGAGAAAGATAGAGACTTTTCGGGCGCAGAGAGCTTGGAGATTGGAAGGCTAAGGAGATGTGAAGGCGCGGGGAGGAAAGTGGGGGACCCTTGCCCTCTTATAGTCAGTAAAAATACCAACCGCCCCCCCACTCGTGCCTTGAATCTCTCCTCTTCCCGATGAAGGCGTGCACCACAAATGGTTGGATTACCCAAATATCAATGATATGCAATCCCGTATTAACTGGGCACGATCCCTTTTTTGACGGGACGTGCCAACGAGGCGTGTCCTCGAAATATGGAACGCGGGGTGTGAAAACGGTTCGAAATGCCGAAAGGTCTGACGCTTCATCGAAAACGTTTTCAGTAAAAGACACTGTTCTCATTTTTTATATCCTGCCTTTGGGGCTAAGGGTTGTGTTATTGCGAAAAGCCGGATACAATTCTTTTACAAAGGAAAGCCAATGAGTATTCTTTAAGGAACCCGCCTTGGAATATCGAAGGCAATCTGAGCACCGAATATATCATCATTGAAGACTGGTTCAGGGGCTACTATGGAAGTCCTGGACTAGGGGGTCCTTGGGCGTCTGGTCTATTGATTTGGGCAGGACTAATGGGCCATCAAGATGCAAGACAGAAGATTATCTTTCGTGTCCAGTGAGGACTCTCACATCCGTGGATGGCAAGTATAGGTGTCCGGATATATTGTTCCTTTCTGTAAAACCGACTTTGTAAAACCCTAGGCCCCTCCGGTGTCTATATAAACTGGAGGGTTAGATCGGAGGCAGGATCACAACATTGCTAGGCTAGCTATCTAGGGTTAGCCGAATTGATCTCGAGGTAGATCAACTCTTGTAACCCCAATACCCTCAGATATAATCTAGCAGGAGTAGGGTCTTACCTCCAATAAGAGGGCCCGGACCTGGGTAAATATTGTGTCCCTTCTCCATTGTTACCATTGATCTTCAGAAGCACTTCTTGGGGTCCCCTACCCGAGATCTGCCAGTTTTGACACTGACAGCTGGATCCACTAGCTGCTGCCACAATTGAGACCCTCTTTCCTGGCTAAGTGAGTCGATTTGCTGCCGCTGCCGCTGGAAAGCAAGTGCTAACTCTGCATGCTTTGATTCCATGATGCGAAGGCGGTATGCTTCCTGTTTCCTCTCCTCCTCCTCCAGTTTCCTCTTCTGCTCCTCCTGCTGCTTCTTTGTCGCACGGCTTCAGTAGTCGGCGTTCCAATCCGCAAACCCCTCAAACCATGGAACAACGCCTTTGCCTCGTGCTCTCCCTGGGTGTTCAGGATTCTTCAGGGCGCACGTAAGCTCATCGTTCTCTTTGTTGGGCATGAACACACCTGTTCATGCCTCTTCAATTGCAACAAGTAAACTATCGGTGGCTCCTTTAAGACTTACCCATGATACGTCTCCAACGTATCTATAATTTTTTATTGCTCCATGCTATATTATCTATTGTTTTAGGCAATATTGGGCTTTATTATCCACTTTTATATTCTTTTTGGGACTAACCTATTAACCGGAGGCCCAGCCCAGATTTGCTGTTTTATGCCTATTTCAGTGTTTCGAGGAAAAGGAATATCAGACAGAGTCAAAACGGAATGAAATCAACTGGAGAAGTTAATTTTGGAAGGAAACCAATCATATGGGCTTGGAGTGCACGTCAGAGGACTCCCGGGCTGCCCACGAGGGTGGGGGGGCGCCCCCCTGGGCGCACCCCCTACCTCGTGAGCCCCCCGGAGGTCCACCGACGTACCCCCTGCACCCATATATACCTACGTACCCTAAAACTTCCAGAAGGGAGATTAGATCAGAAATTCCGCCGCCGCAAGCCTCTGTAGCCACGAAAAACCAACCGGGGCCCTCTCCGGCACCCTGCCGGTGGGGGCCATCATCACCGGTGGCCATGGAGGAGTATCCCGGAGGGGTCTTCACACCATGAAGGCCATGGACCAGAAGGTGGAAGCCATGAAGGAAGAAGCACAAGGGGGAGAACCTCTCCTCCTCTCTTCCGGTGGTGCCGGAGTGCCATCGGGAGGGGAATCATCGCCGTGGAGATCGTCTTCATCAACATCACCATCATCATCACCATCCTCATCTCTTTTACGCAGTCCACTCTCCCACGCCCTGCTGTAATCCCTACTTGAACATGGTGCTTTATGCCGCATATTATGACCCAATGATGTGTTGCCATCCTATGATGTTTTGAGTAGATATCTTTTGTCTTTTTCTTGATTGATGATCTAGATTGTATGACTTGTATGTTTTACTTTGGTGCTGTCCTATGGTGCCCTCCGTGTCGCGCAAGCGTGAGGGATTCCCGTTGTAGGGTGTTGCAATACGTTCATGATTCGCTTATAGTGGGTTGGTGAGTGACTGAAACACAAACCCGAGTAAGAGGGATTGTTGCGTATGGGAATAAAGAGGACTTGATGCATTAATGCTATGGTTGGGTTTTACCTTAATGATCTTTAGTAGTTGCGGATGCTTGCTAGAGTTCCAATCATAAGTGCATATGATGCAAGTAGAGAAAGTACGTTAGCTTATGCCTCTCCCTCATATGAAACTGCAATAGTGATTACCGGTCTTGTTAACAATTGCCTAGGACAATTCCGCACACCGATCCACCATTATTCCACACTCGCTATTTATATTTTTTAGTATTATATTCTAACTTTATGATAATAGCACCTACTTTTACGTTTTAGGTCTCCGATATTATGCAAAGTTATCCTCTCCATACCCACAACGTAGTTTTATTTCAGTTGCTAGTTGGAAGCAAACGTTCGATGCACGTAGAGTCGTATCGGTGGCAGATAGGGCTTGAGAGAATATTGATCTTACCTTTAGCTCCTTGTGGGTTTGACACTCCATACTTATCACTTCCATCTTTGGAAAGTGCTACGATGATTCCTTGCACTTGGGGATTATCAAGCACTTTTCTGGCGCCGTTGCCGGGGAGTAATAGCGTGGGGTTGATATTCTCGTGTGTGCTTGTTTGCTTTCTTCACTATTTAGATTTTGTTTTTCCTTTTTGTTTCTGTTTAGTTGTGGGTGAAACATACAAAAAAATTTAAAAATGAAAATACAAAAAAAATATTATTACTTGCCTTTCATGCCTAAAAGTTTTTCAAAAAGAGAAGTGATTGGAAGGTTTTGCAATGAAGATGTGAGGGTCGACCTTGAGCACTTGTGCTCATGCTCACGGAAACAATGTAGAATTTTTCATGGAATTTTCTCTGTAAAATAATGTGCCAAGCTTGGTTTTAGGTTGATTAGATTGCTTGTTTGCTTTGTGCAGAACAAAAACAGAAACTTTGGCTGTAGTGCATGAATTTACATTTTTAACTGGAAGGTCAAATGGTTCAGATTCTTTTTGCACATTACTTCTGTACAAATTTTTCAAATTTTCAAATTTAGTTTATAATTTTAGGTGTTACAGAAGTTTTCCAAATTCCAGATTACTACAGACTGTTCTGTTTTTAACAGATTCTGTTTTGCATATGTTGTTTGCTTATTTGGATGAATCTATGAGTAGTATCGGAAGGTATGAACCATAGAGAAGTTGTAATACAGTAGATTTAACATCAATACAAATAAAGAATGAGTTCATTACAGTACCTAAAGGTAGTGATTTGTTTTATTACACTAACAGATCTCACAAGTTTTTGTTTAAGTTTTTTGTGAATGAAGTGCTTGAAGAACGAGGAGTTACCGATGTGAGAAGAATAAAGAGAGGCAAGAATTCAAGCTTGGGGATGCCCAAGGAACCCCAAGTAAATATTTCAAAGGGTACTCAAGCATCTAAGCTTGGGGATGCCCCGGTTGGCATCCCATCTTTCTTCTTCAACGATTATCAGTATACCTCGGTTTTTGTTTTGTTCACATGATTTGTGTCCTTTGTGTTTCTCCTTTTCTTCAAGAACCATGCTAGCATGAGATAGCCTTCATTTATTTATAGAATACTTCATGTGCTTCACTTAAATCTTTTAAGTATGATCTTATAGAATTGCTCTTTGTGCTTCACTTAAATCTTTTGAGTATGGTTTTATAGAATGCTTCATGTGCTTCACTTATACATTTTGAGCTTGGATATTGGTCAGTTATAAAATGCTCCATGAACTTCACTTATACCTTTTGGAGTATGAATAATACTATCATTTAAAGTGGGCTTGGAAGAGTGTCAACTTCAGGAATTAGTGATCCCACTATTTTGGAAGATATTGAATCTTCGTGTGATATTTATGAAAGTGGATTTGGAAGAGTATCAACTTTAGTTAGTAATGATTCCACTATTTCGGAAGAGGTTCCAATTGAGTATGAGAACAAAGTTTTTACCTATGATGCCTCTGAAAATTATTATGAGGGAGGAATATGTGCTTGTAGGAGTTGCAATAATATTGAGTTTCCTCCCTATGTGCTTAAAGTTTTGAAAGTTATGCTTGTTTTGCCTTCCTATGCTAGTTGATTGTTGTTCTTATAAATTGTGTACTCACAAAATCCCTAGGCATAGGAAGTTTATTAGATTTAAATATGCTAGTCATATTCTTCAAGATGCTCTGTTTGTGTTTCAATTTCTATCTTTAAAGTGAGCATCATTGAAATCATCATGCCTAGATAAAAGGCATTAAAGAAAAGCGCTTGTTGGGAGACAACCCAATATTTACCCTTACTGTTTTTGTGTGTTTACATGATTAAGCTACTGTAGTAATAATGTTTTATATCTTTTGTTTCAATAAAGTGCCAAGTAAGACCTTTGGGAAGACTTGGGTGAAAGTTAATATGATCTTGCTGTAAAAAAACAGAAACTTTGCGCTCATGAGATTAGCTGTCATTTTTTACAAAAGAGCACTTTTGAGTTGATTATTTTTGCAGAAGATTAATACACAAATTCCTCACGTCTACAAATTTATTTCATAATTTTTGGAGTAGCAGAAGTGTGGTTATTGTTCAGATCATTAAAGACAGTTTTGTTTCTGATAGATTCTGTTTTCATTGCATAGTTTGCTTGTTTTCTAGTTTCTATGACTTATATTTCTCAATATAAATTGTAGAAATGTTATGGTACAGTAGGAATTGTGTGAGAACAATTATGAACCTTGTATTTTACAGTACCCAAGTGCATGGTTTACTCTTTATCATACTAACCTATCTCACGAAGTTTGGATGAGTTTTGTGTGATTGAAGTTTTCAAGTTTTGGGTAAGATATCGATATGAGGAGAATAAGGAGTGGAAGGACTCTAAGCTTGGGGATGACCAAGGCACCCCAAGGTAATATTCAAGGAAGACTCAAGTGCCTAAGCTTGGGGATGCCCCGGAAGGCATCCTCTCTTTCATCTTCATAACTATCGGTACACCTTACTCGGAGCTATATTTTTATTCGTCACATGATATGTGTTTTACTTGGAGCATCATTTTCTTTTGTTAATATTTGCTTGCTGTTATTTATAATAATGTTTTGCATCTTTAGTTTCAATAAAAATGTCAAGGATAGCCTTTACCATGCTTATTTTGCTACTATACATGTTGAAGTTTGAAAACAGAAAGTTTACCGCTGTTGCGAAAAATTCCCTAGAAAAGTCAGAGCATGATATAATGTTGGAACTTTTTGAATAATGATCTATGATAAATTTAATACAGCAGGAATTTTAGTTCATAATTTTTGGAGTTAGGGAAGTATTGATACTCTTGCATTCTTCACAGATAGTACTGTTTTGGCAGATTGCTGTTATGGTTGCATTGTTTCCATATGTTTGCTTGTTTAATTATTCTATTTGAGGATCGGAGTGTTAAATATGCAGAGGCATTTAGTATTCAATATTGAATAATAATTTTAGTAATTTGTTACAGTAGAAAATGATAAGGTTTTGCATTGGTTTATACTAACCTATCTCACGAGTTCTTGTTGAGTTTGGTGTGTATGAAGCTTTTGAGATTTAGGAAACCGACGTATAAAAGAAATTAAGGAGACACAAAAGCTCAAGCATCTAAGATTGGGGATGCCCCGGTAGGAATCCCACCTTTTCTCTTCAACAACTTTCGGTTAGTATCGGTTGAACCTAAGTTTTTGCTTCTTCACATGAGTTGTGCTATCCTTGCAATGTCATTTTATTTTCTTTTACTTGTTGTTTGAATAAAATCATTGGATCTGAAATTTTGAATAGAAAAGGAACCCTCCCATGGCTAGCTAATTATTTGACTACTCAGTGTCCTTCACTGATATATTTTGGAGTAGTTTGTCATTTACTCATGTGCTTCATGTATATCTTTTGAGTAAATGGGGGGAATGAATTGAATGTCATAAATCTGAATTTTTATATGCTTCATATGCTTATAACATGGTTAGTGATGACTTCACACATAGAAAGTATGAGGCATAAAAGTTATGGAGAGTTGGCAAACGTAGTTTTGGTCATCGTTGCAATTAATAAGAAGTAATAAGGAAAGAGAGGGTCACATACAAATATATTATCTTAGACATCTTTTATGATTGTGAAGCACTCATTAAGTATGACATGCTAAAAGAGTTGACGTTGGACAAGGAAGACAACGTAATGGTTTATGTTTTCCGACATCTCAGTTAAAGTATATTGTCATTGACCTTCCAAACATGTTGAGCTTGCCTTTCCCCCTCATGCTAGCCAAATTCTCAGCACCAAGTAGAAATACTACTTGTGCTTCCAAATACCCTTAAACCATTTTTCCCATGAGAGTCCACCATATCTACCTATGGATTGAGTAAGATCCTTCAAGTAAGTGGTCATCGGTGCAAGCAATAAAAATTGCTCCGTAAATATGCATGACTTATTAGTGCAGAGAAATAAGATTTGTACGGACTTGTTGTGGACGTAATAAAAGCGACGGACTGCATAATAAAGGTCCACATACAAGGGGCAATATAAAGTGACGTTCTTTTGCATTAAGATTTTGTGCATCAAACCTAAACGCGCATGACAACCTTTGCTTCCCTCTGCGAAGGGCCTATCTTTTACTTTATGTTTTTACTTTATGCTTGAGTCAAGGTGATCCTCACCATTCCCATTTTCATTTTATCCTTTGGCAAGCCCCTTGTGTTTGAAAGATTATGATATATATATCCAATTGGATGTAAGTTAGCATGGGCTATTATTGTTGACATCATCTAAAGGTGAATACATTGGGAGGCAACACAATAAGCCCCTATCTTTCTCAGTGTCCGGCTGAAACTCCATAACCACAAGTATTGCGTGAGTGTTAGCAGTTGTAGAAGACTATATGATAGTTGAGTATGTGGACTTGTTGAAAAGCTCTATTCTTGACTCTTTCTGATGTTATGATAAATTGTAATTGCTTCAATGACTGAGATTATAGTTTGTTAGTTCTCAATAAAGTTTCTGAACCATGCTTGACATTGTGATTAGATTGTTACTTGATCATGAAAAGTTTTATGAGATAAGCTGCTATTATGACACATATTGATGCTAGGAAAAGTGATTGAATTATCATTGATCAAACTTAAGCTCTTTCTAGCACTCCGCATCAAAAATTATCTTTTTATCATTTACCTACTCGAGGAAGAGCAGGAATTAAGCTTGGGGATGCATGATATGTCTCCAACGTATCTATAATTTTTGATTGCTCCATGCTATATTATCTACAGTTTTAGGCAATATTGGGCTTTATTATCCACTTTTATATTATTTTTGGGACTAACCTATTAACCGGAGGCCCAGCCCAGATTTGCTGTTTTATGCCTATTTCAGTGTTTCGAGGAAAAGGAATATCAGACGTAGTCAAAAGGGAACGAAATCAACGGGAGAAGTTAATTTTGGAAGGAAACCAATCAGATGGGCTTGGAGTGCACGTCAGGGGACTCCCGGGCTGCCCACGAGGGTGGGGGTGCCCCCCTGGGCGCGCCTCCTACCTCGTGAGCCCCCCGGAGGTCCACCGACGTACCCCCTGCACCCATATATACCTACGTACCCTAAAACTTCCAGAAGGGAGATTAAATCAGAAGTTCCGCCGCCGCAAGCCTCTGTAGCCACGAAAAACCAATCGGGGCCCTCTCCGGCATCCTGCCGGAGGGGGCCATCATCACCGGTGGCCATGGAGGAGTATCCCGGAGGGGTCTTCATCACCATGAAGGCCAAGGACCAGAAGGTGGAAGCCATGGAGGAAGAAGCACAAGGGGGAGAACCTCTCCTCCTCTCTTCCGGTGGTGCCGGAGTGCCATCCGGAGGGGAATCATCGCCGTGGTGATCGTCTTCATCAACATCACCATCATCATCACCATCCTCATCTCTTTTACGCGGTCCACTCTCCCACACCCTGTTGTAATCCCTACTTGAACATGGTGCTTTATGCCGCATATTATGATCCAATGATGTGTTGCCATCCTATGATGTTTTGAGTAGATATCTTTTGTATTTTGGTTGACTGATGATCTAGATTGGTATGAGTTGTATGTTTTACTTTGGTGCTATCCTATGGTGCCCTCCCTGTCGCGCAAGGGTGAGGGATTCCCACTGTAGGGTGTTGCAGTACGTTCATGATTCGCTTATAGTGGGTTGGTGAGTGACTGAAACACAAACCCGAGTAAGAGGGATTGTTGCGTATGGGAATAAAGAGGACTTGATGCTTTAATGCTATGGTTGGGTTTTACCTTAATGATCTTTAGTAGTTGCGGATGCTTGCTAGAGTTCCAATCATAAGTGCATATGATCCAAGTAGGGAAAGTATGTTAGCTTATGCCTCTCCCTCATATGAAGTTGCAATTGTGATTACCGGTCTTGTTAACAATTGCCTAGGACAATTCCGCACACCGATCCACCACTATTCCACACTAGCTATTTATATTGTTTAGTATTATATTGTAACTTTATGATAACAGCACCTACTTTTATGTTTTGGCTCTCCGATATTATGCAAAGTTATCCTCTCCATATCCACAACGTAGTTTTATTTCTCGTTGCTAGTTGGAAGCAAACGTTCGGTGCGCGTAGAGTCGTATCAGTGGCAGATATGGCTTGAGAGAGTATTGATCTTACCTTTAGCTCCTTGTGGGTTCGACACTCCATACTTATCACTTCCATCTTTGGAAAGTGCTACGATGATTCCTTGCGCTTGGGGATTATCAGCCCACTCCAAAACCTCGCCTGTCTTTGGGTCCAACGTCCCCCCATGCGCATAGAACCAAGTCCTGGGCCTAGGGTGCCAGCTCAATGTAACTAGAGTGACCCCTGCATCCATCATCTGTTGCTCAGCGAGATCTCAATTAGGTCGGGCCATCTCGTAGCCACCTGGCCCAGCTTATGGTGCCACTACTTTTTTGCGGCATTAATCTTATTTTTTCTCGACTGTTCCTAAGCTACTTCCGATTCCTTGAATTTCACGAAAGCATCCCAGTGATCTCTTGCCTTCTCAAGTGTTCCATTGAATTCAGGAGTCTTCTTTCCTGCTTTGATGTATGTGGCCCATATACTTTTCTTGTGGTTGTTGAATGCTATCGCCATCTTCCTAAGAGCAACGTTCTTGACGTTCTCCACATCTGCATCCGTGAAATGATCTGGCAGGGTGATATGTGACATGAGAGATTCCCAAAGCTGATCTTTTGCTCTTTGGACATCTGGACGTTCCTTTGCTGGCTTTTTCCATTCTTGAATGGAGACCAGGATTTGGTCCTTGACAATAACTCCGCATCGATGAATGAACTTTTCCGCATTTTTCCTAGGTTCGCGCGGCTCGCCATTAGGTTTGATGGCATCGATGTTGTACTTTACGCCATCCTTCAACTTTTTGGCAAGGCCTCAAGATGTCCTGCTGCCTGCAGAAGATTTGCTCGATCCGGAGGGCTAAAAGAAGAAAGATTGATTCGTTAATATATATACAAATCAATTAACACATGTGATGATCACCAGATGCCCGCTTATATAAATATACCTCGCTGTCTTTGTTATTTCAAGAACAACATTTCCTTCGTCATGGATGCTCTCGACTTCATCTATGCGCTCGTCTTCACCAAATATCATACCCTCACCAGTAGGGTTCAGATATTATGGGCCATCATCTTCTTCATTCCCATCTAGGCTCGGGGATGAGCGTATGATGTCGAACAGAGCCTCTTATCCAACTCTACTGGTATTGTCCATAGGTTTTATTTAACTAATACAGAAGAAAGATAAAACAATTTAGTATTCAAATTAGAATAGATAATATGCATCATAGTACAGATAAAACAATTTAGCATGCAAACAATAGGGAAAAACTGAATCATAGTATAGATAATATGCATCTTGAATAATCCAGATATTGATATGCATCATCGAATATAATCTCGAATACACCGTCTCGAATATTATAGAACAATATAATCTCGAATACAACGTCTCGAATATTATCTCGAATACATCACTAGCTAATATTGATCGAATACTATCGAATAATCTAGTTCAATCGCGGTGGACACGCAAATAGAAGGAACCATCACAGGATCGTAGCTCGGGTGAGATCCATGAAGAACCTGCCAGGTATTGGAGAACCTGATGTCCAACACAACCATCTAGCAACGGACGTGCTCGTCCTCCTCCCTGACACGGTGACGTACCACCTCCATGGGGGACGCCAGCCTCCGCACCAAATGTGGCCCACGCGCCCGCCACCAAAGAAGCTTCGGTTCGACGATGGTACCTGGGTTCCTCACCAAGATGTGCGCCCCTGAAGGTAGCACAAAATAATCATCTAAAACATCTAAACTAATTAATTTTCTCGGGCAAGTCGGGGGCGGCAACGGCGGCGGGGCAGGTGGCACGCGCAGCGAGGAGCTCGGGGAGGAGCGGGCGCGGGCTGCGTCAGGCTCGGGGAGGAGGGCACGTCCGGCATCGGGGATCAGTGAGGGAGTCCTGGGTTAGGGGGTCCTCGGGTGTCCGTTCTATTCTATATGGGCCGGACTGATGGGCCATGAAGATAAAGCAGAAGATCATCCCCCGTGTCCGAGTAAGACTCCTATATGCGTGGACGGCAAGATTGGTGTCCGGATATTCTATTTCCCTTCCTTGTATACAGGCTCTGTACAACCCTAGGTTCGTCCAGTGTCTATATAAACCGGAGGGTTTTAGTCTGTAGTGACAATCAGAATATTCATAGGCCAGACATCTAGGGTTTAGCCATTACGATCTCGAGGTAGATCAACACTTGTAATCCCTATACTCATTGAATACAATCAAGCGGGACATAGGGTTTTACCTCCTTTTAGAGGGCCCGAACCTGGGTAAACATTTTGTCCCATTGTCCATTGTTACCATTGATCCTTAAACGCAGAGCTCGGGCCCCCTACGCGAGATCTGCCGGTTTTGACACCGATATTGCTGCTTCCATTGAGAGCTCTGTTGTGTTATCAACAGAGGAATCGATGGCTTGCCTTGTCATCAATGACGTATTTCTGGGGAGACCTTTCTCCCCGGTCAACTCTTCGTGTTCGGCAGCTTCATGTTGCGTGCCAACTCGGCCGGAAGCTACGCGTGCCAGCAGGTCGACAGCTACGCCCCTAGTCATCAGATCGGGTTTGGAATCTTGAATTATATTGTCGACGTCTAAGGAGACCTGATCTTCGAGAGGTTCACGGCTTTAGACGCTGCTCTCCACCCTCATGAGGAGGGTCCTTTGGATCTACTATCAGATTCCATCCAGGGATCGATGCTCATGGCTGCCTTGGCCCTAGATCAGGGGCAGATCGTATTGTCCGAAGACGGGAGGATCGACCCCACCAGACTCTCTCCTGTCACGGTGCTCCTAACCGGAGACCCAGATGCGATCACGCCATTGGTGAACCCAGAGTCAAACGGGACTCTCCCAGTCATCGGGGAGCCGGACTCGCCTCTGGACGATAACTCCGAACTATCAAGGTCTACGTCCATTGAGCTCGATCTAGTGTCTATCATTGAGCCTGGCCCCACAGATCCGCAAACTCCATCCAGCTTTCGCTCTTTAACGAAGCACTGAACTTAATACAATCTCTCGCCATCACGGAAGTATCTTCATCGAACTACACCCAGCTCAGGTTGGGGGCTGAGAGTAGGGAATTTTACACCCCACCCACCACCCACTTAGTATCCACTATCGAGGACTTAACCGAGATGCTAGACTACGCATCCGAAGAAATCGACGGCATGGACGATGATGTCGACGATGAACCAGATCAAAACCCACCCATCACTGGGCGTTGACGACCACTTCCACATACAAAATATGCATGGTGGACAAGCCAGAGAAGAAGGATGACAACAACATTCAAGATCTAGGCAAGGACAAGGCCATCAATGAACCACCAAAGTGTCGGCGTCAGCGGGGCCGCTCACGACCGCGTCGGGTAAAGGATAGCAATATCGACACCAGAGATAATGACACACTGGATAACACTGAAGACACCGACCACCCAGTCGAACCCACGTCTGAACAGGATGAGAGGGAGGAGGGTCAAAACATCCACAAACACGCTGATCACGAAGATTCGGAAGACAATAATTACTTTCCTGCCTCCGAACAATATGTTAGCATTGGAGATGAAGATTTTATCGTCCCAGAGGAACCCCTCGAACAAGAATGCTTTAAGCGACAGCTCATTGCCACCGCGCGGAGCCTGAAAAAGAAACAGCAACAGCTTCAAGCTCAAGAGGATACGCTCAACGACAGATAGACAAAAGTCCTAGTCATCGAAGAATACAGCCTCAAGCGACCAGTAAAGAGTTACCCCAAGCGCAGGTTGCTGCCACAATTGGACGAGGAATCCCTCGAGCCAATACCGTCAAAATAAAATTATGCTGATCAACTAGACCGACCACCACGTGGACTGGACAAAATGACTCATCACGCCAAACATGAGCCCGCACCCCCACGCAGTAGAGGCAAGGAGACAGCGGCTCCGGTCTACAGATACGACTTACATCAGGACCTGGCCAATAAAGTCGGCCATACTAGATCAATCTATGGCTCCGGAGGACGTGCTCTGGCACGAGATGACGGCCATCAAGCCTGGAATGATGAGCATCGTCAAGTTTGGGGTCAGCACCGAACACAGATGTCATCTGAACTCCGTCGCAATGTCACCCGGTATAGAGGTGCCGCACACCCTATTTGCTTTACAGATGAAGTAATGCAGCACCAATTCCCGGAATGGTTTAAACCCATGAACATTGAGCAGTATGATGGAACAACGGACCCCGCCGTATGGATTGAAGATTTTCTTCTCCACATTCACATGGCTCGCAGAGATGACCTCCATGCCATTAAGTACCTGCCCCTGAAGCTGAAGGGACCGGCCTGGCACTAGTTGAACAGCCTCCCATAGAACTCCAATGGAAGTTGGGAAGACTTAGAAGATGCTTTCCGGGCTAACTTTCAGGGCACTTATGTCTGGCCACCGGATGCTGATGACCTAAGCCATATAGTCCAGCAGCCCGGAGAGTCACCTCGCAAACTTTGGAATCGGTTCCTAATTAAAAAGAACCAAATCATGGACCGTCCAGATGACGAAGCCTTAGCGGCCTTCAAACACAGTGTCTGTGATGAATGGCTCGCCTTACACCTCGGGCAGGAAAAGCCGAAGACCATGGCAGTGCTTACAACACTCATGACCCACTTTTGTGCAGGCGAAGATAGCTGGTTAGCTCGTAGAACCAACATTTCCAGCAACCCTGGCACCTCTGAGGCCAGGGACGGCAATGGTAGACCACGCCGCAATAAAAACAAGTGTCAGAACAATAACGATGAACAGAAGATACGGCAGTTAACGCCGGATTCAGTGGTTCCAAACCTGGTTAGCAGAAGAAACCTTTCAAGGGAAACAAAAGACGGTCTATCCAACTTGGATAAAATCCTCGAGAGGCCTTGCCTAATTCATGGCACCACCGACAAGCCTGCCAACCACACAAACAGAAATTGCTGGGATTTTAAGCAGGCCGGTAACTAAATACCAAACACAAAGGGAAAGGCCTTCCAAGCGAGGAAGATGATGAGCCCCATCAAACAAACACTGGGGGGCAAAAGCAGTTTCCCCCAAGGTGAAAATGGTGAACATGATCTATGTCACCCATATCCCCAGGAGGGAGCGCAAGCGCGCATTAACGGACGTCTACACTGTAGAGCATGTCGCCCTAAAATTTAACCAATGTCGGCTTGTCCGAACACCTTCGATCGCGGGGACCACCCAACCAGTATCTGTCATGGAGGTTCGGCGGCCCTGGTACCTGACCCTATCATCGATGGGTACCATCTCACCAGAGTCCTTATGGACGACGGCATCAGCCTTAACTTGATATATCAAGATACCGTCCGGAAAATGGGCATCGACCCGTCAAGAATCAAGCCTAGTAACACTACCTTTAAAGGAGTAATACCTGGCGTGGAGGCCCGCTGCACGGGCTCCTTAACACTTGAAGTGGTATTCGGCTCTCCAGACAACTTCTGAAGCAAAGAATTGATCTTCGATATCGTCCCTTTTTGCAGTGGCTATCATGCATTGCTCGGACGAACTGCTTTTGCCCGCTTTAATGCGGTCCTGCACTATGCTTATTTGAAGCTCAAAATGCCCGGACCATGCGGCGTCATTACAGTAAATGGAAACACTAAGCGCTCCCTCCATACTAAGGAGCACACGGCGGCTCTAGCAGCCGAGGT
Organism: Triticum timopheevii; assembly: GCA_963921465.1. Classification (NCBI taxonomy): domain Eukaryota; kingdom Viridiplantae; phylum Streptophyta; class Magnoliopsida; order Poales; family Poaceae; genus Triticum; species Triticum timopheevii. Next base: position 336,772,061 of record OY997268.1, read on the forward strand.
CCAGGGCAGCCTCATCAAGCTGACCAATTTATCAGTCATCAAGACTGGTGACATTACTAAGCGAGTGCGATCCGAATCTCAGTGCGACAGCTCAATGGATTTGGAGCTCGAATAACAGTTCCCTCCGCCGACTGCCCCATAAGGTAGCGACATATGTACCACGTGTACATAACTATGCACTTGAAATACCTTGGGCAAACACCGGAGGCACACTACGGAAAAGGCCCATAGTACGGCTTGACGCTATTTTGGACCTTACATATTTTTTCTCACTACAGGTTCGTTAAAAAACCCTATCAACTCTACGGTTGCGTGGGGGTCCCTCTCCAGGTCCCTTTCTTTTTGAAGACAACCATCAACTCCTCCTCTCAAAGGATTCCCTATCAAGGAGAAATGGCGCAGACGTGCAGCAGGGCACCATTGAGATCTTGAAACCACTACTTTTAGGCCCTGTGTAGACCTTTCACTTATGTAAACTTTTGGCATGTAACATGACTACTATATTTATGGCATTATCTGTTGAAACACGTCTCGCCATATTAATCAAAGTATAAAGGAAGCAGCTGATCACTCCTTTTATTCGGTACTTATGTTATATCATCACCCATATTCCCTCCCTACTTCAGACTGCCACACGTGCTTTAGTCCATCCTTAACACCGGGGGTTGTAATCGACCCGGCACATCCTAAAGTCCATACACCCATAGGGAGCTCTTAGGCGTCCCGGATATTGTGTTGTATGCATCGGCTCTGAACCATGTCCTTGGTCCATAGTTGGGTTGCCCGGCTCTTGTGCTTACCAACTTACGTTCCGCTTGTTCAGCTAAGGTTGTAAAGGGAGAACTACTGCAATTTTATTTTTGGTTCCTCCGGTTAAGTACCTCAGTAGAGAAAGCCGAAAACTGACCGTCATGTTAAGCGAGAGCTGGTCAGCAATCTGGTGACTTAGTGTTACACTACAAAATATTAGCGATTCTCATCGTGTCATACGAGGGGCTGGTCTTCAACCAGCCACGTTGCAAAGGCATAATAATCCGGCTAGGCGCACACGTAACAGGGGCTAGTAGTTAGCCCCGCCGTTAGAATCCTATGTCTAAGTGAAGGTAATAAAGTCGCATAGCCAGATTGCCTGGTTCACCCCACGAACGCATCCTCTATGGACCTAGACGTTGGATCAAGTGCAGTCACGCTTTATGTAGAACACCCCTCTAACATTTACATGGGGGCAGAAGCCGACGACTGGCAACTTTAAGAAGTATAAAAAACGGCAGCACAGGAGGATAAAAAAATGGAAACAAAAGGCGCACGCATAAGATATCTCAGAGCGCAAGTTCATAACATGTTTGTACAACCCGAATACATCTAATCGAACATGACATCCTTTGAACATTGGCCCTCTACTATTCGGTCTCATTCGAGGACCTCATCGAAGTACTTCTCCGGCTTCTGATAATTCTTGCCTTCGGGTGGACCTGTGGTTGCCACTTTGGTGGCCTTCATCTTCGCCCATTGCATCTTGATGCGGGCAAAGGCCATTCAGGCACCCTCTACGCAAGCCGAACGCTTTATAGCATCAATCCGAGGTCGTGCATCAATGAGCCACTTCACTAAGCCGAAGTAGCTGCTGGGAATTGCCTCGGCTGGCCAGAGTTGGAGTACTAGATCCTTCATAGCCAAGCCGGCCACCCTATGAATCTCCGTCAGCTGCTTCAGCTGATCGCCTAGAGGCGTCGAATGCTCCTGTGTGAGATATTGCGAGCAAAACAGCTTCTCGGTCAAATTCCCCTCTTGAGCTCGGAAAAACTGCACGGCATCGGCGAGGCTCCTCGGAAGATCCAAAAATGCGCTTGGAGAATTCCAAATCTGGTTAAGCAAGATATACCTCTTACCTCCAAAGCTACTCTGCAAAAGAAAGGCCTTACCAGCCGCTATTTCTCTCACCTGCTGGATCTCCTCGCGAGCACTCCGGGACTCGACCCGCGCCTCTTTGGCATCTTGGAGATCCTTAGCAAGCTCGGAAAACTGGTCTGAAGTCTTCTGCTCCAGAGACCATCAAGCCCCGAGGAAGGAAGCTCGCTGGAGAAGAAACGCGGAAGCCGGAGCAAGGTGCCGGACGGGCTCTTCGACCACACCACGAATTCAGGGAGCACGTCCAGCAAGGAGAAGCACGGCCGAGGCGGGTGCATGATCATGGCACGTCTCCCCTCGTCATGGGGGCTGCTCCGAAGCTGGTGGAACCTGCCACAAGAAGAGGTGCCATCGCGGGCACCAAGAGAAGCGCCGGCTCTGGGGCTGCGCACCCGCGCCCCCTAGGGGCCACCACAGGAGCTGCGGGATGCTTGCAAGGACGTCCATGGCCTCTCTTGGGAGGCGCTGAGGCCTCTAGAGAATCCCGCTCACTTGGTCGTTTGCGGTATGGGGGCTGGACATCTTGGGGCCTTTCTGTCGAGCGCCTGGGGGCTACCGATACCTCTACGTTGTCATTGAAAACTTCACCAAGTGGGCGGAGGTAGAGGCCGATTGCACCATTCTAGCTGGATCGGCCATCAAGTTCATCCAGGGGATCGTGAACCGGTTTGGGGTCCCTAACCGTGTCATCACCGATAAAGACTCGCAATTCACTAGCAACCTTGTCAAAACATATTGTGCTAATCTTGGAACGCAGATATGCTACGCTTCAGTAGCACACCCCGAGAGCAATGGCCAAGCCGAGCGGGCCAATGCCGATGTCCTGAGGGGCCTCAAGACAAGAACCTTCAAGAAGAAGCTCAAGGCCTGCGGCAGGGGCTAGCTCGACGAGCTACAGTCCGTGTTGTGGTCCATCCACACCACCATGCCCAGGCCAATAGGGGAAACGCTGTTCTTCCTCATCTATGGAGTAGAAGCGGTTCTCCCACACGAGGTCAAGCATCGCTCCACGCGGGTCCTGGCGTTCGATGAAGCGCGTCAGGACGCCGCGCGGGAGATGGATCTTGTGCTGGGGGAGGAAGGCGGCCGTGAAGCCTAGCTCCAGGAGGCAAGATACCAGCAGGCGCTGTGGCGGTACCACTGCCGCAGCATCCACTCCATGACGTTAGAGGTGGGCGACCTCGTCCTGAGGCAGGTGCTCTCCAGGGAGGGACTGCACAAGCTCTCTCCCATGTGGGAGGGCCCGTTTAGGATTTCCCATGTCTCGAGGCCTGGCGCTGCGCGCCTGGAGACACAGGACGGGGTCCCCATCCAAAACACCTGGAACATCCAGCACCTCCAGAAGTTCTACCCCTGAGCTTAGGCCTATGAAGCAAAGCTCCGGCCTGTGAAGGTCTCCGCTCGTGACACTCTCATGTAATAATGAGTGGGGCAGTACACGCCCCGGAGTCTCCTGAGAGTCGCCCTGGGGCCTCATGGGGGCTCCCTCCCACATCTTAGTGCCAGCACTTAGCTCCGCGATGGTGAGAAGACTAGATTAGGTGTCGGACGCGGCTGTTCATTTGCTTTTCGAAGTTGCTTGCAGTTTTTAGTGATCTTTCAGTGGATTTGGTGCTCTCGTGTTTTGGCTCGCCTAGTTAATTTCTTCCTCGCTCGGTTTTTTTGTCCCGAGGACAAGAGAGAGGTGGTAGTTGCCCGTCACTCTCCCTCGTGTGCCTCATGCGTGGGGGCTAGGCAGGTGTGCGCGCCTTGGGCCTACCCTCATATGCGCACACCACGCCGAACCCCGATGCCCTAGTGCTACGGCCTCGTCCTCACGAGGAGCCCTCGATCAAGCTCATAGGCATCAACACACCTCATATCCGTGCCCCCCGAGCAGCGCGACGCGGTGCATTAAGTCAGAGCTAATCTATGGTAGGGAGGTCGCATAAGGAGTGAGGTGCTCACCAGTTTTTCTTTTCCTTTAAAAGCAGTAGTCCTGTAGCGGCTCCTGAGACCCCGAGGCGTCCCTCGAGGTCTGTGACCCTCAGCTCCCCAGGAATGTGGCCTCATTGAGTACCTGAGGCCAGGTCTTCGCGAGGCAGAAAACTACCGTGCACATATCAAGCTAAGTTTTCCTATCATGTCTTACACAGAGCACAAACGTTAATGCACAGCATCAAGATAGCAAGCATAGCATGAAGGGCATAACTGCGATAGTTCATTACATGCCCCCGCGGGGTACACCATCTTTTTTCGGATTACAGGAGAAAGGAAAGGCTAAACAAAGAAGGCCCAAAGGCATACGAACCTGGCACCAGCGCTGCATCCTCAAGCAGCGCCTCAAGGTGGCCCGGCGCTCCACCAGTTCCCCCATAGGCGACCTGGGGCTGCGGCCGGTCTTGAGTCCAAGTTCAGCATCCCACAGCCCCACGCCGGGCTCCTCTCCAGCTTCACTGGAGCGCTGCGGAGGGACGAACCACCGACCTCCTTGACCCGAGCACGATGACGTGGGGGCCGGTCGTAGCCACCACTGCTCGAGCTCTTATCCGAGGAAGAGCTGCCGTCACGAGAAGAGGAGCGCGCGCCGCCAAGGCCAACCTCACCTTCGCCACCCTCGTCGTTGCTGCCATCCTCTGGGCAGCGCGCCACGCGGTGGCCATCCTCCCTGAACAACCTCACATAGAGGGTCGCCAGTCCGTCGTACTTGAAGTGGAGGGTGCACCTTCCTCCCAGGCCTCGCGCACGGACAAATGTCTACTAGCTGTGGGTCAGGACCACGCTGCCGGAGGCGGCAACCTTGTCCCTGACCCACGAAGCTCTGCTGCAGTAGTCGTCGCCCTGTAGCCAGATACCATCAAGCCCCAAGGAAGGAAGCTCGCCGGAGAAGAAACATGGAAGCCGGAGTGAGGTGCCGGCCGGGCTCCCTGACCACACCACGAATTCAGGGAGCACGTCCAGCAAGGAGAAGCGTGGCCGAGGCGGGCGCACGATCACGGCGCGCCTCCCCTCGTCATGGGGGCTGCTCCGAAGCCGATGGACCCCACCGCGAGAAGAGGTGCCATCGCGGGCACCAAGAGAAGCGCCGACTATGGGGGGTGCGCTCCCGCGCCCCCTAGGGGGCGCCGTAGGAGCCGCGGGATGCTTGCGGGGACAGCCGCGGCCTCTCTTGGGAGGCAGAGAGGCTGGTCCATCCTTGGTAGCTTTCCCCTTCTCGGCCGCCAAAAACCTCCTGATCGGCGCCATGGAAGCAAGAAAGAGATGAAGCAAGTGGCAGGAAGACGAAGGAGAGATGAGCGGGGGGCTCTGCGCCTCCCCCTCATTTATAGCCAAGGAAGGGCAACTGCCAGCCTCCACGACCTCGCGCCATGATGATCTTCGGCATGCCACATTGTTCCGTCAAGTCGAACAGTTGCCGAGGCAGCATGGGGAACTGGAGACGCCCACATCCCATCAATCGCCACGCGTCATCAAGGCCACAGGCGGTTAGGGCCCGCAGCACTCCGCACTTGCCCTTTGGCTTCGCCTAGAAGCTAAGTCCGAGTGCGCCTTGGGCCCGGGGCCTACTGTCAGTGTTCTCGATATGGGGGTATCCAGACATGCCTCCCTGCGGCCCACCACGTGGCTCCATCGATGGCCTGGTACGGCCCAGCTTCGACATCAACAGCTCAAGACCCTCGCGTGGGGCGAAGCCTCGCGAGGCAGACGACGCCAAGACCCCCGAGGGGATCGGCCTCTTTAGGATGGCTCCCGAGGGGAGGAGAGTTCTATGCAGGGTGTACCTCACAACGCCCAGCTGACGTGAGCCATGACGACCAAGGCCAGGAGGGCGCCAGCAGGCGCAAAGCGCCAGTTTCCTCTTTGGTGCAAGGGAGGCAAGCCGCGGGTGTAGAGTCCCAAGGAATTAGTCAAAAGTTTTCATTATGGTGCAACAAGACCAAGACCACCAGGATGGCAGGACGAAGGTCATCGCCGAGCCCACCGCAGCGTCATGACCAGGGGATTTTCGCAGGCGAAGACTACTTTTGTCAGGATAAGCTGTACTACTTGTACCCTTTCAAATCCAGCCGTTGTGGGATCCCTTCCCGCCAACATTTGGGAAGAGGACCAAAGCCACTATAAATAGGACTTAGCCACCACCATAGAGGCGGATCGGATCCATTCTCACCCAACCACCTCACTAGCTCTCTTGAGCTCAAGAACACCTCACCTCCTAAGGCCAGTTCATCCACTGTACTAGTTCATCCCCAGCACCTTGAGGCAATCCACCAAAACGCTGGAGTAGGGTATTACACCGTAAGGTGGCCCGGGCCAGGATAAACAGTTGTGTCTCTTTGTCTCTTCAAGCTCATCGCGCTGGGCTTAGGAGAAACGCGAGTATGCAGGCCGGGTAGGTTGAGATCTCCGCACAGAGCCCGGAGTTTGAACCTCTCAGGGGTTTGCGGAACCCGTAATCTGACACGCTTGTTAATGCAGTCGAGTTTCTCATCGGCCACTCGAAGCTTCCGATTGTGTTCGGAAACCTCTTCGGCCTGGGAGGTAGCCACCGGCATGGATGGATGTTACAAAAATAGCACAGTATATTGTTGTCCAGATTATCATGTGGATCCTCTGTCCGGTTTTTTCTAATCCGGATAGAGCATCAGGGGCTATTATCTATACACAGGTTTATACTTTCAAATGAAAAGGTTTTAGAACATTATGTCGCATACCTGAAAGCCGGTCAGTAGGCCACAGAAGGCCTCGTTCAGTCCGCTTTTTGCACACCGAACCTTTTCCATAGCCGCACCCATCAGGGTGCGGTGCTCCTCCACGATGGAAGCACTTTGCAATGCTTCCTCCAGAGCATGAGCCGCCTTCGGATTAAGGAGGCTGCTGATGGAGCTTCTACTCCTCCCCCCTCTCTCGAGGGGGCTGCTCATCCAATCCCGGAGTCGTGTTGGTCTCCGAAATGGTGTTCAGAGGGGACCCGGATTGATGGGCTCCCACCGTTGGTTGTCATGGGGGTCACCTCCTACAAGTCTTCAGCTACCGAGGAATTAACCTCAGGCGCCTTCTTGACGGCCTCGACCACCCCTCCTCAGCCAAGAGAGGTACTTCGGGACAACACTTCGGTGTCCTGAAGGGTGATAGGTGAGGAGGCTCGCGGAGGCGTCTCGCTCTCCTCCTGCTCAGGTGGCAGGGAGTTCCCCTCCAATAGGGGAGTGTGCGGAACCTCACGGGGAGGGCTGCAAGGCAAATAACAAAACAACTTACATAACAAGAGGCAGAAAGTCTGGAGACGAATAGTAAAGTTCATGAACACTTAAGATTCGGCCAGGGGCTTCACCCTGGGAGGTCTCTTGGGGACGTGTTCGGAATCTAAGTCTGAACTATCTGAGAGGGTTGTTGTTGACACTGAAACACGTCACACGAACACGTCGATGTGTACCCGCAGCGCCGAGGGAGATGCTCCGCAACTCACACCGCGGGAGGCCGACTTCCAGCGCGATACGCAAGACAGCAAGCCGGCGCTTTTGGGACCCGAAACCCCACACGCCCGGGAGGGACCCTGTCTGGGCGCACGGCGGCTATGGGCTGCCCTAGGTCGGCCTGACCACCCTCAGGGCCTCGAGGTTCACCGCCCTGCAATGAAGAAGAACAGACGAAGAACGAGGAAGAAGAAGAACTAGGGTTAAGGAGAAAAGATAAAAGATAAAAAGTGGTAGATGAATTGATCGATTGTGTGTTGTTTAATCGGCCGTCACCCCTTAGGTATATAAGAGGCGGCTGGACTTCCCGTTCAAGAAAAAGGCTTGGATTCACGTCCAAAACCCTAGTCAAATTCGGATTGGTTTTGTCCGAACTTTCCAAAATTGTTCGGTTTAAACTGGCTGCACCTTGCGGGTAACTTTTGAGGTGGTAAACGACCTCGGATGGAAACGAGCCCAAAAGAAATCTTGACCATTTCGACGATACGAACAACTCTTATGTTGAACGTTTTTTGATTAGAGTTCATCTTCAGGGTCAAATCGCTCGTGCAACACAGGCTATTATTCGCGCTACCCATCAGACAGGGTGTCTGGTGGGGCGCGCCACTTTTGGCTCGTGATACTGCTGTATTCGGAAGGCTCTAACTTTCGCATACGAACTCGGATTGGAACGATTCTTATATCAAAATCGATCGTTTCGACGAGACGAAGACAATCCATGTAGACCATTTTTCCATACGAGGCAGTCTTGGGGGCGTAATGTGCCGAATAGTGTTCTGAATACAAAATCTCAGTATTTCGAACACAACTTCGGCCTTCGAGATGAGATCAGATGGCGATGGCCCAAACTTCAAAGATGTTTGTATCGACAATACGAAACTTTTTCATGTAGAACACTTCTCCATTTGAGGCCATTTTAAATAAGTTCCTGACTGTGCCAAAATCTTGTGTCAACAGTTGTCTTCCCTCTCTTCGGCACCTCCCCCTCCAGGTCTTCGAAGGCAGTCCTCTTCTTCCTCCTCCCCTTGCGGGGGGGGGAGTCGCTTTCCACCTCCTCCTCCTTCTCCTCTTCTTCCTCGTCTCCCTCATGGGAGGAGAGGATTTCGGTCCCTCCGAACATAGTGTCCGAAGGACCTCTGCGGCAGGGGCCTCTCTTCACTTCCTTGGCCTTCTTCTCCGACGCCTGATAAGGCACCAGGACCAGCATTTCTATTAGCTGGGGTGTGGCTGGGCTCTCCGACAGCAGTGTCGAGCAGTTGATCTTCTCTGCCTTTGCTGTCTAGCCCTGTGCGGAAGGCAGGTGATAAAATCTCTATTAATCAAAACATCAACTGAATAGGTCTTTGGAAAAACAAATGCTTACCTCTAAGGCTGGGTTCTCGGTGTCGAGCCTGATGTCCTCGGTCTTCATCGGCCAGCTCTTCTGGGCCTTGGAGACCAGCTTCCAATTTTTTTTCATGTATGGTCCTGAAGAAGTGCTTCAGGGTCCGTGGCCCTTCCGGTTGAACTCCCACATGGAGGAGGCCCGGTGTTGGCAGGGAGGGACGCGGCGGAAGAGCATCACTTGAAGAGGCCGATGTTTGTACCCGGCACATTGGTGATGCGTTTTTGTAGCATCTTCACCTCCGTTTGGGACCCCAATCAAAGCCCTTGGCAGTCCACGAGGTGAGTCTCCTAGGGGGTCCATATCTGAACTCAGGTATAGCTACCCAGTTGGCGCGGTGAGGTTCGGTGATGTAGAACCACTCCTGCTGCCAGACCTTGACAGTCTCGATGAATGCCCCTTTGGGCCATGTGGCATTCGGCAACATGCTTCCCATGGCCCCGCCGCTATCCGTGTGCCATCCGTTGACCACCTTCGGTTTCAGATTGAAAACCTTGAGCCATAAGCCGAAGTGTGGCGGGATGCGGAGCAGAGCCTCACACACGACGATAAACGCCGATATGTGGAGGAAGGAATTCGGCGCTAGATCGGCGAAATCTAGCCGGTAGTAGAACATAAGGCCTCGCACGAAGGGGTAGATGGGAAAACCTAGCCCCTTGAGGAAATGGGGGATAAAAACGACCCTCTCGCCGGGCCTCGGAGTGGGGATGACCTGGTCCTTGTCCGGGAGCCTGTGCGCGATATTTGCGGACAGATAGCCCATGCTCCAGAGATCCTTGACGTCTTTTTCAGTGACGGAGGAGGCCTCCCACTTGCCCTTAGAGCCGGACCCGTCCATGGCTGGGAAGGATGGTGGCGGTGAGAAAGATTGGATCTTTTTTGGGCCCTAGAGCTTGGATATTGGAAGACAGAGGCTAGAGGAAGGCGTGGGGACGAAAGGAGGAATCTTTGTCCTCTTATAGATGGTGAAAATGCCAACCGTCCCTCTCTTAAGCCTTAAACCTCGCCTGTTCCCAATGAGATCGTGGGTAAGGCGTGGTTGGGTTACCCAAATCCTATTCATGAGAATCCCGTAATAAGTGGACACGATATCTATTTTAACAGACATGCCAATAGAGGTTCGACCTTGAAACACGAGGTTTGAAAACTGTTCAAAATGCTGAAGGGTCAAATGTGACGCTTCGCCAAAAAAAGTTGCTAGTAAAAGGCATTGTCCCTGTTTTGACATATCGCCTTCGTGGCTAAGGGTTGTATTAATTATGCAGAGCTGGACATAGTTCCTTTATAAGGGGAGCTGACATACAATATTAAAGAGAAGGAACACGCCTTTCAAGGCCAAAGACAAGACACGCGCCGAACACATCGTCATTGAAGACTGACACAGGGGCTAGTGAGGGAGTCCTAGATTAGGGGGTCCTCGGGTGTCCGGTCTATTCTATATGGGCACTGATGGGCCGTGAAGATAAAGCAAAAGATCATCCCTCGTGTCCGGGTAGGACTCCTATATGCGTGGATGGCAAGATTGGTGTCCGGATATTCTATTTCCTTTCCTTGTATACCGGCTCTGTACAATCATAGGTCCCTCTGGTGTCTATATAAAACCAAAGGGTTTAGTCCGTAGAGGCAATCGGAATATTCATAGGCTAGACATATAGGGTTTAGCCATTACGATCTCAAGGTAGATCAACTCTTGTAGCCCTTATACTCATCGAATACAATCAAGCAAGATGTAGGGTTTTACCTCCTTTAAGAGGGCCCGAACCTAGGTAAACATTGTGTCCCATTGTCCATTGTTAACATTGATCCTTAGGCGCGCAGTTTAGGCCCCACTACACAAGATCTGCCGGTTTTTACACAGACAATTGGCGAGAGGAGGCCTGGGCGGCCGGGGTCATGGGCGACAACGAGCTCCAACGTCGGGGGAGGCAAAGGGCAGCCACACTGGTTTATAAACCCATCCGTGACTGCTCCTTCAAGCTCCTCTCTAAATCAGGCCTTCTAGGCCTACCTCAACTACGCAGCCCTATGGGCCTACTAGGCCTTGCGAGCCTCCATCCTGGCCCAACTACAGGTTGGGTTTCTAGTCGTATGCAGGCCATTATGGCCCAGTAGGCGGGCTTTTTTTATTTATTAATTTTTCATTTTTTTTCATTTTTTGTTTTCTTCTTTATGTATTTTGTTTTGTTTCTGAGTTGTTTTTTGCTGCAACAGAGTTTCTATGGGAATCTTTTTTCTTTAGGTAAAAAAATTATAAACTTTCTATTAGTGCGAGTAGTTTTCAAATTTGGATAGTTTAAATTTGAATTATTTCAAATTTGTGTGAATCACTAGTTTGTGAATAACTTTACTTTAAAAATAAATTTTTCGATGATTCTTTTTTGCTGTTTAATATTAATGTGTTTTATCATTATATTCATTTCAGTAATTCTTAGGTTATTTAAAAACATGAAATTCCTTTGTAATAGATGAGTTTTCTTCTGAAACCCTGATACTTCGAAAGAGATTGTCCATTTTGTATGCGAAATGCATACATTTTTTGCCATAACCCTCTCAACAATTTAGCACATGCTATGTCAGTGAAATGATGATACCATGCCAACTTTCAACCTTTTCAGAGTTCATTTGTTGTGATTTTCAATTTCAGGGTCATTTAGCACAAAAAATAGTAAATGCATGAAAAATAGCAAATGAAGTCAAAAAGGGTTGAAAATTGATGACCTGGCTTCGAATGGTGCATACTGAACGCACAAAAAGTCTGGAGTTGAAATAAGTTCAAAAAAATGAAATGCCTTTGTAACAGATGAGTTTTTGCCCAAAACCCTGATACTTCGAAAGAGATTGTCCAATTTGTACACAAAGTGCATCCAGTTTTTGCCGTAACCCCCTCAACTTTTTAGCACATGCTATGTGGGTGAAATGATGATACCATGCCAATTTCAACCTTTTCAGAGTTCATTTATGTGCTTTTCAATTTCTGGGTCATTTAGCTTAAAAAACAGTAAATGCATGAAAAATAGCAAATGAAGTAAGAAAGGGTTGAAAATAGACGACGTAGCTTTGAATGGTGCATACTGAACGCACAAAAAGTCTAGAGTTGAAATAAGTTTAAAAAATGAAATGCCTTTGTAACAGATGAGTTTTCGTCCGAAACCCTGATACTTCAAAAGAGATTGTCCATTTTGTACATGAAGTGCATCCAGTTTTTGCCATAACCCTCTCAACTTTTTAGCACATGCTATCTGGGTGAAATGATGATACCATGCCAACTTTCAACCTTTTCAGAGTTAGTGCTTTCCAATTTCAGGGTCATTTAGCTCAAAAAAGCAGTAAATGCATGAAAAATAGCAAATGAAGTCAGAAAGGGTTGAAAATTGATGGCGTGGCTTCGAATGTTGCATACTGAACGCACAAAAAGGCTGGAGTTGAAATAAGTTCAAAAAATGAAGTGCCTTTGTAACAGATAAGTTTTCGCCCAAAACCCTGATACTTCGAAAGAGATTGTCCATTTTGTATGCGAAGTGCATCTAGTTTCTGCTGTAACCCTCTCAACTTTTCAGCAGATGCTATGTGGGTGATATGATGATACCATGCCAACTTTCAACCTTTTCAGAGTTCATATGTAGTGCTTTTCAATTTTAGGGCTTTTAGCTCAAAAATTCAATAAATACATGAAAACTAGCAAATGAAGTCAGAAAGGGTTGAAAATTGATGACGTTTGTTGGAAGCACATGAGCACACATTTCAAATGCCAAGACACATAAGCACCCTAACTATTACAAAGATTGCCTCCTGTTTGTCCAAAGTGGGACTTTCCAGATATATAAGTTTGGAAACTCGATCACTAGAGAAGAAAGTGATGACAGTGAAGCCGGTCACATCCCAGAGTGGGATCTTTGGGTGTAAAACTTTTTCTTCGCGTGTGTCCCTTTGGGAAAATCTTCATCATTTAACTAGATGCTCGAGTAAATATTCACTGTGAAGGGAGCAATTTCATGAAACTTTTCATAATCTCATGACATGTCTATCTTGTCATGCACTCCCATGATGTTTCTTTTTCCTGAAAGAACTATGTGGCGCTTTGGCTCATCGTATGATGTATTGCTTCCTTATCTTTTCTTTTTCTCGGCTTGGTATACATGTCCTTCACATAGAAAACATGCGCCACATCATTGGCTAGGATGAATGGTTCATCTGCGTACGCAAGATTGTTGAGATCCACTGTTGTCATTCCGTACTGTGGGTCTTCCTTTACGCCGCCTCGTGTCAGATTGACCCATTTGCAGCAAAATAAAGGGACCTTCAAATCACTTCCGTAGTCAGGTTCCCATATCTCCTCTATGTAACCATAATATGTGTCCTGTCCCCTATTGGTTGCTGCATCAAAGAGGACACCACTGCTTTGGTTGGTGCTATTTTTATCTTGGACGATCGTGTAAAATGTATTCCCATTTATCTCGTACTCTCTGAAAGTCATTATATTCGAAGTAACGGGGATAACAAGTACAGGTCATCTTCAGCAGTGTCGTCATGCATGGCACGTGTCTAGAACGAACCATCGAAAGTCCCCATTTGTTCACGTGTAATCCAGTCGTCAGACTGCTCCGGGTATTTGGAGCGTAGAATATTCTTGTGTTCCTTGTTATACGGACCCACCAAGGAAGAATTTTGTATAACTGTGTAGTGTGCTTGAGTGAGAGAATGCCCGTCCATGCATATTATTTGATTCGGTCCTAGCGTGCCATTTCCACCCAGCCTGGCCTTAGGCCGCGATTTAGGAACACCAATCGGCTTAATGTGAGGAATAAGGTCAACACAAAACTAAATGACCTCCTCATTTTCATGGCTTGGATATGCTTTCTTCTGGCCTAGCACGGTTGTGAACATATTTCTTTAAGACTCCCATGAACCTCTCAAAGGGGAACATATTGTGTAGAAATATATGACCCAGAACGGCAATCTCTTCGCATAGGTGAACTAGGACGTGCGTCATGATATTGAAGAAGGATGGTGGGAACACCAACTCGAAACTGACAAGTCATTGCACCAAATCATTCTCTAACCTTAGTATGATTTCTGGATCGATTACCTTCTGAGAGATTGCATTAAGGAATGCACATAGCTTCACAATGGCTAATCGAACGTTTTCCGATAGAAGCCCCCTCAATGCAACTGGAAGCAGTTGCATCATAATCACGTGGTAGTCATGAGACTTTAGGTTATGGAACTTTTTCTCTGCCATATTTATTGTTCCCTTTATATTCGACAAAAAGCCAGACAGGGCCGTCATACTGAGCATGACCCAGATGTATGCCGTCTATTCCGTGCATACATTGCTGGTCCTCCCATGCCTCTGGTGTATCTTTTGTCTTCCCGTACACGCCCAAGAAGCCAAGCAGGGTCATACAAAGATTCTTCGTCACGTCCATCACGTCGATTGTAGAGCGGACCTCTAGGTCTTTCCAATAGGGTAGGTCCCAAAACATAGATTTCTTCTTCCACATGGGTGCACGTCTGTCAGCGTCATTCAAAATAGATCCTCCGCCAGGACCCTTTCCAAAGATTACCTTTAAATCCTTGACCATATTGTGTACATCATCACCAGTATGGTGGCGAGGCTTCGTCCTGTGCTCTGCCTCACCTTTGAAATGCTTGCCTTTCTTTCTTACGGGATGCCTGCTCGGAAGAAATAGACGACGTCCCAAGTACACATTCTTCTTACAATTATTCAAATTTATACTGTTGGTATAGTCCAAACAATGCGTGCATGCGCGGTATCCCTTGTTTATCTGTCCAGAAAGGTTACTGACAGCAGCCAATCATTGATGTTCACATACAGCAACGCATGTAGGTCAAATTATTCTTGATTGTCCTCATCCCACGCACGTACACCTTTTTCATTCCACAGCTGTAAGAGTTCTTCAACTAATGGGCTTAGGTACACATCAATGTTGTTGCCGGGTTGCTTAGGGCCTTAGATGAGCACTAGCATCACAATATACTTCTGCTTCATGCACAACCAAGGAGGAAGGTTATACATACATAGAGTCACAAGCCAGGTGCTATGATTGCTGCTCTGTTCCCCAAAAGGATTAATGCCATCTGTGCTTAGACCAAACCATATGTTCCTTGCGTCATCTGCAAAGTCCCTCCACTTCCTCTTGATTTTTCTCCACTAAGTCCCGTCAGCTGGTACTCTCAACTTCCTGTCTTTCTTACAGTCTTCTTTGTGCCATCGCATCAACTTGGCATGCACTTTGTTTTGGAACAAACATTTCAACCATGGTATTATAGGAGCATACCACATCACCTTGGCAGGAATCTTCTTCCTAGGGCACTCGACCTCGACATCACCAGGGCCATCGTGGTTGTTCTTATAGCGCAATGCACCGCATACCGGGCATGCATTCAAATCCTCGTACTCACCGCGGTAGAGGATGCAGTCATTAGGGCATGCATGTATCTTCTGCACCTCTAATCCTAGACGGCAAACCACCTTCTTTGCTTCGTACATACTCTCAGGGAATTTGTTGTCCTTTGGAAGCATCTTGTTTAACATTATCATCAACTTTCCAAATCCCTTGTCAGATACGCCATTCTCTGCCTTCCATTGCAGCAATTCGAGTGTGGTGCCCAGCTTTTTCTTATCAGCTTCACAATTTGGGTACAACAATTTCTTGGGATCCTCTAACATGCGCACAACTTCAGCCTCTCCGTTTCAGTTGCGTAGTTTCCCTTTGCATCGGCAATGACCCGACCAAGATCATCAGTAGGCTCATTTGATGCCTCTTCTTCAGCTTCTTCCCGCATTGCCGGCTCAGCTTCTTCCCCCATTGTTGTACCATCGTATTTAGGGAACCCATGGCCAGGATAGCTGTCATCATCCTCTTCTTCTTCATTGTCTTCCATCATAAGCCCTCTTTCTCCGTTCTTGGTCCCAACATTATAGTGGGGCAGGATACCGAACTCAAACAGGTGGAAGTGAATGGTTTTTGACGTAGCGTAATTCCGATCATTCTTACAGCCAACACATGGTCAACACATAAAACCATCTGCCCCCTTCTTTGCCTCAGCCACAAGCAGAAAAGTATGCACGCCATTAACAAACTGGTGAGAGCATCGGTCATCATATATCCATTGCTGGCTCATCTTCATTACACAACACTGAAAAGACCAAATTAATACAAGTTCATACATACAGTTCATACACACTTATTCACATAAAACAACATATACAAACTCCCTAGCTAAAGCAATTAAATGCAACAACAAATGCGATCAAGACCGCAACTAAGGTAACAATTGATCCAATAGCATGATGATACCAAGCCTCACTATCAATGGCATATTTTGTAATCTTTCCAATCTTGAAGCGCATTTTCTCCATCTTGATCTTGTGATCATCAACGACATCAGCAACATACAACTCCAGTTTCATCTTCTCTTCTTCAATTCTTTTCAATTTTTCTTTCAAATACTCGTTTTCTTTTTCAACTAAATTTAACCTCTCGACAAGAGGGTCGGTTGGAATTTCCGGTTCACATACCTCCTAGATAAAAATATCTATGTCAACTTGATGGGCATAATTTGTTATAAACACAAAATGCAACATATAGTTATAAAAGAGAATATACCACATCTGAATCATAAACCGGACAAGGGCCGACGGGGACGGATATCAATACCATGGCACTATGTATAACGAATAACGTACGGGTAGGAAAATTATACAAGTAACTATATATCTAAATTACACAAACATGATTTTTGTATAAAAAAAGATAAGAACAAGAGGCTCACCGAGGTGGTGCCGGCGACGGGACGGTGTGAGCGATCGACGATGGTTAGGACGGGAAGGCACTAAGTAAACCACACCTACATATGCAAACTAAGAGTTAATTTGAGCTCAACTTGCATATAAATCAAATAAACTACCACATATACATAATAATTACTCCCAAACTAAACCCACTAATCACTATACTTATAGAGCATTGCAAAATCTAATCTTGCAATCAGAGATGAAAGGACAAAAGTTGCTAACTTTTGTGATCACTTGGATGGATGGGAGGCCTTCAAATCTTGACAAATTTTGGGAAAAATGAAGGATGAGCTCGAGAAGAGGGGAAGAACAAAGAGGAGAGGAAAGGGGAAGAACAAAGAGCTCGTGCTCGACCAAGGGCTTGTATAGGAACATCTTTAGTCACGATTCATGATACAACCCGGGACTAAAAGTGAGCCTCTACTACCGGTTTGTGGCACGACACGGGACTAAAGGTATTAGTGGGGCCCTAGCCTGACACCAGCCTGCAACCACCTCTTTCGTCCCGGTTTGTGGCACGAACTGGTACTAGAGGTTCAACACGAACCGGGACTAATGAGTGTCGCCCGCCTAGCCATTGGAACCGGCACTACTGGGCACATTAGTGCCGGTTCATAATTGAACCAGTACTAATGAGGTAAACATAAGGTCGTTTTTCTACTAGTGGTGGGAGACTGTTGGAAATATGCCCTAGAGGCAATAATAAAGTGGTTATTATTATATTTCCTTAATCATGATAAACATTTATTATTCATGTTAGAATTGTATTGACCAAAAACTTCAATACATGTGTGCATATATAAACAAATACCATGCCTAGTAAGCCTCTACTAGAGTAGCTCATTGATCAAAAGATGGTTAAGGATTCCGAACCATGGACATGTGTTGTCACTTGATAACAGGATCACATCATTAGGAGAATGATGTGATGGACAAGACCCATCCGCTAGCATAGCATATGATCATTCAGTTTATTGCTACTACTTTCGCTTTCTTAATGTCAAATACATATTCTTTCGACCATGAGATCATGCAACTCTTGGATACTGGAAGAATACCTTGTGTGTTATCAAACATCACAATGTAATTGGGTGATCATAAAGATGCTCTACAGGTATCTCCGAAGGTGTCTGTTTAGTTGGCATGGATTGAGATTGGGATTTGTCACTCTGTGTTATAGAGAGGTATCTCTGGGCCCTCTCGGTAATACAACATCACAAGAAGCTTACAAGCAAAGTGACTAAGGAGTTACTTACGAGATGATGTATTGCGGAACGTGTAAAGACACTAGCCGGTGACGAGATTGAACTAGGTACGGAGATACCGACGATTCAATCTTGGGCAAGGTACATACCGAGGAAAAGGGGAATTACGTATGTTTTCATAAAGGTTTGACCGATAAAAATCTTCGTAGAATATGTAGGAACCAATATGGGCATCCAGGTCCCACTATTGGTTATCAACCGGAGAAGCATCTCGGTCATGTCTGCATCATTCTCGAACCCCGTAGGGTCCGCACTCTTAATGTTCATTGACGATATAGTATTACACGAGTTATATGAATTGGTGACCCAATGTTGTTCAAAGTCCCTAATGACATCACAGACATGATGAGGAGCTCTAGAATGGTCCGAAGGTAAAGATTGATGTATAGGATGATAGTATTTGGTCTCTAGAAAGGTTTCGGAATGCACCAATTATTTATCGGATCACCAGAAGGGGTTCAGGGAGGCCACACGAAGTTACTGGGCCTAACGGGCCAAGGGAAGGGGAACACACCAGCCCACAAGGGGCTGGCACGCCCCCAACCTCGCCACCGGCCTTCTAAAGGAAAGGGAGGGGCTGGCCCCCTCCTGCCTTTCTCCACGGAAGACAGAAAGGGAAAGGAGCGCCCTAAGGTAGCTAGCCCCCTTTCCTTTCCCCCTTGCACCAAAGAAGGAAGGGGGGCGTCTATATATATATATATATATATATATATATATATATATATATATATATATATATATATATATATAGCAAAAAGACCCGTGCGTTGCAACGGGAGAAAAATGTTCAATTTGTATGTAAAATTGTTAAATTTATGTAAAAAAAATGTTCAATGTATATTCTTCTAAAAATACAACGTATATCAAAAATAAATAAACGTTTGGAATTGCAAAATTTGTTTAAGTTTCAAATCTTTGTTCAAATTTTTGATATTTATTCACGATTTTAAAAACGTATTCATATTCAAATATTTTAAGGAAAATCGTCCACACTTATTTCCAAGAATTGTTGAAAATATTTAAGAAAAATAAATAGACCTGTCAGAAAGTACTTTAAGTGGGGCGCTGCAATTGGAGCATAATCAACAGCTAGCTCATGTGGTTGGTGTCCCTGCTACCTAGCGTGAGGTCGCGAGATCGAACCCATCACTCGTGGTTTTTTTTACGTGTTATTTTTATGTTCTTGTTTCCTGGTTATGGGACGGCCCGATTACGTACGCGAGGTTTCAGCCAAAGCTCGACTGGGCCGGCCCAATTACGTACGCGAGGTTTCAGCCAAAGGTCGACTGTTAGAGCTCTCGGGGAATAGTACCACCTTGGATTTTGATTTTGTCTACGGGAGTTGTAAAAGCGTACACGGTGAACCCGACAAAGTCAATCTGTACTTTATTATTAGGGAGAGAGGGATATATATATATATATATATATATATATATATATATATATATATAGGGTGTGTCTATTCTAATAACACTCTTAAGAGTCTTATTCTACACACACTTTCGCTTATTCTGCTAACACGCGGATCAGCCCCCGCGTCAACTCCACCGAACTGCAACCGGAAAATCCACCCCAGTCCCACGTCCAAACTTATCCACCCACCTAAGAGCATTACTAGTAGAACCCTCAAACCCTCAAACCCTTATAGCAGTTTTAAGGGTTGAGAAGTGCCAGTTTTTGACACTTTTAAGGGTTGAAAAACAGGGGCAAAGACTAGAACCCTCAAACCCAACCCTTAAACTGCTTTAAGGGTTGGATTTGAGGGTTCTAGTCTTTGCCTCAACCCCAACCTTTAAAACTGTCATTTCATATATCACACATTTCATCACATTTCATCATATGACATATCACAAATTCCATCACATTTGACAAAACAATAATAATTATAGTTATTATTACAACACCGAATAAAACAATAATCATTCAAATTATTACAACAATGTTTGAGCAAATTACACTAATTGTTCGAATCAAATAGGACATAGAAAAGTAAAACAAATATACATCATGGGCCAATGCGCCACCCATCCAACTGCCAGTGGTGCTCTACTAGATCATCTCGGAGTCGACCATGAGTGGTTGCATCCTCAATCTCATGATGTGCTTGAAGAAAAGCGTGTATGCGAGAAGGGTTTCTTTCCGGTTGCACACGGTACCAACATTGTCATAGAAACAAGGGAGATTTAACCCTCTCTCATCCTCTAGTATCATGTTGTGTAGAATCACACAACATTTCATGATGTTCACCAAGGTTTTTTTGTCCCAAAACCGAGCTGGACCACGAACTATGGCAAACCTTGCTTGCAAAACGCCGAAAGCTCTCTCAATATCCTTGCGGGCTGCCTCTTGTGCCTTGGTGAAATGAGCCTCTTTTCTTGTTAAGGGCACCCCATTTTTCTCCTTGATGGACTTCACAAGAGTTGCCCATTCGGGATAGATGCCATCGATGAGATAGTATCCCATTGAGTACTCATTGTCCATGATTTTGTAGTTGCAAGTTGGAGCATCCCCAAAAATTAATCTTTTGATCAAAGGAGATCTATTGAGGATATTGATATCATTGAGTGTTCCTGGCAACCCAAAGAATGCATGCCAAATCCATGTGTCCTGAGATGCTACGGCCTCAAGAACAATGGTAGCATCACGGCTTTTACCGCAATACATTCTGTGCCATGCCTTTGGGCAATTTTTCCACCTCCAATGCATGCAATCAAGACTACCTAGCATCCCCGGCCATCCCCTTTTTTCATTCATTTACATTAATCTCTTTGTATCTTCCTCGTTGGTGCCCGAAGATACTGCTCACCGTACAACCGGATGACCAACTTGGCAAACCTACGGACTGACTCCATGGTTGTATCTTGCCCAATGCGAAGATACTCATCGGTATAATCCGCAGGTATGCCATAAGCGAGTACGACATTGCCGCCGATATCTTTTGATATGCACTAAACCCCATGATACCGGCGGCGGATCTACAACGTTTAAAGTAATAGGAGGCGGCCTCACAATCGGTGACAATCTTCACAAACAAACTACGCCGCATTCGGTACCTTCTGCGGAAGAGACGAGGAGGGTATGTAGGTACCTCCGCGAAGTAGTCTTCCATCAAATGCTCGTGTCCGAGAGTGCGGTTCCGGTAGATGGTGACTCGCCCCATCTTCGACCCTCTCCTCTGATCCATCAGCTTCACGCGGTTTTCAAATGATTGCACATTGATGAGGAGGCTCATCATCTCGACATCGTCGTCTTGCAACAACTCGTCGATGTCTGAATCATCGGATGACGACCAACCTGACGAATCGAACAACGAGTTCATGTCGTCGTTGTTCACCTCCATCTACATAATACAATAAATTGTGAGTGCCAACAATGAATTAGAAATGAACAAATAAAACAAAAAGAAAGAAAAGGAGGCATACCTGCGGGGAGCTCGGGGCGGCGGCGCGGCTGCCTCTGGCCCGCCTGGCCTCTGGCGCGGCGGCTAGGAGAGCTCTGGCTGCTCGGGGGCGGGGGGGCGCTGGGGGCGGGAGGCCGCTGGGGCGCGGGAGGCGGCTGGGGGGCGGGGGGCGGCGCTGGGGGAGGTGGAAGAGAGGAGGCGGGGTGGGGAACGACGGCTGAGGCGGGCGACCGGGGGGCGGGGCGCGGCGGCTGGGGGAGGTGGAAGAGAGAAGGCGGGGCGGGAGGCCGGGGGGCGGGGCGGGAGGCCGGTGGGCGGGGCGGCCGGGGGCCGGGGCGCGGGGAGGGAGGCGGAGGGGAACAGCGGATCCGGCGGCGGGGAGTGTGGCGCAGCCGGCGACGGCCGGCGTGCGTCAAGGGGATGCGGGGGCCGGCCGGATTGGCGGCGGGCGACGGCCGGCGGCTTGGGAGGAGGGAGGCGGGAGGTTGGGGACGGGAAATTTCCCTCCCGCGCGACGGGGGAAGGGAGTGCGGGCTGGGGTCGAGTGCCCCTCTCCAACTCTCACTTCTACAGATTGGAATTGGGTTTGAGGGTGGGACCCTTACTTTTTTTTGAGGGTTTGAGGGTTTAGGGGTTCTAGTCTTTGCGTTTTTTGTTGCAACCCGGAAAAAAGCGGTTATTTTTTAGGGATTGAGGGTTTAGGGGTGCTACTAGACATGCTCTAACCCACTTTGTTCCCCCCGTCAAACACACCCACCTTCTCCCTCGCTTTCCCCGGACCCCACGCATCGCGCCCCACCACAGAGGCCCGCGCCGCCGGCTAGCCAAAGGCCGTCGCGCCTCCTCTCATCCCCGACAACCTCCCACTCACGGGGTCCCACACCCCCGGCGAGCTCCCACCCGCGGCGGCGCCCCCACCCCCATCCCGCGGTGGCGCCCCCACCTCCCACCCAACCGTGCCGACCGACCACCCTCACCCCGCGGCGGCGCACCCACCTCCCACCCAACGGAGGCGCCCGACCACCTCCCATCCCGCGGCGGCGCCCCCCCCTCCTACCCCACGATGTTGCCCGACCACCTCCCACCCCTCAGCAGTGTCCCCACCCCACGCCGCCGCCCCACCCCACGCCGCCACACGCATCTTACGGTGGCCTCCCCTCTACTACTTTCCTCCTCGGCGGATCGGCCCACCTCGGCTCCCTCGGCACCGGATCGGGCGCATGCGAGGAGAAACCGCCTGATCATGGGCTCGCGAGCCAGGTGAATTGCCTCTCCCGCAGCTTCTCCTACCTCGACGAGAAGGTCCATGGTTGCAGGAGCTCCCCGCGAGCGACTTGGGTGGTGACCTCAACCTCTTCTCTCCTCCTCCCATCCTCCTCGGTTGTAGAGGGCGTTGGAAGGGCGTTGGGAGGGCGATGCCCTCAGGGAAGCTCACCGGAGGCCTGGGGGAAATAGTGATGCACCTCCGTGTGCAGTGCATACAAATTGGTTGATGCCGCTGCTTGCAGTTCAGAAATTTCTTTTGTGCATTTCTGATTTTGGATTACAGTAGTTCCGTAATGTTTTGCTTTCAAAAAATAATGTGTTTGTTGTGTCGAAGTGTGGGCTGTAGATCCTGTGCAGTTCGATTGGTAATCTTTTGATGATCCAATGTACTGGATCAATTTTTTATGCTTTATATGTGGTTCATTTTACTATTTATTGCAGGAGAAAACTAGGAACAAAAAAGTGCACTACACAAACAATGTTCGTGTGTGATGCAAACAAAGTATGAAAAACAAATTGAAAAAGTGCAGTGCGCTAGAGCTTAGTCATACTTCACTCTTGAAATTGCCCGCGGTTCCCCTCAAACATACAATGCCACATGGAACATACAATGGACATGTGCACAAAAAACTTTGTGGAGATGTTCAGTTTTGTCCCATGAAAGAGGTTCACTTTTATTTGTTGTAGTTCACAAAAATATTAATGCGGTTAACTTTCAATAGTGTTGCGGTTCTCTTATTGTCAATGCGAAGTGCATGTGTTAGCAAAACCACTAATGTGGTTCGCTTTTGATTGTGTTGCAGTTTATTTACTCTCAATGTGAAGTGCAGAAAAATGTAACGGAAACAACAAAAAGGTAATGTGGTTCACTTTTCGTAGTGTTGCGGTTCATTTACTTAAAAACGCGCCTGGAAAAAAATTACGTATGAGAAAAGAAATCACGAAGATCACTCGACCGTCTGGTGTAGTGCGGTTTTTCGTACGATGCAGTGTGGTTTTCCGTCTGATGCAGTGCGGTTTCTAGTCTGAAGCAGTGTGTTCATGTGTCTGATGCAGTATACACGACGATTTTGAAGTTGCGCCATGTCCGACAAAAGAAATAATTAAGTTCGCTTGACTGTCTGATGTAGTGCGGTTTTCAGTCTGAAGCAATGCGGTTTCTGTCTGATGCGGTCCACTTATCGATTTTATTGTCGCGAAAAAACAGAGTGCCACATTTCAGTAGAATCAAAACTGTTGTTAAACCATAAAGAATTAGAGAGAGAGTTCTACATGAAAAAGTTGCGTCTCGTCAATATCTATTCAACGGCGTATCATTTGAATCATTTCAACGAGCGGTTTGTAAAAATTTCGCGAAAAACGACCGCTGTCACACGTCGTCCGCCGCACCATTTTCAAAATTAACTAAAAACAGTAAGGAATATCAAAACTATTTCTACATATGAAAGTTGCAGCTTGTCCATAGATTTCCAACGACGTATTACATGCCTCGTTTGACTAACGATTTAAAAACTAGAGCAAAAACAGTACCGAAAATTTCAAAATTTTCAAAAAATGTAATTCTGCGATTTAGTAAATTTGAAACTGCTCTTTAACCGTAATGAATTAGCGAAAATAATACATATGAAAAAGATGCGCCTCGGCGGTATCTTTCCAATGGCGTTTCATTTGCTTTATTCCGTCAAGCGGTTTAGAAAAGATCATGAAAATACGCTCGCTGCCACTCGTCGTCCGCCGCACCGTTTTTGAAATTGCTCTTAAACCGCAAGGAATCACGAAAAGTGTTCAACATGGAGAAGTTGTGCCTAATCCATAGCTTTCCAATGATATATTATACGCCTCGTTACGATAAAATATTAAAAAGTTAGAGCGAAAACAGTACCGAAAAAATACTATGTGCAGTTTTTTCCGACACGAAGTTCACTAGTCTGTATTGCAGTGCTCTTGCTACAGAAAATGCAATGCTCTCGTGTTGAGTGTGCAGTGCGGAAGTGTTATCAGAATAACTATTCTGCTAATATTAGCATAATAGACCAGATGTATATATATAGGGAAAATCCATCCTACCACCCGGTGGTAGTTACCCCACATGTCTCATATACTAGCATGTGCTACTATATATACTATTTTATTATTTTAAATATGTTCATATACTATATCTAAGATATTTCAAAACAAGTTACATGAAAAAATTGCATATGAGCCCATAGTTTTTGTTATATTTGTGAAATACGTACATATTTGTACGTAAAAAAGTGCATACTCAAAAAATGGTACATACTACATAAAAATTTATATATATACTACCTAATCATTGTTATATACTACATACTACACGTACATACTCTCGGTTTCGACAGATACTACATACAACATACAAAACGCAAGTGGCGGTAACTACCACTTCTTGTAGAAAACATTTGTCATATATATATATATATATATATATATATATATATATATATATATATATATATATATATATATATATATATATATGTATAGGTAAATTAACGGGGGCACCTAGACCCGTTATGGCAAGTCATATTTGTTCATGCATGTGTACAATCTATGATATAATGACTTTCCAAGTTTTGTTTGCATTTATCCAATCATTAATGGTCACTGCTTTACTACTGGTTCCCTAGAATTTTTCCTTTCCAAACTAAAACCGCATAGTATTTTTCTATAACAGTGCACTCTATTATACGTTCATTAAAAATATTTTTCTGATACCTCCCATTGACTTCTGAAAAAAGATGGCGCGTATATATACACCCATGATATTTCTGGTTATACATGCATCCTTTATGTTTCTGACATTTTTACCATATATGCAATCTAAGATACCCAAGAGTTTGTATATACCCTCTTATTTTGAAGGTATGTATATTTTTCTCATACCTCCCATTGACTTCTGAAACAAAAGGGTATGTATATACCCTCTTATTTTGAAGGTATGGAAAAATAATATGGAACATCGTCCCAAAGGTTTGTATGTATAATTGGGACATTTTTATGTATTTTTCCTAATGTTTTACTTTTCAAGGCATCAAGTATTTCTTAAAAAATAAGGCCAGGTCACACTTTTTGACGACTAATTTTACGAATGTACGTCTGCAGGTTGATACCCACACCCGATTTTTTTTAATGTTTTACTTGTCAAGGTATCTAGTATATTTTAAAAATTAGGGCCGGGTCACTCTTTTTGACCACTAATTTACCTATACAAAATAAGGTGATCGAATAGTATAAGATGTGATCTTAATTATTCTTTACTTTGTGATGTGCATACCTCAGATGAATATATTTTTCTGTGATATTGTGAAACAATCCTGACATAGCTAAACCGATGCTCACATTTTCCATTAATTTATTAACCAGTGGCTACCATAGAAGGCAACGGGTGTGAAAAATGAATTAATTGTTACTCTCTCACACAAGACACAATGAATGGCATGCATCAGTTACTCGATTTGACCTTCTCCATAGCGTCACGTATGCAACAATGTTTGGAAGGTAAACAAATTATATGCATCAATTTTTTTGGAATCTCAACAATGCATGTATGTGGGAATACAATGTATGGAAAGCTTTTTTGTTTCCATTAGAGGTGTGCATGCCACCATCACAACGACGGATCAAGATATGATCCAACGGTATCTAGTCAAGGTGCCTGGGCACATATATATATATATATATATATATATATATATATATATATATATATATATATATATATGTGTGTGTGTGTGTGTGTGTGTGTGTGTGTGTGTGTGTGTGTGAGGAGGGAGAGGGGCTACACACACCACGATCCCCACGCCATGTGCGGCGCCCCTCTCCCTCTAGTTCCTCCTCCGTCCATGTTTGTTGTGCTTGGTCAAGCCCTGCGGATAGTTTCACCAGCACCATCACCATGTCGTCATGCTGGCGGAAATCATCCACGACTTCGCCCCTCTTGCAGGATCGAGAAGACGAGAACGTCATCGAGCTGAACATGTGTTGAAGGCGGAGGTGTCGTACGTTCGGTACTTGATCGGGACGGATCGTCAAGGTGTACGACTACATCAAACGCGCTGATGAACGCTTTCGCTTAGCGATCTACAAGGGTATGTAGATGCTCTCCTCTCTCGTAGTTATGCATCTCCATGGATAGATCTTGCGTGTGTGTAGAATTTTTTTTGTTTTCCATGCAATGTTACCCAACATTTTCATCATGGTCTTCGCTTTGATATGATTCAACAAAAAGAAAATAACTTCAGAGAAGCACACTTAAATATGTTTGGAGTGTTTAGGTTTTTTAAAGGAAACAAATTAAAGAAAGAAAAACAAGAGCGAGAAAAACTATTTACACGGGAAAGGTCCCAACAAGCAAAAGAAGAAATGAGAAATATTTTTGGGTTTTCTTTTAATACACAACTGAATTAAACTAAAAAGAAGCAAGAGCTTTTTTGATTTTCTCAAAGTTTTCCAAACACACAAGAAAGTAAAAATAAATCTAGCATGGAAAATACAATGAAAGAGTGTGGACACCGACAACTGGAATGGAATGTGTGAACATGAATGTAACATCCGTGGAAACAGGTACTCCCCCAAGCTTAGGCTTTTGGCCTTGATTGGTAATCACCATCCACGGCCTGGATAATAGTTAAAATTATAACTCATTGAGGTTCTTGGTGCAGCCTCCTCAGCCCATCGAGCACCCTCGACCACCGCATCGTACGAGCAAGCCTCACTCTCAAGAACGTATTATCTTCCTTTACAGTGATAATCAAAGAGAGCGGGTGCAGGCAAAATAACAGGTACAATGAGATGTTTATTGAACATCAATTTATAAGTATTATTAGTAGTTGTGCCCTTAACAAACTAATGGAGCTTCATGGCCTCAAAGTCTAGGTGCTGAGTAGGTAGAATGGGATCATTAGGCCAAGGTGACACACCCAGCACTTTGGCTAAACGGGAGGCATAAATCCCACCATAAAAGTGACTACTCTCAGCGTTGCGTTGCAACCTTCGTGCAATGATCGCTCCAAGATTATAACTTTTAATTCCTGTCAAAGCAGTGTGTATGAGGCTCAAGTGAGGGGCACATAGTGTGTTGCAATCCTTCTTGCCCATGATGCATTTGCCATTAAAGAGTGCAAAAGTAATGAACTGAAGGAAATGAATACTTTTTATTCTACCTTGCGTCACTCCTCTATCCTCACCATAACAGAGACTAGTCAAAAATAGCTCATACTCAGATTTTGGTGGTTTGTCTAGCGAACCCCAATATGGAATTTTACATGCAACAAAGAAGGCTTCTAGAGGCATGGTAAAAGCATTATTATAAAGGCTAAATGAAACTCTAGACTCACGAGGATGATATTTAAATTTCTTAGTGAATGTCTCCATAAAATTGAGGTGTTGGATGCACTCATCTGCGACGAAGGGAGCGAGCTCGCCGTTGTGAACATACTACTCAAATTCCTCCTTAATACCTGCACCTACCATGAACTCGTTGCACGGCCATAGACACGATTTGGTATTGGCTTCCAGCATCGAGCTTGCAATTGCCTCAACACAAGACTATTGTATCGAGCTGCCACCAGATGATGCCTCTGAGGACCAACTCCTCGAAGAACTCCTAAAGAGGTCCATTTTATTTGCAATTTTTTTTCTGAATTTTTTTTTACAAAACTTCACAAGATTGATAGCAACTACTCATATGGATGCCTACAGGCCAAATCAAGCATTCAAACTACTTGGAACTCAAAGGATCAACATGCAAGCTCATTTACAACAGCACCAAGGGTAGTTAAATACTCAAAAATAAAACCACTAGAACGAAAACTAATTGGAGCAATGGAGGAGTCACATACCAACAAGCAATCCCCTGAAACAGTTTCGGAAATGGAACTTCAAGCAAAGAGATCAATGTCCATGGATTTGAGAGCAAGAACATGAGAGAGAGAGAGAGAGCAAGAGTGATCTTTTTCTGGAGGTAGGAGATGACATAGGCTAAAGAGATAAGTGAGGGGGGCCATGTTGGTCCCAGCACCCACCACGGCGCACCTGGTGTCTTGTGGACACCAAGTGCACCCCCTCATGTTGTTATTTGTTCCAAAAATTCTTAAATATTCTGAAAAACGTGTTAAAATTTCAGGTCATTCTGAGCACTTTTATTTTTGACCAATTTTTTATTGCACGTGAAATTCAGAAAGCAGGATAAACATGTCATTTTATTTTATTTAACTAAGAAAAATAGAAAACAAAAGGTAGGGACAGAAGGTTGTGCCTACTAAATTCATCGACCGCATGCCTTTCGAAAATAATCCATTAATATGGTTGATCAAGTCTTATTAATAACCACTGCGGATTAGCAGGAAACCACAGAACCTTCGTACACTAAATTACCTCACCGGTGATATGTACATCCCCAACAATAAGTGTTTCATATTTCTTTTGGCAGTAGGTAAAAGGAAGTTGAAAACTTCCAATAGCAATTGTCAGAGACTTTTCAATAATATTAATACCATTCACTTGAAATCGTTTCTTCGGAAAGTGCACCGTATTACATTACCATTGATACAAAAAGTAACATTGCTTTTATTGCAATCAATAACAACCACTGCAATATTCAAAAAGGGTCTACCAAGGATAATCGACATGTTGTCATCCTCGGGCATCTCTAGTATAACAAAGTCTGTTAAGATAGTAACATTTGCAACAACAATGGGCACGTCCTCACAAATACCGATAGGTATGGTAGTTGATTTGTCAGCCATTTGGAATTATATCTCAGTAGGTGTGAGTTTATTCAAATCAAGTCTTTCAAATAAAGAGAAAGGCATAACACTAACACCAGCTCCTAAATCACATAAAGCAACTTTGACATAATTTCTTTTAATGGAGCATGGTATAGTTGGTATTCCTGGATCTCCAAGTTTTTTAGGAACTGCATCCTTAAAAGAATAATTAGCAAGCATGGTGGAGATTTTAGCTTCAGGTATTTTTCTTTTATTAGTGAGAATTTCTTTCATGTATTTAGCATAAGGGGCCATCTTTAAAGTATCAGTCAAACAGGTACGGAAAAAGATTGGCCTAAGCTTTTTAGCAAAACGTTCAAATTCTTCATGATCTTTTTCTTAGGTGGTTTAGGTGGAAAGGGCATGGGTTTCTGAAACCTGGTTCTATTTCTTTACCATCTTTTGTAGCAACAAAGTCTTTTTTATCATATCGTTTATTTTTAAGTTGTGGGTTATCAAGATCAACAGCAGGTTCTATCTCAACATCATTATCAGGTTCTTTATCATTGTGTGGTTGAGTATCTTCATGAACATCATCATTATCTTTTTGATCATCACAAGATGGATGTTCATTAACAGATTGAGTTTCAGCATCTGAGACAGAGACATCATTTTTATCTTCAGGAGGTTTCTCTTTTTCATGTTCACTGGAGGTATGCAAAGTTCTATCATTTTTCTTTTTCTTCTTCCTTTTAGAAGGACTAGGTGCATCAGTATTAATTCTTCGGGAGTCTTATTCATTTGTTTTAGGGTGTCTAAGGGTACAGTAGTTCCTGAGTCATTTTACCTCCTCTAGTTGCTACTCTAATAGGATAATCATTCATATTATTTTTCATTTCATTAAGCAATTCCCTTTGAGATTTAGCAACTTGTTCTAAGTGGATTTGGACCTTAGAGGAATGTTTTCCTACACCTCTAACATCATTAGTGATTCTAAATAACAAGTTACTCAAGCGAGCAATCATATTAGAATTCTGTTTCAACTGTTTCATAACATCTGCATTGAAGTGTTCTTGTTTTCTAATATAATTGTCAAATTCATACACACATTGGCTATGATCTTTATTGTGAGGGATGTCACCTTCATCAAACTTTAATAGAGAATTTACCTCTACCACTTGTGGTGGTGGTGTGTCAAGTCCATATATTTCTTCAATAGGAGGTAAATCTTTAACATCCTCAGCTTTAATACCTTTTTCCTTCATATATTTCTTTGCCTCTTGCATATCTTCGGGACTAAGAAATAAGATAGCCCTCTTCTTCAGAGTGGGATTAGGCGGTGGTTCAGGAAGTGTCTAATCATCATAATTCTTCAGTATATTATTCTATAATTCCTCAGCTTGTTCAATAGTTTGTTCCGTGAAAACACAACCAGCACAACAATGTAGGAAGTCCCTAGAAGCATCATTTTGTCCATTATAGAAAATATCCAAGTATTTCATTTTTTCTTCAGAAGATGATCAGGCAAAGCATTAAGTAATTGGAGAAGCCTTCCGCAAGCTTATGGGAGACTCTCTTCTTCAATTTGCACAAAGTTAAATACTTCCAGTAAGGCAACTTGTTTCTTATGAGTAGGAAAATATTTTTCAGAGAAGTAATAAATCATATCCTAGGGACTACGCACACAACCAGGAGCAAGAGTATTGTACCAAATCTTAGCATCACACTTTAATGAGAATGGAAATATATTAAGAATATAGTAGTAGCGAATGTTCTCATCATGAGCAAAAAGGGTGGCTATATCATGCAATTTAGTAAGATGTGCCACAATAGTTTCAGTTTCATAGCCATGGAATGGATCAGATTCAACCAAAGTAAGTAACTCTGGGTCGATAGAGAATTCATAATCCTTATTAGTAACAAATATAGGTGAAGTAGCAAACTTAGGATCATATTTCGTTCTAGCATTCAAAGATTTTTCTTTCAACTTGCATAATAATTTCTTAAGATCATCTCTATCCTTGCAAGCAAGAAAGTCTCTAGCTATCTCTTCATCCATAACATAACCTTCAGGTATCTTAGGCATTTCAAATCTAGGAGAGCTATGTCCAATAGGTGTTTCATAGTTTTCAGTTTCAGTAATTTCATCGGTTTCAACATTCTCAATATCTTTAGCTCTAGCAATTCGTTCATCAAGAAATTCACCTAGTGGCACATTATCATCAATCAAGGTACTAGCATCATCATAAGCATCACTCATAGCAAAAGTAGCATCATCAATAACTTGCAA
This sequence comes from Triticum timopheevii, assembly GCA_963921465.1. Lineage (NCBI taxonomy): Eukaryota > Viridiplantae > Streptophyta > Magnoliopsida > Poales > Poaceae > Triticum > Triticum timopheevii. The sequence goes on from OY997268.1 coordinate 336,803,571, forward strand.
CATATCAGGATTAATAGCATGTGGTGGTGTTGCAAGTTTACTCAAAATAGAAGGCGAATCAAGTGAGCTAGATGGTAGTTCCTTACTTCCCCTAGTCTTAAAGGGGAATATCTTGGTTCTTGTATCTTTCAAATTCTTCATAGTGATGAATCGATATAAATCCCAAGTGACTCGACAAATATAGCTATGCTCCCCCGCGCCGGCGCCAGAAAAAGGTCTTGATAACCCACAAGTATAAGGGATCACAACAGTTTTTGAGGGTAGAGTTTTCAACCCAAATTTATTGATTCGACAAAAGGCGAGCCAAAGAATATTTGTAAGTATTAGCAATTGAGTTGTCAATTCAACCGCACCTGGAGATTAAATATCTGTAGTAAATTGATCAGTAACACAGTAATATGATAGTTTCATAGTAGTTGAACGATAGCAGTGGTAACGGTAACAACAGTAATAGTTTTGTAGCAGTTGTAATAGTATCAATAGCAATAGTAACTTAGCAAGAACTATATGTGGAAAACTCGAAGGCATTGGATCGGTGATTACGTTGGATAATATTCATCGTATAACAGTCATAACCTACGGCGACACACAACAAGCTCGAGTTCATAAATATAATGTAGGCATGTATTCTGTAAATAGTCATACGTGCTTATGGAAAAGAACTTGCATGACATCTTTGTCCTACCCTCCAATGGCAGCGGGGTCCATAAAGAAACTAAGGGATATTAAGACCTCCTTTTAATAGAGAAACAGAACAAAGCATTAGCACATAGTGAATACATGAACTCCTCAAACTATAGTCATCCCGAAATTATCCCAATTGTTGTCACCTTGGGGTTTACGGATCATAATGCATAATAGGTGAATATGACTTGCGAGATCGGATAACGAACGTAGATATAATGGTGAGAACATAAACGGATTAGATCTAAAATCATGACACTTGGGCCCTAGTGACAAGCATCAAGCATAAGAAAGTCATAACAACATCAATCTCAGAACATAGTGGATACTAGGGATCAATCCCTAACAAAACTAAATCGATTACATGATGAATCTCATCCAACTCCTCACCGACCAGTGAGCCTACGAAGGAATTACTCACTCCCGGTGGTGAGCATCATGAAATTGGTGATGGAGAATGGTTGGTGATGATGAAGACCGAAGATCCCCCTCTCCGGAGCCCGGAATGGGCTCTAGATCTGGCCTCCAAATGAAGAACAGGAGGTGGCGGCGGCTCCATATCGTCGAACGCGATGAAACTTCCTCCCCTATCTTTTTCTGAAAAATAGCATTTTATAGCATCAGAATTAGGGTCAGCGAAGGCTCAAGGGCCCCTCCACCCACCAGGGCGCGCCAGAGGGGGGTGGCGCGCCCAGGTGTCTTGTGGGTAGCCAGGGCCCCTTTCCAGTGGGTCTTCGTTCCAGTATTTTTTATTTATTCCAAAATAATTCTCCAAAAAGTTTCGTCCAAATCCGAGAACTTTTATTTTTGCACAAAAACAACACCATGGCAGTTCTGCTGAAAACAGCATCCGTCCAGGTTAGTTTCATTCAAATCATGCAAATTAGAGTCCAAAACAATAGCAGAAGTGTTAGGAAAAGTAGATACGATGGAGACATATCAGATACATCACCAAAGTTACCACTGGCAGTTTCCTTATTGCAATCAATCTTAGCATTAACTATATTGAGGAAAGGACTACCAAACAAAATGGGACAAAAATCATCTTGTGGAGAACCAAGAACTAGAAAATCAGTACGATATTTTATCTTTCCACACAAGACTTCAACATCTCTAACAATCCCAAGCGGTGAAATAGTATCTCTATTCGCTAGCTTAATAGTAACAACAATGTCTTCTATCTCAGCAGGTGCAATATTCATAATTTCATGATATAAAGTAAAAGGTATAGCACTCATACTATCATCCAAATCACATAAACCATGATAACTATGATCTCCTATTTTAATAGGGACAACAGTCATGCCAACTACAGATTTTCTTATCTTTAGTATCGGGCTTAGCAATTCTTGTAGCATCATCACAGAAGTAAATAACATGCCCATAAATATTATCGACCAAGAGATCTTTAACCATAACAACATTGGGTTCAACTTTAATTTGTTCATAGGGTCTGGGTGTTCTAATATTACTTCTTTAACCACAGTTGAGACTTTAGCATGTTCCATAATCCTAACAGGGAAAAGGAGGTTTCTCAATATAAGCGGTAGGCACAACTGGATCAACATTGTAAACAATAGTTTCACCTTTAACAATAGCAGGTTCCTTAATCTTTTCTTTAATAGGGGGACGATATTTAAGCCACTTCTCCTGAGGGATATCAACATGAGTAGCAAATGATTCACAAAAAGACGCTACTATATTAGAGTTTGTCCACATTTAGTACTAAACTTATGAAAAGCATTGCTTCACATAAAACATTTAACACAATCAAACTCAAGTTCTATATCAGACTCTTTACCTTTGTCGAGTTCACAATCTTCAAACTTGCATTTAATTCTTTCCAGAAGACCCCATTTGAATTCAATAGTTTTCTTCATAGAGGAACCAATAGAAGAAGAATCGAGCTTGGATCAATCATTATGAGAAAGCCGAGCATAAAAATTATGTATGATAATTTCTCTTGAGAGCTCATGATTGGAGCTTGTGTACATCATGTACCTAAGCCTCCCCCAAGCGATACTTTCTCCTTCATGAGGCAAAGAATTATATATATAATTCTGATCACGATGAACCAGTTGCATAGGATAAGACTTCTGATGAAATTCCAATTTCAATTGTTTCCAATCCCGCGTTTCAATATCATCACATAGCCCATACCATGTCAATTCCTTTCCCGCCAAATATAAAGGGAAAACCTTCTTCTTATCTCCATCCTCGGATAAACCTGCAAGCATAAATAATCCACAAACTTCATCCACATGGATTAAGTGCATATCGGGACGCATTATTCCATCTCCTGCATAAGGATTAGCTAGGAGTTTCTCTAACATGCCTGAAGGAATCTCATAATAAATATATTCAGTAGGTGCAGTAGGTTGAGGGGCAACTCTTTGTGCCTCCGGTCGAGGTGAAGATACCCCGAACAAACCCCTCAAAAGATTACTTTCCATAGTAACAAGTGACAGTAAATTTCAGGACGTAATATAAATGTTTCCTTACCAAATTCCACTCACCAATGGCGCTTCACTCCCCGGCAATGGCGCCAGAAAAGAGTCTTGATGACCCACAACTATATGAGATAAATCATAGTCCTTTAGATAAGTAAGAGTGTCGACCCCAACAAGGAGTAGAAGGAAATGACAAGCGGTTTTTAGCAAGGTATTGTCTCCAAGCACTAGAATTATTGGTAACAGATAGTTTGATAGTAAGGTAATTTGTAACGAGTAACAGTAAAAAAGTGCAGCAAGGTAGCCCAATCCTTTTAAGCAAATTGTTCTTGAGGACACACGGGAATTTCATCTAGTCACATTCATCATGTTTGCTTGATTCGCATTCGCTACTTTGATAATTTGATATGTGGGTGGACCGGTGCTTGGGTATTGTTCTTTCTTGAACAATCCTCCCACTTATGATTACCCCCTATCGCAAGCATCAGTAACTACAAAATAAGTATTAAGATAAATCTAACCATAGCATGAAACGTATGGATCCAAATAAGCCCCTTACAAAAACGCGCATAAACTAGGGTTGAAGCTTCTGTCACTCTAGCAACCCATCATCTAATTACTACTCTACAATGCCTCCCCTTAGGCCCAAGTATGGTGAGGTTTCATGTAGTCGACGTTCACATAACACCACTAAGGGACTAAAAACATACATATCATCAAGATATGGAACAAATACAAAATTCACATGATACATCTCCCATGTCCTCAAGAACAAAAGTAACTACTCACAACTCATATTCATGTTCAAGATCATATGAGTATTGAAAACCATCACGATCTGAACATATGATCTTCCACCACATAAACCAACTAGCATCAACTACAAGATGTAATCAACACTACTAGTTACCCACATGTACCATTCTGAGGTTTTGAGACAAAGATTGAATGCAAGAGATAAAGTAGGGTTTGAGATGAGATGGAGTTGGTGAAGATGTTGATGAAAATTGGTCCCCATGATAAGAGGATCGTTGGTGATGTCGATGGCTTCAATTTCCCCCTCCCGGAGGGAAGTATCCCCAGGGGAACCGCTCCGACGGAGAGCAGAAGTGCTCCTGGCCAAGTTCCACCTCGAGACTGCAGCCCTTCATCCCGAAAGTTTTCTCTTCATTTTTTCTAGGGTAAATGGCATCATCTAGGAGAAGATGGGATTTGGAGGCCAGTCAGGGGCCCCACAAGCCACTTGGGCATGCCCAGGGGGTGGCCACACCAAAGTGCCTTGTTGGCACCTAGTGGGTCCCCTCTGGTATTCCTTTTCTCCACTATTTTTACATATTCAAAAATAGTTCTCCGTGAAATTTTAGGTCATTTGGAGTTGTGTAGAATAGGTATCTCTGATATAGGTTTTACAAGTCTAGAATTCCAGGTACAGGCAATCAAACTCTTCATGTAAATCTTGCAAATTAAGAGAAAAAAGGCATTAAAATAGCATCATAATAATAAAAAATATATTCTAAATAGCACTAGAAAAACATGATGCAAAATGGACGTATATGTGGCCTATACCGATGTACCATGACCTTAGACCGCACAACTTGCTCATGGACGATAGGATCATGGCTCTCAAGATCGGTAACCTCATCTCTCTACTATGACTGCATGATTCCTCTCAATAAGTAACACAAGGTCAATTTCTTGGTTCTATTAAGCTAATTGATGGCTGAGTCTTCTTGATCCCTTACTTGATCTGTGATGGTAACAAAGCATGAAAATGAAAAATTCCTACGGAACACCCAAGATCCAAACTATGAGATGCATAGCTACGAGAGGGGAGTGTGTCTACATTCCCTTGTAGACCAAAAGCGGAAGTGTATATAATGCAGGTGATGTAGTCATACCTTTCGCGATCCAAATCGATCCAGCGTCGGACGGACATCACCTCCGAGTTTAGCACACATGCGGCTTGGTGACATCTCCTCCTCCTTCATCCTGCAAGCGAAAAGGGAGAAGTAGATGGGATCATGACTAGCACAACCACGCGGTGGTGATGGTGGTGGTGAGACGCCGATAGGGCTTCACCAAGCCAAGACGGGACAAGGTGGTGGGAGGGATGGGGAGAGGCTACCCCAAGGGAAGGGTTTGGTGTGTTTGCCCCCTGCGCCTCTCACCTCTTTATATAGGGGCGTGGGGGCGGATGACCCCTACAAGCCATGGGTGATGGCCTCCCTTCCAATCCAAGTCAAGGGCTGGATGCCCCTCCTCCAAGCCAGGGGGCACCCCCCTTCCAAGTTAGGGGGTGGATGCCCCCCTTTGGCCGCCCATGGAACTCCTTTTCACCCCTTATTTGTGCATGGGCAGCCGGAGCCACGCCCACGTCCACACTTAAGAAGGACAGAGGCAGGAAATCAAAACCGCGAGATGGCCAAAGCGACACCAAGACAGAGGTATTAAGAGCAAGAAGGCGAGGTGGTTTCCCCCGACAAGACCCTTGCCGGGGCGACTTCCACGGCCCCGGCAAGGACCTTACTGGGGTAGCCTACCCGACGCCAGCGGAGCGCGCCACCCTTGAGCCCCAGTTCCTCCGGCACCACCAACCACGTTGGGACCTAGGCTCGGGTGGCGCCTCCATGATGGCTTGCAGATCTTTGTGAAGACAAGAAACACTCCAAATCAGAAGAGGATTAGAAGACGCGAACCTCAGCGAGATCCTTGCCGAGGAGACCCACAAGACCCCCGGCAAGATCCTTGCCGGGGACGACCGCAACCCACAGCAAGACCCTTGTCGGGGCCTCGACAAGGCCCTTGCCGAGGACATCCACGAGGCCACAGCCTGGCCCGCACCCACCAAGTTTCTACCACCGCTCCCATGCAGCTGCCAGCCCACCAGCTGGGCAGGCGCCTGTGTGTCGACATGAGGCTTCTCGGCCAACTCGGCATTTGCCTACGTAGTGGCATGCAAATCTTTGTGAAGGCCCTACCACCGTGCCACCTCAGCAGCCTGCTAGCCTACATGGCGCTGACCGCCTCGCTGGCCCAGGCGCGTGTCAAGGCAGGGCGAAGTGGCAGTAAAGTGAAGGGGACACGTGAGAGGCGCATTAAATGCGTCTTGTCTCGTAATGGCAAGCGATAGTCTTAATCGAAGTACCCCAATGCCACCCCCTATGTGGCATTGGGGCGATCCCCTTGCCTATAAAAGGAGGCCCAAGGCATCTAGGAGAAGGATTCGGACCCGGGGACAAGTTATGCTCATTGTAACTAGCTCAAGAACTCCAAGAACACTGATATACACACAAAAGCAGCACTAGGGTATTACGCATCCTCGCTGCCCGAACCTGGGTAAACGATCCATATCTTTGTGCTGACTGCTGATCCCGCTCTTCTCACCACCCCACGCCCTGCAACCGTAGTAGGGATTCTTGTGATCCCATATGTGTCGTTTCCAACTGACATCTTTGGCGCGCTAGGTAGGGGGCGCTCAGTGGTGAGAATCTAGTTTAGCAGCTGGTAGCACAGTTCTTCGTCATCATGGCTCCCAAGGGGAAGACAACCACGGCGATCGGTTCATCCAGGACTGGACTACCTGTACCGGTGCGGACTAGTAGTGGGCCAGTCGCAGAAAGAACCCGTGGTGCAGCCCGCGAACATCCACATCACCCTTGCGGTCCGGGCCTGGTGACCAGCGTCGTTCGTACGCCAGGTGACGAGCCACATGCTGCAAACTCCAGAGGCGGAGTTGGGCCCCCCGCAGGCGGCGCGGGGCCCTCCAAAGGCGTCGTCGTGACGCCAAACGGCGGCGCGGCGACCTCCAAGACGCCAACACCGGTGCCCACGGTGCGCTCTTCTCAAGTCGTGCGCGATGAGCAGCACTGCCCCGCCGGTGACCCTGGGCACCGCCCTGGGAAGAGTCTGGCGTGCCCTTCACATGACGAGGAGGGCCAACATACACGCCGAGGTGCTGGCGAAAATGGTGGATAGCCGCAGGGCCGTGACAGGGCTCCTTCTAACATAGTTAGAAGTCGAAGCGCATCACGATCCATGCAGCTTTCGCCACCGCCCACACTAGTAGAAGCTCTGGCGCGCGCGTAGCTGCGGAGAAGCTCAATGAATGGAGGGCCACTGTCCGGAGCCTCGTCGGCATCGCCAACAAAGATGAGCCGCGACCAGCGGGGCCCGTAGGCCGTCGCTCCATCGAGCCACCCCATGCCAGCGGTGGGAGAGCCGGGGGTGATGCAGCCACGGTGCACTCTCCTCCTCCGCACCAACCACCACAGGTGTCGATCTGTCGCGATGATGCTCGTGATAATATCTCCATAGCGTCATCCAATCCATGGACCCACCGCGACCAGCGCCGAGTTCTTCGGGAGCGAGCCCTCGAAGACGCTTGAACCACCATCGAGCGCCGGTGTGATGCGCCCACAGTCGGACAGGCGGGCAAAGCCCACTGTGGACCGCCCAGCACCGGGAGGCTACGGTGGCCTACCCTACAAGGTGGGCTGTCCGGACTTTACCCGTGAGCTGCGGCAGTTCCAGTGGCCCTCCCACCGCACGTTCAAGCGCGACGTCGGCGAGAAGTACAACGGCAAGACTCACCCGTCGGAGTTCCTCAGCATCTACACCATCATGATGCAAGCTGCTGGCGCCCGCGACGATAAGGTGCTTGCCAATTACTTCCCGTTGGCACTCAAGCCCAACGTTATGTCATTGTTGATGTACTTGCTGGTGGACTCCATTTCTTCTTGGTCGGATCTGTGTCATGAGTTTGTTGGTGCCTTTACTGGAGGCCATCAAGCTCATGGCCAGGCGAGCGATTTGCACATCATCCTCCAGAAGGAAGTAGAAAATTTGCGGAACTACATCCAAAGGTTTAGCCGAGTGCAGTATAACATCCCAAACGTTCATCCTACCGCCGTGATTAGTGCATTCCATCAGAATGTGCGCAATGGCAAGATGCATGAGGAGCTGGCGATGAACATGGTCAAGGATGTAGCCGAGCTTTATGTTCTGGCCGATCGATGCGCTCAAGCTGAGGAGAGGAGGAAGTACCCCGGTGAGGACGCCAGCACGAAAACCGACTCCACAGATGACACCGCCGCCCTAGCAAAGAATGGTCGGCGCCGTAACAGAAAGCGTAGGGGCAAGACCGTGCCATCGAAGGATCCGACGATACCGGCACTGCCAAAAAGGCCAAGGCAAGTGACCCCGACAAGAAAGTTGCCGGGTGTGCCGCTTGCCGGGCCTTGGCGGCTGCCGACAAGTCAGGGGGCTCCGACAAGCAGTATTGCAAGATCCACCGCACCAAAGGCCACGACCTCCAGAACTGGACAAGTTGAGCTGCTCGATTGGAAGCAGAAAGATGAATATGAACGGTGGGACAAGGAGAAGGGCGAGGATGGTGCCGAAGGATCCAGCAAGAAGCGTGGCGGCCAAGAAGGCCGCCACGGCAAGGATAATCAGCAAGAGAGGCCTGCCCGGGGCCGCGACAAGAAGCAGGAAGACGATGATCATGACGAGGACGATGAGTCCGGCGACCACGAGTTCCAGAAAGCTACAGAGGCCATGTGCGTTGATGGTGGTGCCTCGCTGCATGCATCCCACCGCCAGCTCAAGCAGTGGGCGCGTCAGATCACGACGGTGGAGCCATCACTCGATGCACGGAAGCCACTGAAGTGGTCTAGCACGCCTATCATCTTCGACACCGAGGACCTCCCTGATCGCATTACTGTGGTCGGGTGCTTGCCATTGTTGGTCTCACCAACAATGCGCAACCTCAAGGTGACAAAGATGCTAGTTGACGGCGGGGCCGGTCTGAACTTGATCTCGCCTATTGTGATCAAGAGGCTGCAGATCCCTGATGGAGACCTCGAGGAGATGGGCACGTTTCAAGGGGTCAACTCGGGGAGGAGCCAGCCGAAGGGAAAGGTCACGCTGCCCGTGACGTTTGGAGGTGAGTTGAACTACAGGATGGAGAGGATTGTCTTTGATCTAGCCGAGATCCCCTTGCCCTACAATGGGATCCTCGGCCGCCCGGCACTGGCCAAGTTCATGCGGCTTCTCACTACGCCTACAACACGCTGAAGATGCCCGGTCCGATGAACATCATCACCATCCCCTCCGACAAGAAAGATCCGTTGATTTGCACTGACCAACTCTATCGGGAAGCGGTTGCAGCAGCTGCCGCCAAGGCACCTGCTCCTGCCGTTGAAGCCCCGGGAGGAAAGAAGATCGGCGAAAATCCTCGCACCCACTCCGGCAAGCGCACCTCTTCGGGGTGTTGTGCTCCCGTCGAGGACGTGCCAGAGAGCTCCACCGGCAAGAGCAAGAAGTCCAGAGCTTCACCACCAGAGATCAAGAATGTGCCCGTCAAGGAGGATGGCACGGGAGGAGCTTTCACCATAAGCTCCACCCTCGATGGCAAATAGGAAAGCGAGCTCGTCACTTTCCTACGGGCGAATGTCAATGTGTTTGCATGGCAAGCGTCCAACATCCCTGGCGTTCCCACGGAAGTGATTGAGCACCATCTTGCTGTCTGTCCTCATGCACAGCCCATCAAGCAGAAGGTCGGGAAGCAAGCTCTGGAGAGGTAGGTGTTCATCACGGAAGAGATCAGGAAGCTAGAGGCGACAAGCTTAGTAAGAGGGGTACTCCATCAGACGTGGCTGGCCAATCCGGTAGTGGTGCGCAAGGCGAACGGGAAGTGGAGGCTGTGTATCGATTACACAGATATCAATAAAGCTTTTTCAAAAGATCCTTTCCCGTTACCGTGCATTGACCAGATTGTTGACTCCACGGCCGAGTGTGACCGGCTATCATTCCTCGATGCCTACTCAGGGTACCATCAGATTTTCATGACAAGAGAAGATGAGGAGAAGACAACATTCATCACCCCATGTGGTACATATTGCTTTTTACGGATGCATTTCGGGTTGAAGAGTGCTGGCTCGACTTTTGTAAGGGCAGTCCAAATTGGTTTTGAGCCCCATCTGCATAGAAATATGGAAGCTTATATGGATGACATAGTGGTCAAAACCAAGGACAAAGCAACACTTGTTCAAGATCTGGAGGAAACGTTTGCAAACCTGCGCAAGATCAACCTCAAGCCGAACCCTGAGAAGTGTGTCTTTCGTGTCCCGTCCGGCAAGCTTCTCAGGTTCTTTGTGTCACAGCGTGGGATTGAGGCAAGCCCAGATAAGATAAAGTCCATCGAGCAGATTGAGGCACCTAAGCGGATCAAGGACGTGCGTTGGCTCACTGGCTGCATCGCCACCATGGGCAGATTCATCTCCAAATCCGTTGAGCGTGCCCTTCCCTTTTTCAAGATCTTGAAGAAGGCGGGCCCAATGGAGTGGACCCCGGAGGCCGAAGTAGCGCTACAGGATTTGAAGAAATACCTCTCCTCTACCGTAGTGCTGGTTGCGCCAAAACCACAAGAACCGTTGCTGCTATACCTAGCGGCAACAAATCAAGTGGTTAGCGTCGCACTAGTGGCGTAGAGGGAGGTCGATGAAGAGGCGGTAGCAGCATCAGGGTCGACAGCTGGCAAGCCAGAACCCTCCCCGGCAGGGGCTCGGTCCCGGCAAGACCGAGTCCCCGGCAAGGACTGACACTAGTGCGACAGGGCCTGTGCGACTAGATGAAGTGGTGCAGAAGAAGAAGATGGTGCAGCACCCACTTTATTTCGTCAGCTCCCTCTTGCAAGGGGCTAGGTCGAGGTACTCCGGTGTGCAGAAATTGCTCTTCGACCTCCTTATGCCCTCGAGGAAGCTGCGTCATTACTTCCAAGCACACGAGATCACCGCGTCACCTGCCTTCCGTTGCAACGGATACTACATAACCCGGATGCAACGGGGAGGTTCGGAGTGGGCTTTGGAGCTGTCAAGTTTTGGTTTGAAGTTTGAAAGCACCTCGACGATTCAGAGCCGAGTCTTGGCAGAGTTCGTTGCTGAATGGACCTCGACGCCCAACGAAGAGATCCAGGAGACCACTCTCCCCGGCAAAGAAACGAATCGCAATTGGATTATGTACTTTGATGGGGCTTTTTCGCTACAAGGCGCCAGTGCTGGTGTGCTGCTCGTCGCGCCCACCAGAGAGCACCTCAAGTATGTGATCCAAATGCACTCTCCCAGGGAGATGTCGATGAACAACACTGCTGAGTATGAGGGATTGCTTGCCGGTCTTAGGATTGCGGAAGACCTCGGAGTCAAGAAGCTCATCGTCAGGGGCGATCCGCAGCTTGTCGTCAAGCAGATCAACAAGGATTATAAGAGCCCGTTGGTGGAAGCTTACATAGATGAAGTGAGGAGACTGGAGGAGCGCTTTGACGGTATACAGGCAGAGCATGCCCCCGAATGGAGAACGACATTGCTGACTACCTATCAAAGCGCGCTGCCCTCAAGCTACCTGTGGAACTAAGTACTTTTGTGCTTCGGTTAACTCAACCATCTGTTGAATGATCAACAGAGCAGAATAAGCGAAGGAAGTTAGGCCCCGGCAAGCACTTGCCTACCGAGCTCTCTGGGGCCATCGGCGAAGGAGTTGCCGTGGACGTCGAGCCTGCCGTGGGACAACCGACTCCGGCAGGGCGCCAAGCCCTTGCCGTGGAGGCAACCATTCCCGTGGCGGAAGAAACGCCTTTGGTCCTTGCCGTCAAGCCACAGGCTCCAGCATGGGCGCAGCATACCGTCCGATTCCTCCAAATAGGGGAGCTTCCTGAGGAGCAGGAAGAAGCAGAGAAAGTAGCCCGCCGGTCCGCTCTGTACCAGTTCGTTGACAACTGGAGGTGAAATTGAAGTGCATCTCCCGGGAGGAAGGACTGGAGCTATTGGCGGAGATACATGGAGGTATATGCTGCTCCCACATAGGGTCAAGGGCCCTTGCCGGCAAGGCTTTCCGGCAAGGCTTCTTCTGGCCTACTGCCCTCCAGGATGCGACGGCACTAGTAACCAAGTGTGAAGCATGCCAGTTCCATTCGAGGAAGCTTCATCAGCCAGCTCAAGCCTTGCAGACAATCCCTCTCTCCTGGCCATTCTCGGTCTGGGGGCTAGACATACTGGGCCCTTTTCCCCGCGCCATCGGGGGCTTTGAGTACTTGTACGTTGCAATCGACAAGTTCACAAAGTGGCCGGAGGTGGAAGCAGTGAGGAAGGTGACCGCACAGTCAGCCGTCAAATTCTTCATGGGGCTAGTTTGCCGCTTTGGTGTGACGAACAGAATTATCACCGACAACGGCACGCAGTTCACGAGCCACACCTTCATGCAGTATATTGAGGACCTCTGCAGCAAGGTCTGTTTTGCTTCCGCGGCACAACCATGGAGCAATGGCCAAGTAGAGAGGGCAAATGCAGAAGTGCTACGTGGCCTGAGGACGAAGACTTTTGATAGGCTGCACAAGAGCGGGAGGCGCTGGATTGATGAGTTGCCGGCGGTTCTTTGGTCGATCAGAACAAGGCCAAATCGAGCCACCGGCCAGACACCCTTTGCTTTGTTTTACGGGGAATAAGCAGCTCTCTCCATGGAACTCATATACGGGTCACCTCGAGTGCTCGCTTATGATGAGCTTGAGCAAGAGCGATTGCGGCAAGATGACACAACGCTCCTCGAGGAAGATCGTCTTCGGGCGGTTGTGAGAGCAGCATGCTACCAGCAAGCCTTGCGCCACTACCATAGCCGCAAGGTTCATGCCCAAAGCTTTGAGGAAGGCGACCTTGTTCTTCGGCGCGTTCAGTCGGCCAAGAATTCCAACAAGTTGACGCCAAAGTGGGAAGGCACTTATCAGGTAACACGAGACACCAGGCCTGGCGCAGTCCGCCTGGAGACCGAAGATGCCATTCCACTGAGCAACTCCTGGAACATCGAGCATCTTCGCAAGTTTTACCCATAAGGAGTGGCTGCCGGGCCCCCCGGCAAGCCACATTTTATACAAGCCTTTCCGGCAAGGCATGTAACCCTCTGTACAAAGCCAGTCGCATACCCTGAGCATAAATAAACGAAGCGCTGGCGCCCTAAGTTATAGCATGCATGCTAGGTTAAGTCACTCCCTCGGTTAGGGTTGGTAGTTTTTAGCAGCGACTAATCCCTAGCATAGAGGTCGAGTTTGTGTCTCTTTGTCCGATCAATCCTCTTTGGTTCACAGGGTACATAAGTGTTTCCGCCAAGCTAAGGGGAAGGAAGAGAACAAGCTGGCGCTCCGACCCCGGCAAGCCAAACTTGCCGGGGGGCTGAAGACACAAATGCCCACCCGCAGCGAGCTAGGGTTGCCGGGGGGCTGCAATTCCAGATAGCTTTCTTATCTCCTGTTATGCATTTCCATATAAAGATCAGGACGTATGAAACCTCGCCTTATTCCAATACTGCCGTGCTCCCTCCATTCCTACCACCCAAGAACTTCTTCTTGGTTCGGAATCTGGTTGTAGCCGCGGCGGCACGGAAGCATGCGTAGGGCACACCCCTACTTCGTCCCTGCCTCGGCCAAAGGCGTGAGTATGGTCAAACACAGTAGGGGAGCGGCAGGGCCTGCTGCCGGGTAACGTTGTTTATATTGAAAATAACAAGGATTTGTTCCTTGGTATGGGCTTTACTCACACACACAAGACCCGGCAAGCACCCTCTTTTCATTAATACGTTCCATACAGGTACAGTTCGTACAGAGTGCAAACATGAACAGGGAGGTTACAAGTTTTAAACCTAACTAAGGCCCGTAGGCTTACAAACTGAAAACAGATAAAGTGCCCATAATCCCTTTCTTGTCCCTCTCCTCAGGAAATAAAACAAGAAGGCAAAAGGGCAGGAGGAGCGCCTAAGCGAGGTACAAGCAGCAGAAGGCGCCAAGGGAACATGTCGGTGGCCACCTAGAAGGAGGCTGGTGGTGGTGGTGCCGGAGGAAGGGCTGGGAAGACGAGGCATCGGTCCGTCAATATGCTACAAAGGCATCAGTGCCATCGTACTCCGAATTGACGGCCCGCCACCCGCCTTCTTCTCCTTCTCCAGCCTTCCCACGCCAGCCGCCCAAGGAGGTGACCCAAGAAGTTCAAGGAGCCGGCTCCATCGGGAAAAGGAGCCCGGTGCAGATGTTGCTGCTGCCGACACCGCCCCGGAGCAAGGGGTCCGACACCTAGTCGGACTTGTCATCCTCTCGCCTGCTACCGTCGTCGTCGCTGCTATTGTCCTCCTCGTCACTCTCGCTTGAGGACGAGTCTTCGTCATCCGAGGAGCTCTCCACACAGCACTTCAGGCGAGTTCCGAAATCGCCGAAGACCTTGACGGAGAGGAGGCCATTCTCCATTAACTTGAAATAGAGAATGAGCCCCGGCGTCAGGCTGTGGATGCGAGCGAAGGTCTTCCACCTGCGGCGAAGATAGATGACATGAGGGGCTGGGAAGTCGACGTCGGCCCATGTGCCACTGTTCCCGCAGCCCCTCATGTGCAGCCTCACCGCCTGCAGTGGGCCAAGCTCCATATCGCGAACAAATGGGGTCAGGAGACGAAGACGACGGCGCGCCGGTCAGCGTAGCCTGATGAAGAACTCGCAAGGGTTGTCCCTGACGTGGCCCTCCATTGGGGGAAGGACCGCTGGCGGAGGCGAGGCTGACGCGCCGCCCCGTCCTCCTCTTCCCCAAGCATCGCGACGGCCTCGGCGTCGCACCCTCCCCCTTCCCCTCGCGTCCGGCTCCGCCGCCACGGGCTCTTGGGGAGGAGCGACGCGTTGTCGAGCAGAGACCCTCGCCGCCACCAATGAAGCATCAGTGCGCCCTCTCGCCATGGTAGAAGGAAGGAAGGAGCAGGGATGGGGAGAGGCAGATGGTGAAGGACTGAGAGGCTCTGTCCCTCCCAGTCCCCTCCTTATAAAGGGACGGGGTCGGGATTCAGCCGCCCCTCTCAGCCAACCCGGCTCATTAAGGTGACAACGAGCGAGGCCATCGACCGCCCTCCCCACCCAATTGAAGGTGCGTGGGTATCAACCCATGCGTGCACGTCTTCCTGTATTCCGCGGTCCTGTCATTCGCCCTGTGTCGTGCATGCGGCGTACGTGGTGCAAGGGACGGGCGTAATGGGACGCGTGGAGCGACGGTTCCCAGGTAAGGAGAGTAAATAAGCAGCGGCCCTGTGGCCTCGAAGGGACACACAAGCCGCCTCTTTACTGTTCACTGCAGGATGACGCAAGCATGCTTCGATCACCCCCGCGCGCGATCCCCACGTCAGGCATGCAACGCGGGTCGTGGGAGAGCGCAGCGGGCGGAAAAATCACCCCAGGTAAAACCGCCTCACCTGCCCGCGCACCATTCTGGGCCTGGCCCAACAACGTGTCGCACTTATGTATGGCCAAGGCCCAGGGGCTCCTGTTGGTGTACTAAAGTATGGGCACTCCTTTGTACCCCTTATTTGTGCACGGGCAGCCGGAGCCGCGCCCACGGCCACACTTAAGCAGGGCAGAGGTAGGAAATCAAAACCACGAGACGGCCAAAGCGACGCCAAGGCGGAGGCATACAGAGCAAGAAGGTGAGGTGGTTTCCCCCGGCAAGGCCCTTGCCGGGGCGACCCCCACGGCCCCGGCAAGGACCTTGCCGGGGCAGCCTACCCGACGCCAGTGAAGCGCGCCACCCTTGAGCCCCAGTTCCTCCGGCACCACCAACCATGTTGGGACCTAGCCTTGCGAGGCGCCTCCATGATGGCATGCAGATCTTTGTGAAGACAAGAAACACTCCAAATCAGAAGAGTATTAGAAGACGACGAACATCAGCGAGATCCTTGCTGAGGAGACCGACAAGAACCCCGGCAAGATCCTTGCCGGGGAAGACCGCAACGCCACGGCAAGACCCTTGTCGGGGCCCCGGCAAGGCCCTTCCCGAGGACATCTGCGAGGCCACAGCCAGGCCTGCACCAGCCAAGTTTCTACCACCGTTCCCATGCAGCTGCCAGCCCACCAGCTAGGCAGGCGCCTGCGTGTCAACATGAGGCTTCTCGGCCAACTCAGCACGTGCCTACGTGGTGGCATGCAAATCTTCGCGAAGGCCCTACCACCGTGCCACCTCAGCAGCCTGCCAGCCTACATGGCGCTGACCGCCTCGCTGGCCCAGGCGCGTGTCAAGGCAGGGCGAAGCGGTGGTAAAGTGAAGGGGACACATCAGAGGCGCATGAAATGCGTCTTGTCCCGTAATAGCAAGCAATAGGCTTAATCACAATACCCCAATGCCACCTCCTGTGTGCCACTGTCGCGATCCCCTTGCCTATAAAAGGAGGCCCAAGGCATCCAGGAAAAGGGTTCGGACCCGGGGACAAGTTACGCTCATTGTAACTAGCTCAAGAACTCCAAGAACACTGATATACACACAAAAGCAGGACTAGGGTATTAGGCATCCTCGCAGCCTGAACCTAGGTAAATGATCCATGTCTTTGTGCTGACTGCTGATCCCGCTCTTCTCACCACCCTGCGCCCCGCAACCGTGGTAGGGATTCTTGTGATCCCATAGGTGTCGTTTCCCACCGACACTTTGGCCTCATGGACCTGCAGGGGTGAGGCTATCCTGGCCCATGTAGGCCTAGGGCACCCACGAAGTGTCCATTTTGCCCTCTCGGTGGACCTCTGGAATCCTTCGGTGCCCTCCCCCCATGGTATGCTCTCGGGGGACCCCCGAACCTTTCCAAAACCCGAACAAAACTTTCCCATATATAAATCTTTACCTCCATACCATTCTGGGACTCCTCGTGATGTCTGGGATCTCATCCGGGATCCTGAACAACCTTCGGTCACCAATGTATATATCCGAATACTAGTCTAGCATCAATGAAAGTTAAGCGTGTGATCCTATGGTTTGATAATTATGCATACATCACCGAGACTCCTCTCATGTCAATAACCAACAGCAGAACCTGGATGCTCATATTGGTTCCTATATATTTTATGAAGATCTTCATCGGTTGAACCACGATGTCGAGGATTCAGTTAATCTCGTATATAACTCCCTTTGTCTAGCGATATATTACTTGCTTGAGATTCGATCGTCGGTATCTCCATACCTAGTTCAATCTCGTTACTGGTAAGTGTCTCTACTAGTTCCGTAAAACAAGATCCCTTGACTAAACACATTAGTCACATGAAGCTTCTTATGATGTTGTATTACTGAGAAGGCCCAGAGACATCTCTCCATCACAGGGAGCGACAAATCCCAGTCTCGATCCATGTAAACCAATAGACACCTTCAGAGATACCTATAGAGCACCTTTATGATCACCCAGTTACGAAGTGATGTTTGATAGCACACAATGTATTCCTCTGGTGTCTGGGTGTGACATGATCTCATGGTCTAAGGAACGAATACTTGACATGAAGAAAGTTGTAGAAAATAACTAAGTGATATGATCTGTTGCTAAGCTTACGGTTGGGTCTTGTCCATCACATCATTCTCCTAATGATGTGATCCCATTATCAAATTACAACTCATGCCTATGGTTAGGAAACTTTAACTATCTTTGATCAACAAGCTAGTCTAGTAGAGACTCACTAGGGACACGGTGTAGTTTATGTATTCACACATGTATTTAAGTTTCTGGTCAATACAATTCTAGCATGAATAATAAACATTTATCATGAATTGGATATATGATAATAACAATTTTATTATTGCCTCTAGGGCGTATTTCCAACAGTCTCGCACTTGCACTAGAGTCAATAATCTAGTTTACATAGTTATGAATCTCACACCCATAGAGTTTTGGTGTTGATCATATTTTGCTCATGGAAGAGGTTTAGTCAACGGGTCTGCCACATTCAGATCCGTGTGTACTCTGAAAATGTCTATGTCTCCATCCCTAATATAATTACGAATGGATTTGAAGTGGTGCTTAATGTGCTTTGTCTTCTTGTGCAACATTGGCTCCTTGGCAATGGCAATGGCGCCAGTGTTGTCGTAATAGAGAGTCATCGGATCCAATGCACTAGGTACAACTCCTAGATTGGAGATGAACCCTTCATCCAGGCTCCCTCATGTGCTACTTTCGAAGCAGCTGCATAATCCGCTTCACACCTAGATCCTACTACGACACTCTACTTGGAACTACACCAACAGACTGCTCCACCATTCATAATATATACATATCCGGTTCAAGACTTTGAGTCATCCGGATCAGGGTCAAAGTTAGAATCAACATAACCCTTTATGACAAGCTCTTCGTCACCTACATAAACGAGAAACATGTCCTTAGTCCTCTTTAGGTACTTAAGGATATTTTTGACTGCTGTACAGTGATCCACTCCTGGATTACTTGGGTACCTCCCTGCAAAACTTAGGGCAAGGCACACATCAGGTCTGGTACATAGCATATAATACATTATAGAGCCTATGGCTAAGGCATAGGGGTTGACTTGCATCCTTTCTCTTTCTTCTACCGTGGCCGGGCTTTGAGTCTGACTCAACTTTACACCTTGCAACACAGGCAAGAACGCCTTCTTCAACTGGTCCATTTAGAACTTCTTCAAAATCTTGTCAAGGTTTGTGCTTTGTGAAAGTTCTATTAGGCGTCTTGATCTATGTATATAGATCTTAATACCCAATATGTAAGCAACTTCACCTAAGTCTTCAATTGAAAAACCCTTGTTCAAATAACCCATTATGCTTTGCAGAAATTCTATATCATTTCCAATCAGAAATATGTCATCCACACATAATATTAGAAATGCTACAGAGCTCCGACTTACTTTATTATAAATACAAGCTTCTTTGTAAGTTTGTATAAAACCAAAAGCTTTGATCACCTCATCAAAGCATATATTCCAACTCCAAGATGCTTGCACCACTCCATAGATGGATTGCTAGAGCTTGCATACTTTGTTAGCACCCTTAGGATCAACAAAACCTTCTGGTTGCATCATATACAACTCTTCCCTAAGAAAATCACTAAGGAACACTATTTTAACATCCATTTGCCAGATTTCATAGTCATAATATGAGGCAATTGCTAACATAATTCTAACAGACTTAAGCAAAGCTACGGTCGAGAAAGTATCATCATAGTCAACCCCTTGAACTTGCCGAAACCCCTCTGCGACAAGTCAAGCTTTATATACGGTGACTCTGTCGTCAACACCCGTCTCCTTCTTAAAGATCCATTTGTTCTCAATGGCCTTACGATCATCAGGTAAGTCTACCAAAGTCCATACATGGTTCTCATACATTGATCCTATCTTGGATTTCATGGCCTCAAGCCATTTGTTGGAATCCAGGCTCATTATTGCTTCTTCATAGTTTGTAGGTTTGCCGTTGTCCAACAACATGACTTCCAGAACATGATTATCGTACCACTCTGGTGCAACATGTAGCCTGGTCGACCTATGAAGTTCAATAGCAGCTTGATTCGAAGTTTCATGATCATCATCATTAGCTTCCTCTAGCTGGTATAGGCATCACAGGAACTTCTTTCCGTAATGTGCTACTCTCCAATTCGAGAGGAGGTATGATTACCTCACCAAGCTTTAGCTTCCTCCCACTTACTTCTTTCGAGAGAAACTCCTTCTCTAGAAAGGACCCATTCTTGGCAACAAAGATCTTGCCGTCGGATCTGTGATAGATGGTATACCCAATGGTCTCTTTAGGGTATCCTATGAAGACACATTTTTACGCTTTGGGTTCGACCTTATCAGGATGAAGCCTTTTGACACAAGCATCGCATCCCCAAACTTTAAGAAATGACAACTTAGGTTTCTAGCCAAACCATAATTCATATGGTGTCTCTCAACAGATTTAGACAGTGCCCTATTTAAAGTGAATGTGGCCGTCTCTAATGCATAACCACAAAATGATAGTGGCAAATCGGTAAGATACTTCCTAGAACACACCATTTCCCAAAAAAGTACCATTACAACATTCGTACACACCATTACGATGTGGTGTCCCAGGTGGCATGACTTGTGAAACAATTCCACATTGTATCAAATGTGTGCCAAACTTGTAACTCAAATATTCTCCTCCACGATCAGACCGTAGAATCTTAATTTCTTGTTACGATGATTCTCCACTTCATTCTAAAATTCGTTGAACTTTTCAAAAGTTTCAGACTTGTGTTTCATTAAGTAAATATACCCATATCTACTTAGATCATCCGTGAAGATAAGAAAATAACGATATCCACCACGTGCTTCAACACTCATTGGACCGCATGCATCTGTATGTATTATTTCCAATAAGTCACTTGCCCGCTCCATCGTACTAGAAAATGGGGTTTTAGTCTTCCATAAGGCATGGTTCACATGTTTCAAATGATTCATAATTAAGTGATTCCAAAAGTCCCATCAGTATAGAGTTTCTTCATGCGCTTTACACCAATATGACATAAGCGACAGAGCCACAAGTATGTGTACTATCATCATTAACTTTGCATCTTTTGGAATCAATATTGTGAATATGAGTATTACTACGATCGGGATTCAACAAGAATAAACCATTCACAAGGGGTGCATGACCATAAAAGATATTATCCATATAAATAGAACAACATTTATTCTCCGACTTAAATGAATAACCGTATCGCAATAAACAAGATCTAGGTATAATGTTCATGCTTAACGCATGCACCAAATAACAATTATTTAGGTCTAATACTAACCCCGAAGGTAGATCTAGGGGGAGCGTGGCGACGAAGATCACATCAACCTTGGAGGCATTTCCAATGCACATCATTACCTCGTCCTTAGCTAGTCTCCATTTATTCCGCAGCTCCTATTTCGAGTTACAAATATTAGCAACCGAATCAGTATCAAATACACGGGTGCTACTACGACCAATAGTAAGGTACACATCAATAACATGTATATCAAATATACCTTTGTCGATGTTGCCAGCCTTCTTATCTGCTAAGTACTTGGGGTAGTTCCTCTTCCAGTGTCCATTCCCATTGCAATAGAAGCACTTCGTCTCAGGTTTGGATCCACCCTTGGGTTTCTTCATGGGAGCGGCAACGGGTTCCCCATTCTTCTTGAAGTTCCCTTTCTTTCCCTTGCCTTTCTTGAAACTAGTAGACTTTTTTACAATCAACACTTGATGTTACTTTGCGATTTCTACCTCCATGGCCTTACGCATCACGAAGAGCCCGAGGATCGTTTTCTCCATCCCTTCCATATTATAGTTCATCAAAAAGCCCTAGTAGCTTGGTGGCAGTGACTAGAGAACTCTGTTAATGGCTACTTCATCCGGAAGATTTACTCCCAACTGATTCAAGTGGTTGTAGTACCCCAGACATTTTGAGTATGTGCTCATTAATAGAGTTGTTCTCCTCCATCTTGCAGCTAAAGAACTTACCAGAGGTGTCATACCTCTCAACCCGAGCGTGAGCCTGAAATACCAATTTCCGCTCCTGGAACATCTCATATGCTCTGTGGTGCTCAAAACATCTTTGGAGCCCCGCTCGAAGCCATAAAGCATGGTGCACTGAACTATTGCGTAGTCATCATTTCTTGTCTTCTAGACGTTCACAACGTCCAGATTTGCTGGGGAGGATGGATCACCTAGCGATGCATCAAGGACATAAGCATTCTGTGCAGCAGTGAGGATAATCCTCAAATTACAGACCCAGTCCGCATACTTTCTTCCATCATATTTCAACTCAGCTTTCTCTAGGAACACATTAAAATTCACGGGAGCTAAAGTGCGAGCCATTGATCCATAACATTAATTTGCAAAGACAATTAGACTACGTTGATGATAATTGGTTTAGTTAATCAAATTAATTAGTGAACTCCCACTTAAATCAACATCTCTCAAGTTGTCTAAGTGCTACATGATCCAAACAACCAACCCATGTCCGATCATCACGTGAGATGGGTGGTCATCAATGGTGAACATCTCCATGTTGTTCATATCTACTATATGACTCATGTTCGACCTTTCGGTCCTCCGTGTTTTGAGGCCATGTCTGTACATGCTAGGCTCGTCAAGATTTAACCCAAGTATTCCACATGCATAAAACTAGCTTACACCCGTTGTATGTGAATGAAGAGTCTATCTCACCTAATCATCACGAGGTTCTTTATTTTAGTACATGATACTATAGCTAATTAGCTATATGCAGTGAGTGCAGAAGCTATTTGTTCGCCACTTAAGATTAGATTCTTCTATTTTGTTTAGTTGTCATCCTTTTATATTTTCTTTATGCAATGGTTGGTTGATCAAGCTGAGGACTTCTCTGTAGTGCTTGGTTTGTGTGATGTTGTCTTAGTTCGTTGGTTGATCGTCTCATCTTTGTCATGTTCCCCTTATTTGGGTGGTCTACCTTTGGCTATGAATGTATGTATATTATTGTCATGTTCCCCTTATCCCTGCATCACTGAACGATGCTGGAAAACTAATGTCCAGCTTAGTCTCTTCTCTGTTTTGGCATGCCTCTTCATTTTGGCATGCCTCTACATTATCATGAATATGCTTTAGGCATGCCTCTTCTCTGTTTTGGTGGCCCTTTACCAGCCTCTTCATTTTATGATTATACTCATGTTTTCCTGTATGTAGATGTGATTATAAATGGCATTAAGAATGAGTAGATCCGACTTGGGGAGGGCATGGTTGATGTATGCAACCATGGGAGTTGTCAGCTTAGTCTGGTCCTCATCGACCAAAGGCTCCCGGGCTTGGCCATCGCTAGAGTTATGCGAAACAAGGTTTTTTAGGGAACTCTTTTGAAAGGCATGTGTGTACAGAACACATGTTTCATCGTCTTCTCTTTTTTTCATGAGTTGTTGAACAGATATTATGAAGCTTGATTGATAGTGTTTCAACTCAGATGAAGTGTTCTGGATGATCAGTTTTGCAGATCCTGGAGATCATTATACCTTCTGTACAATGCACTGTTCGGGAGTGTTGCATGCCTTTGTATTGTGTTCCTGAACCTTGCTAAGTTTGTCCATGTCCAAGTCTTCTGTTCTAAGAACTCTTTTTTTGCATTCACATTAACCATACATATTTACATTTCCATTTTTGAATTGTGAACTATAGCTGACTAAAACTTTGGTATAAAATAAATCCCTTGTTGGTAAATGAGGCACGTTATTAGCAATGTTTGCCTGTTCAGGTCTTCCAAGACCAAAATCATCAGAAATCCAGAACATACAACACTTTTTTTGAACATAGGTTACCCTGATGCAAGTCTTCATTCAATTTTCTTATACGGAGGGGTTGGAATAGTTACCATACATGCTTGCTCAAAACCAAATCTGCTGATAAATTTGTTTTTTTAAACCACACATGGTGTTTAGTGGGTCTCATGGATGGATCAGGTCGTGACAGTAGTTCTTGGGTGCATATGTATCTTGATAAAGCGATCGATCAGGGCGCATTAGAGGCAAAAGAAGAGAAAATGTTTGGGGCGTCTGCGGCGTTGAACATTCAGTGCTTATGTGAGAACTCTAGAAATGTGTTTGAATCGCACAAAAAGAGTTCGTAGTTCTTATTCATACTTGAAACACGTGAGGCTTTGCAAATTAAACCATTTTTTTCAAGGCGCATATGGATTTTAGCAGACCACAACTAAACCGACTATATATACATGGCCTGTCGTTAGTAAATGAAACTATTTTCATTGCGAACATGGCTTTAGTTGAAGGTTCTTGCAGCATGAAACTATTTTCATCGACAACATGTCTTCAGCAGGTCTCTGCGCCATTTGGTGCAACGGGTCAATTAGTAATATCAAAAGTTGCCAAAAGTATATGAAAGTTGTAGAATATTGGCATGGAACAATCAAAAATTATAGATATGACGGAGACGTACCAATGTGATGGTCTTAGGAATAGATACTTGACATGAAGAAAGTTGTAGCAAATAACTAAGTGATACGATCTGTTGCTAAGCTTACGGTTGGGTCATGTCCATCACACCATTCTCCTAATCATGTGATCCCGTTATCAAATGACACTCATGCCTATGGTTAGGAAAGTTTAACCATCTTTGATCAACAAACTAGTCTAGTAGAGACTCACTAGGGACACGTTGTAGTTTATGTACTCACACATGTATTTAAGTTTCTGGTCAATACAATTCTAGCATGAACAATAAACATTTATCATGAACGGGAAATATGATAATAACCATTTTATTATTGCCTCCAGGGCATATTTCTAACAATCTGTGCATCACACATCTAAATTCCTTTGCAATTCCTTACTCGAGGTACAGACCCCTGAGTTGTGAGGTCCTTCTTGGCTACAACATGGGGTTGCTAGGCTGCTGTTTTGAATTTGGTGGACATGGTAAATGAGCACATAGATACAATGAACTCCTGGCAAATGAGCATATAGATTCTTTATTGGTCCTCTCGGATCTTTATACTTTCACAATATACTCTTTTCCAATAAAGGTAATGTTGTGGGGTTTTTAGTTTTTACCCTATAGTTTCAGGTCAAAAAATGACCATATGGATACATTGTACATGTGACTCTGAGGTACTACAGCTCCTACACAATTTCAAGTACAATACCACAGCTTCTTAGTTCTTACATGTTTTTTTGAAGCGCCTTAGTTCTTGCATGTTATTTGTCTTATGCTTGGCATTAGTAGAGTGACGGTATCCTGGACTAGGGGGTACCGAACTAGTCAGCTCACAATCCATGGGATGGGCTTATAGCCCACTCTTTTCTCTAAGGAAGGATTTTAGAGGCCTTATACTTTGGCATGATTAAGATAGACTCTACCGAAGACCTGACGTGTATGCCAAGACCCGCATCGGCTCGACGACACCTGTAACCCTAGATTGGCAACTGCCCATGTGTAAGCCTAGGCACCCCCAGTGTCTATATAAACTGGGCGGTCTAGTCCGTAGGGGAGAGAATCACAATTCCTACTACCTAGCTTTGGGGTTAGGACAGTACTTATGATCTCGGGGTAGATCAAGCATGTACTATTACCTCTTAGAGAGGGCGCGAACCAAGGCAAACATTGTCCCCTTCATCTCCTATTACCCATAGATCTGAGATCCACAGCTCGGGACCCCATACACCAAGATCGGACTTAAAGCCGACGACATGGAAATTTACAGCCCACCCACCACCCTTCTAGTTGCCACCGGTCGATGACTTAACCGACGTGTTCGACTACGCATTAGAGGAGGCTAACGATATGGACGAAGATGGTGATGCCACACCTAAAATGACCACTCTGTCAACCCATACGGGCAGATGGACTGATACATCCACGTACAACATTTATATGGTCGATCCACCAAAAAATCACTCAAAACACCGTTGCCGGCATCCTAGAGGCACCGGCGACGGCCCAAGTGGGCATAGCACTGGCGCCGCCGATGACGGTGTTACGCCTGGTGACGCTGATAACATCGAAGAGGACATTCAAGCCTCCCCGTAGCGGCAGAACAACCCCAATTGGAATACCCGAGGACGAACATCCTGAGGACCTCTTGGACGGGGCCGATAGCAACTAGTTAACTGAATTTGAGGAAGTCGAAAGCCTCGAGCCTGAGGACTATATAGTCCGTGAAGACACTTTTGAGCAAAAGTGGTTCAGACGGCGGCTGATGGGAACGGCCATAAGCATAGAAGAAACAGCAACAGTTGTACACCGATCAAAATGAGCTCAAAGACAAATGGGTGGACATTCTAGCCGCCGAGCAAGACCTCGAAGACCATCGTGAGAGCGCACCTATGTCCTACCCGCGTTGATGTTTGCTGCCAGAATTTTACGATGAGGCAGCTGATGATGACCCACAAGTATAGAGGGTTTATCGTAGTGCTTTCAATAAGGAAGAGTGTCGAAACCAATGAGGAGCAGAAGGAAATGACACGCGGTTTAGCAAGGTATTGCCTGCAAGTACTGAAATTGTCGGTAACACATAGCTTGGTTGCAAGGTAATTTGTAATGAGCACATAAGAGTAACAGTAACAAAAGTGCAGCAAAGTAGCCCAATCCTTTCTGTAGCAAAGGACAGGATGGAACAGTCTCTTATAATAAGCCAAGCATTCTTGAGGACACACAGGAATTTCATCTAGTCACTTTCATCATGTTTGTTTGATTGTGTTTGCTACTTTGATAATTTGATATGTGGGTGGACTGGTTCTTGGTTGTTGTTCTTACTTGAACAAGCCTCGCACTTATGATTAACCTCAGTCGCAAGCATCCACAACTACGAAAGAAGACTTAAGATAAAATCTAACCATAGCATTAAACATATGGATCCAAATCAGCCCCTTACGGAATGGCGCATAAACTAGGGTTTAAGCTTCTATCACTCAAGCAACCCATCATCTAATAACTACTCCACAATGCATTCCCTTAGGACGAAGATGGTGAAGTGTCATATAGTCGACGTTCATATAACACCACTAAGGGAATCACAACATACACATCATCAAAATATCGAACGAATACCAAATTCACATGATTACGTATGACAAGACTTCTCCCATGTCCTCAAGAACAAAAGCAACTACTCGTAGAACATATTCATGCTCAAGATCAGAGAGGTATTGAATAGCATAATAGATCTGAGCATATGATATTCCACCAAATACACCAGCTAGGATTAACTACAAGATGCAATCAACACTACTACAACCCACAAGTACCAATCTGAGATTTTGATACAAAGGTTGAATGCAAGAGATGAGCTAGTGTTTGAGATGAGATGGTGTTGTTGAAGATAGTGCTGAAGATTAGCCCTCCCGCGATGAGAGGGTTGTTGGTGATGATGACGGCTTTGATTTCCCACTCCCAGAGGGAAGTATTCCCGGTGGAATCGCTCCGCCAAAGTGCAAAAGTGCTCCTGCCCAAGTTCCGCCTCGAGATGCCAGCGCTATGTCCCGAAAGTCCTCTCCTTATTTTTTCTAGGGAAACTGGCCTTATATTCCAGAAGATGGGTACCGGGGGCTAGTCAGGGGCTCCACTACCCACCGGGGCACACCCTGGTGCCTTGTGGGCACCTGGGTGCCCCCCTCCCCTCTGGACTTCTTTGCTCCATGAATTTTTATTTATTCCAAAATAAATCTCCATAAAATTTCAGTTCTTTGGAGATGTGCACAATAGATATCTCTGACATAGCTTTTTCAGGTCTAGAATTCCAGCTGCCGGTAATCTCCCTCTTTGCGTAAACCTTGCATATTACGAGAGAAAAGGCATTAGAATTGCTCCACAAAGTGTTATATTGATTGAAAACACTATAAATAATAGTAGGAAAACATGATACAAAATGGACGTATCAACTCTTCGAAGCTTAGACCTCGCTTGCCCTCAAGCAAAAGCTGATATTGATATTCATGTCCACATGTTGAGAGAGAGAGAGAGAGAGAGAGGTGTCGATAAAAACAAAATACGGGCATAGTAGTATCATGATTATTAACATAACATCAACATTGATTATCATAAGACTTCTCATGAGCAAGTAATAATTCATCACAACAATGAAGTATAAGGCATAAACTTTCTTGAAAACAAACGAACAATGTTCCCAGTCAACAATGCAGTTGCAATCCATCATATTTTTCAAGAAGGGTCTCATGTTAGAGCTATTTAGCAAGTCCACATACTCAACCATCATTTAGTCTTCTATGATTGCTGACACTCACAACAAATATATGGAGCAAAAAATTTCAGCCAGACACATAGAATAATAGGGTCTTATAATTTTGCCTCCCAACTTATCCACCTCAGGGGTGATGTCAACAATAATAACTCATGATCACTCATATCGAACTGGATATATGTGCCTAGATCTTTTCCCAGCACATGATGGTTACAAAAGAGAAAAATAAAAAGGAATAGAGGAGAAAACTATTGATTGTTGCATAAAAATTAAATATATATATAAGTAAAAGGTAGGCACTTCGCAGAGGGAAGCATAGGTTTTCATGCGCTATTTGTTTTTTGGATGCACAAGCTCTTAATGCAAATGAACGTCACGTTATATTACCCCTTATGATAGCAACCTTTATTATGCAGTCCATCACTTTTATTACTTTGCCATCACAAGTTTGTACAATGCTTATTTTCCCTTTCAATAAAAGATCAAACATATTTAGAAGCAATTTTATTGTTTTATGCGTCGACTAAAACTTACTTGAAGGATCTTATTCAATCCATAGGTAGGTATAGTGCACTCCTCTACTTGGTGCGGATTTTTGGCTAGCAAAGATATTGGGCAAGCACCACATGTTGGAGGATCTATGACAATATAACTTCTATGTGAATATAAACAAACATAATTAATTACGTCGTCTTCCTTGTCCAACGTTGACAATTTGGCATAAACTATTTAATGGGGGCTCACAATCATCAAAGATGTCCAAGATAGTGTATTTTCATGTGAATCTTCAACTACTAGAATCAGGAACTTTGCCGTCGGTCGTTTCTTTGTCGTCAGCTAACTGATGGCAAAGATGGTCTTTGCCATCAGCTTTAAGAAAACAGACGACAAAGGAGTAGCTGACGGCAAAGAAATTGTTTGACGTCCGCAAAATATTTACCGTCATCTAGCTGATGGCATAGAACCTTTGTCGTCTGCTAGCTGACGGCAAAGAGGCAGGGTGGACCGCTTGTGAGAGCCACCTAACAGTCACTTTCTTTGCTGTCAGCCAACATACGGCAAAGAAAGTGGCCTAACTGACGTTTGTTAGCTAGGCTCTTTGTCGTCTGCTAGCAGACGGCAAAGAGCCGTGCCTTATCTAACAAAACGCCCAGATAGCCCAGCCCCTCTCTCCCCCACGTCTCTCTCCCTCCTTGTCCCAACCCCGCGTCGTCGCCCCTCCTCGTCCCAATCCACGCTGGGCTGCCCCGCCCTGGCCACCCCAGGCTGCCTCGTCACCCCGCGGCGCCGCCACGTCAGTGTCGGGCCGCTCCGGCCCGCGGCGCTGCCCCGGTCGCCCCTCCAGGCCGCCCCGGCCCCGCCCAGCAGCCCCGCCCTCCATGCCGGGCCGCCCTGCCTCAGACGCCCGCCGACCCGCCTCACCACCCCGTCCGTTCCGGCCCACCGCCCCGCCTCGTACCAAGGTGAGATTTTTTTCTGTTTTTTTAGATTAAGTTTAATTAGGTTTATTCTAATTTAGTTTAGGTTTTGTTTAGCGTAGTTAGTATAGTTTTGGTTTAGTTTAGTTTAATTTCAGTTAAGTTTTTGGTTAAGTTTTATTTTAGTTAGTTTAGTTTATTTTAGGTTTAGTTTAGTTTAGTTAGTTTAGTTTAGGTTTAGATTAATTAGGTTTAGGTTAAGTTTTTGGTTGATTTTGAAAATGTGAAATTTGTTGTTATTGTTTTAGTTAAAGCATTTATTCCCGCATCGATGTCGACGATGCCTATCCTGCATCCTCGTCGTCGACTCGGAGGAGGACGCCTCGATCAAAGGGGCCATGTTCGAGACTGGGCTCCGCCGGGCTGGTACTCGGAGGTTCTACCTTCTGGGGGGCAGCTTGGTGAGGAGCCAGTCCGTCACTGACCCGAACCTTGTTTGGTGGCGGTCGTGTGGGCCAGTGACGGTGCCGAGGCTTTCGGACACCACGGAGGTGGTACGTCACCGTGTCAGCGAGGAGGAAGAGCACGTCCGTCACTACATGGTTGCGTTGGAGGGCAGGTTCGACAATACCAGGCAGGTTCTTCAGGGACCTCAGTGGAGCTATGATCCTGTGATGGTTCCTTCTCTTTGGGTGTCCACCGCCCGCCCCGATACCCATCGTTCTCTACGGTTCTAGTTGTATAAGCGATGCTATATGTATGATATTATTCAAGATGTATTAGTGATAATATTCGATGATGTACAGATGCAACAGATGATGTAGTTTTGCTTATTAAATGCTTGCTAATTTAGTTTACCTGGGGACAAGCGGGTTAGGGGGTTCCTCGATGTCGATGGTACCCTAAATAGCAAGTATCGTCAGTGCAATATACATGTGGCCGTTGGTGTCGAATACTACATCCACGTCCCACAAGTGGCCAAACATGTCCTACGGCCGCAGCAACAGTTCTCGGCGTCGATGGCGGTCGAACACCATCATGAATTTGTCTGGCAGCCTCTGAGATGACGATTGAAAGCTAAGTGTTGAAACTTGAAACACCCAAACTGACTCAACTCGGTTTGGTTGTTTGAACCTTCAAAACTTTTCTTTAATCCTCATTGCAAAGGTTGCTAGACAAATTTGCTAAGGTGTTCGACCGTCATTGGCCACTAGAACTATTGTTGTGGGACGCTGGGCGCCGAGGTCACTTGTGGGAGGTGGATCTAGTGTTCAACGCTGAGCGCCTCATGTATCTTGCACCGATGATACTTGCTATTTAGGGTTCTATCGACGCCGGGGAACCTCTAACCCGCTCGTCCTGTTGTAAATATTTAGTTAGGTTGACAGAAAAAAATATTTCTATGAAACTCATTGTCGGTGTCAAAACCAGCGGATCTCGGGTAGGGGGTCCCAAACTGTGCGTCTAGGCGGATGGTAACAGGAGACAAGGGACACGATGTTTTTACCCAGGTTCGGGCCCTCTCGATGGAGGTAAAACCCTACTCCTGCTTGATTGATATTGATGATATGGGTAGTACAAGAGTGGATCTACCACGAGATCAAGGAGGCTAAACCCTAGAAGCTAGCCTATGGTATGATTGTTGTAATGGTTGTTCGTCCTATGGACTAAAACCCTCCGGTTTATATAGACACCGGAGAGGGCTAGGGTTACACAGAGTCGGTTACAACGGTAGGAGATCTACATATCCGTATCGCCAAGCTTGCCTTCCACGCCAAGGAAAGTCCCATCCAGACACGGGATAAAGTCTTCAATCTTGTATCTTCACAGTCTTGGAGTCCGGCCGATGATGATAGTCTGGCTATCCGAACACCCCCTAGTCTAGGACTCCCTCAGTAGCCCCTGAACCAGGCTTCAATGACGACGAGTCCGACGCGCATATTGTCTTCGGCATTGCAAGGCAGGTTCCTCTTCCGAATAATTCATAGAAGATTGTGAACACCAGGATAGTGTCCGGCTCTGCAAAATAAATTACACATACCACCGTAGAGAGAATAATATGCACACAAGTTTAATCTGCTAACGTATTTTGTGGCGTGACGTCACACCGCTACCAAGCCTTTACTTGAATCATTTTTATTATACCACCTCAGCGCGTTTAGCGAAGCAGTTTCCTTGGCACGTCTTGTCAAAGCAGAGATCGTGTTCCCCTTATTCCGGGATCCCCATCAATACGGACGTGGGTAACCCAACCACGCCCGTTGCCACGCCTCCTCCATCGAAGGTGGGTTCCAAACGGTCACGGGGACGTCTCTTGGTATTCTCCCTCTTTATAATGAGACCAAGGCTCGTTCAATCCTCGATCGAATCTGCCCCTCGCCCCGAGTTCCAACACCCAGAGCTCCAGATTCGAGCGCCTCGGACCTTCAACAATGTCCGACTCCGACCCACAGGGTCGGTGGATGCCCTCCTCCGTCACGGAAGAGGACGTGCTAAAGCTGAGAGAAGCCAAGTACCTGACCTACAAGATTTCTCATAGGTTGCCTGCCAAAGGGCAAGTCAGTCCTACTTCCGAGCCCGGCGAGAGCGTCGTGTTCGTGTCCCACCTCCGTCGGGGTTTAGGCTTCCCGATGGATCCTTTTGTGACAGGGCTCATGTTTTACTACGGGCTGGAATTCCCTGACTTGGCTCCGGAGTCCATCCTCCATATCTCATCATTTATTGTCGTCTGCGAGGCCTTCCTCCGCACTACCCCTCACTTTGGTTTGTGGCTCAAAACCTTCGACGTGGAGCAGAAGATGATTGTGGGGCATCAAGTAGAGTGCGGCGGGGCGGTCATAAGCAAGAGGGCCGATGCTCCATGGCCCGAGGGCTATTTTCAGGAGGAGCTCGGCTTGTGGCAGCAGGAGTGGTTCTATATTACCGCTCCCAGGGGCAGCAGGCAGAGGCTGCCGCCCGTCTTTCGCCCGGGTCCTCCACAGCGGCTGACGTCATGGGTCAGCAAAGGGCTTGACTGGGGGCCGTCCAAGGACGTACCCCTATTGCAGGGCCAGATTCGAGACCTCCAAGAGAGGGAGATCAATCTGGTCGTGGTGACGCAGGTTATGCTGATCAGGCGCCTTCTGCCCTGCAAACGTCGCCCTCTCCGCCTATGGGAATTCAATCCGGAGGGACCACGAGCTCTCCAACACTTCATGGGTACGACACCCGTAGAGATGTACAAATTGTTCTTCGGATCACAAGAGGTGTGTCCGGAATTGACCGAGGACGCCGGCCTAAGATGCAAACGCCCGGATACTCAAGTAAGTTGCTCTGTGTCCGTACATACCGTTCGTTTGCATATCTTAGATTTGCCTTTTAACCAACCGTCCTTTGAGCAGGAGTGGATAGCGCAAGCGAAACTGATACGGTGTCCGGCCCCCCTCCCGGAGACCACGCCGGATCCCGTGTTGGTCAAGATGCTGGAGGTTGCGCCTTCAGAGGAAGGCGAAGGGGAAAACAGAGAAACCACCGCCTCTACCAAGGAGGCTTTCGAGAAAGGGGGGATCGATAATCCCTCCTTCCAGGGGGAGAAGAGGACCGCCTCCGAAGACCCAGAGGCCAAGGCCTCAAAGCGGGGGAAGAGATCTTCACCAGAGGGTCCTGTGCCTGGGGAAGCCCCGGCCGCACTATCTCCCCTAAGGAATCAGCCCTCCAGCGAGCCGTAAGTAGAAAAAGGGGAGTTTTGTAATAAGGGACATCCCTATTTTGCTTTTGAGGATAACCGAAGTTTTTACCTTGTAGTTCGGTTCTCCGTCCTTCTCAGCTGAGCTCGTCTTCGGGGGACCTTCGTCTGGAGATGATGGAGAGCGAGACGCCTCCATCTGCCGCACCGTCAGGCGGGGCGGATGACCCTGAGGTGTCGTCGCGGAGGGTATCCCCGAGTCCGGCGGGGCCGGAGAATCCAGCACCAACTGGTGTACGGCCGGGGGAGCTGAAGGATCTGCTCGAGAGGGCGTCTATCTCAGAAGGTCACCGTACATTGATGAGTACGGTGATTGAAAGAATTTCATCCGCCAAGGGTGGGTTGCATGACGCCGTCAGAAGTTTGCTGGCGGGGTTTGAGGTATGTAAAAATGACATACCTTTTGACAGTTTTGCACATAAAGCGTGCCCTGTATAGATAGTAGCCCCTGAGACTCGGCATGTTGTCGAAAGCGACAGCGTGTCGAGGATCATAATCTCAGGTATTAATTCTCAACTTTCCTACACAGGTGGCGGATAGTCCGGTGGCCAGCCGGACTGATGGAGTTGCCGAACTAAAGCGGCAACTCGACGTTGCGGATGCGGACATCGCGCTGGTCAATAAACGACTTGACGAGTCACAAGGTAGGTTGCTTCTCCGTGGCCACCTAGTAAGGGAGCTGATGCCCATTCCTTACAACATGTATGCTTAATGCAGATGCTGCCGCCGCTGTGGAGGACCTTCGGGCAGAGCTTTCTCGAGCCAAGGAGCAGGCCAGAAGGAGTGATGCGGCTGCCTCGAAGGCAGCCGAAGAGCTAGAAGACGAAAGGGCTGCTCACTGCCGAAGCAGGGAGGAGACGACCGGAATAGCCGTGAAGCTGAAGGATGTTACCGACCGCTATGAGGTTCTTAAAAAAGAACGCCGAGCGGAGCAAGAAGACCTGAAGAAGGCCACCGCCGAAGCCAAGGATGCCCGTTCTGCAATGAGGGCTATAAAGGAGGAGCTGCGTCAGGCCGGAGACATTGCGGCTGGCAATCCCTTTCTGCTACACAGGAAGTTCACAGATCAGAAGTATGCTCAGCTTGGCCAGATGTGGGGTCAGGAGGATCCTTATCTGGATTTGGCGGCGAGTGCGGCGGATGCGGTTGTGCACTTCCGAAGCCAAAAGGATCACGAGACAGAAGAGCTTTTTTGGTCTCAATTCCACAGGCCGGAGCGTTCACTTCCGTTGACCGATCGGTTGGCTGAGTGGGCTGAGCTGAATAGATTGTCCGGATTGGCGATGATGGATGTAGTGACTCATCTGTGGCCGGATAAGCCCAAGCCGAAGAGCTATTTCGGCTTGTTGCAGCAATTCCTTGGGGCGGTGCTGCATATCAAGGCGGTGAAGCGGTCGGCATGCATAGAGGGTGCACGGATGGCCCTCGCCCGTGTGAAGACATATTGGACGGAGATGGATGCCACCGCTGTTGCAACCCGGGGTTCAGACAAGAGCCGGTTACCCGCCGAGCACTATTTTGGGGAAGTCCTATAGGGTGCTCGTGTAATAGAGTCGCAGTGCTCAAAAAATGTCATGTTCAAATGATATTTATGGTTTGTAAAACGATATTCATAATATAAGTGCTTTTTATACTTTCTGCGTTCAAGTATTGAAATATCTCCTGTGCGGCCGTTAATGTATACCTGTGTATAACCTGAAAGATGGCAGTCTTCGACTTCAGCCCCCACGCACATGGTGCGGGGGTGTTTGCAAAATAGCGCATTTTCACACTTAATACAACGTCTTGGTCCTGTGAAGGAGGTGGTAGCGTAGCAAACGAGGCAACCAGACTATAATGCTTTATCGCTTTCACTTAGCCATAGGAGTTCGAAGGTGGGGCTACGACATAGCCCCTAGGGGCACCGCGCTCTCCGCATTCGGGGTGCGTATGTGCCTGACAGGGAAACGGTCCTTCGTCAAAGCAGAGGAATTCTAGACATTCCGGTAGTCAATCGAGTGGTTGACCAGTCTCTCGTTGTATCATGACAGTCAGTTTTCGGCTTTCTCTACTGAGGTGCTCGCCTGGCCGAACCGGGGCATAACCGCAGTAGTTCTCCTGGTGCCGCGTTAGCCGATGATATGGAACGTAAGGCAGCAAAACACAGGAGCCGGGCAAACCCAACATTTTACCAAAGACATGATTCGGAGCTGATGCATATAAGGCCTAACTCGAGATGCCAAACACTCCCTAAGGTATTCGGTCTTTATGATAACGGGCAGAACAATGCCCTAAGCCCCTAGTGTCCAGGTACGGGCGAAAATTTCTGACGCGGCCGATGCCAAAACGCCAGCCTCCTCCTTTGTTATACTAAAAAAACGGGGGATGTGTATCAACAAGAGACAATAAGAAATGTTTACGCAGGGTCTTAATCTGAAGAGAATCCTTGCAACGGGTCCCTGCTGCATGTCTGCGCCTGTGTCTCCGTTGTGCTGTATCCTGGACGGGTGTAGCATGCTGTTCATCTGTAAAAGAGAGGAACTTAGTTTGAAAAGAAATCGTGCAAAAAATTTATTTAAAACAGAGTATGAATAAATGAATAAAGTTGAGCTTTTATTGGATCTTATTGTTCATACGCACAGCCCCTTGCGAAGGGGTATGTGGCTAGGAAGCCCCTAGTTTGCTTGTGCCGGACTCGCCTAGCCGTGTCCGGGGTCTTGAGCGACCTTGTAAGGAGATGATGCCGCGTGGACCGGGCATTTTGAGTGTAAGAGACGCGTAATGCGGTATTGCGTTAAAGCAGGCGAAAGCTTCATGTGCCAATAGTGCTTGATGGCTACTTTGAAATGGGGCGACATGGAAGAGTAGCTTTTCGCGACGGAAGTTGTCGGGTGGACCGAACACAACTTCTAGTAGTAAGGAGCCCATGGACTTGGCGTAAGGGCCTGGCGTCACTCCTTTGAAGGAAGTGCGGCTATGGCGAATTGTAGTAGGGTCTATCCCCAACTTGCGGATTGTGTCCGGGTATAGCAGGTTTAAATCAGTGCCGCCATCCATTAGGACTTCTGTGAATTGTAGTCCGTCGATTATAGGATCCAATATCAGAGCAGTCCATCCTGCATTTCGAATACTTCTGGAGTAATCCAGGTGGCCGAAAGTAATTGGTTTTGACATCCAATCTCGGGATTCCGCTGGGGTGGACCGTGATACGCGTACTTTAGCGGGTGCCACACTGTTGTTCCGTATTATCACATGAAGTGAGTTTACTGTTTTGACTTCTTGTGGGAAAGTCTTTTGTTTTTTGGTGCTCTGCTGGTGGGGTTCGTCATCGTCCTTGCTTGGCGTGTCGAGCCCCTTATGTTCGGCGTTGAGTCGGCCGGACTGCTTGAAGACCCAACAATCTCGGTGGGTGTGGTTTGCAGGCTTCCCGGGGGTACTATGGATTTGACATATCCGATCCAAAATTTTGTTTAGGTTGGATAGCTCGTCACTGTTGTCCTTAAGAGGCAGTGTTTTGTTGTTCGGCCGCGAGCTTTTGAATCCTGCGTTGACCGCCGTGTTCTTTGGGCCATTTTCTTTATTTCGGCGTTGATCCTTTCTGCGCTGTGATTTTCCATTTCCATCTCTGATCTCGGATGTACTCGGGTCGCTGGTGTTGCATCTTGCCAGCCAGTTATCTTCCCACGCGCAAAAGCGGGTCATGAGGCTTGTTAATGCGGCCATTGTTCTTGGCTTTTCCTGGCCGAGGTGTGTGGCGAGCCATTCATCTCGGACATTGTGTTTAAAAGCTGCTAAGGCTTCTGTAGCGACCCGACCTTAGATGGTCAAGTCTCTGTGCTCCGGTGTCATCCCTAGATCAGTAATGCTGACACCACACAGTACTTCGAAGGATTTATAACAGAGTAGCAATCACACACTTATTACATCGTTTGTCCTAAAGAGGACTTATTACAATAATCATGGCTTAAGGCCATCTAATAACGATAACAGCGGAAGACTTGGAAGATAAGTGAGTCCATCAACTCCAACGGCATCACTGAGTACAGAACCACGACCTAAAAGCACCTTACTCGTCGTCTGAAAAGTCTGCAACATGAAAGTTGCAGCCCGAAAACGGGTCAGCACATGGAATATGCTGGCAATGTAACACATAGAGAGTAATGAATGATAAGCCTATACTACATGCATATATGGTTGGTGGAAAAGTTCTATGGTTACAGTTTTGCATAAAGCCAGTTTTTCCCTACTGCAAAGGAATAAATTTATTTAACTATCATGGTGGTTGTTAAACATTGAGAATGGTTGACAACATCCTCAATCCCAATTAAAGTACTCATAACAAACCCATCAATATTAAATTAGAATAATATGTTGAGATTCACAGAATATTCAAGTACTAGATACTCAAGATGTCCATAACCGGGGACACGGCTAATCATGATTAGTTTGTACACTCTGTAGAGGTTTGCGCACTTTTCCCCACAAGACTCGATCGCCTCCGTTTGGTTTCTCGCACTACATGGTGTTTGAGAAACGGATGACCGAGACACAGTCTTTTAGAAGCGCTAGCACCTTACGATGGGTGGACCCGTACACCTACATCCCCTACATCTGCTAGTCCACCACTATAAGAGTTCGCACGACTTAGTCAACTATGCCAGAGCCCATAATGGCTTGTGGCTGCACACGTAAGTTACTAGTATGAATTATCTTATGATCCCTTTGAGCCTGGGTGGCGGTCCATAGGAAAATCACATGGTACCCCCGGGATGTCCAAAAAAACAGGCAAGTCCTGGTAACCGCAGGTGCCTCAATCCACCCAGATGTGTATTTAATTTGCCACCTTAGATAAACCATTAATTTAGCAAACTCACATCTGTCATGGATATTCACTCACCCAATCCACGTCTACTAGCATAGCATGGCATAATAAGCAAACGTAGAAGTAACTCCCAAAGGTTTCATAATTAAAACAGGTAATAGGTACTACCTCATCTACTTCCCATCCCACAATTTAATTAGATCCTAATCATGCAGTGTTTGAGGATTGATCTAATGCATAAAAACTGGGTAGTAGAAAAAGGTATGATCAAGTGTTACTTGCCTTGCTGATGATCCGCGAAACCTAGAGATTCGAAGTAACAAGCGGCGCACTCCGGGTGATCTATCGCAGACAAACAACAAGCATACAATAAGTACTCATCTAATGCACAAGTAAATCTCGAATAAAAGATCTAACCAGAAAGTCCAACTTAAGAACCCTGGTTGCAAAAAGAATCAAATCGGATAAAGCAACGAAAGTCAAACGGCGAGAGAAAACAACTCGGTTCTAGCAAGTTGTAACTAGGTTAAATTTTACAGTAGCAAAACTTTGTTTAAGTTGATTAGTCAGAACGGCGGTTTCGAAACGAAACTCCAGGCGCTTGAATCACCTGATTCCGATAAACGAGCGAGAAGATAAACTATAAAGAAAATCGGATCGGAAATCGCTATCAGAAAAATAGCGAAATAAATCCGATTAAAAAGAAAACGATGAACGGTTGAATGAACGGAGGTTCGTTAACCGAGGCTAACCGGTGATCACGTCCGTTGAGACGAACGGTCTCGCGAACGCTCACTAAACAAAACCGGAAAGAAAAACCGGCGAGAAAAACCGATCTAGGGTTTTGGAAAAAGAAACCGAACGAAAAACCGATCTAGAAAACCGGAACGGTTTACGAGAAAAACCGAACCGAGGGGAAGAGGTGACGTGGCGCGGGGCTAGTACCTCGAAGAGGCGAGGGGCTCTGGCGGCGGTGGCGTTGGGCGGCGGCGGTGGCTAGCGGCGGCGGCGGCGGCGCTGGTGAGGGGTGGCGGCGGCGGCGGCGCTGGTGAGGGGCGGCGGCGGCGGCGCAGGGCGGCGGCACGGGTGGTGGTGCTGCGCTACTGCTGCTGCAGAGAGGAGGGGTTTTGGTTCGATGTTTAGAGGGGGGGTGCTTGGGTATTTATATTGGGGAGGGGAGGGTTTTGCTTTGAGTAGGGGACAAGAATTAGACTAGGAATAGGAATCCTAGGAACAAAAACGGAATAACGAAATGGGTCCAAATCCTACTAGGATTTGTAAAATAAAAGGAAACCGACGGCGGTTCCCTGGCTCCCTGGCGCGGCGGCTGGCTCGGCCGGCTGGGCCTTTGGCCCAGTCGCGCTGCGGCTTTTTTTTAAAATCGGTTTCGCGCGCGGAAAATTACAGAAAAGAAAATCTACCGGACTCCAAAATTAATAAAGTAAATTTTCCCCGACTCCTAAAAATGAGTCGAACAAAATGAACTTTTACTCGGGGCCTAAAATGCAATTTTTTGGAAATACGCATTTTTTCCTAGGGCAAATAAACTCCGAGAAAAATCCAAAATTTGATTTATTTATTAAATCCTCATTTTTCCTAAATTTTTGGAAAGTCATATTATTTCCTCTCATATTTTTGATATTGGAAAAATATTTTAAGATAAAATAAATAAAACCAAATGATCCTCTTTTCAAAATTTGAAAGAACTCAAATATCAAAATTTCGAAATCTCCAACTCTCTCCGTGGGTCCTTGAGTTGCGTGAAATTTCTAGGATCAACAAAATGCAAGAAAATATGTGATGCATGATGATCTAATGTATAACATTCCAAATTGAAAATTTGGGATGTTACAAACCTACCCCCCTTAAGATGAATCTCGCCCTCGAGATTCGGGTTGGCTAGAAAATAGGTGAGGGTGGTCCTTGAGCAAATCTTCTTCTCTTTCCCAGGTGGCTTCATCCTTCGTGTGGTGGATCCACTGAACCTTGCAAAACTTGATAACCTTGCTGCGAGTAACTCTGCTGGCATATTCGAGAATCTTGACTGGTTTCTCCTCATATGTTAAATCATCCTTCAATTGAATTGCTTCAAGCGGCACTGCATCTCTTAGCGGTACCTCCGCCATCTCGGCGTGACATTTCTTCGGCTGAGAAACATGGAATACGTCATGAACTCCTGACAGTCCCTCAGGTAATTCCAACTTATAAGCGACTTCTCCCATGCGTTGCAAGATCTTATACGGTCCAACGAAACGTGGTGCTAATTTTCCTTTAACTCCAAAACGCTTAACTCCTCGAAGTGGGGATACTCTAAGATAAACTCTGTCTCCAACTTCATATTCTATCGCCTTGCGTTTTGAATCCGCATAGCTTTTCTGTCTGGATTGGGCTACCTTGAGCCTGTCGCGAATCAACTTAACTTTCTATTCAGACTCCTTAATCAAATCTGGCCCAAACAACTGACGGTCTCCAACCTCGTCCCATGACAACGGTGTCCTGCACCTTCTTCCGTATAAGGCTTTGAAAGGTGCCATCTTCAAGCTGGTTTGGTAACTGTTGTTATAAGAAAACTCCGCATACGGCAGGTTATCGTCCCAACTAGATCCATAATCTAGTGCACAAGCTCTCAGCATATCCTCCAAAATCTGATTGACTCTCTTAGTCTGTCCATCTGTCTGTGGGTGAAAAGCTGTACTGAATTCCAGCCTGGTTCCCAATGTTTCATGCTACTGATTCCAAAATTTTGAGGTAAATTGGGTTCCTCTATCTGATATGATACTCCTTGGAACTCTGTGCAAACACACAATTCTGGTCATGTATATCTTTGCCAACTTAGCACTGCTATAGGTAGTCTTGACTGGAATGAAATGCGCTACCTTCGTCAAGCGGTCGACTATAACCCAAATCGAGTCATAGCCTGAACGAGTCTTTGGCAAACCCGTGATGAAATCCATGCCTAGTTTATCCCACTTCCATTCGGGTATCGGCAATGGTTGCAACAATCCTGCTGGCTTCTGATGTTCTGCCTTCACTCTCTGACATACATCACAATCTGCTATGTACTCTGCAATATCCTTCTTCATTCCGGTCCACCAGAACGTTTCCTTAAAATCCAAATACATCTTGGTATTTCCTGGGTGAATCGAATAGGGTGAATCATGTGCTTCTTGCAGAATCAACTTTCTGATCTCCGGGTCATTTGGCAAATAAACACGGTCCTCAAACCATAGGGTATCGTGCTCATCCTCACGAAATCCCTTTGCTTTTCCTTCGCTCATTTTCTCCTTTATATCTGCAATCTCTTTATCATTTTTCTCAGCTTCTCTGATTTTATCCATCAAGGTAGACTGAATCTCCAATGCTGCTACATAGCCTCTCGGAACTATTTCCAAACATAGCTCACGAAGGTCTTCTGCTAGTTCCTTTGGTATCTCTCCCATCATCAGCGTGTTGACATGGCTCTTGCGGCTCAATGCGTCAGCTACTACATTAGCCCTTCCGGGATGGTAATGCAATCTCATATCATAATCCTTGATGAGTTCCAACCATCTCCTTTGTCTAAGGTTTAACTCCTTCTGCGTGAAAATGTACTTCAAACTCTTGTGATCCGTGTACACCTCACAATGATTTCCAATGAGGAAATGTCTCCACGTCTTCAATGCATGCACTACGGCTGCTAACTCCAAATCATGTGTGGCATAATTTAATTCATGAGGTTTCAGTTGTCGCGAAGCATATGAAACAACTCTTCCTTCCTGCATAAGTACTGCTCCAAGTCCTCGACGTGAAGCATCGCAATACACCTCATAATCCTTGGTCTGATCTGGCAAAATTAACACTGGTGAGGTAACCAATCTTTTCTTCAACTCCTAGAAACTTGCCTCACAATCCTCAGTCCATAGGAACTTAGTATCCTTTTTCAGCAACTCCGTCATAGGCTTTGCAATCTTTGAGAAATTCTCAATGAATCCCCGGTAGTATCCTGCGAGTCCAAGAAAACTCCGGATCTCTCCAACTATCGTTGGTGCTTCCCATTTGGTTACGGTCTCAACCTTTGTGGGGTCAACTGCTATACCTTCTCCAGATATAACATGTCCAAGAAATCCAACTTCCTTTAGCCAAAACTCACATTTGCTGAACTTGTCGTATAACTGGTGTTCTCTCAGCTTCTCCAATACCAATCGCAAATGTTCCTTATGTTCCTCTTCATTCTTCGAGTAAACCAAAATATCATCAATGAACACCACGACGAACTTATCCAAAAACTCCATAAACACTTTGTTCATCAGGTTCATAAAATAGGCAGGTGCGTTAGTCAGTCCAAATGACATAACGGTATACTCATACAGTCCATATCTTGTGGTGAACGCTGTCTTAGGTATGTCCTGCTCTCGAATTTTCAACTGATGGTACCCTAATCGCAAATTGATCTTGGAAAACACTTTAGCTCCTTGCAAACGATCAAACATATCATTTATCATTGGTAGTGGGTACTTGTTCTTGATTGTTACTGCATTCAATCCACGGTAATCAACAACCATCCTTAACGATCCATCCTTCTTCTCCACTAGTAGTACGGGTGATCCCCAAGGCGAAGAACTTGGGCGTATATAACCCTTATCCAATAGTTCCTTAATCTGCTTCTTGATTTCCGCCAAATCCTGTGCGGGCATCCTGTATGGTCGCTTCGATATTGGGCCTGTTCCTGGCAAAAGCTCAATCAAAAACTCAATGTCTCTATCCGGTGGCATTCCTGGCAATTCCTCAGGAAATACATCAGGGTAATCCTTCACCACTGGTACCTCTTCCTGCACAACTCCTGATAAGGAATTTACTTGATTCCTATTTGGTCCATGCCGTGATACATACCTAATCCTTCTTCCTTCTGGCGTCGTGAGCAAAATGGCCTTACTTGCGCAATCGATGTTTCCTCCATACATCGACAGCCAATCCATTCCGAGAATCACATCCAAACGTTTGGATTCTAGAATGATCAAATCCGTTGGGAACACATGTCTTCCTATACTCAATGGCACTTGAAAACATCCTTGCATGTCCGTGTACTCTGCTCCTGGTGAGCTTACTAGCATAGGTGTCATAAGAAGCTTAGTGGGTAGGCTATACTTTTCTACAAATCCCCTTGATATGTATGAATGCAATGCACCAGTATCGAAAAGAACAAGTGCAGTAAACGACTTAACCAAAAACTTACTGATTACTGCATCGGGCTGAGATTCAACCTCCTCCACATCAATGTGGTTCACCTGTCCCCTGTTGAAAGGGTTTGGCTTCTTTCCAGAGCTTCCATTTCCACCTTGGCCTTCGGGACAATCATTTTCATAATGTCCGGTCATGGAACACTTGTAACAGGTGACATGGCTCAGGTCCTTCTTGGTTGGGGTTGATGGTGTGGTCCGGTTCTGGCCATTACTTCCTCCATTCCCATTACCATTCTTGTGGCCATTATGGTTGTGCGAACTAGCTCCTCCATGGGTATGCTGAAACTGAACTCCCTGTTTAGGTGTATAACGGGGCTTCTGTTGAGCTCCAGAATTATACTTCCCCTGTCCATACTTCCTCTTGCGATTTTCAATCTGCTACTGC
The DNA here is from genome assembly GCA_963921465.1 of Triticum timopheevii. Taxonomy (NCBI): domain Eukaryota; kingdom Viridiplantae; phylum Streptophyta; class Magnoliopsida; order Poales; family Poaceae; genus Triticum; species Triticum timopheevii. The sequence goes on from OY997268.1 coordinate 336,846,756, forward strand.
TTTCCTTCAATCATGAGGGCGCGGTCTACCAACTCCTGGTAGTTATTAAATCTTGCTACCATCAACTTCATGCTTAAATCATCATTCAGTCCTTCCAGAAACTTCTCCTGCTTAGCTGCATCCGTAGCAACGTCATCTGGGGCATAACGTGCTAACTTACTAAAATCATCCACATACTGGCCAACAGTCCTTCCTCCTTGGCGTAAGTTGCGAAACTCACGCTTCTTCATGGCCATAGCTCCTGTTGAAACATGGGCAGTGCGGAAAACTTGCTGAAACTGATCCCATGTGACAGTGTCTACTGGGTAAGTGGCTGTGAAATTCTCCCACCATGCTGCTGCGGGTCCGTCAAGCTGATGTGCAGCAAACTTCACCTTCTCACCATCTGTGCATCCTGCAGTGGTCAACTCCCTTCCTATCTTGCGGAGCCAATCATCTGCTACAATCGGCTCGGTGCTACTGGAATACACCGGCGGATTCAGCCTAAGGAAACGAGTTAAGTGATCCGCGGGTGGTGGTGGTGGTGGGTTGTTGTTGTTGTTGCCTTGGTTCTGCACCAATGTCTGAATCAAAGTATTCTGCTGCTGAATCAACTGAGTGATATCTGGCGGGAAAACAAACTCGGGGTCGCGTCTCGGAGGCATCTGAGGGTTTTAGAAAAGATGAGAAATTAAGAATAGAACGAGGTCTAAGGAGAAAACACTACCCAAATGCTCATGAGACAAATGCACACAAAATCACTTCATTCATTCAAACAAAGGGCATACAACGATCTATCTATCGCAAAAAGTGCGTGTACTATAATGTTTACATGGAGGGAATACTACTAATGTATGGTGGTCATCTATTAATTTGAACCGGTGGAAGCCTCCATGATGTCTGCTGCAGCTTCGTCTTCAAAGTCGGGTTCACTTGGATCCGAATCGGTGTCTTCGATGATAATGTAGTTGCTCGGACAGTCGATGTACTTGTCTTCATTCTTGAGCTCCAACTTCTTCTTGAGTTCTCCAATCTCATACTTAAGATCGCTGTTGTGCCTTACGACAGCTACGATCTCGTCCATGTAGTCCTTGCGTAGAGTCTTCATTTCTCCTTCGAGTTCGATGATCCTTCCCTTCGCATTCTTCAACTCTATCATATCATTGCACATCTGGTTCTCCTGGCGTTGAATGTGCTGGTTTAACTCCTGGATGAACGCCGCAATGGATCTATCCTTCTTAGTGCTGACTATCTCCCAATCTTCATTCCTGTGTCCGCAAATCTGGTAGATAGTGTCCTTGAGGTCTTCTTGATAAACTTCTCCAATGCGTCCCATGGTGATATGAGCTGCCATGCTCTTTCCCAGACTCCAGGTTGGTGCACTGAAAACACTATCTATGGGCTTGGTGATTGGCGCGAATGTCCTTCCTGGAACATGAGCTTGAATCTTCCAGCGCTCCTCTTCAGGCAGAGTGGCGTTGAAAGTCCCGGTGAAGCTTGGTAGTCTAATGTTCAGGTACTTGGCGACTTCCTTCAAGTGGGATCCAAAAGGTGTGCCTTCATCCGGTTGAGCGTACTTGATCTTTGCGTCCGTCATCCTAAAAGAGTAGAAAAGATGAGGAGTTAGAAAATGAGAAGAGAATAGTGATCTATGGCTTTAACTTAGTGGTCGTGTCCTACAGTCAGCGTGTGCTCTGATACCATCTCTGTAGCGACCCGACCTCAGATGGTCAAGTCTCTGTGCTCCGGTGTCATCCCTGGATCAGTAATGCTGACACCACACAGTACTTCGAAGGATTTATAACAGAGTAGCAATCACACACTTATTACATCGTTTGTCCTAAAGAGGACTTATTACAATAATCATGGCTTAAGGCCATCTAATAACGATAACAGCGGAAGACTTGGAAGATAAGTGAGTCCATCAACTCCAACGGCATCACTGAGTATAGAACCATGACCTAAAAGCACCTTACTCGTCGTCTGAAAAGTCTGCAACATGAAAGTTGCAGCCCGAAAACGGGTCAGCACATGAAATATGATGGCAATGTAACACATAGAGAGTAATGAATGATGAGCCTATACTACATGCATATATGGCTGGTGGAAAAGCTCTATGGTTATAGTTTTGCATAAAGCCAGTTTTTCCCTACTGCAAAGGAATAAATTTATTTAACTATCATGGTGGTTGTTAAACATTGAGAATGGTTGACAGCATCCTCAATCCCAATTAAAGTACTCATAACAGACCCATCAATATTAAATTAGAATAACATGTTGAGATTCACAGAATATTCAAGTACTAGATACTCAAGATGTCCATAACCGGGGACACGGCTAATCATGATTAGTTTGTACACTCTGCAGAGGTTTGCGCACTTTTCCCCACAAGACTCGATCGCCTCCGTTTGGTTCCTCGCACTACATGGTGTTTGAGAAACGGATGACCGAGACACAGTCTTTCAGAAGCGCTAGCACCTTACGATGGGTGGACCCGTACACCTACATCCCCTACATCTGCTAGTCCACCACTATAAGAGTTCGCATGACTTAGTCAACTATGCCAGAGCCCATAATGGCTTGTGGCTGCACACGTAAGTTACTAGTATGAATTATCTTATGATCCCTTTGAGCCTGGGTGGCGGTCCATAGGAAAATCACACGGTACCCCCGGGATTTCCAAAAAAACAGGCAAGTCCTGGTAACCCCAGGTGCCTCAATCCACCCAGATGTGTATTTAAGTTGCTACCTTAGATAAACCATTAATTTAACAAACTCACTTCTGTCATGGATATTCACTCACCCAATCCACGTCTACTAGCATAGCATGGCATAATAAGCAAACGTAGAAGTAATTCCCTAAGGTTTCATAATTAAAACAGGTAATAGGTACTACCTCATCTACTTCCCATCCCACAATTTAATTAGATCCTAATCATGCAGTGTTTGAGGATTGATCTAATGCATAAAAACTGGGTAGTAGAAAAAGGTATGATCAAGTGTTACTTGCCTTGCTGATGATCCACGAAACCTAGAGATTCGAAGTAACAAGCGGCGCACTCCGGGTGATCTATCACAGACGAACAACAAGCATACAATAAGTACTCATCTAATGCACAGGTAAATCTCGAATAAAAGATCTAACCAGAAAGTCCAACTTAAGAACCCTAGTTGCAAAAAGAATCAAATCGAATAAAGCAACGAAAGTCAAACGGCGAGAGAAAACAACTCGGTTCTAGCAAGTTGTAACTAGGTCAAATTTTACAGTAGCAAAACCTTGTTTAAGTTGATTAGTCGGAACGGCGGTTTCGAAACGAAACTCCAGGCGCTTGAATCACCTGATTCCGATAAACGAGCTAGAAGATAAACTAGAAAGAAAATCGGATCGAAAATCGCTATCAGAAAAATAGCGGAATAAATCTGATTAAAAAGAAAACGACGAACGGTTGAACGAACGGAGGTTCGTTAACCGAGGCTAACCGGTGATCACGTCCGTTGGGACGAATGGTCTGGCGAACGCTCGCTAAACAAAACCGGAAAGAAAAACCGGCGAGAAAAACCGATCTAGGGTTTTGGAAAAAGAAACCGAACAAAAAACCGATCTAGAAAACCGGAACGGTTTACGAGAAAAACCAAACCGAGGGTAAGAAGTGACGTGGCACGGGGCTAGTACCTCGAAGAGGCGAGGGGCTCCGGCGGCGGCGGCGTTGGGCGGCGGCGGTGGCTACCGGCGGCGGCGGCGGCGCTGGTGAGGGGCGGCGGCGGCGCTGGTGAGGGGCGGCGGCGGCGGCGTAGGGCGGCGGCGCGGGTGGTGAGGGGTTTTGGTTCGATGTTTAGAGGGGGGGGCTGCTTGGGTATTTATATTGGGGAGGGGAGGGTTTTGCTTGGAGTAGGGGACAAGAATTAGACTAGGAATAGGAATCCTAGGAACAAAAACGGAATAACGAAATGGGTCCAAATCCTACTAGGATTTGTAAAAGAAAAGGAAACCGGCGGCGGCTCCCTGGCTCCCTGGCACGGCGGCCTTGCGCACGCGCGCGTGTGGCCTGGCGCGGCGGCTGGCTCGGCCGGCTGGGCCTTTGGCCCAGTCGCGCTGCGGCTTTTTTTTTTAAATCGGTTTCGCGCGCGGAAAAATACAGAAAAGAAAATCTACTAGACTCCAAAATTAATAAAGTAAATTTTCCCCGACTCCTAAAAATGAGTTGAACAAAATGAACTTTTACTCAGGGCCTAAAATGCAATTTTTTGGAAATACGCATTTTTTCCTAGGGCAAATAAACTCCGAGAAAAATCCAAAATTTGATTTATTTATTAAATCCTCATTTTTCCTAAATTTTGGGAAAGTCATATTATTCCCTCTCATATTTTTGATATTGGAAAAATATTTGAAGATAAAATAAATAAAACCAAATGATCCTCTTTTCAAAATTTGAAAGAACTCAAATATGAAAATTTTGAAATCTCCAACTCTCTCCGTGGGTCCTTGAGTTGGGTGAAATTTCTAGGATCAACAAAATGCAAGAAAATATGTGATGCATGATGATCTAATGTATAACATTCCAAATTGAAAATTTGGGATGTTACAGCTTCGGCGTCTGGACAGTCGACTATTTGGTTCTTTTTGGTGAGGAACCTGTTCCATAATTTGCGCGCTGACTCTCCGGGCTGTTGAGTTATGTGACTTAAATCGTCTGCATCCGGAGGGCGGACATAAGTCCCCTGAAAATTTGCTCTAAACGCGTCCTCGACCTCTTCCCAACTTCCAATGGTATTTTCTGGGAGGCTTTTGAGCCAATGCCAAGCTGGCCCTTTGAGCTTGAGGGGTAGATATTTTATGGCGTGGAGATCGTCTCCTCTAGCCATATGTATGTGTAGGATGTAATCCTCAATCCAGACTTCAGGGTCTGTTGTTCCGTCGTATGCCTCTATGTTTACGGGCTTGAATCCCCGCTGGAAATTCATGATCCAGCACCTCATCGGTGAAACATAGTGGGTGTGCGTCGCCCCTATATTTAGGTGTGCCATTATCTTTGAACGCTCGGCGTGTTGTGTTGCTTCCTGGGGCCCTCTTCTTTGGCCCATAAATGGACCTGACTGGGCCATCCTTTTTGCAAGGATCTTTATGTGTGTCATGTGACGGCTTGTGTGCGGCGCCGCTTGCCGCTCTTGGCCTGTCATCTGGTCATCTATCCGGCCAGGCGGCCTCTTTGCTTTTTGATTGTGGGGGCTCTACGGCCTCCTCGTCTAATTCGAGCAGCAGCTTGCGCTTCGGGTAGCTCTTTGCTTGGAGGCTATTGCCGTATTTGTCCGCGGTCTTGAGTACTTTGCTCCACCTCATTCTGAGTGTGTCTTCCGCTGTTTTGAGCTTCCATCTCTGCTTCTTCAAACTTCTTGCAGTGGCGACAAGCCTTTTGTGAAGGTTCTTATGCTCCGGTGGTGTGTCCGGCATGAGATCGTCTGGACTGTTGTTTTTGCCAAGGATGGGTTGATTATCCGATTCATCCTGTTCGGATGGTTGCTTGGTTGCATGTTCGTCGTCCACTGGTTTGCCCTGCTCTATGGCTGGGTCATTATGGGTGCTGTTCTTATCGAGGCGGGACTTGGGGCGGCGCTTGCGTCGCCGTTTTGCTTGTTTTTCGGGGGGATTATCCTTCGCCGCGTCCCGTTGTTCCTCGTTGTCGCTCCCTTTTGGGGTGTCCACCATATATATATCATGAGTTGAGGTGGCTTTCCAGTGCCCGGTAGGCGCTGGTTCTTGGTCGTCTCCGGCGTCGTCGTTCATTCTGTCGATGTCTTTGGAGTCGAAGTCTAGCATGTCGGTTAGATCGTCGACAGTTGCTATGAAGTGGGTGGTGGGTGGGTTTTGAATATCTTCGTCGTCCGCATCCCAAGCGTCCTGACCGCAGTTCGGCCAGGGCTCTCCTGACAACGAGAGACACTTTAGCGAATTCAGAATATCGCCGAAAGGCGAGTGCTGAAAGATGTCTGCGGTGGTGAACTCCATGGTCGGCGCCCAATCAGATTCGATTGGTAGGGGCGCAGGAGGTTCGGAGTCCGGCGAGGAGTCCGGCACCTCGGAGTCACGAGCTTTACAAGGGACAAGGTCAGTATTTGGCTCCATCGCCGTAGAGGTTGCAGCCCCCGAGGCGGTGTCTAGCCACCCATCCTCGATCTGCACGGTCGGCTCCGAACTAAGGGTCGGAGCGGACTCATGTGCAGCCTCTAGGGCACTGTCCAGCAGCAGAGCTAAATCATGCCCGTCGTGACAATGCAGCTCGCTTGGCTGTGGCTCGAATCTGTCGAAGATCAAGTCTCCGCGGATGTCCGCCGCGAAGTTTAGGCTTCCAAATTTGACCTGATGGCCAGGGGCGTAGCTTTCGATCTGCTCCAGATGGCCAAGCGAATTGGCCCGCAGTGCAAAGCCGCCGAACACAAAGATCTGTCCGGGGAGAAAAGTCTCACCCTGGACTGCATCGTTGTTGATGATTGAAGGAGCCATCAAGCCTATCGGTGACGACACAGAGGAACTCTCAATGAAAGCACCAATGTCGGTGTCAAAACCGGCGGATCTCGGGTAGGGGGTCCCGAACTGTGCGTCTAGGCGGATGGTAACAGGAGACAAGGGACACGATGTTTTTACCCAGGTTCGGGCCCTCTCGATGGAGGTAAAACCCTACTCATGCTTGATTGATATTGATGATATGGGTAGTACAAGAGTGGATCTACCATGAGATCAAGGAGGCTAAACCCTAGAAGCTAGCCTATGGTATGATTGTTGTAATGGTTGTTCGTCCTATGGACTAAAACCCTCCATTTTATATAGACACCGGAGAGGGCTAGGGTTACACAGAGTCGGTTACAATGGTAGGAGATCTACATATCCGTATCGCCAAGCTTGCCTTCCATGCCAAGGAAAGTCCTATCCGGACACGGGACGGAGTCTTCAATCTTGTATCTTCACAGTCTTGGAGTCCGGCCGATGATGATAGTCCGGCTATCCGGACACCCCCTAGTCCAGGACTCCCTCACTCATCTTTCGATTTAAATGTGCAGTTTTTTCGTCGCTACGAGAGTCTAGTGTTCGGCGAGCTCCGCCCCTGCTTTCGTGGGTTAGCACAAATGACATCTCCTTTCCCCCCTTAATTTGCTCTAGTCCGGTCTTCGTGCCGATGAAACTTGGTAGCTATAGGTGTCTTCAATCATTAGTATGCGTGACCACTATGCGTCTCCTATTCGAAAGGGTTACATCTATAAATATGCATGCATTTGCATATTTATAACAATGATTCTTTCAAATTGTACAACGTTATCCATGGACAGACCGAGTATGTGTAGATTGGGTTCGTTTTCCCATTTGCTCTACTCCAGATCCGATGCAAAATTTTATCAATGCCTCCCTATTGTTCTTCGGGTACACATCCTCTCTACTTATTGCCGAGACGTGTATTAGGAGAACAGCGGGGAGGTGCTGCCGAAATTTTGCATCGGATCCGGAGCAAAGCATGGGAAAACGAACCCAACCTACACATACTCGGGTGGGATTAGGACCTATCTTTACCTATTAGCGTCTAGGTTGCATGGACGTAATAAATGTGACAAACTCCATTAACTGATGAATATATACATGCTGATTAATTTATACATATATTTCTTATGTGTCCAGTAGCTAGGCAAGATGGGTGATCGTGCATGGATGTACACCAGTCACACTAGTCAGAAAAACATGACAACTGAATGTTTAACAAAAACCAAGGGGTTTTTGAGAACCGCATTTGCAAATGGCCAGAGGACAACCTGGTGCCCTATGTAGTGTGCAACAATTAGCACAAGAGGACAGAGGATGAAATGGGAAGACACTTGCAGAAGAAGTGTTTTACGCTAGATAATACGGTGTGGACATTTCATGGCGAGTCTGACCAATGCGCTAGAGCTGAGGTGCTTCGTCGTCGCACCGACGAGCATGGTACCGGGATGGAAGACATGGTGCAAGACTTTGATGATGCTCGGGACTCGGACGATGAGATGGAGGAATCTGCAAAGGCCTTCAATGAAATGTTGGAGTCTTCAAAACGTCCTCTCCACGAGCACACTAAACTTTGTCAGCTAGCTGCCATCTCACAAATATTGGCTCTGAAGGCTCAATTCAACTTGGGTAGAGAATGCTACGACGCGATGATGACTGTGTTTGGACGTTTTCTACCCAAAGGCCACATACTACCTGCCATTGATAATGAGCCTTGGTATCATTATTCCATTGGATCAAGTGTTACCTTAGTTGCGATCTTCATCGCATTTGTTGTGCTGAGGGTAAGTTTTCTCTAGTGTTTTGCTTAACAAATGCATGCTTAGCTACTTTCCTCCTAAATGGCATAACTACCTAATTTAGACAGAAAATGAGCTATACTTAGCTTTCTTTCCTCAAAAATGTCATGATAATCTTTCTTACCTTCAAAATGATATAGACTTACCTTACTTTCCTTGAAAATGACATAATAACCTTACTAAGCTCCAAAATGACCTATTTACCTAGCTTATCTCTAAAATGACCTACACTTAGCATTTTTACCTAGCTTAGCAGAAAAATGGCATTTTAACCTACCTTAGTTAGAAGAAGAAGAAGAAGAAGATAAAAAAGAGAGGAGAAAAAGAAAGAGAAGAAAAAAACTTCTTCTTCTTCTTCTTTTTCTTCCTTTTCTTCCTTTTCATCATCATCATCATCATCATCATCATCATCATCATCATCTTCTTCTTCTTCTTCTTCTTCTTCTTCTTCTTCTTCTTCTTCTTCTTCTTCTTCTTCTTTTTCTAGCTAGTCTTCTTCTTCTTCATCTTCTAACTTGCTTCTTTCCCAATTTGCAGATTTGCTTTAGATGAGGAATCTTGCGTTCATGGAGTCTACTCTTCTCTTTATGCTTCCATCTTGTTTTGATTTTCCTTATATGAGGAAGCTTGCTATACCTATATATGTATTGATGGATGAAACCATTGTATGCTTATTGTTGGATATGCTGGCTATGTATATGTGTTGGATGAAACCATTTGCTAGGTATATGTGTTGGATGAAACCATTTGCTATGTATATGTGTTCGGATGCTTGTCGAAAGTATTTTCATATGTGTGTGTGTATATATATGTCAAATTCTGTCAAACTGAATGAAATCAAGAAAAAATAGAAAAAACAGGGGTTGTATAGACTCTTTGCCGTCAACTAGCGGATGGCAAAGAGCTTTGCCAACAGCTAGCGGACGGCAAACATGCTATGTGTCAGCCACCTGTGCAACCTGGGGCAGTAGGCTGGCTAATTAGTAGTTTTGCCATCTGCCAACTAACGGCAAAGCTGCCAAATAGGCCAGCCCCGCAGGCGCTGCCATGTGGCATGCTACGTCGTCAGCTGGTAGACGGCAATATGCAATGGTCTTTGCCGTCTGCTGGTTGACGGCAAAACACGCCGTTAACCACTTAACGAACCTAAACTGGCACGTGCGCCGTCAGGGCTCTTTGCCGTCGGCTGGCGGATGGCAAAGACCTTTTCAACTTTGCCGTCTGGCAGCAGACAGCAAAGAGGCCTTTGTCGTAGCCTATTTAGCCGGACGTGTTTCCGTCTGCTAGCTGTCGGCAAAGGTCTTTGCCATCCACCATGTGTGCCTTTGCCGTGAGCCATGGCAGATGGCAAAGTTCCTCATTCCTGTAGTGTTCTTGAAGGAAATATGCCCTAGAGGCAATATGAAGTTACTATTTATTTCCTTAATTCATGATAAATGTTTATTATTCATCTACAATTGTATTAACCGGAAACTTAGTACATGTGTGAATACATAGACAAAATTTATAGTCCCTAGTATGCCTCTACTTGACTAGCTAGTTAATCAAAGATGGTTATGTTTCCTAACCATAGACATGTGTTGTCATTTGATGAATGGGATCACATCATTAGGAGAATGATGTGATGGACATGACCCATCCGTTAGCTTAGCATTATGATCGTGTCAGTTTCATTGCTACTGCTTTCTTCATGACTTATACAAGTTCCTCAGACTAAGAGATTATGCAACTCCCTAATACCAGAGGAACACTTTGTCTGCTACCAAATGTCACAACATAAATGGGTAATCATAAAGGTGCTCTACAGGTGTCTCCGAAGGTGTTTGTTGGGTTGGCATAGATCAGGATTAGGATTTGTCACTCCGTGCTTCGGAGAGGTATCTCTGGGCCCTCTCAGTAATAATCATCACTATAAGACTTGCAAGCATGGTGACTAATGAGTTAATTGCAGGATGAAGTATTACGGAACGAGTAAAGAGACTTGCCGGTAACGATATTGAACTAGGTATGATGATACCGACGATCTAAACTCGGGCAAGTAACATACTGATGACAAAGGGAACAACGTATGTTGTTATGCGGTTTGACCGATAAAGATCTTCGTAGAATATGTAGGAGCCAATATGAGCATCCAGGTTCCGCTATTGGTTATTGACCGGAGATATGTCTCGGTCATGTCTACATAGTTCTCAAACCCGTAGGGTCCGCACGCTTAACGTCCGATGATGATTTGTATTATGAGTTATGTGTTTTTGATGACCGAAGTTTGTTCAGAGTCCCGGATGAGATCACGGACGTGATGAGGAGTCTCGAAATGGTCGAGACATAAAGATTTATATATTGGAAGGTTATATTGGGACATCGGAATGGTTCCGGAGTGATTCGGGTATTTTCCGGAGTACCCGGAGGTTACCGGAACCCCCCCCCCCCCCCGGGAAGTTAATGGGCCTTAGTGGGCTTTAGTGGAGAGAGGGAAGAAAGTCCACAAGGTGGCGCGCACTGAGGTAGTCCAGGATTAGGGGGTCCTCGGACAGCCGGACTATATGCCTATGCCGGACTGTTGAACTACGAAGATACAAGATTGAAGACTTCGTCTTGTGTCCGGGTGGGACTCACTTTGCGTGGAAGGCAAGCTTGGCAATTCGGATATGAAGATTCCCTTCTCTGTAACCGACTCTGTGTAACCCTAGCCCCCTCCGGTGTCTATATAAACCGGAGGGTTTAGTCCATAGGACAACAACAACAATCATAATCATAGGCTAGCTTGTAATACTCGTATCATCAAGATCAATCAAGCAGGAAGTATGGTATTACCTCCATAGAGAGGGTCGCCTCCTGTTACCATTAGCCTTAGATGCACAGCTCGGGACTCCCTACCCGAGATCCGCCGGTTTTGACACCGACATTGGTGCTTTCATTGAGAGTTACACTGTGTCGTCACCATAAGGCTTGATGGCTCCTTCAATCATCTACAACGATGCGGTCCAGGGTGAGGTTTTCCTCCCCGGAAAGATCTTCGTATTCGGCGGCTTCGCACTGCGGGCCAACTCGCTTGCCATCTGGAGCAGATCGATAGCTACACCTCTGGCCATCAGGTCAGGTTTGGAAGCATGAACTACACTGCCGACATCCGTGGAGATTTGATCTTCGACGGATTGGAGCCCATAACAGGTGCACCCTGCAGCCACGATTAGCGTGACCTAGATCTGCCACCGGACAGCATTCAGGAGACCCCAGCTGCAGCTGCCCTAGCTTTAGAGCCAGTGCAGATCGTGCCATCCGAGGATGGAAGGATTGACCCCGCCATGGAAGCCGCACACTTAACAGTGATAGAGCCGAATACAGACTTCACTTCCAATGAGGTCTGTGTCATCGGACCCTCGGACTCGTCTCCGGCCATAGGCTCTGAACCACGTGCATCCGTGCCCATTGGATCTAACTAGGCACCAATAATGGAGTTTAGCTCCGCGGATATCTTTCAGTACTCACCCTTGGGCGACGTGCTAAACTCATTAAAATATCTCTCCCTGTCAGGAGACTCTTGGCCGAACTATGTTCGGCCTGAGTGGGAAGCAGACGACGAAGGAATTCGTTACCCACCCACCACCCAGTTAATAGCCACTGTCGACGACTTAACCGACATGCTTGATTTCAACTCCGAAGACAATGATGGTATCAACGACGATGCCGGAGAAGAACGGGAACCACCGCCCACTGGGCGCTGGACAGCCACCTCATCATACGATATATATATGGTGCACACACCCAAAGAAGTCAATGGCGAGGATCAGAAGGATGCAACGGAGGGTGATCCTCTTGAGAAGCAACCTAAGCGCCAACGTCGGCGTCGCTACTCTAAACCAAGGCATAGCAAAAACAGTGATACCGGCACAAGAGACAATAGCACTCCGTATGATGTCGAAGACGAAAACAATCCCACCCAGCCAGGCTTCGAGCAGCCGGACGGGAAGACGGACAAGCTAGCCCTGATGAACGGGAAATGGATGGATGACAATTACATGCCCCTCTCCGAATATGAGGTGAGCCTCGGCGACGAAGAATTTATCGTGCCTGAGGATCCCGTCGAGCAGGAGCGCTTTAAGCGCTGGCTTATAGCCACTGTAAAGAGCCTGAAGAAAAAACAGCAACAGCTTCAAGCTGATCAAGATCTGCTCACTGACAGATGGAATGAGGTCCTGGTGGCCGAGGAATACAGACTCGAGCGCCCAACAAAAAGTTACCTGAGGCGTAGGTTGTTACCTCAATTCGAGGACGAGGCACTAGAGCCTATACTACCAGCGCAGGATGCGGCTAACCGACCACCTCGTGGCCGAGACAAAGTGGCGTATCAGCCCGAACACCAGCCCGCACCCCATCTCCTAACAAATAAAAACACGAAGGCCCGGGGCTACAAGCATGACCTACGAGATAAATTGGAAAACAAAGCAGGACAGTCAAGATCGATCTATGGATCGCGGGGGTGCGCCCTAACGCGTGACGATGACCGCCACGCCGGATATATTAAATACTAATCCGTCCGGGCCGAATATAGCAGACCAGACTCATCTTAACTGTGTTGCGATGTAGCCCGACATAGAGGCGCCGCACATCCCCTATGCTTCACTGACGAAGTAATGGAGCATGAATTCCCAGAAGGGTTTAAACTCGTGAAAATCGAACCATATGATGGGACAACAGACCCCGTGGTATGGATCGAAGATTTCCTTCTCCACATTCACATGGCCCGCGGTGATGATCTACATGCCATCAAGTACTTCCATTAAAGCTCAAGGGACCAGCTCGACATTGGCTGAATAGTCTGCCGGCAAACTCCATTGGCAGTTGGGAGAACCTGGAAGACGCATTCCTCGACAACTTCCAGGGCACTTATGTGCGACCACCGGACGCTGATGACTTAAGTCACATGACCCAACAGCCCGGAGAGTCAGCCAGGAAATTCTTGACTCGGTTCTTAACTAAAAAGAACCAAATTGTCGACTGTCCGGATGCCAAAGCCCTAGCGGCCTGTAAGCATAACATCTGCGACAAGTGGCTTGCCTGACACCTTGGCCAAGAGAAGCCGAAATCCATGTTAGCCCTTACGACACTCATGACCCACTTTTGTGCTGGCGAGGACAGCTGGTTGGCTCGTAGCAACTGCACATCAAGAAATCCTAGCACTTCAAATGCCAGAGATAGAAACAGCAAGCCCCGGCGAAACAGACACAAGCGTTGCAATAATGGCTACAACGCCGAAGACACGGCCGTCAATGCCGGATTGAGTGGCTCCAAGTCCGGTCAACGGAAGAAGCCATTTAAAAGAAACCATCCGGGCCCGTCCAGTCTGGACCCTATACTCGATCGCTCATGTCAAATCCATGGCACCCCCGATAAACCAGCCAACCACACTAACAGAGAATGTTGGGTATTTAAATAGGCCGGCAAGCTAAATGCAGAAAACAAGGAAAAGGGGTCACATAGTGATGACGACGAGGAGCCCCGGCTACCGAACACAGGGGGACAGAAGAAATTTCCTCCCCAAGTAAAAACGGTAAATATGATATACGCCACCCATATTCCCAAGCGGGAGCGGAAGCGCGCACTACGGTACGTCTACGTGATGGAGCTAGTCGCCCCAAAGTTCAACCCACGGTCTTCATGTCTGATCACCTTTGATCGCAGGGATCACCCGACTAGTATCTGTTATGGTGGCTCAGCCGCACTGGTCCTTGACCCTATCATCGACGGATTCCACCTCACACGAGTCCTCATGGACGGTGGCAACAGCCTAAACCTGCTCTATCTGGATACAGTGTGCAAAATGGGTATCGATCCCTCAAGGATCAAGCCTACCAAAACCACCTTCAAAGGTGTCATACCAGGTGTAGAGGCATGTTGTACAGGCTCAATCACACTAGAAGTGGTCTTCGGATCCCCGGACAACTTTCGAAGCTAGGAGTTAATCTTCGATATCGTCCCCTTCCGCAGTGGTTATCATGCACTGCTAGGACGAACCGCATTCACTCGATTCAATGCGGTGTCACACTATGCCTACCTCAAGCTCAAGATGCCCGGACCCCACGGTGTTATAACAGTCAATGGAAATACAGAGAGCTCCCTCCGCACGGAGGAGCACACTGCGGCCCTTGCAGCAGAAGTGCAGAGCAGCCTCCTTAGACAGACCCTCAACTCAGCAATACAGCCCCCGGACACCGTCAAGCAAGTCTGAAGTACTCTGCAACAGGATCGTCCGGCCCGTCCAGAGCTCGCCTAGCAATCCGGCCTCCGTCCTCATCCTAGTCAAGCGGTGAAATTTGTGCCGCGCGTACATAATTACGCACTCAAAATACCATGGGCATAGACAGAGGCACAGCTAGACTGCCGTCCACAATGCGGCTCAACCGCCACAGAATTCGCATACCTTTACCTTTTTCTTTCTTTTAGGTCCCTATCTTCTTGAGGCTCTTCCAATAAGCTGATTATCAGACCCATCACGGGACGGAAACACCAATGAGGCAAGGAGTTGTGACGTACAAAGGAATCCCCAGGTGGTCTCTGATAATGATCGTTATACCTGTTTTACATACCTACACGCATCTTTCTCTTGGTTAGGGCATGTCAAATAGTCCTATTTGCTTATCGCACTACTTGTATACATACGCCTTGACGTATCATTCAAATAACACTGGAAAATAATGTACAATGTCACCTTATTACTACATTTTTTCCTTGACTGTTTATTTATTACAAATTGTGACCGTATATTCTGGTACATTCAGTTCGCCACGGGCTTCAGTGTACCCCATAACACGGCAAGAAAGTCCAAACACTTTCGACAGTGCGGCACCCCGAACCTATAACATTATATGCATCAGCTCCGAATCATGTCTTGGGTCAATAGTTGGGTTGCCCGGCTCCTGTGCTTGCTACCCTACGTTCCGCTATATCGGCTAGGGTAGTAAAGGGAGAACTACTGCGATTGTGTCCTGGCACCTCAGTAGAGAAAGCCAAAAACTGACTGTCATGATGCGGCGAGAGCTGGTCGCTGTTCGAGAGGTTTCAAATCCTTAAAGATTTTTTCCACTTCAGGCGAGGAATCGGTGTTTGTCCGATTTAGGCGTGTATAGAGCCCCAAGTTCAGCCTTCCGAATACCAGGGGCTACGCCAAAATTTAAAATTATAGAACTTCTATGGCTAAGTGAGGGTGATAAAGTTGTATAGTCCGATTGCCTTGTTTGTTGCGCTAAACACCTCCTTAAAGGACGAAAAATTTGGATAAGGAGTGTTTAGATTTATCCCGAACACCCCTATACTAGTTACTTGGGGGAAGAAGCCGAGGACTGGCCGACTCTCAGATTTTGTAAACGGCCGCACAGGAGGTATAATTTTAAATTATACTGCGCAAATGAACTTGTTTCATATTACAGGAGAAAATGAGTGCACTCACTCAAAGATTACATCCTTAGTACATAGTTCCGCCACAAGGCGGGAGCCCTTCAGGACACTGTCATAATAATTTTCGGGGCGGCGGTGCTCCTTGCCCTTCTGGGGCCCGCATCCATCTTCGCCCAATGCATTTTTGCACGGGAAAAGGCCATCTGCGCACCTTCAATAGAAACCGATCGCTTTATGACTTCAAGTCGGGGGCAGGCACTCACAAGCCGCTTCACGAGACCGAAGTAGCTGTTGGGCATAGGCTCGGCAGGCCACAGCCGGACTATGAGGTCCTTCATGGCCAGTTCGGCTGCCTTGTGCAACTCGACCAGTTGCTTCAGCTGGTCGCTCAAGGGCATTGGATGTTCTGTCCCAAGATATTGGGACCAGAACAACTTCTCCATTGAGCTCCCTTCTTCGGCTCAGTAGAACTCCGCAGCATCTGATATGCTGCACGACAGATCCGCAAACGCTCATGGAGAACTCCAAATTCGGGTAAGTAAAAGGAAAGTCTCCTTCACATTCTTGCTTTGCATAACAAATGCCTTATCCGCCGCAATCTTCTTGGCCGCCTGAATCTCCTGGAGGGCCTTCTCGGCTTCAGCTTTGGCGTTTTGCGCGCTCGGGAGGGCCTTAGCAAGCTCGGACTCTTGAGTCTTAGAGTCACGCTCCAAGGACTCGTATTTATGGACGAAATCCTAGAGCTCTTGCTGGAACTCACTGACCCGGGCCTCTTTCTTCTCGCGCTCGACGCGTTACTTGGCCACTTTGTCTTCGGCCTCGGCCAGCGCCTTCTTAAGGGATGCCACATCGGTCGTGGCCCCTATCAAAGTTCATGACACTTCCATCAGCAGAAACCATTTATCCTTTATAAATATATAGATGGGGTATCGCGTACGTTGACTTTCCTCGAGCTGCCTCTTCACGAGGCCGAGCTCTCCCTCGGTCCGCTCCAGGTCCTGCTATAGTCCAAAGACCTCCGCGGTACGAGCGGCAGCGGCCAGCAGCGACTCCTGCTTTTTCACATAGACATCTTCTGTTAGACTCCTGCGAACATTATTTGATCCTCTGTTCAGCTTTTCTTTCCAAACACCAAACAAAGCATCAGGGGCTACTGTCTATACTGTTACATTCTCTTACAATTTTATTACTTACCTCAAAGCCTGTTAGAAGGCTAGCGTAGGCTTCGGTCAATCCGCTTTTCATGGACCAGACCTTCTCAATCACCATACTCATAAGTGTATGGTGTTCTTCATCAATGGAAGCGCTGCGATGCGTTTCCAGCAGGTTATCCGGTGCCTTTGGATGGATGGAGGTCATCGGGACAAGCGGCTCGCCCTCCTTAGAGAGAGGCTGCCTACCTGAATCCGGAACCACTTGGGTTTCCGGAGCAGTATTCGGCTGGGGGCCAAACTGGTTGCGGCCCCCATTATCGAAGTCCATGGGGGTCTTCCCCCCATGTGCCCGGTGACTGGGATTTCCTGGGGGCGTCTCCGGAACTGTCTCCCCTTGGCCCGGTATCCTTCCAGACAACACCTCGGTGTCGTCCTTGGGCCTGGGGGAGGAGGCTGTCGGGAGCGAATCGTTGTTCATTGCCGACGGGTCTAGAGACCCCTCCGAAGAGGAGGATATCTCGATGTCGGATTTGGTCGGGCTGCAGGTGCACATTTGGCATGATAAGAAGCGATAAAACAAACATACCGGAAGTACTATTGTGTCCGGATACTTACCACCTAGCCAGGGGCCTGTCTCTGGGCTCCCACTCCTCGCCGCTATTGGTGGCTGCGGTGGGGTTGTCCGGAAGGAAGGTTTTTCCCTTCTTGGACACCTCGGCCTCCCCGTGCATGGCAGCCTTCCTCTCCTTTCTCCCCCCCCCCCCACGTTGGAGGTGGATTTCCTCCTTCTCCTCCTCCTCGTCTTCGGTGGAGGACTGCGTCTTGGTCTCTTCGGACATCTTGTTCGATGCAACCTTGCACCAAAGACCTTCTCTAGTCCCCGTGGCCGTCTTCTTGGCCTTCTTCTCCAGCACCTCATAGGGCGCCGGAAACAACATCTTCGTTAGAAGAGGCGAGTCTGGATCTTCAGGTAGCGGAGCTGGACAGTCAATCTGTTCTGCTATCGCTACCCAAGCCTGTAAAATCGGCATGGAGTCTTAGATTCCTCCCGCGGATGCGCTGGTAAAAGGCACATCTTGCAAAATATGAAAACTCACCGGATTGGCTTGGTGTTTCGCGCTGAGTCCGTGATCTTCGGTTATGGGTGGTGGTACCTCGTTGGCCTTGAAAAGCACCTTTCAGACGTCTTCGTGCGTCGTGCCGAAGAGCTCTCACAGCATCTGGTGTTCGACCGGGTCGAACTCCCACAGATTGCAAACCCATCTCTGACATGGAAGGATCCGGCGAAGGAGCATAACCTGGACCACATTGACGAGCTTGATTTTCTTGCTTATCATATTTTGGACGCAGGTCTGAAGTCCGGTCAGTTCTTCCGCTGAGCCCCAGGCTAAGCCCTTCTCTTTCTAGGAGGAGAGCAGCATGGGGACGCCGGATCGAAATTCAAGGGTCGCCGCCCAGTTGGCATCGCGCGGCTCGGTGATGTAGAACCACCCCGACTGCCACCCCTTCACGGTCTCCACAAAGGAGCCTTCGGGCCAGATGACATTGGGCATCTTGCCCACCATGCGCCCCTGCACTCCGCTTGTTGGCCGCCCACCACCTTTGGCTTCACGTTGAATGTCTTCAGCCATAGGCCAAAGTGGGGCATGATGCGGAGGAAGGCCTCGCACACGATGTTGAGGATGAAGTTGGGGGCCAGATAATCACTACTAGGGAAAACCCTAGTAGTAGCGCGGGTTTTGAGGCTAGCAGCAGCGCGGGAAGCGGTGCTACTAGTAAGGCGCTACAACTAACTCTTAGTAGTAGCGGGGTCTATACCCGCGCTACTACTATTGACTATATCAGTAGCGGTTTTCTGGAACGCGCTACTATTTGTTAGCTATAGCGGTTTCCTAGCCCCTCGCTACTGCTATATCTTTCATTTTCCCCAGCTTCCTACCCCGTTTCGGTCAAGATACTAAGTACTACTAGATATCAATTTCATAGAGCATTATAGGTACTAGGTAGTACTCCCTCCGTTCCAAATTACTCGTCGTGGTTCAAACCATGACGAGTAATTTGGAACGAAAGGAGTACTAGATAACAATTTCATATATAGTCAACATGCATCCTCAAGCAGTACTTGGTGATATCGACCATGATCATCATATGTAGTTCTAGATGATATCAACGACGATCATCATATGTAGTTCTAGATGATATCGACGATGATCATCATATGTAGTTCTAGATGATATAGCCACACACACATATGTAGTTCTAGATGATATCGAAGACGATCATCATCCTCAAGCCTGGGCGGTTGGTGTTCCTAATAGTAATTAGGATGGCCTGTCCAACACGAAGATTCTTGCCATCGAGGAATCTCTTCCGCCCAACCGAGTTTAAGTGTGTGCGACCGTCCGTGTCCACACGGTAATTACAAATTGTGACGGAGCCCCTTGCGGTAAGGCATAGTATAGCTGAGCCTTCTTCATCAGGCTCGATACCATAACTCACAGATAGGCTCTTTGCCAATTTCTGAAAAAGAAAAAACATATCAATTAATAAATAGCCTCGCACATACTCTTGCAAATAAGTATATATGGATTATCTACACTATTAATAGTTCCTTAGATTCTACACTAATAAGCATGTGATCGAACTCTACACTAAAGCATATCATCGACTAGATTCCACACAACATATCATTGGACTCTACACTAAGCATATCATCAGATAATTTGCATTTGTAAGTATAACATACCATATCATGTCCATCGACCGTGGTGCTGGTCAGGTGGGTCACGAATGGCACCCCGACATAGTCAGCATGTGGCGGAATTATGTCCCATAGGTTGGACACCTCCTCCTCGCTCACCCTCATTCTTTGAGCTACGATGGCTTCATGAAGTGGGTCCTCATCATCTTCATCGAGTGGATCCTCATCATCTTCATCGAGTGGGTCCTCATTATCTTCATCATCTTCATCATCTTCATCATGTTCCACCAGGTTGATATAAATGACAGCCAGCTTGGGTCTTTCTGCTCTGAAGGAGAAGATGATCAACTCATCACCAGTAAGACGCATGCGGGCGAGGAAACGGGCCCATCCATTGCGTCCTTTCTCGACCTCCATAGTGTACGCCCCCAGGAGCCTCAAATGTCACAGTGTCTCCTGTCACCTTGTTGAATTTCAACCTCACATTGCATGGGACGCTCTGTGTAAAAAAGCAAAATGACACAATGCAGTAATGCCAACACTAAAAATAAAGTAGGTGTTACATTTCATATAATTTCTTACCGCCGCATGACGAAAACTCGGCTGGAAGTAGATGCCGAACAGCTTGCCAGTTGCAAGGCTGCTGGCGCACCTTGACTTGCACAATCGACATGGTAGTGGTGGTGGCGCCATTTTCGTAAAGCAATATGAGCAAAGGATTAACGATCCACTTCACACGAAAGAAAAACAGTAGCATGTGATTTTTTTGGTTCTTCTTCACTTATATTTTCATAGCTAGGTGGTGCCAAATCTTTAGAGCTATCAACTAGCATACTAAATCAACTAAATCAAAATGTTCTATAAATCAACTAAATCAACTAGCCTATTAAATCAACTTGCCTACTAAATAAAATAAATCAAAATGTTCTATAAATCAACTAAATCAACTAGCCTACTAGATCAACTTGCCTACTAAATCAACAAAATCAAAATGTTCTAAATCAACTAGCCTACTAAATCATATGAACTAAATCAAAATGTTGCATATGACCTAGCCTACTAAAACAAAATGTAGTAGGGAGGAGGGGTTGTGGATGGAGGAGGGAGGAGGGAGAAGGAGGGGCGACTGGAGGAGGGAGGAGAGAGTAGGAAGAAGGAGTAAGGGCGGAGCGAGGAGGGGCCAACCGGCGGCGAGTCGAGGGAGGAAGGAGGAGGAGGGCGGTATCGAGTCCAGTGAGGAGGAGGAGGTGACGGCGGCGCAGAGGGAGGAGGGGTAGGCGACGGCAGCTGACGGGGGAGGACCGGCACAGGGGGTTGAGGAGGAGATCGAGTGAGTGTGGATCGGATAGAGAGGAGAGCATGTGGGTGGTGAGAGCTAGTTTTAGCAGTAGCTCAGTGTACGTAAAGGTGCTACTGCTAAACTACCTAGCAGTAGTGCTCTTCTATTTAACGCGATGCTGCAATAACTAGCTCCGTGGCGGGGTCGTGGGAATTATAGCAGTAGCGTGGCTTACAGGTGGCGCGCTACTGCTACTTTTCTTTCAGCAGCGAGTTCTGGTGGAGCGCGCTACTGATAAATTGCAGCAGCGCCTTATTTTAAAACTCGTTACTGGTAAGATCCTGTGTATAGGCTTTTCCCTAGTAGTGCATGGAAGTCCAGCCCGTAGTAGGACGAACGGGTGGAGGGGGAAGCCCAGCCCACGGACGAAGTGAGGGAGGAATACAACCCTTTCCTAGGGTTTTGGGGTAGGGATGTGTCAGGACCCCGACTCAATGCCACATCGATCTAGCATGTAACACCTCATATCACGCACGGTATTCCCACGGGTGTCGCCTTACCTTTGCCCGGGACCGTTTGCGCCTTTTGGCACACGTATATGATAGTGTCGCTAGCATCCATATGATAAGGAGACCGGGCTGACATGGCTAGTCGTAAACCCAAAGTGGCACAAACTTACAGGGATAGGCATCCATGACCCACATCGAACGTGTCGGTCATCAGCGAGTGAATCCAGGCTGTAGCACTGGGCTAGCAGGACTCCGGTGAACCAGGCTGTAGCGGGCTAACAGGACTCCGGTATTCATCACGTGACATTTCCCTAAAGGGACAGACACAGGAACGAAGAAGGACACATGCCGGCCAGCCTAAGTGTTCCGGAGCAGTAGCAAGCTACCATGGCTCAGTGGAAACACTAGGAGACATTTCCAGGTAAGAGAGGCTACTAAGGATAGACAACTAGATAGTCAGATCCCACGCATACCAAGCATTTCAATAACATACACACAAGATGCTCGATATGTGCAAATACAACATGGCATCACAACATGACTCTACGACTCAAGTATTTTATTCAATAGGCTCCGAGGAGCGAGATATTACAAACATGGGTCTCTCGACCCAGCATTCAGAGCATACAAGTCAAAGCACAAGAGGAAGCTTATCATGTCTGAGTACATACATCTACAAATGAAAAAGGCTGAGAAGCCTGACTATCTACCAGATCCTGCCGAGGGCACAAGATCGTAGCTGAGGTATCAGGCTAAACGTCGAAGTCCACACGGAACTACTAGTGAGACTGAAGTCTCTCTGCAAAAACATAAAATAGGCAAACGTGAGTACAAATGTACCCAGCAAGACTTACATCAGAACTATCTATTTATGCATGATTATCAACAAAGGGGATGGTGGGGTTTAACTGCAACAAGCCAGCTTTGACACAGTGGCTATCCTAAACTACGACTGCAAGTAACTCTTTTGAGGTGGCGCACACGAGTCCACATATTCACCATATCAATACATCACTATGGATCCGCTCCCGTCTCCCTACGAGAACGCCATCCATAGCACTCACACTTATCTTGCGTATTTTAGAGTATCCACTTTCACTTGTCTATGAACTGTACAGGCAACCGAGGAGTCCTTTACCGCGGACACGGCTATTCGAATAGATGATGTTAACCCTGCAGGGGTGTACTTCTTCACACACGCTCTCACCAGTTACCGCCGTTTACACGACATGTACTCGGCAACCTTCAAGCGGAAGCCCAACGAGGGTGTCGGCCACGACCTACCTAAACACTCAAGTCTCTAGTCCATGTTTATCGCCTATTCGGGTTCCATCCACGAGGAGATCCGGCTGGAGTTTCGCTCACAGCCCCAAACGATGTGTGCAGGGTTCCCGAGACACCAAACGGGCGCCTGGTACACCGTGCCACGTGCCTACCGCATCACAGCCCACCCCTCCGGTCAGCGCTGCGCACGGCCTCCAGCATACTACAAACACCAGAAACTACTTGCAACTCCTGGACAGAGGACAAGGGTGATTAAGAAGCCGAGAGGGTCCATTGGTTTCGGGCCCAATGCGTGGTAGTATCTGTTTCATGGATCACAAACACAGAACTCAGTTCCTGAGGACGGCTGCAATGAGACAACCCACCATGTACTCCTACATGGCCTCTCACCGCTACCTTTACCAAATCGTGTTCACACACTTAGCTCACACACAGTAGGACATGTTCACACACCTCTGATTCATCCTCTATGAATCAGACCTGACTCAACTCTAAGCAGTAGCAAGCATGACAAACAAGCATGAATGAGTAGGCACAACAGGGCTCAAACAACTCGTACTCATGCTAGTGGGTTTCATCTATTTACTGTGGAATGACAGGTCATGCAAAGGATAAAGGGGTTCAGCTACCGCAGCAAGTAACAAATGATTCGTTGTTGTCCTAATGCAATAAAAGAGAGCAGGAGCGAGAGAGTAGGATTGTATCGGAATGAACAAGGGGGTTTTGCTTGTCTGGCACTTCTGAAGATAGTATATTTCTTCATTGGTGTCATCGATCACATCGTCGGTACACGTCTTACTGAGGGGGGACAAGCACCGACAAACAAAGAAGAAGCACAATCAATGCAATGCACATTATGATGCATGATCATGACATGGCAATATGATGTGGTTTGGGCTAATGCAACTAGCAGCAAGTTAAATGAAGTTGGTTTGAACCCTAGGTTCAAATTCAAACTCCACATGAGGCATTTCAAATGCCATTTATTCAAATTGTTGTATACAGCAGATTTAAGTTGTTTAGACATGCATGAAAATGGTACAGATGGATAGATTGGATTTTTCTGATCATTTTACATATATAATTTGTTTGATTTGGAGCTACGGTTGATTTTCTATGATTTTTAGAAGTTTTTGGTATGTTCTGGAATTTCTTGTGAAAGAATAAATCCAGAAAATGAGTTATTGCGTCAGCAGTGCGTCATGGTGACGTCAGTGGTCAAAGGGGACGTCCAGGTCAACCTGACCAGTGGGTCCCGCGTGTCAGCAGTTAGTTAAACTAATTAAGTTTAATTAACATTCAACTAACACTAACCTAGTTTAGTTAG
Source organism: Triticum timopheevii (assembly GCA_963921465.1). Classification (NCBI taxonomy): domain Eukaryota; kingdom Viridiplantae; phylum Streptophyta; class Magnoliopsida; order Poales; family Poaceae; genus Triticum; species Triticum timopheevii. Next base: position 336,870,706 of record OY997268.1, read on the forward strand.
CGGCTTGGGGCCCACACGTCAGTGGCCCAGGGGGGTCAAACTGGGCCCACCCAGTCAACGGTCAGCGGGTCAAACCCGCCGGCGACTCGACGCCAGCGAGGACCGACACGGTGGCGTGGCTCGAAAAACGCCGACAGGGCATGGGCGAGGCTGTTCTTGGGCTCGTTGGAGAGCTCTTGCATGCGCGCGTCTGGTGGTGGTGGTGGCCGGGCCTATGGTGGCCGGAGCTAACGGCGGCAAGCACGAAAGCGGCGGCCGACGTTCGGGTGAGTTGCGGGTTCTGTGTTGCAGCTCGCAAGCGAGCCAACTGATGCGCTGGGGATGCTCTACGGGGTGCTACGAGCGTGTTGGACTCGCCGGGGTGACCAAATGGTCACCGGAGCTGCGTTGACGGCGATCTCGGCCAGCGGCGTGCTGCGGGTAGCAAGGGGGCGATGGCTACAGCGAGCAAGAGGCAGCGGGGTTAGGGGGGTTAGATGCAGGTGCTCACAGCGAGTCCAACGAGCGTGAAAGCGAGGTCGGGGACGTCCGGTAGCTCCCGAATCGGCGGCGATGAGCTTCGGTGGCCGGCGACGGAAACGGCGATTGTGATGATGAAGCAGCGCGTCCGAGGCCGGGAGAATCCTCGAGGAGGAAGAGGCAGATGAGTCGGAGCTCGTGGACTAGCTGGCTTGGCATGGGGATGCTGGTGGCTGCGGCAAAGGCGAACAGCGGCGGCAGTGGTTCTCGGGGCGTCGCGCGAGAGAGCGAGGGAGAGGAGGGGAATGGGCACAAGAGAGTGAGAGGGGAACGGGGCGGTCGAGGGGGAGTGCGTGGCGCCCTTAGCCAGCTCCAGGTGGTCGGCGGCAAGCAGGAGGTGGCGCGGCGCGCGGCTTCGCGTGCCGGGCACGCGCCCGTCCTCCTGGCAGGGAGGAAAATGACAGGAGAGGGTCCAGGCGGGCTGGGCTGCGCAGGTGGGGTGGCCACCTGGGCCGCAACAGGTAAGTCGGGTAAGTTCTCTCTCTCTCTGCTTTTATTTATTGTTTTCTATTTTCTGCAATCTTTAGGGCTTTATTTAAAATACTTAAACATATCCAAAAATCATGAAACTAATCATGGCTACTGTTTAGAATATATCCAACAGTAAACATTTTAGTTTATGATTATTTGAGCATTTAAAATATTTTATAGTATTTAAATGCCCAAATGCAAATAGAGTATGATTTAATTCAGAGCCCAATATGTCCTGCAAAAATATAAACCATTTTTGGTAGATGCTTTCACCTCAAACCAGAAATGTTGAACATTTTTAGAGGGCATTTTGAGTTCAAAGAACAAGATTTTATTTTGACCCTAGTTGAATTCATTTGGTGCTAGGGTTTAAACAATCCCCATTTCAAGTTTCCAATAAATTTAGACATGATGCATGGATGATTATGCAACTACTTGCAAACAAACTCTAGGGCTGTGACAACTCACCCCCACTAAACAAGAATCTCGCCCCGAGATTCAAGACGTGAGGTAAGAAGAGAAAGGGGACACAAACTAATAACATGAACTCCAAGATCCAACTGTCTTCTCGAGGTGTTGATCTGTTGACTCAAAACAATCTTGATATCTTTGCTTGCGAGGTCTTCATCCAACATGATGACGACAGAAGGAGACTCTACAGAAGACGATCTCCTTGAAGATCGAGTATTCAAGATCAACTCATGGAGTGAGAGGTAAGAACATCTCTCGAGCTGAGATACGAAGCATTCATCCAAAGGGATGGAGTGGAACGGATGGCGAAGGTTCACTAGGTAGACAACAATTCCACACTTAAGAGGGTGGTGAACGGTTGTCAACGTAGCGAGCAGTTGAGTTGCCATGATACCATAACCATGCACTTTAGGGAAGGTGACTCGTAGAAATATCCCATTAAGTGGCAAAAAGAATTACCTTTGATTCAAAGATCATTGAAACTCTTTATACCAGCCTAAGACAATTCTCGAGCGATCATTTAGAGGGGTTCGGTAGAATGGCATAACCGGATTAGAATGGATGATGTGGATTACCTTGTTGAAAACAACACAAGGGATGATGTTAGTAACTGGGCAGAAGCTCAACAGTAGAGAGTGATTCCACTATTGGAGTGATTATAGCATAACCGAAAAGACTAGGAGAAATTCCAGTTAGTGCTGGTGATAATACATAGTGCTTGTGCGTGCTCTCAAGAACTTGAGCATTTCCATATTCATCAAGGTTTTACCAACATCCGTGTCAAGGGTGCTGACAACACAACATACTACCATGATGAATAGCGATGGACGATGCAGATGCACAGGAAGATAAAACTTTCTCAGATTTCACCTTAGCGAGACCAAGGGGACAAAATCTGGATGATTGACCGAGAGACATTTAGCACTCCGCTTATAATGTTCTCCTTGATGTGCTAGCATAACCCATTCATTGAAATGGTTTAGTATCTAGAACATGAAGTAAAAGGTCGGACTTCGGAAACACAAAAATCCATAAGGCACAACTAGGGAGTAAATCCTGCGAAATCCCAATGGGGAGGTGGCCAACTTTCTCAATCAAGATACTACAATAACAGGTCTTCCGGTTGGATGTGTTGGCCACGACATCCACTTTACCGGTTAGAGAGACCAATATTATAATTCTTGGGAAACATTCCAACCATCATATCTGCCTGAGATTCAGATCTGGTTGGTGTCAGAATAATCTAGACTCATCGAGTCTAGAAAGAAAAATGATAGTTTGCAACACAAACCGACGAGATGACGTTGCGTGATTCTCGGGAAATGAACTACGATAGCAAGCTCCAAAACATGAGCTGGTTCTGCTACAAACATGTGAACACATTGTCCCAGACAAACATGATCCCATGGTAGTCTTACAATAAAACACTACCGAGCTCCGGTGGGGAACCATCATCGAGGATATCGAAGTCCTTGCATAGGGTATACTCTTAAGAAGGAGCTTCTTCTCCTTGAACAAATCAATCAGTGGCTTGGTGTGCTACAGAATACATATGGAGTGGAGGTAATTAATCTACCAAACCATAGTATACTTTGCACATGTGTGACTAACTTGGGATGATTCCAAGGAAGCAACATTGACTTTATCGAATTCACGACGGCAACTTGCAACAAATGCACATGAATTAGAGGAAGTCACTTCTTCCATCCAGGCATATGCTTCATGAGTTAGCACGAAGAAATGCTTTCAAAAGTTTCCAATACTAGCTTAATGCTCAACAAAATCATGGAGGAGATAAGGGTGTTGTCGATGGGCTCAACAACAATTCATCCAGATTCCCATGGAGATGGAATTCCATAACTATGTGAACAAGATGATAGTATCGGTCAGACCCAAAAGACATAATGGTGTATGCTCGAGGAGAATCCACGGGTAAGACAACATTACGAACATCGTTGGCTCTGATTTGATTTGAGAATAGCCCATACTCAAATCAAAGTTTTGGCAAGACAATAGCTCCAACAACTGGTCTCAAGGATCAATTGATGAAGATATCATCTTTCTTCAACACACACACAAGATATCCCTTAACGTGAACTAAGTCAGGCAGCTTTTATCTCCCAACTCTCCAAGTTGTTGTTCAGCTTACCCAACTAGCTCAGGGATACTCGATACAGATCCTTGGAGAAGGGGTGGTTACAAGAAACCAACTTGATCACGAACTCAACATAGCGGTCAGGTGACAACCTGGTAATACTTCCAAGAAGATATTCAGAACATCACGAACCACCGATATGTTACTAAGCTCGAGAACAATCTTGCTTTCAGAGCAAGATGATATGATCAAATAAGCAAGGGACCGAAAAATCCGAACTCATTGATCGAAGAGTGCACCAGAAATAAGGACTAGGTAGCACAATTAACCTTAGGATGAAGATTTAATAACCAACTCGCTAAGAATGAGGATATTGTCCATTTACTACCAAGCAACACGGTTGCTAGGAGTATTGATTTCACACATCATGGTTCACTTGTCGGCATTCCGGTTACAACAACACGGGACCGAGGAATGAATAATGATAGCGAGAAGTATCACTGCGTCAAGAATTCACAAGAGCTAGCGCAATTCTCATGACAGTCTTAATGTAAAGATGGTAATACTCCAAGGTAGAACAGAACAAAAGTTGGATTAGTATTTGATCTGCGAATTACAACTGCTTTGACCCGACCCTGGATATGGATGAGGTACCGGAGTTTGTTTCTCCTAGTCATTCCAGAATGGAATGGCTTGACGGACCACAAGAGCAATAGGCATCGATAAACGAATGCACGCATACCCTTGACTATCAATTGATAGACGGGGGTCAGAATACAACTAAGGAGGAACAACTCGGGGAACACATAACTTTCTGAGTTGTGGATGCATAGGTTAGTATGTTGAATAAACAGAAACTCAAACAATATCCACCCTGCTAGCCCAGGCTGCCGACCTGGAACCTATCCCCTGATCGAAGAAGAAGCAGAAGAAGAACTCAAGCAAGCAAGCATCGCTCTCGCGTCATGATCATCGGGTAAACCTGTACCTGCAACTGTTGTTGTAGTAATCTGTGAGCCACGAGGACTCAGCAATCCCATTACCATGGGTATCAAGACTAGCAAAGCTTAATGGGAAAGGAAGGGGTAAAGTGGTGAGGTTGCAGCAGCGACTAAGCAAGTATGGTGGCTAACATACGCAAATGAGAGCGAGAAGAGAAGCAAAGGAACGGTCGTGAAGCTAGCAATGATGAAGAGGTGATCCTGAACTCCTACTTACGTCAAACATAACACAGAAACCGTGTTCACTTCCCGGACTCCGCCGAGAAGAGACCATCACGGCTACACACGCGGTTGATGCGTTTTAATTTGGATCTGGTGTCAAGTTATCTACAACCGGACATTAACAAATTCCCATCTGCCACATAACCGCGGGCACGGCTCTCGAAAGTTTAAACCCTGCAGGGGTGTCCCAACTTAGCCCATGACAAGCTCTCGCGATCAATGAAGGAATAGACCTTCTCCCAGGAAGACCCGATCAGGCTCGGAATCCCAGTTTACAAGACATTTCGACAATGGTAAAACAAGACCAGCAAAGCCGCCCGATGCGCCGACAATCCCGATAGGAGCTGCACATATCTCGTTCTCAGGGCAACACCGGATGAGACATCCTACGAGTAAAACCAGACCTCGAGTTGCCCCGAGGGGTCCCCGCAGTCTACTCGGTTCGGACCAGCACTTAGACAAGCACTGGCTCGGGGGGGGGGGGGGGGGCTAAAATAAAGATGACCCTCGAGAGAGCGACTCCCAAGGGAAAAAGTAGGTGGTGGTGAGGCAAATGGTAAAACCAAGGTTGGGCCTTGCTGGACAAGTTTTATTCAAAGCGAACTGTCAGGGGGGTCCCATAAATCACCCGACTGCATTAGGAACGCAAAATTCGGGAACATAACACCGGTATGACGGAAACTAGGGCGGTAAGAGTGGAACAAAACACCAGGCATAAGGCCGAGCCTTCCACCCTTTACCAAGTATATAGATGCATTAATAATATAAGAGATATTGTGGTATCCCAACATAACCCTGTCCACCATGCAGAAATCTTCAACTTCACCTGCAACTAGCAACGCTATAAGAGGGGCTGAGCAAAAGCGGTAACATAGCCAAACAGTGGTTTGCATAGGAAAGGTGTCAAGGGTTAGAGGTTCATGGCAATATGGGATGGCTTGATGAACAAGTGATAGGTAACGCAGCATAGCGATAGAACGAAGCAACTAGCATAGCAATGATAGTAGTGAGATCCAGGATAGGGGTCATCTTGCCTGAAATCCCGCAAGGAAGAAGAACGAGTCCATGAAGAAGACGAACGGATGAAGCAGAACCAACCGTAGACGAACAAATCCTCACGATCGCAACGAAACAGGAACTAACAAGAAGAAGCACACAACATAGGTAAACACACCACACATGAACAAGGCATGATGCACAACAAGCATGATGCATGAGAAATCTAGATGAGGCTACTCATGGCAAGAGACGATGCAAACAAGAACAACACATCAAGGCAAGTTTAAATGAGGCCGGGAACAACATATAACAATTTCGGTAAGTCCTCATATGCAAATTTAGAAATTGGTCCAGATCTGAATAAACCTTATGTTCAAGTTGTTAAACAGCAAGTTAAAGATGCACCAAGATGATCTACACGAAATTCTAGTCAAGTTACATATAAAGTTCATTTAATTCGGAGCTACGGCCAAGAAAATATGAGCAAAACAAGTTAAACATGGCATTGATGCAAAATGCACCCAAACATCAAGCAAACACACCAAAACATGGATGCAACATGATAATAAGAAGCTACATGCAAAATCAAGCAAGTTTCATATAGAGCACACTCAAAACGGAGCATCGGTGCAACACATACACTCTATACAAGTCATAGCAACAATCTGTCCATAACAGCAACTAGGCATATTGCAAGCATCAAAACAACATGCTACAGCACCTCAACATAAGAACAAAAGGCATGGGCATGAAGTACAGGTAAAGCATAACAAAACATGAACACTGAGCTATATCCAGAAACAACTAGAACATGCTCAAAAAGACATGGAGATATTACAAATAATAACAGTTTCAGACTTTAGCAGAAATAACATCAGGTTGCAATGTTGAGAGCTATCAAACAACATGTTACAGGAACTAATCATGGCAAACAAAGGCATGGCATGAATCTACTAATTGCATAGATCAAAAGTCCCTTACTGACCATGAGGCAAAAAGGCATAGAAAATATGATGGCACCCATGTAAACATGGCAAGTTATATTACAGATTCATACATGGCAGGAACAACAATAAGTAGGCATGTTGGTGAGCTTGAACCACTATCTACAGAGCAATACATGGCATGGCAAGGCAACCAACAGTAATAAGTCATGTTTGTGAAGTTAATCATGGCAAGAGCAAGGTCATAGGGTGCATGGAACACTAGCAAAACACATGGGAACTAGTGAACTTAATATTAACAGGCTGATAGCAACATTATCAAGCAAATTTAGAGCAAGATAACAACATGATACAGCAGGCTATAATTCCAACCAAAGGCATGAATGGATAGAGCATGACATGTAGATCAAAACATGTTTATAGGACATCTCCAGATTATGCATAGAATGATTAGTAGCAACATGTTAAGATAGCAACAAAATATAACAGAATCTGTCAGGAAAACAGCAACATCAACTACCCTACTTAGCAAGCTCGATTCACTCACCACAAGTCATTGAATGACAAGATAAGCATATCATCATCAAGAAGACATGTTTGTGAAACCAACCAAGGCAAGAACAAGTCCATAGCATGCAAGGATCAACTATAGCAACCTTGGCCAAATTGAATAACAAGTAAACAATCTGCCAGGAAACATTTTGAAGCAAAAGTAGAGCACTCAAATGACAAGCTAGACTACCCCATAATTTCAAACAAGGGCATGAATGGATAGACAATAACCATATGTTCAAAACACCCTTACTGAAGTATCTCAAAATAAGCATGGATCTCTCTGTAGCATCAAGTTTATATGGCATCAAAATAACAGCAGAACAGGGACTAAAATCAGCAATATCACGAAGCCTAGTTTGCATGCTTGTGCTAGTCACCACATTGATCACAAAAATACATGGCATACACCCCTAGAAAGATGGCATGGCATAGATCAAAACACATCAAGACTTCAACCTCATAGGATGCACACATCAATCATGGCAAAAATAACAAATGAGCAAGTTATAACAGTTTCAGCAGATTAACATCAACATGCACTCTTCCAACAGCAGTTCGGGCACCAAGATGAGCTCAAATGAAAATGATGCAATGGAAAGAAATGAAGTACTCATCGAGTCGAACAATTCGAAATATGACACGCACGAAATGGAGCTACATATGCAAAGATACAGCATGATGAACATGGCATGATAATGTCAGAAATCTGGGACTTAGTCATATTTCACCTTGCGGGAAAAACTGGACGGGACGGTCCCGGGGACAAGTTGGATCGGGACAGGGACGCCGGAGCGTTTGGTTGGCGGGTTAGGGCTGGATCTGGACGAGGCCATCCCGGCGCGGGGGCCGACGATGACCGGCGGCAGGGCGGTGCCCCGGACCTCCGGCGAGGCGCGGAAGCCGAGGCGGGGCCGCGGCTGGATTGGGAAGGCGCCGGCGGCCGCATCTGGTCGCTGCCCCCGCGGATCGGAGCATGGGGCGGCGCTGGGCGGCGGATCCGGCAAGCCTCGGGGCGAGCTGGCGGGAGGCTACCGGGCGGAGGCGCAGGCGGCTCGGGGTCTGGTGCGTGGTGGACTCCGACGACGCGGGGGCGCGCGACGGCGGCGGGGCGAACGGCGGCGAGAGGAGCTCCGGCGGGCGGCGAGCTCGAGCCCCGGCTGGGGAGCTCCGCGGTGGCGGGGAGGATGCGGCAGCGGCCGGCGGCGAGGCGCGCCCGAGCGGCGGCGGGATCTGGGCCAGGCGGCGGCGGCGCGAGGGCCCGCGCGGGCCCGTGATGGGTTTCGCGGGCCGCGGCGGCGGAGGACGGCGGCGCGCCACGTGGCGGACGCCGGTTGGTGCGGAGGCGAGGGCGGACGTGTCCGGCAGCAGTCGGACGCGTCCGGTGGCGGCGGAGGGCGATTTTAGGGTTTCGTCTGCGAAATCATCCGCGAATTTCGGGGGAGGGGCTAGTTTTATAGGTAGAGGGAGCTAGGAGAGTCCAAATGAGGAGCGGTTTTCGGCCACGCGATCGTGATCGAACGACCGAGAGCATGGAGGGGAGTTAGATGGGTTTTGGGCCACTTTGGAAGGGGTGTTGGGCTGCACACTAAAGAGGCTTTTACGGTTACCCGGTTAACCGTTGGAGTATCAAATGACCTCCAAATGGCACGAAACTTGACAGGCGGTCTATCGGTGGTGTACCAAGGCCGCTTGGAAAACCTCGGGCCATTCCGAGAAAGTTTAACACCCGCACACGCAAAGAGGCAAAAGGGAACGCCGGAGGGCATAGGAGTGTCGAATTGCAAAACGGACAACGGGGAAAATGCTCGGATGCATGAGACGAACATGTATGCAACATGAGATGCACATGATGACATGGCAATATGCAACATGCAAGCAAATGACATGGCAACAACGGCGAATAACTGGCAGACACCTGGCGCATCGGATCCGGGGCGTTACAACACTCCTCCACTAACAAGAGATGTCGTCCCGAGATCTTAGGACCGAAACGGAAGGGAAAAATGGATGAGGTGAAACAAGAACTCAAAAGAAGAAGCACAGAGTCGAGAGCACTCGAGAAGAAAAGAGAAACGACGAGGATGCCGAGAATCGAAAACCCACGGAAACAGATAGACTATGAAACGACTCGTTCTAACCGGAGTGGTTAGAATGAGAAAAGAAACGAATAAGGCTGAAAGGATTTAGGCATCACTCTGACTAAACATGGAGGAATAGAACACGAACTAGAGAGGATGGAATGATACTTGATGAACTCTTGAAGAATGAATTAAATCATGAAGAACCACCATGAAGAACTCCGGTGACAAAAGGATGATGAGATAGAAATGAAGGATGAAAGAATAAGACGAGCCTTGCGGTGATTTGGATGGAGGTTCCGACGAAATGGCCGAGGAAATTTGAACTCCGGAAAAGAAAAGTTGAAACACTTGGAACTAGAATTTATTCATGAAGAATAAACTCTGAAGGAAAAGGATTAATCACTCTGATGAAATAAGAATGAGATTTATTGTATGCTTATCCTTCATCAAATTAAATTGATGACAAGCAATGGATTTTGCATACTACTTATTCTTCTTGAAAAATAATTGAGAAGTGACATATCGCAAACTTGAGAAGGTCTTCATGAACCACCGGTAGGATTGGAAAGAAACGAATGGATTAAAATGATAACAAAGGAAAAATAATCTGAATGGACCACCGTAAGAATTCGGAAATGACTGGCGAAAGAGAATGAATCACTGGGAAGAATTAGAAGAACAAAAATGCTTGAGGGGATTTAGATGCAAAAGAACAAAGAGATCACAAGCTGATTAAAGAACACTTGAACGAAGCACCGGAAGAATATTGAGACGAACGAAAGGGCACAGATATAGAATAATTGGAGAACGAATCTGAAAACTTAGAATGAAGAAATCTTCTGAAAAGATGGCCTCCGGATGATCGAGAGGGAAAGCACTCCTGAAATACTCCGGATGGATGAAAAGAATTTGAAAATGATCTTGGAAAAAGGCATGTGACTGATGATAATTCATTCTTACATCACATTTGAAAAGAATTTGAGAATAACCCCGGGAGAATTAGAAGAGTCAGGTAAGATCCTGGGAAAAGACCTGTGGGTTAGGGCCCACTAAAAGAAAAGCACCGTTGGAAAGGATTGTTGAACAGATAGACGATGCACCGGAACAATTGAGATATTTGAATGAGGTGACAACCTCGAATTAATTGGAACACAGATGAATCTCCTGAGATGACTTCTGAACTCCGAAATGATTGAATGACGAGAGGCAAACGGGTAAGGAGAACACTTTAACCAAGGAAAAGAATGTGACCAACCCGAAAAACTTGAATTGAATCCATCGGAAAAGAAAAGAGATGAAGAATGACGGACGGGACGAGAATTAACCAGTTGAAATAATTCACGAAAGACTGAAGAGGTTCCACACGACTGAAATTGATGCTCGAAAGAGACTCATGCTCGGGGAATAAGAGGGTGGGAGGGCGGGAAAACAAAGGCAACTGGAAGGGAGAACCGACGAATATCTTGAAGAGAAAACACCGGTTGAAATCATTGAGGAAAGAAAACAAAGACTTCGCACGAGTAGGATGGATACTCGATTACGGACTCCGGTTCCGAGAGGAAGAAGGGAGGGCGGGAGGGAAAATAAAACAACTGAGGATTGAACTCAAAGATGAAGAGGATCGAGTCAACTTGACGAGAAATGCACCGGATGAAAAGAGCAAAGAACCACCGATCGGAAAACCAACTGCGTGACCCTAAAGAAAAATTTGAATGGGAAGAGGAGTAATTCAAAACACCTACGTCAAGATTCCTCACCAGAGCGACGAAGGGGCAGAGGAGTAAAAAGAATTCCTACTCTCCGATATAACTAGACTCCGAAAAAGTTTTCTTCTAGACTCAACAACGGCCAAACTACACGATCAATCAAGGGGGCTCCTAGGGTCGGTCGAGGCTTTGATACCAACTTGTCACGCCCAAGATGCGACCCTATCCTAAAGGAACTCGAAGGTCCCACCAAGGATAGAAGCGCATCTTGAAGACGCTTTTGCAAGGTGGATATCATTACATCAATATTACATAATAGATGGGGATACATCCAAGACATACAATGTCACATGAATACAACAATACATCATGTACAAAATCAACATCCGACTATGGATGAAACATAAACAGAAACTCAAACAATATCCACCCTGCTAGCCCAGGCTGCCGACCTGGAACCTATCCCCTGATCGAAGAAGAAGCAGAAGAAGAACTCAAGCAAGCAAGCATCGCTCTCGCATCATGATCATCGGGTAAACCTGTACCTGCAACTGTTGTTGTAGTAATCTGTGAGCCACGAGGACTCAGCAATCCCATTACCATGGGTATCAAGACTAGCAAAGCTTAATGGGAAAGTAAGGGGTAAAGTGGTGAGGTTGCAGCAGCGACTAAGCAAGTATGGTGGCTAACATACGCAAATGAGAGCGAGAAGAGAAGCAAAGGAACGGTCGTGAAGCTAGCAATGATCAAGAGGTGATCCTGAACTCCTACTTACGTCAAACATAACACAGAAACCGTGTTCACTTCCCGGACTCCGCCGAGAAGAGACCATCACGGCTACACACGCGGTTGATGCGTTTTAATTCGGATCTGGTGTCAAGTTATCTACAACCGGACATTAACAAATTCCCATCTTCCACATAACCGCGGGCACGGCTCTCGAAAGTTTAAACCCTGCAGGGGTGTCCCAACTTAGCCCATGACAAGCTCTCGCGATCAACGAAGGAATAGACCTTCTCCCAGGAAGACCCGATCAGGCTCGGAATCCCAGTTTACAAGACATTTCGACAATGGTAAAACAAGACCAGCAAAGCCGCCCGATGCGCTGACCATCCCGATAGGAGCTACACATATCTCGTTCTCAGGGCAACACCGGATGAGACATCCTACGAGTAAAACCAGACCTCGAGTTGCCCTGAGGGGGCCCCGCAGTCTACTCGGTTCGAACTAGCACTTAGACAAGCACTGGCCCGGGGGGGGGGCTAAAATAAAGATGACCCTCGAGAGAGCGACTCCCAAGGGAAAAAGTAGGTGGTGGTGAGGCAAATGGTAAAACCAAGGTTGGGCCTTGCTGGACAAGTTTTATTCAAAGCGAACTGTCAGGGGGGTCCCATAAATCACCCGACCGCGTTAGGAACGCAAAATCCGGGAACATAACACCGGTATGACGGAAACTAGGGCGGCAAGAGTGGAACAAAACACCAGGCATAAGGCCGAGCCTTCCACCCTTTACCAAGTATATAGATGCATTAATAATATAAGAGATATTGTGGTATCCCAACATAACCCTTTCCACCATGGAGAAATCTTCAACTTCACCTGCAACTAGCAACGCTATAGGAGGGGCTGAGCAAAAGCGGTAACATAGCCAAACAGTGGTTTGCATAGGAAAGGTGTCAAGGGTTAGAGGTTCATGGCAATATGGGATGGCTTGATGAACAAGTGATAGGTAACGCAGCATAGCGATAGAACGAAGCAACTAGCATAGCAATGATAGTAGTGAGATCCAGGATAGCGGTCATCTTGCCTGAAATCCCGCAAGGAAGAAGAACGAGTCCATGAAGAAGACGAACGGATGAAGCCGAACCAACTGTAGACGAACGAATCCTCACGATCGCAACGAAACAGGAACTAACAAGAAGAAGCACACAACATAGGTAAACACACCACACATGAACAAGGCATGATGCACAACAAGCATGATGCATGAGAAATCTAGATGAGGCTACTCATGGCAAGAGACGATGCAAACAAGAACAACACATCAAGGCAAGTTTAAATGAGGCCAGGAACAACATATAACAATTCCGGTAAGTCCTCATATGCAAATTTCGAAATTGGTCCAGATCTGAATAAACCTTATGTTCAAGTTGTTAAACAGCAAGTTAAAGATGCACCAAGATGATCTACACGAAATTCTAGTCAAGTTACATATAAAGTTCATTTAATTCGGAGCTACGGCCTAGAAGATATGAGCAAAACAAGTTAAACATGGCATTGATGCAAAATGCACCCAAACATCAAGCAAACACACCAAAACATGGATGCAACATGATAATAAGAAGCTACATGCAAAATCAAGCAAGTTTCATATAGAGCACACTCAAAACGAAGCATCGGTGCAACACATACACTCTATACAAGTCATAGCAACAATCTGTCCATAACAGCAACTAGGCATATTGCAAGCATCAAAACAACATGCTACAGCACCTCAACATAAGAACAATAGGCATGGGCATGAAGTACAGGTAAAGCATAACAAAACATGAACACTGAGCTATCTCCAGAAACAACTAGAACATGCTCAAAAAGACATGGAGATATTACAAATAATAACAGTTTCAGACTTTAGCAGAAATAACATCAGGTTGCAATGTTGAGAGCTATCAAACAACATGTTACAGGAACTAATCATGGCAAACAAAGGCATGGCATGAATCTACTAATTGCATAGATCAAAAGTCCCTTACTGACCATGAGCCAAAAAGGCATAGAAAATATGATGGCACCCATGTAAACATGGCAAGTTATATTACAGATTCATACATGGCAGGAACAACAATAAGTAGGCATGTTGGTGAGCTTGAACCACTCACTACAGAGCAATACATGGCATGGCAAGGCAACCAACAGTAAGAAGGCATGTTTGTGAAGTTAAGCATTGCAAGAGCAAGGTCATAGGGTGCATGGAACACTAGCAAAACACATGGGAACTAGTGAACTTAATATTAACAGGCTGATAGCAACATTATCAAGCAACTTTAGAGCAAGATAATAACATGATACAGCAGGCTATAATTCCAACCAAAGGCATGAGTGGATAGAGCATGACATGTAGATCAAAACATGTTTATAGGACATCTCCAGATTATGCATAGAATGATTAGTAGCAACATGTTAACATAGCAACAAAATATAACAGAATCTGTCAGGAAAACAGCAACAGCAACTACCCTACTTAGCAAGCTCGATTCACTCACCACAAGTCATTGAATGACAAGATAAGCATATAATCATCAAGAATAAATGTTTGTGAAACCAACAAAGGCAAGAACAAGTCCATGGCATGCAAGGATCAACTATAGCAACCTTGGCCAAATTGAATAACAAGTAAACAATCTGCCAGGAAACATTTTGTAGCAAAAGTAGAGCACTCAAATGACATGCTAGACTACCCCATAATTGCAAACAAGGGCATGAATGTATAGACAATAACCATATGTTCAAAGCACCCTTACTGAAGTATCTCAAAATAGGCATGGATCTCTCTGTAGCATCAAGTTTATATGGCATCAAAATAACAGCAGAACAGGGACTAAAATCAGCAATATCACGAAGCCTAGTTTGCATGCTTGTGCTAGTCACCACATTGATCACAAAAATACATGGCATACACCCCTAGAAAGATGGCATGGCATAGATCAAAACACATCAAGACTTCAACCTCATAGGATGCACACATCAATCATGGCAAAAATAACAAATGAGCAAGTTATAACAGTTTCAGCAGATTAACATCAACATGCACTCTTCCAACAGCAGTTCGGGCACCAAGATGAGCTCAAATGAAAATGATGCAATGGAATGAAATGATGTACTCGTCGAGGAGAACAATTTGACATATTACACGCACGAAATGGAGCTACATATGCAGAGATACAGCATGATGAACATGGCATGATAATGTCAGAAATCTGGGACTTAGTCATATTTCACCTCGCGGGAAAAACTGGACGGGACGGTCCCGGGGACGAGTCGGATCGGGACGGGGACGCCAGAGCGTTTGGTTGGCGGGTTAGGGCTGGATCTGGACGAGGTCATCCCGGCGCGGGGGCCGACGATGACCGGCAGCAGGGCGGTGCCCCGGACCTCCAGCGAGGCGCGGAAGCTGAGGCGGGGCCGCGGCTAGATGGGGAAGGCGCCGGCGGCCGGATCTGGTCGCTGCCCTCGCGGATCGGAGCACGGGGCGGCGCTGGGCGGCGGATCCGGCGAGGCTCGGGGCGAGCCGGCGGGAGGCGACCGGGCGGAGGCGCGGGCGGCTCGGGGTCGGGCGCGCGGCGGACTCCGGCGACGCGGGGGCGTGCGACGGCGGCGGGGCGAACGACGGCGAGAGGAGCTCCGGCGGGCGGCGAGCTCGGGCCCCGGCTGGGGAGCTCCGCGGCGGCGGGGAGGATGCGGCGGTGGAGAGGCAAGGCGGCGGCCGACGGCGAGGCACGCCCGAGCGGCGGCGGGATCTGGGCCAGGCGGCGGCGGCCGACGGCGAGGCACGCCCGAGCGGCGGCGGGATCTGGGCCAGGCGGCGGCGGCGCGAGGGCCCGCACGGGCCCGCGATGGGCTCTGCGGGCCGCGGCGGCGGAGGACGGCGGCGCGCCACGTGGCGGACGCCGGTTGGTGCGGAGGCGAGGGCGGATGTGTCCGGCAGCAGTCGGACGCGTCCGGTGGCGGCGGAGGGCGATTTTAGGGTTTCGTCTGCGAAATCATCCGCGAATTTCGGGGGAGGGGCTAGTTTTATAGGTAGAGGGAGCTAGGAGAGTCCAAATGAGGAGCGGTTTTCGGCCACGTGATCGTGATCGAACGACCGAGAGCATGGAGGGGAGTTAGATGGGTTTTGGGCCACTTTGGACGGGGTGTTGGGCTGCACACCAAAGAGGCTTTTACGGTTACCCGGTTAACCGTTGGAGTATCAAACGACCTCCAAATGGCACGAAACTTGACAGGCGGTCTACCGGTGGTGTACCAAGGCCGCTTGGCAAACCTCGGACCATTCCGAGAAAGTTTAACACCCGCACACGCAAAGAGGCAAAAGGGGAACGCCGGAGGGCATAGGGGTGTCGGATTGCAAAACGGACAACGGGGAAAATGCTCGGATGCATGAGACGAACACGTATGCAACATGAGATGCACATGATGACATGGCAATATGCAACACGCAAGCAAATGACATTTCAACAACGGCGAATAACTGGCAGACACCTGGCGCATCGGATCCGGGGCGTTACACGGAACTACTAGTGAGACTGAAGTCTCTCTGCAAAAACATAAAATAGGCAAACGTGAGTACAAATGTACCCAGCAAGACTTATATCAGAACTATCTATTTATGCATCATTATCAACAAAGGGGATGGTGGGGTTTAACTGTAGCAAGCCAGCTTTGACTCAGTGGCTATTCTAAACTACGACTGCAAGTAACTCTTTTGAGGTGGCGCACACGAGTCCACATATTCACCATATCAATACACCACTATGGATCCGCTCCCGTCTCCCTACGACAACGCCATCCATAGCACTCACACTTATCTTGCGTATTTTAGAGTATCCACTTTCACTTGTCTATGAACTGTAAAGGTAACCCAGAAGTCCTTTACCGCAGACACGGCTATTCGAATAGATGATGTTAACCCTGCAGGGGTGTACTTCTTCACACACGCTCTCACCACTTACCGCCGTTTACACGACATGTACTCGGCAACCTTCAAGCGGAAACCCAACGAGGGTGTCGGCCACGACCTACCTAAACACTCAAGTCTCTAGTCCAGGTTTATCGCCTATTCTGGTTCCATCCGCGAGGAGATCCGGCCGGAGTTTCGCTCACAGCCCCAAACGATGTGTGCAGGGTTCCCGAGACACCAAACGGGCGCCCGATACACCGTGCCACGTGACTACCGCATCACAGCCCACCCCTCCGGTCAGCGCTGCGCACGGCCTCCAGCATACTACAAACACCAGAAACTACTTGCAACTCCTAGACAGAGGACAAGGGTGATTAAGAAGCCGAGAGAGTCCATTGGTTTCGGGCCCAATGCGTGGTAGTATCTGTTTCATGGATCACAAACACAGAACTCAGTTCCTATGGACGGCTGTAATGAGGCAACCCACCATGTACTCCTACATGGCCTCTCACCGCTACCTTTACCAAATCGTGTTCACACACTTAGCTCACACACAGTAGGACATGTTCACACACCTCTGATTCATCCTCTATGAATCACACCTGACTCAACTCTAAGCAGTAGCAGGCATGACAAACAAGCATGAATGAGTAGGCACAACAGGGCTCAAACAACTCCTACTCATGCTAGTGGGTTTCATCTGTTTACTGTGGAATGACAGGTCATGCAAAGGATAAAGGGGTTCAGCTACCGCAGCAAGTAACAAATGATTCGTTGTTGTCCTAATGCAATAAAAGAGAGCAGGAGCGAGAGAGTAGGATTGTATCGGAATGAACAAGGGGGTTTTGCTTGCCTGGCACTTCTGAAGATAGTATATTTCTTCATTGGTGTCATCGATCACATCGTCGGTACACGTCTTACTGAGGGGGGACAAGCACCGACAAACAAAGAAGAAGCACAATCAATGCAATGCACATTATGATGCATGATCATGACATGGCAATATGATGTGGTTTGGGCTAATGCAACTAGCAGCAAGTTAAATGAAGTTGGTTTGAACCCTAGGTTCAAATTCAAACTCCACATGAGGCATTTCAAATGCCATTTATTCAAATTGTTGTATACAGCAGATTTAAGTTGTTCAGACATGCATGAAAATGGTACAGATGGATAGATTGGATTTTTCTGATCATTTTACATATATAATTTGTTTTATTTGGAGCTACGGTTGATTTTCTATGATTTTTATAAGTTTGTGGTATTTTCTGGAATTTCCTGTGAAAGAATAAATCCAGAAAATGAGCTATTGCGTCAGCAGTGCGTCATGGTGACGTCAGTGGTCAAAGGGGACGTCCAGGTCAACCTGACCAGTGGGTCCCGCCTGTCAGCAGTTACTTAAACTAATTAAGTTTAATTAACGTTCAACTAACACTAACCTAGTTTAGTTAGTGGCCTGGGGCCCACACGTTAGTGGCCCAGGGGGGTCAAACTGGGCCCACCCAGTCAATGGTCAGCGGGTCAAACCCGCCGGCGACTCGACGCCAGTGAGGACCGAGACGGTGGTGCGGCTCGGAAAACGCCCACAGGTCATGGGCGAGGCTGTTCTTGGGCTCGTTGGAGAGCTCTTGCATGCGCGCGTCTGGTGGTGGTGGTGGCCGGGCCTATGGTGGCCGGAGCCAACGGCGGCGAGCACGAAAGCGGCGGCCGACATTCGGGTGAGTTGCGGGTTCGGTGTTGCAGCTCGCAAACGAGCCAACTGATGCGCTAGGGATGCTCTACGGGGTGCTACGAGCGTGTTCGAGTCGCCGGGGTGACCAAATAGTCACCGGAGCTGCGTTGATGGCGAGCTCGGCCGGCGGCGTGCTGTGGGCAGCAAGGGGGCGACGGCTACGGCGAGCAAGAGGCTGTGGGGTTAGGGGGGTTAGATGCAGGTGCTCACAGCGAGTCCAACGAGCGCGAGAGCAAGGTCGGGGACGTCTGGTAGCTCCCGAATCGGCGGCGATGAGCTTCGGTGGCCGGCGACGGAAACAACGATGGTGACGATGAAGCAGCGCGTCCGAGGCCAGGAGAATCGTCGAGGAGGAAGAGGCAGATGAGTCAGAGCTCGTGGACTAGCTGGCTTGGCATGGGGATGCTGGTGGCCACGGCAAAGGCGAACGGCGGCGGCAGTGGTTCTCGGGCGTCGCGCGAGAGAGCGAGGGAGAGGAGGGGAATGGGCACAGTAGAGTGAGAGGGGAACGGGGCGGTCGAGGGGGAGTGCGTGGCGCCCTTAGCCAGCTCCAGGCGGTCGGCGGCAAGCAGGAGGTGGCGCGGCGCGTGACTTCGCGCGCCGGGCACGCGCCTGTCCTCCTGCCAGGGAGGAAGACGACAGGAGAGGGGCCAGGCGGGCTGGGCTGCGCAGGTGGGCTGGCCAGCTGGGCCGCGACAGGTAAGTCAGGTTAGTTCTCTCTCTCTGCTTTTATTTATTGTTTTCTATTTTATTTAATCTTTAGGTCTTTATTTAAAATACTTAAACAGATCCAAAAATCATGAAACTAATCATGGCTACTGTTTAGAATATATCCAACAGTAAACATTTTAGTTTATGATTATTTGAGCATTTAAAATATTTTATAGTATTTATATGCCCAAATGCAAATAGAGTATGATTTAATTCAGAGCCCAATATGTCCTGCAAAAATATAAACCATTTTTGGTAGATGCTTTCACCTCAAACCAGAAATGTTGAACATTTTTAGAGGGCATTTTGAGTTCAAAGAAAAAGATTTTATTTTGACCCTAGTTGAATTCATTTGGTGCTAGGGTTTAAACAATCCCCATTTCAAGTTTCCAATAAATTTAGACATGATGCATGGATGATTATGCAACTACTTGCAAACAAACTCTAGGGCTGTGACAGGATGATCTACCCTTTGGCGGGAAGCCGATGCGCGATGTTGGCGTATAGGTATCCGGCCTCCCGAAGCTTCTTGATGTCTTCCTTCGTGACAGAGGAAGCCATCCACTTGCCTCCCGCTCCAGACATGTTTGGAATGATTTTGCAGAGAAGGTGAGAGCTTTGGCGTTGGAGCTCGAGAATGGATGAGCAGAGGAAGAAGAAGGCGTGGGTGAAAAAAGGGGGATCCTTATCTCCTTATAAAGGTAGCAGGGGTCATGCGCCTCCCCACTTGCCCTTGAAACTCGCTTATTCCCCAAGTGCCGTGCTAATGGCACGGTTGGGTTAGCCACGCCCGTATTGATGAGAATCCCGTGATAAGGGGACACGATCTTTGCTTCGACAAGACGTGCCAATAAAACCGCCTCGCAAGACATGCAGTAGCAGGTTGAGAAAACGGTTCGAATAATGACCGGGCCACGGCGTGATGGCACGCTATGGAAAAGTTGTCAGCAGATTAGACTCGTGGAATATTGTGCTCTCTATGGTGGTATGTGGAATTTGTTTTGTAGAGCCGGACACGATTCTTGTGCTCAAGATCTACTTTGGAGTATTCGGAGAAGGAACCCGCCTTGCAATGCCGAAGACAATCTTCGCGCCGGACTCATCGTCATTGAAGCCTGGTTCAGGGGCTACTGAGGGAGTCCAGGATTAGGGGGTCCTTGGACAGCCAGACTATATGCTTATGCCGGACTGTTGGACTATGAAGATACAAGATTGAAGACTTTGTCCCGTGTCCGGGTGGGACTCTCCTTTGCGTGGAAGGAAAGCTTGGCAATTCGGATATGAAGATTCCCTTCTCTATAACCGACTCTGTATAACCCTAGTCCCCTCCGGTGTCTATATAAACCGGAGGGTTTAGTCCATAGGACAACAACAACAATCATAATCATAGGCTAGCTTCTAGGGTTAGCCTCTACGATCTCGTGATAGATCAACTCTTGTAATACTCATATCATCAAGATCAATCAAGCAAGAAGTAGGGTATTACCTCCATAGAGAGGGCCCGAACCTGGGTAAACATCGTGTCCCCCGCCTCCTGTTACCATTAGCCTTAGACGCATAGTTCAGGACCCCCTACCCGAGATCCACCGGTTTTGACACCGACACGCGCCTCCCCCTTGCCCAAACAGAATTGGACAAGGAGTGGAGGGCGTGGCCCCTCCTTCCTTCTCCTTCTCTCCTCCTTCCTTTTGCTCCGAATAAAAAAAAGGAAAGGTGGGGGCCAAATCCTACTTGGACCGGGAGTCCATGTAGGACTCCCCCTCCCTTGGTGCGCCTCTCCCTTGGTCAGCCTCCTCCTCCTCCCTCCTTTATATACGGGGGCAGGGGGTCACCCTAGAACACACATGTTGATTTTTTAGCCATGTGCGGTGCCCCCCTCCACAGTTACACACCTCGGTCATATCGTCGTAGTGCTTAGGCGAATCCCTATGCCGGTAACTTCATCATCACCATCACCACGCCGTTGTGCTGACGAAACTCTCCCTCGGCCTCAACTGGATCAAGAGTACGAGGGACGTCATCAAGCTGAACGTGTGCTGAACGCGGAGGTGCCGTATGTTCGGTACTTGGATCGGTTGGATCGTGAAGATGTTCGACTACATCAACCGCGTTATTGAAGCGCTTCCGCTTTTGGTCTACATGGGTGAGTGGACACACTCTCCCCTCTCATTTCTATGCATCACCTAGATATATCTTGCGTGATCATAGGAAATTTTTCGAAATTACCGTGTTCCCCAACAGTGGCATCCAAGCCAAGTCTATGCGTAGATGTTATATGCACGAGAAGAACACAAAGAGTTGTGGACGATAATAGTCATACTGCTTACCAGCATGTCATACTTTGATTCGGCGGTATTGTTAGATGAAGCGGCTCAGACCGACATTACGTGTACGCTACACAAGACTGGTTCTACCGACGTGCTTTGCACATAGGTGGCTGGTGAGTGTCTGTTTCTCCAACTTTAGTTTAATCGAGTGTGGCTATGCCCGGTCCTTTTTGAAGGTTAAAACAACACACTTGACGAAAAATCACTGTGGTTTTGATGCGTAGGTAAGAACGGTTCTTTCTAGAAGCCCATAGCAGCCATGTAAAACTTGCAACAAGAAAGTAGAGTACGTCTAACTTGTTTTTTAGGGCTTTCTATGATGTGATATGGTCAAGCATGAGGTTATATAAATTGTTGTATGAGATGATCATGTTTTGGAACAAAGTTATTGGCAACTGGCACGAGCCATATGGTTGTCGCTTTATTGTATGCAATGCAATCGCCATGTAATTGTTTTACTTTATCACTAAGCGGTAGTGATAGTCGTAGTAACAATAGGTGGCGAGATGACAACGATGCTACGATGGAGATCAAGGTGTCGCGCCGGTGACGTTGGAGATCATGACGATGCTTCGGTGATGGAGATAATGAGAACAAGATGATGATGGCCATATCATGTCACATATTTTGCTTGCATGTGATGTTTATCTTTTATGCATCTTGTTTTTCTTAGTACCGCGGTAGCATTATAAGATGATCCCTTACTAAATTTCAAGGTAATAGTGTTCTCCTTGAGTATGCATCATTGTTACAGTTCGTCATGCCGAGACACCACATGATGATAGGGTGTGATAAGCTCTACGTTCACATACAACGGGTGCAAGCCAGTTTTGCACACACAGAATACTCTTGTTAAACTTGACGAGCCTAGCATATGCAGATATGTCCTCGGAACACTTGAGACGGAAAGGTCGAGCATGAATCATATAGTAGATATGATCAGCATAGCGATGTTCACCATTGAAAACTACTCCATCTCACGTGATGATCGAACATGGTTTAGTTGATTTGGATCACGTGATCACTTAGATGATTAAAGGGATGACTATCTAAGTGGGAGTTCTTAAGTAATATGATTAATTGAACTTTAATTTATCATGAACTTACTCCTGATAGTATTTTGTAAATTATGTTGTAGATCAATAGCTCGCATTGTAGCTTCCCTATGTTTTTATATGTTCCTAGGGAAAGCTAAGTTGAAAGATGATAGTAGCAATGATGCGGACTGGGTCCGTGATCTGAGGTTTATCCTCATTGCTGCACAGAAGAATTATGTCCTTGATGAACCGCTAGATGACAGACCTATTGGAGGAGCAGACGCATATGTTATGAACGTTTGGCTAGCTCAATGTGATGACTACTTGATACTTTAGTGCACCATGCTTAACGGCATAGAATCGGGACTTCAAAGACGTTTTGAACGTCATGGACCATGTGAGATGTTCCAGGAGTTGAACTTAATATTTCAAGAAAATACCCAAGTTGAGAGATATGAAGTCTCCAACAAGTTCTATAGCTAAAAGATGGAGGAGAATAGCTCAAGTAGTGAGCATGTGCTCAGATTGTCCTGGTACTACAATCGCTTGAATCAAGTGGGAGTTAATCTTCCAGATAAGATAGTGATTGACAGAGTTCTCTAGTCACCATCACCAAGTTACTGGAACTTCGTGATGAACTATAGTATGCAAGGGATGACGAAAATGATTCCCGAGCTCTTCGTGATGCTGAAATTGACGAAGGTAGAAATCAAGAAAGAGCATCAAGTGTTGATGATTGACAAGACCACTAGTTTCAAGAAAAGGGCAAAGGGAAAGAAAGGGAACTTCAAGTAGAATTGCAAGCAAGTTGTCACTCCCGTGAAGAAGCCCAAAGTTGGACCAAAGCCTGAAACTGAGTGCTTCTACCGCAAAGGAAATGGTCATTGGAAGCGAAAATGCCCTGAATATTTGGTGGATAAGCAGGATGGCAAAGTGAACAAGGGTATATTTGATATACAGGTTATTGATGTATACCTTACTAGATTTTATAGTAGCCCCTGGGTTTTGATACTTGTTCGGTTGCTAACATTAGTAACTTGAAACAGGAGTTACAAAATAAACAGAGACTAGTTGAGGGTGATGTGACGATGTGTGTTCGAAGTGGTTACAAGATTGATATAATCATCATTGCAAACTCCCTATACTTTCAAGATTAGTGTTGAACCTAAATAAATGTTATTTGATGTTTGCGTTGAGCATAAATATGATTAGATCATGTTTATTGTGATACGATTATTCATCTAAGACAGAGAATAAATTGTTATTCTGTTTACATGAATAAAACCTTCTATGGTCATACAGCCAATGTTGATGGTTTATTGAATCTTGATCGTAGTGATACAAATATTCATAATATTGATGCCAAAAGATGCAAAGTTGATAATGATAATGCAACATATTTGTGGCACTGCCGTTTGGGTCATATCAGTGTAAATCGCATGAAGAAACTCCATAAAGATGGACTTCTGGAATCACTTGATTATGAATCATTTGATGCTTGCGAACCGTGCCTAATGGGCAAGATGACTAAAACTCCGTTCTCCGGAACAATGGAACGAGCAAGTGACTTATTGGAAATAATACATACCAATGTATGCAGTCCAGTGAGTGTTGATGCTCGTGGCAGGTATCATTATTTTTTGACCTTCACAGATGATTTGAGCAGATATGGGTATATCTACTTAATGAAACACAAGTCTGAAACATTTTAAAAGTTCAAAGAATTTCAAAGTGAAGTGGAGAATGATCATAATAAGAAAATAAAGTTTCTACGATCTGATTGTAGAGGAGAACATTTGAGTTACGATTTTGGCCTTCATTTAAAATAATGTGGAATAGTTTCACAGCTCACGCCACATGGAACGCCACAGCGTAATGGTGCGTCCGAATGTCGAAACCGCACTTTATTGGATATGGTGCAATCTATGACATCTCTTACTAGGTTACTACTATCGTTTTGGGGTTATGCATTAGAGACAGCTGCATTCACTTTAAATAGGGCACCATCAAAATCTTTTGACATGACGCCTTATCAACTTTGGTTTAGCAAGAAACCTAAGTTGTTGTTTATTAAAGTTTGGGGTTGCGATGCTTATGTGAAAAAGCTTCAACCTGATAAGCTCGAACCCAATTCGGAGAAATGCGTCTTCATTGGATACCCAGAGGAAACTGTTTGGTACACCTTCTATCACAGATCCGAAGGCAAGATCGTTGCTAAGAATGGATCCTTTCTAGAGAAGGAGTTTCTCTCGAAAGAAGTGAGTGGGAGGAAAGTAGAACTTGATGAGGCAATTGTACCTTCTCCCGAATTGGAAAGTAGTTTATCACATAAATCAGTTCTAGTGATTCCTACACCAATTAGTGAGGAAGCTAATGATGATGATCATGAAGCTTCAGATCAAGTTACTACCAAACTTCGTAGATCTTCCAGATTAAGATCCGCACCAGAGTGGTACGGTAATCCTATTCTGGAAGTCATGTTACTAGACCATGATGAACCTACGAACTATGAGGAAGCGATGATGAGCCCAGATTCCGTGAAATGGCTTGAGGACATGAAAATCTGAGATGGGATCCATGTATGAGAAAAAAGTGTGGACTTTGGTGGACTTGCTCGATGATCGGTAATCCATAGAAAATAAATGGATCTTCAAGAGGAAGACGGACACTGATAGTGGTGTTACTATCTACAAAGCTTGATTTGTCGCAGAAGGTTTTTCACAAGTTCAAGGTGTTGACTATAATGAGATTTTCTCAACTGTAGTGATGCTTAAATTCGTTCGAATCATGTTAGTAGTTACCGTATTTTATGAAATCTGGCAGATGGATATCAAAACTGCATTCCTGAATAGATTTCTGGAAGAAGAGTTGTATATGATACGACCAGAAGGTTTTGTCGATCCAAAGGGTGCTAAATAGTGTGCAAGCTCCAGCGATCCATCTATGGACTGGTGCAAGCATCTCGGAGTTAGAATATACACCTTGGTGAGTTGATCAAATCATACAATTTTATAAAGACTTGCAGTAAAGCCTTTATTTACAAGAAAGTGAGTGGGAGCTCTCTAGCATTTCTAATATTATATGTGGAAGACATATTTTTGATTGGAAATGATATAGAATTTTTGAATAGCATAAAGGGATACTTGAATAAGAGCTTTTCAATGAATGACCTCGGTGAAGCTGCTTACATATTGGGCATCAAGATCTATAGAGATAAATCAAGATGCTTAATTAGACTTTCACAAAGCACATACCCTGGTAAAGTTTTGAAGAAGTTCAAAATGGATCAGTCAACAAAAAGGTTTTTGCCTGTATTACAAGGTGTAAAGTTGAGTAAGACTCAAAGCCCGACCACGGCAGAAAATAGAAAGAGAATGAAAGTCATTCCCCATGCCACAGTCATAGGTTCTATAAAGTATGTTGTGTTGTGTACCAGACCTATTGTGTACCCTGCCCTGAGTTTATCAAGGGAGTACAATTTTGATCTAGGAGTAGATCACTGGACAGCGGTCAAGATTATCCTTAGTGAGGACTGAGGAAATATTTCTCGATTATGGAGGTGATAAAACAGCTCGTCGTAAAGAGTTACATCGATGCAAGCTTTTACACCAATCCAGATGACTCTAAGTCTCAGTCTGGATACATATTGAAAGTGGGAGCAATTAGCTAGATTATCTCCGTGCAGAGCATTGTAGACATAGAATATTTGCAAAATACATACCGCTCTAAATGTGACAGACCCGTTGACTAAACTTCTCTCATGAGCAAAACATAATCACACCTTAGTACTCTTAGGGTGTTAATCACATAGCGATGTGAACTAGATTATTGACTCTAGTAAACCCTTTTGGGTGTTGGTCACATGACGATGTGAACTATGGGTGTTAATCACATACAAATGTGAATATTGGTGTTAAATCACATGGAGATGTGAACTAGATTACTGACTCTAGTGCAAGCGGGATACTGAAGGAAATATGCCCTAGAGGAAATAATGAAGTTATTATTTATTTCCTTAATTCATGATTAATGTTTGTTATTCATGCTAGAATTGTATTAACCGGAAACTTAGTACATGTGTGAATACATAGACAAAACTTATAGTCCCTAGTATGCCTCTACTTGACTAGCTCGTTAATCAAATATGGTTATGTTTCCTAACCATAGACATATGTTGTCATTTGACGAACGGTATCACATCATTAGGAGAATGATGTGATGGACATGACCCATCTATTAGCTTAGCATTATGATCATGTCGGTTTCATTGCTACTGCTTTCTTCATGACTTACACAAGTTCCTCAGACTATGAGATTATGCAACTCCCGAATACCAGAGGAACACTTTGTGTGCTACCAAATGTCACAACGTAAATGGGTGATTATAAAGGTGCTCTATAGGTGTCTCCGAAGGTGTTTTTTGGGTTGGCATAGATCGAGATTAGGATTTGTCACTCCATGTTTTGGAGAGGTATCTCTGGGCCCTCTCGGTAATACTCATCACTATAAGCCTTGCAAGCATTGTGACAAATGAGTTGCAGGATGAAGTATTACGGACTGAGTAAAGAGACTTGCCGATAACGAGATTGAACTAGGTATGATGATACCGACGAACAATCTCGGGCAAGTAACATACCGATGACAAAGGGAACAACGTATGTTGTTATGTGGTTTGACGGATAAAGATATTCGTAGAATTTGTAGGAGCCAATATGAGCATCCAGGTTCTGCTATTGGTTATTGACCGGAGATATGTCTCGGTCATATCTACATAGTTCTTGAACCCGTAGGGTCCTCACGCTTAACGTCCGATGATGATTTGTATTATGAGTTATGTGTTTTTGATGACCGAAGTTTGTTCGGAGTCCCGGATGAGATCACGGGCATGACGAGGAGTCTCGAAATGGTCGAGAAATAAAGATTGATATATTGGAAGGTTATATTGGGACATCGGAATGGTTCCGGAGTGATTCAGGTATTTTTCGGAGTACCGGGAGGTTACCGGAACCCCCCCCCCCCCACCCCGGGGAAGTTAATGGGCCTTAGTGGGCTTTAGTGGAGAGAGGGAAGAAGGACCACAAGGTGGCGCACGCCTCCCCCCTACCCAAACCGAATTGGACAAGGGGTGGAGGGCGTGGCCCCTCCTTCCTTCTCCTTCTCTCCTCCTTCCTTTTGCTCCGGAGAAAAAAAACAGGAAAGGTGGGGGCCGAATCCTACTTGGACCGGGAGTCCAAGTAGGACTCCCCCTCCCTTGGCGTGCCTCTCCCTTGGCCGGCCTCCTCCTCCTCACTCCTTTATATATGGGGGCAAGGGGCACCCTAGAACACACAAGTTGATTTTTTAGAAGTGCGCCCCCCCTCCACAGTTACACACCTCGGTCATATCGTCGTAGTGCTTAGGCGAAGCCCTGCGCTGGTAACTTCATCATCACCGTCACCATGCCGTAGTGCTGACGAAACTCTCCCTCGGCCTCAACTCGTTCAAGAGTACGAGGGACGTCATCGAGCTGAACGTGTGCTGAACGCGGAGGTGCCGTACGTTCGGTACTTGGATCGGTTGGATCACGAAGACGTACGACTACATCAACCGCTTTATTGAAACGCTTCCGCTTTCGGTTTACGAGGGTACATGGACACACTCTCCCCTCCCGTTGCTATGCATGATCTAGATAGGTCTTGCGTGATCATCGGAATTTTTTTGAAATTACCAGGTTCCCCAACATTCTCTTCCCTTATTAATTCTTTCATGAATTGCATCATTGACCAATGCTATGTTTGTCAACTTTCAATGAATTTTATCACTTATACTTCTCTTTATGTAATGTCATTACCTTCCATAAGATTAGCATATGATATTTTTCCTTATTTTCATTGCTAGGAATTAAATATAAAAGTAAAGAAGCAAAAACTCAAACTACTATTTATTATATAACTCTAAACTCAATTACATAGATAGATAGATCATAAAACTAGCACTCGAAAATAGATCATACTAAACTTTTATTCAACTAAATCACGAAATAACTAAGGATCGAACTAAAAATAGCTGAAGATAATAAAAGTGATGGTGATATGGTACTGGGCATGTCCCCCAAGCTTGGCGCAAGCCAAGGGGAGTGCCCATACCCATATGCTCAAGTTTCTTCCTTCAGTGGCGGTGGTGGTGATGAAGTAGTGAGCTTATCCTTTAACCTTAGAAGATACTCCAATTTACGATTGACGCTTCGGAAGGCTATGTTTTCCTCTTCCAACAAAATAACTTCACGAGTCAGGTAAATATTGATACATCTCCAACGTTTTATTGTTCCATGTTGTTATATTATCAATCTTGGATATTTGACAATCATTTTATAACAAATTTATATCATTTTTGGGACTAACCTATTGACACAGTCCCAGTTGCAGTTGCTTTTTTTACTTCATAGAAAATCAATACCTAACGGAGTCAAAACGCAGCGAAACGTTTTGGAGTTTTTTCTGGACCAAAAGTCACCTGTTGGGCCAAAGAAGTACCAGATTGGGGCTCTGAGGGGAGCACAACCCACTTGGGCATGCCTGGGGGCCCAGGCGCGCCCTGGTTGGTTGTGCCCACCTCGACCGCCTCCCGCACCGCCTCCTTGCTCTATAAAAACCCTGAAAATCCAAAAACCCTAGGGGAGTCGATGAAACACAATTCCAGTCGCCGCAAGTTCTATAAACACCAGATCCAATCTAGACACCATCACGGAGGGGTTCATCATCCTCATTGGTGCCTCTCCCATGATGCGTGAGAAGTTCATTGTAGACCTTCGGGTGCGTAGTTAGTAGCTAGATGGCTTCCTATCTCTCTCTTTTGATTCTCAATGCAATTCCAGTCGCCGCAAGTTCTATAAACACCAGATCCAATCTAGACACCATCACGGAGGGGTTCATCATCCTCATTGGTGCCTCTCCCATGATGCGTGAGAAGTTCATTGTAGACCTTCGGGTGCGTAGTTAGTAGCTAGATGGCTTCCTATCTCTCTCTTTTGATTCTCAATGCAATGGTCTCTTGGAGATCTATTTTGTAACATCCCAATTTTCAATTTCGATGTCATAGATCATTCATATGCATCCATGATTTATGCATTTTTGTTGCTTTGTTTTATTTGCACTTTGATCCAAGAGACCTTAAGCAACTCAAGGACCAATTTGAGAGAGTTAGAGGTTTCAAAAAAAATCCAATTTTGATCTATCAAAATCTGGTAATTGGATCAAATTGTTTTTCAAAATTCTTTTCCAATTATTTTAAAATAAAGAGAGAAAATAACATGACTTCTTCAAAATTAGTAAATAAATACTGGAAATAGAATTTTGAATTATTTGGAGAGTTTATTTGATTTTATTCGATTGTTTATTTATATGTTAGCTGAGTAATTAGTACTATAATGTTTGTCTTTAGTTTAGGCATTTAAGCCCAGAAAAATGTTCACTAGGTCAATAATAAGGCCATATTACTACGTGAATTTTTCTGGAATTTTTAGGATAATATTTATATTTATTTAGCGTATATTTGTCTCTGGAAAAATTGTTTTAAAAAAGTTTGGGCCGACCGAACTAGGCCGAGCCCAGCCCAGCCGGTTAGGCCGCCGACGCCGCCGTCCCCGCGTCGTCGCTGAGCCGGACTCCACTCAACCGCCGCCTCTCTGCCCCCTTCCCCTAGCTGCCCGACCTCCCTCCACCCATAAATACCGGGAACTCCAGCCCCCTCCTCCACAAGCCACCACCGCAGCCGAAGCCACAGCGCCGCCGCCACACTTCGCTGCCGCAGCTGCTGCCGTCTGCCGCCGCCGCCGACTGCCCCCGTCGCCGGAAGTCACCATCGTCGCCCTTGCCTGCAAACCGCCGCCACCACTGTCGAGTTCGTCATCGCCGCCGCCGTCGAAATCGTCGTGAACCAGTATAAAACCACCCGGTCTGATCCAGTTTTTGTTTCGATTTTTCTTTTTAATCCGGTTTATTTTATAAGTTTGGTTATTTAGCGGACGTTCATTCGTTTAGGTTCTGTAGCGAACAGTTTCATTTGATTAGGTTCTGTAGCGAACGTTCATTTTGTAGATTTTTCTTCTTAGTTAACTTTTGGCCAGGGACCCATCCGCAAATATTTTCTTTGTAGATTAGCCCCTGATCTTTAAACCCTTGTAACTTTTTGCTCGTTTGTCCAAATTCGATGAAACCAACGCCAAAACCTTCACAGTAATCTCATATATCCAGTAAACCAACTTGAACATGTTTTTGACAATTTAAAATTTGAGTTTAGTTCAGATCTGAATTTGATCTTGTTTTGTTCGTATCTTGTGTTTTGTAGGTGCGTTTGAGTTGGTTCTTTTTGCAGATCGTAGATAATCACATGTACCTACTGTTAAGATCTAATCCACATGAATATAATGTTGTTAAAATTTGTTTTCTATTTAGTTTAGTTATTTGCTTGTTTTCGAGTTCTTTGGATCTGTTCTTCGTTTTCTCTTTGCATCGTTTGCTTGAGTGCTTATATATGCTATTATTTGTCTACGCTAGATTTTCCGGAGTGTGAAGCTTGTTGCTACGAATCCCTATAGTTTTCCGATCGTCAGCAAGGCTAGTTACAATTTGATCATTCTTTTCAATACCCAGTTTTTTACTATGCATTAGTTTTACCCCTCAATGATTTGCATGAGTAGGACTAGGAACATGTGGTTTGGTTGTAGTTCATGAGGTAGGAACCTATTACCTTTGATCACCCTAGGAATATACGTTATGCTCATATATTGCTTAGCCATGCTCGTAGATGGGGATTGGATTGTGATATTAATGGAAATTGTGAGTGATAATAAATTTTGGACAACATTAAGGTGACACCTTTAATACACATCTGGGTGGATTGGTTGGGGCACCTAGAGAAACCAGTGCTTGCCCATGGGAATCTCGGAGTACCCGTGTGATTTTCCCTCGGTTCGCCACCCAGGCTCCAAGGGATCATATGATATTTCATGCCTAGAAAATTTCATGTGCAACCACAAGCCATTATGGGCTCTGACATAGTTGAGTAAATTGTGTGAGCTCTTGAAGAAGTGGACTAGCAGATGTAGGGGAAAGTAGGTGTACCAGTCTACCCAGAGTAGAGAGTTAATGCTTCAGAAAGACTATGTCTTGATCTTCCGATCATGGATGCGGTCGAGTCTTGTGGGGAAAGGTGTGCAACCTCTGCAGAGTGTATAAACTAATCATGGTTAGCCGTGTCCCCGGTTATGGACAATTTGAATATCTTGAAGTGGATATTTATGTTGATCTCATCACTCTTTAATTAATGTATTGGGTTTAATGATGATACTTGGTTAATTTTGGGAATTGAGTTGGAGGAACCTTCTCAAACATTGGTACAAATTTTGTAGTAAATAAAATGTATTCCTTTGTTGTAGGGAAAAATTAGCTTTATGCAAAACATCCAACTTAGAGCCTCCACCAGCCAAATCTGCATGTAGATAAAGTTTCCTGCAATCATTTGCTACAGTGTAACTCTGCCAGCATATTCCATGTGCTGACCTACATGGCTCCAACGTCTCATGTTGCAGACTTTACAGACGAAGAATAAGGTGCGCTAGGTCCTTGTCATGCACTCAGCTATGCCATTGGAGTTTGATGGACTCATTTATGTTCGAAGCTTCCGCAGTTATTTTGCTTAGATGGCCTTCAGCCATATTATTTGTGTAATAAATACTCTTTATGAGGACCTCGATGTAATAAGTGTGTGATTGACACTTTGTTATAATTCCTCGAGTAATGTGTCTGTCAGCATACCAATCCAGGGATGACACTTAAGCACAGAGACTTCAGTCCATTGGGATCGTGGTCGCTACAAGATGGTATCAGAGCCCACGCTGACTGTAGGACGCGACCACTAGGAAAAACCACAGGATACTATTCTCTACTCATTTCTAATCCTCCTCTATTTCTACTCTATAGATGTCGGACCCCAGGAACAAGTTCACTCAGCTGGATGACGACACCCTTTCGGACAACACTTGAAGGAAGTCGCGAAGTACCTGAACATCGGACTACCAAGCTTCACTAGAACCTTCACTATAACCTTACTAGGAGAGGAGCACTGGAGGATGAAAGTTCGTGTACATGGGAGGACATTTGCACCAACAACCGAGCCCATCGAGTTTACCTTGCATGCACCAACTTGGAGCTTGGGAAAGAGCATGGCAGCCCACATCACCTTTGGACGCATTTGTGAGGTGTACCACAAGGATCTTGAAGACACCGTCTATCAGATATGTGGACGTTGAGATGAGCAATGGGAGATGATTCGCACCAGGAAGGATGGATCAATTGCAGCGTAGATTCAGGAGATGGATCAACACATTCATCGACATGAGAACCAGATGTGCGCTATCATGAAGAAGACCAAGAAGGTGATGAAGAGGAATATCGAGCTAGAAGAGGAACTCCAGTCAACACGCGATGGATATGAAGAAGAAATTGCTTTGCTACTGGAGAAGCATGAAGACCTGAAGAAGAAGCTAGGAATACCCATGGTGAAACCAAAGCAAGAACCTGAAGTGGATATTCATTCGGGGGACTACATCATATTGGATGACACCAACACGGACAATGAATATGATGATAGTGATGATGATTATGAAGACAAAGCTGGAGCTGATATTATGGAGTCTTCCACCGATCAAAACTTCTAGACGACCAACATGTTACTAGTAGTATTCTTCCAAGTAGTTAGAATCGATCGATTTGTAATAGTAGTTAGACCATTTGTGTGAATCTGGTTTTGACATTGAGTGGTGTGAATTGAATGTATTTACCTCTTATGCATATGGGTAGTGAAATCTCTCATAGACATAATTCTATTCTGTCTTCTCACACCCTCTAACCCATTAGATGCCTCCGAGACGTGACCCCGGATTCGCTTTACTGCCAGAGCTTACCCAGTGGATCCAACAGTAGAATGCCTTGATGCAGATTGTGATCCAGAACCAAGGCAACAACAACAACAACAACCCACCACCACCACCCCTTGTTGACAACCTAGCCCGCTTTCTGAGGTTGAATTCACCGGTGTTTTCTAGCAACATCAAGCAGATTGTTGCAGATGATTGGCTTCATAAGATTGGGAGGGAGCTGACCACTGCTGAATGCACGGATGCGGAGAGAGTTCGCTTTGCCACACATCAATTGGATGGACCCGCAGCCTCTTGGTGGGAGAATTTCAACAGCACTTACCCCATAACTACAGTTACATGGGATCAGTTTCAGCAGGCCTTCCGCACTACACAAGTTTTAGATGGAGCTATGAGTTTGAAGAAGCATGAGTTCTGCAACTTACGCCAAGGGAGTCGTATAGTGGGACAGTCTGTGGATGAGTTCAGCAAGTTAGCACGATATGCCCCAGATGATGTGGCCACAGATGATGCAAAGCAGGAGAAGTTTCTTGAGGGACTCAATGATGAGCTGAGTATGCAGTTGATGGTGGAAACCTTCAACAACTACCAGGATCTAGTAGACAGGGCCCTCATGATTGAAGTCAAGCAGCGGCAGATAGACAACCGGAAGAGGAAGTATGGACAGTGGAAGTACAATTCTGGATCTCAGCAGAAGCCTCGCTATTCCCCGTACTCGGGAGGACACACTCATCATAACCATGGAGGGAATAACCATGGAGGACATTCGCACAACAGAGGAAGTTCACACGACCATAGTGGCCCTAAGAATGGTAATGGGAATGGATGAAGCAACAGCCAGAGCCATTCCAACCCCGCGACACCCGCCAAGAAGGATCTGAGTCGCATTACCTGGTTCAAGTGTAGGAAGACCGGACACTACGCCATAGAATGTTCTGAAGCAAAGAATGGAAATGGCAACGGAAGTTCTGGAAAGAAGCCCAACCCTTTCACCAGAGGTCAGGTGAATCACGTCAGTGTGGAGGAGATTGAGGAGCAGCCCGACGCAGTTGTCGGTAAGTTTTTGATTAATGCATTTACATCCCTTGTACTTTTTCACACTAGTGCATCTCATTCATTCATATCAAGGGGATTTGTGGACAAGTTTATGTTGCCAACCGTAGCCCTTAAGTCACCCATGTTAGTGAGTTCCCCAGGAGCAGTGTATATGGCTAGTCGGGGATATTATCATTTGCCAATAACCATAGCTCGACATGTTTTCCCCACCGACCTTATTGTCCTGGAGTCACAATGATTGGACATGATCCTAGGTATGGATTGGTTATCCAAGCTTGAGGGAAACATCGGTTGTGCCAATAAATCGATTCTTCTTACCACCCAGAGGGAATAAGGATCAAGTATGTGTCTAGGTGTGCGCCGTGGAGAACTCAGATGAATCCCCTTTCGAGAATTGTTCAGGAGGAAGTACCAGTTTTGAAGGATTATCCCGATGTATGTCCGGAGGAGTTACTAGGCATGCCACATGTCGTGGTATTTCCTTGACATATGCCAATGGGTGGCTAATCATGTAGGGGTTCAATAGAACGTTGCCGGGCTCTAGAGGCGGGAGTAGGCAAGACCTCAAATGACGTTGGTTCTTACCTAGGTTCGGGGCTCTCCATGGAGATAACACCCCTAATCCTGCTCTGCGGGGTCTCCGCATCACTATGATCAATAGCAAATACAAGGTTCCTCCTTGAGCTATGTGGGCTAGAGGATGAAGAAGGCAGCTAGCTCTACTTCTCCTTAGCTATGTGGGTATGGGATGATCTAAGGGCTGAACCCTTTGCATGGGTGATCCTGGGGGGTTTATATAGGCCTACCCCCTAGGGGTACATTGGTAATCCGGCTGGTCGTAGGACCCGGCCGTCTGTGTCTCTAGGCTCCGGCTTTTCTTTCGATAGCTCGGGCCCACTGCCTAGTGGGTCCGCCGAGTGTCATGACCTTGGTCGACAGGTAGGGCCCGCCGCCTGCGGGACAGGAGGACCAGACCGCACTGTAGCCTTACCCCTGATGACGATCACTTGGTCGGGGGCGCATGGCTACAATGTCGCCGCCTGGCGGGCGATCACCGTAACCACACCCTGCACCTCTGGTTAATGGTGCACAGACTCTGATGGGAGGGGCGGCCGCCTGCCAGGAGTCGGCCTCCCCCTGAAGCTGCCTGCCCAGGCCTTGTCGCCCTCTTGCGATGCATGGGCTGGTGGGGCCCTCTCTCTATGGGCCACACCGACCGCCCGTCATGGGGGCATGGCCCTGCCTGACATGGAAATCATCATGGGCCGGGTGGCTACCGTGTTGTGCCGGGCGAGGGGTGTCCGCCTGGTATGCCTACACTATGACCACGTTCCTTCCGAGACTCGGGGATGGTAGGTGGCACTGTTGCCACGCCCTGTCTTGTCATAGAAGGTAGGTGCAGACTTTGAGGAGGTGAGGGGCTGCCTGGCAGGAGTCAGCCCAGGCCCTTGCCATCTTCTGGGGCTCGCCACCTTCTAGGAGGCGACCTGTTGGCTCTAGCCGGCCGTGGAGGCCGTCCTTGTGACCAGTCGGACTGAGGGGCTAGGTTAGCCCCAATGT
Organism: Triticum timopheevii; assembly: GCA_963921465.1. Classification (NCBI taxonomy): domain Eukaryota; kingdom Viridiplantae; phylum Streptophyta; class Magnoliopsida; order Poales; family Poaceae; genus Triticum; species Triticum timopheevii. Next base: position 336,906,779 of record OY997268.1, read on the forward strand.
CTTGAAATCTGCTAAGGTGTGGATGAGGCTCCACAGGGTTTATCCCCCCGTTAGTAGTCCCCGAAGCTGGTGAGGTTCTACAGCTTTGGGCAGCTGGAGAGCCTCAGCAGATTCCCTCTTAAGTGTCCTTCCGCCTTCTGCTCCGTCCTGCTTGGAGGAGTTGGGCGCCCGGAGCCAGACGCGGTCGCGGCCGCCTGGCGGAATTCAAACGGTCGTGATGGGGGCCAGGGGGCGTGCCAGCCGCGCGACAGGCTTGCCGCTCACTGCCTGCCCGCCACCCGGCGCTTGCCGGCCAAGTCGGCCAGCCAGCCCACGCGCGCGACGGGACGTTGCCGCAGGCCCGGCCCCGCCACTATGGGGCTTCGGCACGCGCGCGGATCTGCTGCGGCCGAGGCAGTCGGTTGCGCTTCCCAGGGCGGTTAATCCGTGCCTTAAAGGCGTGGAAGACGCAGGGTCATGGGGGAGTGGGCACAGTCAATCCCGCACTCCCCCACATCCCGCCCCCTCGGCTCCGCCGCCGCGGGGCTATAAGTAGGGGGAGGAGGGGCGGCAGAATGCACGCGCGCCCTCCTCTCCCTTCACCTTGCCTCCCTCTCTCTTGCTGCCGCTGCGTCTCCTCCTCTTCGCTGGAGTGCTGCCACGGCTCGCCATCAACGAGCTTCTCCACATCGCAGCCGCTCCGTGCCGCTGCCGAGCACTGAGCCCATGGCGCTCAGCGGCCGCGCTGGCGACTGGGACGGTTCCACCGTCCACGAAGACCACATCCAGTTCCTCCGCCAGACGCGGCGTCTCCGCCATCATTCCAACGTCAAGGTGCACATTGCCCTTGCCAGGGAGATCTCTCCGGCGCCAGAGGGTGATGAGCGCGTCGTCTTCCGGTCGCATTTCCACCACAGACTCGGCCTTTGGGCAAGCGGATTCCACCGCTCGTTCATGGAATTCTACGGAGTGCAGCCCCACCACCTCACGCCGAACATGGTGGTGCTGCTCTCCGCCTTCGTTACTCTCTGCAAGGGCTACCTCGGCAACCTCCCCATGCTCGAGTTGTGGGCGGAGTTCTTCTACCTTAACCTTGGCACCGCCGCCAAGAGCAAGGTGGCTCAGTGCGGAGCCTCCATCGCGGTGCGGTGTTCCGGGACCGGGGGCGGGGCTCGCTTCCCGGCTATCGCCCTGCTACAGTCGGCCAAACTATGGTAGAGGTCCTACTTCTACGTCGAGAATTTCCACTCGACGCGGAATGACATCAACTTGCCGACTTATGTAGCCAGCCCGCTTGCCGAGCCCCGCGCCAACTGGAGCTTCCAGCCGAAGACCATGTCGGCTGTCTCCGTCAGCGCCCTCGCCAGGCTCCAGGTGATGCTGGACTCGGAGGGCCTCAAGGCCTCCGTCTTGCCGGCCGCCTTCGCGGAGCGCCGGGTGCTGCCTCTTCAAGCCCGGCCCCACATCGTCAGCGACATGAGTGGGCTCCGGGATCCATGCCAGATGTCCACCAAGGAGATGCTGGTCAAGGAGGTCGTTCGGCTGGTGAACCATATCTCCGACTGCAAGCTCTCAGAGTCGAAGTGGCGGTTTGGCGAGCCGCATACAGCCGGGCTCATCCGCCGCCTACGGTAAGTCCTTCGCTCTTTCTTTTTCTCTTTGCTGGTCCGAGTCCCTCTTGCCGCCTGAGCAGTCGGCCATGGTGCAGTAATTCTTGGGCTAGACGGCCACCGGCACGCTGGCCCCAAGCGAGCAGTTCCTGCCGGACCCGTCGCAAAGCGACAAGGGCGACCCAAACTTGGGGGCGGCCGCCATGGAGAAGGACGACGCCACAGGCAGTGGCGGAGGGGAAGTAGGCGGCTTCTCCGGAGGCGGCCTGGGGGAGTGGCCGGACGACAACACAGAAGACAACGAGTCGCGCCACGGCCACCGTAGTGACAGGGCAGGCGCCAGCTCCTCGGCCGCGCTGACTGCAGCAGCCGGCGCGCCAAAACGCCAGGCTGAGGGCGGGCTGTACGACAGCTGGCCCAAGAAGCCGAAGACCTTGACCGCCACGACCAAGCGGCAAGAGGCCGCCGCGAGGGTGGCCTGGTTCCAGAGGACCTCAAAGCCACGCCCGATGGTGTGTGCGTAAGTGTTTTTGATTTCCTTGTTGTTGCTTTTCGTTTGCTTATTGTTTGCTTTTTCTTCAATGGTCTTCCTTGCTCCCTTAAATAGGGCTCCGCTGTCCCTCTCGCGGGCCCCGGCTGCTTCGGTGGTCGGGGCGGCCGACAGCTCTGATGTCCCCCGACGTGTGGACCCGCTCGCCGCCCTCCAGGAAGCCACGGAGTGGTACGCACGGGAGGCGCGCGAGGAGCGGGAGGAGGCGGCCAGGGCGGCACAGGCGGAGGCCGATGCTGCAGCCAAGGCACAGGACGAAGCGGCGAACAAGGAGCAGGCGGACACAGCCGCCAAGGTGCAGGAGGTGGAGGCGTCCCGCGGTGAGGCCTCTGGGCCCGTCGACTCGCAGCACCCGGAGCCGCCTGCGCTGGAGGTCCAGGAGCCAACTGGCGAGACCGGCGTCATCCAGTCGGCATTGGAGAGGTAAGGAGGCGACCCCTGTCTTGGGGAAGAGGTGGTTCCTCCCGCGCCAACTGCCGATGCACAGGGCAGCCAACCCAAGGGGCCACAGGTGGCGTCGTCTGATGGCGAGTTAGCGGTGGGGCTACTTCCCACGATCCATGTTCCCACGCGCCAGCGCCCGGTGAAGGCGATCTCGGTGCCACGGCTGATGGAAGTCGGAGCCACCAGCTCGGCGGTGCCTGATGTTGATGCCACTAGTGCCAACACAGGGAACTGGGCGTCTGGTGGTGGTGGCGGCATCCTGAACGTGTCGGTGGAGGAAATCCAGACCCAGCTTGGTGTCCAAGGTGCCGCCCTCTAGCGATGCGTGCAGGAGTTCCTGAGGACGCGATCAGTCGTCGGGGTACGCACTTGCTTTTTGTCTTTTAATTTCTCGCAATCTTCCGTGGGGCGCACCAGCACGTCCACTGGGTGTAGCCCCCGAGTTCTGGGCCGGCTGCTGAGTAGGCGGCTCGGAACTTCAAGGCAAGCTCCAAGTGCTAACTTGTTTTCTTTTCTTCCTTTGTCCTTACTATAGGACTACCACAACCTCCACGCGTCCGCCTACAACTCCCACGTCAAGGAGCTGGCCAGGCGAGCCAGTGACTTGAACGAGAGCCGAAGTAAGCACTCCGCCTTTCTTCTCATGGGGTGCGTCAGTGCACCCACTGGGTGTAGCCCCCAAGATTTAGGCCGACTGCTAAGCAGTCGGCCTGGATCTTCTGACAACTACCTCTTTCCGTTGATGTTGATGCCTTCTTTTTCTTGTCTTTGTAGAGGCGGCCGCTGCACTGCAGCAGCGCTTGGGCGAGCCTGAGACCGAGCTTCGCGCCAAGGAGCTGGAGCACAGGCAGGCGGCGCAGGAGTGCTAGTGCCTGACCAAGGAGCTGGCGGACCAGGCGGTGCGGCACAAGGCAGAGCTCCAGAAACTGAAGGATGGCGAGGACCTCCTCAAGGCCAAGTTCGAGACTAAACGCTCGAACTGGGCCAAGAAGGAGAAGTTCTCACTGACGGCTACGAGGAGATCGAGGACATGATTGATGGTAAGTTATTTCTTCTTTTTCGGCAGCCGCCGACTGCTGCGGGTGCCGCTTCTATCTTCTCATACTTTGAGCTTCTTTCTTCATGGAGTACTTACCGGGCTATTCCGTCGCCATCACCCAGGCCATAGAGGCGTGGCGTGTGGCGCGAAGGGCGGCGGGAGTGGAAATCATGCCCAACACGCCCCGGAGCCTTGGCGAGCAATTCGTGGTCGTCAAGACACGCCTGCAGCCGGCCAATCGGATGATCCGCCGCCTGCAACGCACTGGTGCTCTAGTGTTGGCCGCCCTCTGGACAGGAGCTCAGATTTCGCGCACCCCTGGCCGGACCGCCAACTGGCAGGAGGTCGCGGTCGGCTGCTTCGAGGCCTCGAAGGGTGCCGCGTCACAGGCGGGTGCTCGGACGGCCCTGGAGTTTGCCAAGGCATGGTACCCCAACTTGGACCTGACCCAGTTGGCCACGTTCCGGCAGGAGGCCGGTCGGGAGCTGGCGGAGTTGGGCACTGAGCTTACCCGGCGGGCGGCAGCGCATGCCGACCACACCAACACCATCGTCTTCATCCTCGATCTAGACGGTGAGGGCAATGAGGTGAAGCCTAGCTCATTTGGGCTGGACCCGGCACGCGAGGAGGACTCGGCGGAGGAAATCGCCTCCAGCAATGAGGGCCACGACGATGATGAGTACGAGGAAGACGAAGACAACGCGCCGGAGAACGGAGCGGGCGGCCAGCCTCAGCCCGATCAGGCTTCGACCAGCGAGCCAGGGGTGACTACGCCGACTGCTGCCGATGCTGACCAGGCTGAGACCAACCAGCCGGCCGCTCCACCATCGGGCGCTGCTACCTCCGCCGACCCCTCGGACCCGCCTTCTGCTCCTCTGGCCTAGGCGGCCATTTTTATCTTGTCTTGTCCTGTACTTGTCATCTTCTTGAACACTTTCGTTAAGCGCACGCGATTCCACCCACTAGGGGTGTAAGTTAAACTGAATGGGTGCCTTTTGCAATGTACATATAAGTTTAAATTCTTATTCGATTTATGCTTTTTCTCTCTTTGGCTTTCTTGTGTCCTGCGTTCTCTTGGCCATCTCCCTGCCAGCTGGACAGCTGCTCTATGGTCTATGGCTGGGTCAGGGACTTGGTCATTCTTTGGAACGGGCAAGTTACTTGGGCCTCGTAGAGTATAGCTTGATCGAGTGACAGGCCGGCCTGCCGGGTGCTGAGCAGCCGGACGAGGGAGGCGGGAGGCCGACTGGGCCTAAGTTAGCGTTCTTCCTTAGTCGAATTTCATGTGGGCGACTGTTCCGGCCTTTAGCTCCCCGCCAGTCGGACAGTCACTCTACGAGCTGTGACTTAGGGCGGAGAGAGGGCTTTTGTGTTGGCACACTACTAGTCGGCTCCGGCTGGTGTGAACTTAGGCCAAGGCGGCGAGCCCCCGGGCTGGCTGACCGGAACCCGGACGGGGCAGGAATAGAAAAACTCAAGTCATGGCATAATCTTAACTCATAGATAGATAACAAGGTAGCCCCCGAGTGCGCCTCGGGGGACCTGAGGTCTTTTACTTAATCCAAAAGTTGGCGTGGTACATACGCTCGAATCAACTGTAAAACGGGCAGAGCAAATGTGCATTCCATGGTCGCTCCGTCTCTTCATCGGCTGTGCATCGCTTGCATGCCCTGGGCATCTGGGCGTCGATGAGGTTGTACGAGTCATTACCCAGGTCCTTGCTGATGATGAAGGGGCCTTCCCAAGGTGCCGCGAGCTTGTGTTGTCTGGCTGATCGCTAGATCAGGTGGAGTACAAGGTCGCCCTCACGGAAAGAACGCGGCCTGACCTTCTTATTATGGTAGCGGCGCAGGCTCTGCTGGTAGATGGCAGACTGGCTGCATGCTAGCAGTCAGGCGTCTTCTAGAAGATCAACACCACCTTCTCATGCCTCTTTGGCCTCCGCCCCCGTGTACATGGTGACCCGAGGCGAGTCGAACTCGATATCCGTAGGGATGATAGCCTCAGCACCGTACACGAGGAAGAAAGGCGTGAAGCCAATTGATCTATTCAGCGTGGTCCGAAGGGTCCAGAGGACAGCCGACAGCTCGTCGATCCAGCAGCCGGCCGATAGCTCTAACGGCTCGATCAGGCGGGGCTTAATGCCGGACAAGATGAGGCCATTTCCTCGCTCTACTTGGCCGCTTGACTGCGGGTGAGCAACGGACACTAAGTCAAGTCGGATGCCCTGATTCGTGCAGAAACGGGCCAAGGCGCCTTTGGCAAAGTTGGTGTCGTTGTCGGTGATGCTGCTGCGGTGAATGCCATATTGGACGGTGATGTCGGCGATGAATGTGACAGCAGTTGGACCATTCACCTTGTTGATTGGCTTCGCTTCTATCCACTTGGTGAACTTGTCCATGGCGACCAGCTGATGGGTCATGCCGCCTCGTGCTATCTTGAATGGGCCTACCATGTCCAAGCCCCACACAGCAAAGGGCCAGGTGATGGGGATGGTCTTGAGGGCGGCGGCCGGCAAGTGTTGCTTGGTGCTAAACTTCTGGCACCATTTGCACTTCTTGACCAACTTCGGCATCATCCAAAGTAGTCGGCCAGAAGAAGCCATGGCGGAAAGCTTTGGCCACGAGGGACCTGGAGGCGGCATGGTGGCCACATTCGCCTTGATGGATGTCCTTGAGGATCTCCATGCCCTTCTCTGGTTCCACGCAACGCTGATAGACGCCGGTCATGCTCCGCCTTGCGAGCTCTTGGTTCACAATGGTGTAGGCGCCTGCTCTACGCTGGATCTGTCTGGCTAGCACTTGGCCGGTTGGCAGTACGCGGCTGACCAAATAGTCGCAGATGGGCTGCGCCCAAGATGGGGCCGCCACCACTGTGAATACGGCGACTGGTATGAGGGGGGCCAAGTTGGGAGGCGGCGGGCTGGGGCCGACCAATCCTGATGGTGCTGATGAAGTCCCCTGGCCGACTGTAGCAGCCCCCGGACTGCCTGCTGGGAGCGATGGGACGGGTGCTGGTGCTGCAGCCCCCGGGCCGCTTGGTGAAGTCCCCGAGCCGGCCGCTGAAGGCCCCGCGCCGACTGCTGAAGTCCTCGAGCCGGATCCGACTGCTCCTGGGGCAGCCAGCACAAAGATGGAGTCAGACTCCGAGGAAGGCTTGATAGACGGCTTGCGAAGGCACTCGAGGGAGACGCCAGCTAGAATGGCTTGCCAGGTGGAGCCAATGCAGGCGAGAGCATCTACTACGTCATTATAGGCCCTTGGCACATGGATGAACTTGCACCTGTTGAAGTGGTCGCTCATCTGCTAGACGAGGAAGCGGCAGCTTGCCATGTTGGCATCCTTGGCATCCTAGTCGCCGGACGACTACTGGACCACCAAGTCTGAGTCGTCATAGTAGAGGATGCGGCGAGAGCTGATTTCTTTGGCCAGTCGGAGCCCGAAGATGAGCGCTTCATACTCGGCTACATTGTTGGAGGCGGCGAAGTGGATCTGCAGCATGTACTTCAGCTTGTGGCCTTTGGGAGAGGTGAGGACAATTCCGGCTCCCAAGCCGGTGCTCATATTTGAGCTGTCAAAGTGCATTCGCCAATGCATAGAGTCCGGGGCTGGCGGCAACTACTGGGACTCGGCCCAGTCGATGAGGAAGTCGGCCAGCGCTTGGGACTTGATGGAGGTGCGGGGCTGGTAGAAGATGCTGTGAGGAGCGAGCTCGATGGCCCACTTGGCCACCCATCCCGAGGCATCTCTGTTGCTTATGATCTCGCCAAGGGGAGCGGTGCAGACGACCGTGATGGAGTGCTCTTGAAAGTATTGCTTCAGCTTCTTGGTGGCAAAGTACATGCCATAGCACATCTTCTGGTAGTGGGGGCAGTTCTGCTTGGCGGCTAACAGGACCTCACTCAAGTAGTACACCGGCCTCTGGACTGACTGGGCCTTGCCGGCTTCTGGGCGCTCGACAACGATCACTGTACTGATGACTCGGTTGGTGGAGGCGATGTAGAGGAGCATGGGCTCTTTAGAAGCCGGAGCCGCCAGGATAGGCGGCGTTGACATCGCACGCTTGAGGTCGAGGAAGGCGGCGTTCGCCTGGTTATTCCACTCGAAGCAACTGGTTTTCTTCATGAGCTGGTCCAAAGGGAGTGCTTTCTAGCCCAACCGACTTATGTAGCGGCTGAGGGATGCCAGGCACCCGGTGAACTTCTGTACGTCATGCAGCTTGGTGGGTTTCTCCATCCTCTCGATGGCCTTGATCTTTACGGGTTTGCGTTCGATGTCACGTTCTGGGACAAGGAAGCCCAGGAGCTGGCCGGTTGGTACTCGGAAGAAACACTTCTGCGGGTAGAGCTTGATGTTGAAACGGCGCAGATTTTCAAAGGTCTCCATCAGGTCTTCCATCAGGGTGCCATGCTTTTCCGTCTTCACCAGAATATCATCCACATAGACATGGGCATTGCATCCGAGTTGCTTCAACAGGCACTTTTGCATACAATGTTGGAAGGTGGCATCGGCATTCCTGAAGCCGAACGTCATGGTGATGTAGCAGAAGGCGCCGAATGGTGCGATGAAGGCGGTCTTCAGGCGATTAGCCGGATCCAGCTTGATCTGGTGGTAGCCAGAATAGGCATCAAGGAAAGACAACAGTTCGCATCTAGCTGTGGAGTCGATAAGTTGGTCTATTCGCGGCAAAGCGAATGGATCTTTGGGGCAGGCCTTGTTGAGACTGGTATAGTCAATGCACATACGCCACTTGTTGTTCTTCTTCAACACGAGGATCGGGTTGGCAAGCCAATCCGGGTGGAACACTTCCATAACGAATCCGGCTGCTAGCAGTCGAGCGACTTCTTCTCCAACAAAACAATCCTCCTCTTTTCTTCTGAGAGGCGGCGGAGGGGTTGCTTGACTGGCTTGGCATCCGACCATGCATGAAGTTTGTGCTCGGCAAGATCTGTCGGGACACCCGGCATTCTTTGTGGGACCATGCGAAGATGTCTCAATTCTCACGGAGGAAATCGACGAGCTCGCCTTCCTATTTGCTGTTCAGGCCAGTGCCTATGACAGCAAACCTCTTCGGGTGATATGGGTCCAAGGGGATCCGCTTGGTCTCTTTGGCCGGCTGGAATGAGGCCCCTGCTTCTGCTTCCTTGGGATCAGTCGTCATGGTCGGCTTCTCGCTAGCCATGGCTACCATCCGATCGAGGAGCCGTCTTCTTGAGCGATGACGAGGGACTCGGCCAACCAGCTGCAGGCAGTTGCATAGTCTTGTGACTTCTTGTAATCTCCCGCAATGGTGATGATGCCCTTGGTGCCTGGCATCTTGGCCTTCAGGTATGCATAGTGTGGGACCATCATGAACTTGGCCAGCGCAGGGCGGCCCAAGAGCGCGTGATAGGGGCTTTCTAGGTCGACCACCTCAAACCAGATTGGCTACGGCGGAAGTGATCTCTGTCGTCGAAGAGGGTGTCAATCTTTATCTTGACAATTGGGGAGCAGGACAGGCCGGGAACTATGCCATGAAAAACAGTCTAGCTTGGCTGAAGTTGCTTGGCCTTGATGCCCAGTCGCTCCATGGACTCGTGGTACAGGATATTGATGCTGCTACCGCCATCTATCAGCACTCGGCCGAAACGGCAGTTTTGCCTCTCTGCTGCAAAGGTTGCTTCGAGCACCAGGGCGTATGAACCCGGGTTGGGCACTACGGCCGGGCGGTTAGCTTGGATCCAATTGATGGGCCTCTCGGACAATGCATATGGGATGGAGCTTCTGTGCTGACAGCGCTGACCTCTCGGTGCTGCTGCCGCCTGCTGTGCCTGTCACTGGCTTTGCTCGTGAAGACGAAGTAGGCAGCATGCTCTTTTGGGAACTCATCTTGAATGGCGCCGACTGGTCGGGCTACCGGCTGCTGAGCGACTGGAGCTGGTGGGCCGGCTGGCGGGGGAGGCGGGAGGGCCTCGCCCTTCGCGATCTGAGCTAGCCAGTTGCACTTCCGAGTGGTGTGGTTGGATGGCTTCGCGCCGTTGTGGAACTTGCATGGGGCGTCAAGGGCTTGCTCAAACGAGAGGGCGGGCAGCCATGCTCCCTTGCCAATTTTCTGTCGCTTAGTTTCGGGCTTGGCTGCTGATCTTTGACTGCTGCTACTTGTCGGTTGCTGGAAGTCGGCTGCTGGGCCTTGCGCTTGTTGCCGGTTTGCTGGCGGTTGGCATCACCAGCCGGCGTTTGGGAAGCCGGTGGGAGCACCTTACCGGACGCGTCCACTCGGAGCTCCGACTTCATGGAGGAGTCGACTGTGGTGTACTTGTACGCTATGATCAATAGCTCATCAAGGGTTGTTGGCTCGTCGTAGAGGAGCTTGTGCTTGAGCAAGGTGCCCTCTCGGCACCCAGAAGTGAAGTACTATATGGCTTGCACCTCGTGCACCCCTTCACAGGAATTGCGCAGCTCGCCCCACGACATTAAGTAATCGCGGGTGGACTCAGTCGAACCTTGGACGCACATGGAGAGCTGGCGAGGCTTGGGCGGCCGCTTGTACATGCTGGTGAAGTTGCGGATGAACACTTTAGTGAAGTCCAGCCAGCTGTTGACACCGTACGGCTTGAGGTTGTTCAGCCATGTCCGAGCCATGCCCTGGAGCATGAGCGGAACGTACTTCGCGGCAGCGCGCCTATTGCTGCTTGCTATGTTGACTGCGGTGGAGTTGTCCACCAGCCAATCCTTCGGCTTTACCGAGCCGTTGTACTTGGGCGTATCTCGTGGGAGCGAGAACCCTTTGGGAAAGGGCTCGTGGCGTATGCGGGGGCGAAGCAAGGCGGGCCAACTACATATTCTTCTTCTATCACCAGGGATCAAGCAAGTTGGTTGATCCGGCAGTGGGCATCGTTCTCTCCGATTCCCTCGTGGTGACCTAGCCGGTCTCCAAGAGTCGGGTTCCCAACAGGCGGTGGGGAGGCGGGCAGTCGTTGCGCCATTCCACTGCTCTTGGACGGCCGTCTTGGTCGTGCTTGATTGTGAGATGCGTGCGCTGACTGCAGCTAGCAGCCGGCTCCGGGTCCCTCCGGTCGTGGGCGCCGCCTGTCGGGGACCGAGAGGTCGCAACGTTCTCTCGGCGAGTGTGGCGGTTCTCATCTTGCACGCCGGGTTCTGCCGCACGGCGGCAGTCTCCTGCTGGAAGGCGGCCACGTCGAGGAGCAGCTGGAGGGGCTCCATCATGTGGCGCTTCTCGTCGCCCTCTAGGTTGTCCAGGTCTTCTGCTACTGCCTGGGCAAAGCGTAGGTTCTCCAGGGGTGTGGAATAGATAGGGGGTCGGCCCTGAAGATGCTGGCGATGGCGGCGCCGCACTGTTAGACTGCGCCCAGCCGGTTGGGATCTCCAGCAGCCGGAGTGCCGCCTACAGCGCGGTCGACCTCACGGTGGTAGGCATCAGTGAGGCGCTTCGCGGCGGCCAACTGGTTGGCGCTTTCGATAAGCGAGAGGCGGTGTGCCACCAGCGTCGCTCTGTCCACGCCATCCTCGACCGGAGTGGCGACGGATCGTAGGGCAGCCCGGATCGGATCCCGGTCTACTCCGCAGAGGCTCCATTCTGACTGATGACCAGCACCTCTATGACGGTGCTGGCGCTGGTGATGCCGTCTGCGCGAGGGAGCGGGTTGTTGATGATCTCTACGCGGTCGGGGTAGGCATCAGCATCTGCCGCATCGGAGTCGATCATCATTTTGACGGGCAGATCGATGGAACCAACGGACCCAAGTCGGAGGTGGGCTTGTCGGCCATGTGGATCTTGCCGAGGAGGTCGACGAGGCAGCTCTCGGAGCTGGCCATACCAACGTCAGGGGCGGGCTCGTCGGTGAGGTGGACTCCGCCGAGGAGATCGGCGAGGAAGCTCGCGATGCAGGCGGCTTCCACGCCGTGCAAAGCATCGGCGCAAGCGCCATTGGGCGAGCCGGGGTGGCTGCGCTCACGGGGGAGGAAACGGGTTCCCGTCTAGAACGTGTCTCCGGACAACGGTGTGCCTAGCCCCATGGTGGGCGCCAAATGTCGTGGTATTTCCTCGACATATGTCAACGGGTGGCTAATCATGTAGGGGGTCAATAGAACGTTGCCGAGCTCTAGAAGCGAGAGTAGGCAAGACCTCAAATGACGCCGGGTCTTACCCAGGTTCGGGGCTCTCCATGGAGATAACACCCCCAATCCTACTCTGCGGGGTCTCCGCATCACTATGATCAATAGCAAATACAAGGTTGCTCCTTGAGCTCTTCGGGCTAGAGGAGGAAGAAGGCAGCTAGCTCTACTTCTCCTTAGCTATGTGGGTAAGGGATGATCTAAGGGTTGAACCCTTTGCATGGGTGACCCGGGGGTTTATATAGGCCTACCGCCCCAGGGGTACAATGGTAATCCGGCTCGTCATAGGACCCGGCCGTCAGTTTCCCTGGGCTCCGGCTTTTCTGCCGACAGCTGGAGCCGGTCGCCTATGGGCCAGGGCGACCAGACCGCACTGTAGCCTTTCCCTTGATGACGATCACTTGGTAGGGGTGCGCATGGCTACAGTGCCGCCTCCTGGCGGGCAATCACTATAGCCACACCCCATCACCTCTGGTTAATGGTGCACAGACTCCGAGGGGAGGGGCGGCGGCCTGCTAGGAGCCGGCCTCCCCCTGAGGCCTCCTGCCCAGGCCTTGCCGCGCTCTGGCGATGCATGGGCTGGTGCGACCCGTCGTCTGCAGGCCACACCGACCGCCCGTCGTGGGGGCATGGCCCTGCCTGACTTAGGCATCTTTATGGGATGTGTGGCTATAGTGTTGTGCCAGGCGAGGGGTGTCCGCCTGGTACCTGCACTGTGACCACGTTCCTTCCGAGATTCGGGGGCGGCAGGTGGCACTGTTGCCACGCCCTGTCTTATCGTAGCAGGTGGGTGCACTCTTTGAGGAGGCGAGGGGCCGCCTAGCAGGAGTCGGCCCAGGCCCTCACTGTCTTCTGGGGCGCACCGCCTTCTAGGAGGCGGCCTGTTGGCTCCAGCCGGCCGTGGAGGCCGGCCTTGCAACCAGTCGGACTGAGGGGCTAGGCTAGCCCTGATGTCTTGAAATTTGCCAAGGTGTGGATGAGGCTACCCAGGGTTTATCCCACCGTCACCACCAGACCGAGACATAGAGTTTCTGATCAAGTTGTTGCCACGCACCGGACCAATATCTAAGAGACCATACAAGATGCCCTCCAATGATCTGGAGGAAATTAAGAAGCAGATTAAGGAGTTATTGGAGAAAGGTTATATTCGACCAAGCTCATCACCTTGGGGAGCCCCAGTGCTTCTAGTTGAGAAGAAGGATGGATCTTCGATGATGGTTGCTGATTATCGTGCGCTGAATGAGGTGACGGTCAAAAACAAATACCCTCTACCGATGATCAATGATTTGTTTGACCAGCTGCAGGGAGCTAAGGTTTTCTCCAAGATCGATCTTCGGTCAGGTTATCACCAGCTGAAGATCCGAGAGGAGGATATAACAAAGACAACTTTTACCACGAGGTTTGGGCTATATGAGTAAACGGTTATGTCATTTGGTTTGACGAATGCCCCTGCCTATTTCATGAGTATGATGAACAAGGTGTTCATGGAGTTCTTAGAAAAGTTTGTTGTGGTGTTCATTGACGATATATTGGTCTACTCAAAGAATGAAGAAGAGCATAAGGAACATTTGCGCTTGGTTCTTGAGAAGCTCAGGGAACATCAGTTGTATGCCAAGTTATGCAAATGTGAGTTTTGGTTGAAGGAAGTTGGATTTCTCGGACATGTTAAATCAGGAGAAGGAATAGCAGTAAACCCTGCCAAGATTGCATCTGTCACTGAGTAGTTGGCACCCACCTCAGTTGGAGAGATCCGGAGTTTTCTTGGAGTCGCTGGTTATTATCAGAGATTTATTGAGAATTTTTCCAAGATTGCGAAGCCCATGACGGAGTTATTGAAGAAAGACACCAAGTTTAAATGGACTGAAGATTGTAAGGCCAGTTTTCAAGAGTTGAAGAAATGTTTGGTTACAGCCCCAGTGCTGATTCTTCTGAACATACGCAATGATTTCCAAGTTTATTGCAACGCTTCTCGTCAGGGACTTAGAGGCGTTCTTATGCAGGAAGGAAGAGTTGTTTCATATGCCTCACGTCAGCTTCGACCTCATGAGTTGAAATATGCTACACATGATTTGGAGTTAGCATCTGTAGTGCATGTGCTCAAGACATGGAGACACTTTCTTTATCGGTAACTGTTTCGATGTTTACACAGATCATAAGAGTTTGAAATACATATTCACACAGAAGGAGTTGAACCTTAGGCAGAGGAGCTGGTTGGAGCTCATAAATGATTATGATATGAGATTGCATTATCATCCACGAAAGGCCAATGTCGCAGTAGATGCTTTGAGCCGTAAGATTTATGTTAACACGCTCAGAACCGGAGGATTGCCCCAGGAGTTAGCCGATGATCTCTGGGAACTTTGCTTGGAGATAGTTCCGAGAGGTTATGTTGTGGCACTAGAAATCCAGTCCACTTTATGGTTTGAGGATCGTATCTATGTGTCTGATGACCCCGAGATCAGGAAGTTAATTCTTCAGGAGGCTCATGATTCGCCTTATTCGATTCACCCAGGCAACACCAAGATGTATTTGGACTTGAAGGAGAGTTTTTGGTGGGCAGGACTGAAGAAGGTGATTGTTGAGCATGTAGTAGTATGTGACGTATGTCAGAGAGTTAAGGCAGAGCATTAGAAACAAGCAGCGTTACTTCAGCCTTTGCTGATACCCAAATGGAAGTGGGATAAACATGGCATGGATTTCATCACCGGATTACCTAGGACCCATTCAGGGTATGATTCTATCTGCATTGTAGTTGATCGCTTGACCAAGGAAGCCCATTTCATCCCTGTGAAGACAAGTTATACGAGTGCTAAGTTGGCGAAGATATACATGACCAGGATCTTATGTCTGCACGGAGTTTCGAGGACCATCGTATGAGATAGAGGAACGCAGTTTACTTCAAAGTTTTGGAATCAGTTGCACGAAACTTTGGTACTAGGCTAGAGTTCAGTACAGCCTTTCACCCGCAGATGGATGGATAGACCGAAAGAGTCAATCAGATTCTGGAGGACATGTTGAGAGCTTGTGCGCTAGATTATGGATCTAGTTGGGATGATAATTTACCCTATGCAGAGTTCTCCTGTAACAACAGATACGAAGCCAGTTTGGAGATGGCCCCTTTCAAAGCTTTGTATGGAAGGAGGTGTAGGACACCACTGTCATGGGACGAAGTTGGAGATTGACAGTTGTTCGGACCAGACTTAATCAAAGATTTTTAGGAGAAGGTTAAGTTGATTCGAGATAGACTCAATATAGCCCAGTCCTGGCAAAAAAGTTATGCCGATACTAAACGCAAGGAGGTAGCCTATGAAGTCAGAGACAGAGCATATCTTCGTGTATCCCCACTTTGAGGAGTTAAACAATTTGGTGTCAAAGGAAATTAGCACCACGATTTGTAGGACCATATAGAATTTTGGAACGTATGGGAGTAGTTGCCTACAAGTTGGAATTACCCGAAGGTTTGTCAGGATTTCATGATGTGTTTCACGTTTCCCGGTTGAAAAAGTGACATGCAGAGATGGTTGATATTCCTTTGAGAGATACAGTGCCACTAGAAGCGATTCAACTAGGTAGTGATCTGACTTATGAGGAGACGCCTGTTAAGATTCTCGAGTTTTCCATCTGAGTTACTCGCAGCAAAGTCATCAAGTTTTTCATAGTTCAGTGGAGCCACCATACCGAGGAGGAAGCCACCTGGGAGCGAGAAGAATACCTCCACAAGGACCACCAACATATTTTTGCTGACCAACCTGAATCTCGAGGGCGAGATTCATCTTAAGGGGGGTAGGTTTGTAACATCCCAATTTTCAATTTGGAAGTTATTCATAGATCATTCATATGCATCCATGATTTATGCATTTTTGTTGCTTTGTTTTAGTTGCATTTTGATCCAAGAGACCTTAAGCAACTCCAAGGACCAATTTGAGAGAGTTGGAGGTTTCACAAAAATCTAATTTTGATTTATCAAAATCTAGTAATTGGAACAAATTGCTTTTCACAATCATTTTACAATTATTTTAAAATAAAGAGAGAAGATAACATGACTTCTCAAAAATCAGTAAAGAAATATTGGAAATTGAATTCTGAATTTTTTGGAGAGTTTATTTGATTTTATTCGCTAGTTTATTTATTTGTTAGCTGAGTAATTAGTACTATAATGTTTGTTTTTAGTTTAGGCATTTAAGCCTAGAAAAATGTTCACTAGGTCAATAGTAAAGCCATATTACTATGTGAATTTTTCTGGAATTTTTAGGATATTATTTATATTTATTTAGCGTATTTTTGCCTCTGGAAAAATTGTTTTAAAAAAAGTTCGGGCTGAATGAACTGGGCTGAGCCCAGCCCAGCCGGCTAGGCCACCGACGCCGCCGTCCCTGCGTCGACTCTGACCCGGACTCCACTCCGCCATCGCCTCTCTGCCCCCTTCACCAAGCTACCTGAATCCCCAACCTATAAATACTTGGAGCCCCGGCCCCCTCCTCCACAAGCCACCACCGCCGCTGAACCCGCAGCGCCGCCGCCGCACTTCGCCGCCATCGCTTCTGCCATCTGCCGCCGCAGCCGCCGTCGACTGCCGCCAAAAGCCGGAAGCTGCCGCTGTCGCCCTCGCCCGCAAGCCGCAGTCGCCGCCCCGTCGAGTTCATCGCCGCCGCCGCCGCTGAAACCGTCGTGAACCGGTATAAAACCGCCTGGTCCGATCCGGTTTTTGTTTTGATTTTTCTTTTTTGTCGGGTTTATTTTATTAGTTTGGTTATTTAACGGACGTTCGTTCGTTTCGGTTCTGTAGCGAACAGTTTCATTAGATTAGGCTCTATAGCGAACGTTCGTTCTGTAGATTTTTCTTTTTAGTTTAATTTTCAGTCAGGGACCCATCCTTGAATATTTTCTTCGCAGATTAGCCCCTGCTCTTTACACCCTCGTAACTTTTTGCTCATTTGTCCAAATTTGACGAAACCAACACCAAAACCTTCAGAGTGATCTCATCTATCCAGTAAACCAACTTCAATATGTTTCTGACAATTTAAAATTTGAGTTTAGTTCAGAATTGAATTTGATGTTGTTTTGTTCGTATCTTGAGTTTCGTAGCTCCGTTTGAGTTGATTCTTTTTGCAGATCGTAGATAATCACATGTACCTACTGTTAAGATCTAATCCACATTAATATAACGATGTTAAAATTAGTTTTCTATTTAATTTAGTTATTTGCTTATTTTCGAGTTCTTTGGACCTTTTCTTCGTTTTCTCTTTGCATCATTTGCCTGAGTGCTTATGTATGCTATTGTTTGTATACGCTAGATTTTCTGGAGTGCGAAGCTTGTTACTAAGAATCCCTAGAGTTTTCTGATCATCAGCAAGGCAAGTTACACTTTGATCATACTTTTCAATACCCAGTTTTTACTATGCATTAGTTTTACCCCTCAAAGATTTGCATGAGTAGGATTAGGAACATGCGGTTTGGTTGTAGTTCATGAGGTAGGAACCTATTACCTTTGATCACCCCGGGAATATACATTACGCTCATATATTGCTTAGCCACGCTCGTAGATGGGGATTGGATCGTGATATTCATCGAAGTTGTGAGAGATAATAAATTTTGGGCAACATTAAGTTGCCAACTTTAATACACATCTGGGTGGATTGGTTGGGGCACCTGGAGAAACCAGTGCTTGCCCATGGGAATCCCGGAGTATCCATGTGATTTTCCCTCGGTTCGCCACCCAGGCTCAAAGGGATCATATGATATTTCATGCCTAAAAACTTCCGTGTGCAGCCACTAGCCATTATGCGCTCTTTCATAGTTGAGTAACTTGTGTGAGCTCTTGAAGAGGTGGACTAGCAGATGTAGGGGAAAGTAGGTGTACCAGTCTACCCAGAGTAGAGAATTAATACTTCAGAAAGACTATGTCTCGATCTTCCGATCATGGATGTAGTCGAGTCTTGTGGGGAAAAGTGTGCAACCTCTGCAGAGTGTATAAACTAATCATGGTTAGCCGTGTCCCCAATTATGGACAATTTGAGTATCTAGAAGTTGATATTTATGTTGATCTCATCACTCTTTAATTAATGTATTGGGTTTAATGATGATACTTGGTTAATTATGGGAATTGAGTTGGAGGAACCTTCTCAAACATTGGTATAAATTTTGTAGTAAACCAAATGTATTCCTTTGTTGTAGGGAAAAATTAGCTTTATGCAAAACATTAAACTTAGAGCCTCCACCAGCCAAATATGCATGTAGATATAGTTTCTTGCATTCATTTGCTCTACAGTGTAACTCTGCCAGCATATTCCATGTGCTGACCTACACGGCTGCAACGTCTCATGTTGCAGACTTTACAGACGAAGAATAAGGTGCGCTAGGTCCTTGTCATGCACTCAGCTATGCCATTGGAGTTTGATGGACTCATTTATGTTCGAAGCTTCCGCAGTTATTTTGCTTAGATGGCCTTCAGCCATATTATTTATGTAATAAAAAATCTTTATGAGGACCTCGATGTAATAAGTGTGTGATAGAAACTCTATTATGATTCCTCGAGTATTGTGTGTGTCAACATACCGATCCAGGGATGACATTTAAGCATAGAGACTTCGGTCCATTGGGATCGTGGTTGCTACATATTTGATGTAACTCTTTTGCGGTGTGTTTGTTGGGATCCGATGAACTTTGAGTTGATGATCAGATATATTTTATCCATGAAAGTTATTTGAGTATTGATCTCTTATATCCATGATTACTTATAGCCTCGTATTTCTTCTTCAAATCTTTGGTTTAGTTAGGACGACTAGATCGATTTTTCTTGCCATGGGAAGAGGTTCTTCTTGATGGGTTCGAACTTACGCTGCTCAATCCCAGTGACAGCATGGGACATGACAAGTTTGCTATTAAGCACAACAAGATGTGGTCTATTTCCTACATGAATAGATCTTGTCTACATCATGTCATCATTCTTATTGCATTACTCCATTTCTCCATGAACTTAATACACTAAATGCATGCTGGATAGTAGTCGATGTGTGGAGTAATAGTAGTAGATGCGGACAAGAGTCGGTCTACTAATCTTGGACGTGATGCCTATATAATGATCAATTCCTGGATATTGTCATAATTATTTGAAGTTTCTATCAATTGCCCAACAGTAATTTGCTTACCCA
Source organism: Triticum timopheevii (assembly GCA_963921465.1). Lineage (NCBI taxonomy): Eukaryota > Viridiplantae > Streptophyta > Magnoliopsida > Poales > Poaceae > Triticum > Triticum timopheevii. Next base: position 336,925,666 of record OY997268.1, read on the forward strand.
CCATATGCTATTTGTTTACCCGGGAGGGATTGACAACCCCTCTTACGCGTTGAGTTGCAAGTATCTGTTCTTTGTGTGCAGGTACCATTTTCATATTGTTGCGTGGTTCTCCTACTGGTTCGATAACCTTGGTTTGATCACTAAGGGAAATAGCTACTGTAGCTGTGCTGCATTATCCCTTCCTCCTTGGGGAAATACAGACGTAGTTCAAGCCGCATCAAAAGGAATTTCTGATGCCGTTGCCTGGGAGACATCATCAACATCTATCAGGTTCCTAGTCACAAATCTCATCTCCTTGCAATTTACATTATTTGCCATTTGCCTCTCGTTTTCATCTCCCCTACTAAACAAATATTTATCGTTTTATTCGCCCTCTTTTTCGTTTTCCATTTTCTCGTCAGATTTGTTTTTGTGTGCAATTTTGTTTGCTATTTTTTGTCGTTATGGATAGTTCTTCCTCTATTGCATGCACCCCCGAGAACGAGATTCTTAACTTTAAACAAAGTGGAGGGGAGAATTGAAAATATGCTTGGTATAGTTTTGCAATGCTCCTAATTGATCTATTCGTAAGCAATCTACCATTGTTTTTCTTTGATGTTTTTATGGGGCATCACTACTTGGTATAGATTTGTCCTTGATACGATTGCTGGTGGTAATTTCTTGATGTGTCATTCTCAAGATTCTTTTAATGCTATGGGAAATTTAGTGGGCTCACCACCTCTTATGATTAATGAAACAACTTTTACTCTCAAGAACGTTATGGAAAGGCTGGATGCTATTGAAAAGAAATGCTCGATGAGGAAAACATTGGAAAATTGGATAAAAGGATGCATAATCTCACTAATAGAATTGGGTTAAAAGCGGGAGATGCTCTTAAAATACTAAAATAAAAAGAACCCGCACTCAATGAGAGAATAGAGGAGAGTCCCGCTAGAATTGATAACTTGGAAGAAATTTTTAGTAATCTAAGCACGGCTATTTCTTCCGCTAAAACTATTGAAAAAATTCCGGCCATAATTGGCAAGATCACTCAAGTCACTAAAAACAAGGGTACAACTTCTAATAGTAACAAAGAAGATTAGAACTCATCTAGATTTTGTTGAAGTGATAAAAGACCCAATTTGCAAGAATGAATTATTCAAGTTAGTTCGTAGGAACACTGTTATTGAAATTTTGTATGCTGAATATTTGAAGAATTGTAGGTGTTTGATTGAGGAGTTGGAAATTAAAGATGACAATACTTAGATCTTTGCATTATGCCTAGCTAGGGGCATAAAACAATAGCGCTTGTTGGGAGGCAACCCAATGAATAAAATTTATTTTTGCCTTTTTCTGTGTGTTCTTGAGTGTTTGCACAATTATGCTACTATTATGATTGTGTTTTTATGTGTTAATTGGTGTTTGTGCCAAGCAAAGCCTTTGGGATCATGTTGGGTGATAGTTGCTTTGATCTTGTTGTAAAATAGAAACTTTTGCGACCAGTAAAATAATTTTGAAATTTCACACAAGCATGATAAAATCATGATGTTTGTAGACAATATTTACATACAAATTTCCCATTTCTCCTAACTTTGCAAAACTTTTGGAGTTAGAGAAGTATTCAAAGTTTTCAGATTGCTATAGACCGCTCTGTTTTTGACAGATTCTATTTTCTTTGCGTTGTGTGATTATTTTGATGAATCCATGGTTTGTATTTGAGGGTATAAGCCATGTTAAAGTTGGAATACAGTATATATGACGCAAAAATAAAATATGAATGGGTTTTCAATAGTACTTAGAGTAGTAATTTTCTTTGTCATACTAACGGATCTCGCGAAGCTTTTGTTGCGTTTTGTGTGATTGAAGTTTTCAAATTTTGGGTGAGATCATGATGGATGAAGGAATAAGGAGTAAGAAGAGCCTAGGATTGGGGATGCCCATGGCACCCTAAGTTATTATCCAAAGAGGAATAAGCAACTAAGCTTGGGGATGCCCCGAGTGGCATCCCCTCTTTCTTCTAACGACCATCAGTATTTTAGATGGACCTATATTTTTATTCGTCACATATCATGAGTTTTGCTTGGAGCGTCTTTTATTATATAAGTTTTTCTTGTTTTACTTTTTAGTTTAAGTCACGTATCCATGCTGAAAACACCTATTTGAGAGAACCAAAATTATGTTATGATTTGTTACAAGTACTCTATATGCTTCACTTAAATTTTTCGAGCTATGGAATTGCTCTAGTGCTTCACTTATAACTTTTTGAGCACGGAGTGCTTTATTATTTTTGAAGAAATTATCTCATGATTCACTTAGATTTATTTGAGATTTAGTACACTTTTGAAGAAATTCTTTCATGCTTCACTTATATTATTTTGAGAGAAGAAAAATTTTATGCTCATGTTCTTCACTTAGATTTGTTTGAGCTATCAAAAGCAACATATGAAATTAGTCCTGAAGTGATAGATATTCAAGAAGGATATAATAAAAACTTCCATGAAGATCATTGGACAAAATAAACTTGATTCTTTGTATTAGTTTTGTGATATGATAATAGTGATATGTGAGTCATGTTGATGAGTAATTATTGTTTAGTAAGAATATTGATGTTAAGGTTTATGATTCCCTCTGCAAGCACGAAAGTCAACGGTTATGCAATGAAATTACATCCTACTTGTGGTGCATTATTCAGTGTTAATTATGCTTAATGCTTGCTTATGTGATTTTTCGTTTCTTGGTTGGATGCTTCTCAACCTTATGCTAGCCTTCACTTGTACCAAGTGGGATTACTCCTTGTGCATCAAAAATCCTTAAACCCAGTTTTGCCATATGAGTCCACTATACCTACCTATATGCAGTATTCCAGTGTCGTTCTAAGCAAATTTGTATGTGCCATCTCTAATCTTCAAAATAATTTTCCTTTTTGTATGCTCGTATTTTAGTGCCGTTCTAAGCAAATTTGTATGTGCCATTTATAATCTTCAAAATAATTTTCCTTTTTGTGTGCTTGTACAGCTCATGAAATGGTAGGGGGTGGCTGACATTTTTCCATGCTAGATGTGTTATTCTCGAGATGAGTGTTTATTCACTTGTCATTGCACAAGAGTACGGCAAATGTATTAGGGATGCCCAGTCCCGAAATGAAAAATGAATTTACTTTATGTTGTCAAATAATAAATTCCTTGGATAGTGTTGATTTGGATGGCACCCGTGGATACGGTTAGCCGTGGAATGTGAAAGTATGGTGGAAAAGGGAATAAACTTTATTTTCTGTTTGGGAACAGCCTATGATATATCTAGCATGTAAAGTATTGGGAACTACTTCATTGACAGGAAAAGCATGCCACCCAAAATGTTTTATCTCTATCTTTTCACTTTGAGCTCTGGAACCTCTACAAATCCCTACTTTCCTATGCGAAGGGCCTTTCTTTTTAACTTTATGAAATTTTTATTTTTATATGAGTCTCCATCTTCTCTTATAAAGCACCAACTAAGGGGCACTATGATCGTACTTGAGCATTAGGTGTAGTTAATATGCGAGTGTGTTTCATGAATGGATCACTGATTGAGTAAATTGGGCTAGGGATCACTTGCTTTAGTGTTGATATTTTGGAAGACATGGTTGCTTATTGATATGCTTGAGTATGGAAATCTTCATGTCAAAACTAGACTATTGCTATGAATCATATAAAAGTCCAAATGTCCATGCTACAAAAGAAAAGAATATGTGATCAACATGATAGGCAGCATTCCACATCAAAAATTTTGTTTTTATCATTTACCTACTCAGGGACGAGTAGGAGTTAAGCTTGGAGATGCTGATATGTCTCCAACATATCTATAATTTTTTATTGTTCCATGCTGTTATATAATCAATCTTGGATGTTTTACAATCATTTTATAGCAACTTCATATCATTTTTTGGGACTAACCTATTGACATAGTGCCCAGTGCCAGTTGCTGTTTTTTGTTTGTTTTTTACTTCGCAGAAAATCAATACCAAACGGAGATCAAACGCAGCAAAACTTTTTGGAGATTTTTTCTGGACCAGAAGACACCTGTTGGGCCACAGAAGTACCAGAGGGGGGCTCCGAGGGGAGCACAACCCACCTGGGCGCGCCTGGGGGCCCAGGCACACCCTGGTGGGTTGTGCCCACCTCGGCCGCCTCCCGCACCGCCTATTTGCTCTATAAATACCCAAAAAATCCAAAAACCGTAGGGGAGTCGACGAAACACAATTCCAGCCACCCCAAGTTCCAGAAACACCAGATCCAATCTAGACACCATCATGGAGGTGTTCATCATCCTCATTGGTGCATCTTCGATGATGCGTGAGTAGTTTATTGTAGACCTTTGGGTCCGTAGTTAGTAGCTAGATGGGTTCCTATCTCTCTTTTGATTCCCAATACAATGGTCTCTAGGAGATCTATTTCATGTAACTCCTTTTGCCGTGTGTTTGTTGGGATCCGATGAACTTCGAGTTTATGATCAAATCTATTTTATCTATGGAAGTTATTTGAGTTTTGATCTCTTATATGCATGATTAGTTATAGCCTCGTATTTCTTCTTCGAATCTTTGGTTTAGTTAGGCCGACTAGATCGATTTTTCTTGCCATGGGAAGAGGTTCTTTGTGATTGGATCAATCTTACGATGCTCAAACCCAATGACAGAAGGGGACATGACACGTATGTATCGTTGCTATTAAGGATAACAAGATGGGGTCTATTCCTACAAGAATAGATCTTGTCTACATAATGTCATCATTCTTATTGCATTACTCTGTTTATCCATGAACTTAATACACTAGATGCATGCTAGATAGCGGTCGATATGTGGAGTAATACTAGTCGACGCAGGCAGGAGTTGGTCTACTAATCTTGGACGTGATGCCTATATAATGATCATTGCCTAGATATAGTCATAATTATTTCAAGTTTTATCAATTTGTAGCTCCCAAGATGCGATTCTATCCCAGTCGGGTGATGAATTCATGATTGGGGCACAACTGCATTTCGAGCGGATAGCAAGGTGGATATCATTACAACATACCATGTACTGAATAAATGAGAGTACCAGATAAAGGCTTACACTCGCCACAAGCTACAGAATCAATACAAAAATACATCAATACATAGAAATCATCATATAGAAGAGCAGGATCCGACTACGGAAGAAATCAAACAAAAAATAAGAATGACATCCACCCTGCTAATCCCAGGCTCCCAACCCGGAGCCTATCCCCTTGAACAAAGAAGAAGAGGCAGAAGAACACCAAAGCAAGCAAGAATCCCTCTCATGTTAGATCATCGCATTACCTGTACCTGCAACTGTTGTTGTAGTAATCTATGAGCCACGAGGAATCAGCAATCCCATAACCATGGGTATCAAGACTAGCAAAGCTTAATGGGTATGGAATGAATAAGTGGTGAGGTTGCAGCAAGGGACTAAGCATTGTATGGTGGCTAACTTACGAGTACAAGAGTAAGATGAGAAACTACGCAAAAGGTCGCAAACTAGTAATGATCAAGAAGTGATCCTGAACTACTTACGTTCAAACATAACCCCACCATGTTCTCTTCTCGAACTCACTCAAAAAGAGACGGTCACAGTTACGCACGTGGTTGGTGTATTTTATTTCGTGGTTGGTGTATTTTATTTCGGGTCTGGTATCAAGTTCTCTACAACCGGAGATTGAAAATTCCCATCAGCCACATGACCACTGGCACGGCTTTCGAAAGATTGAACCCTGCAGTGGTGTCCCAACTTAGCCCATGACAAGCTCACAATCCGCAGAGACAATCCTCCATCGCGGGACAACCTGATCACACTCGGGATCCCGGTGCACAAGACATTTCGACAATGGTAAAACAAATCCAGCAAGACCTCCCGGATAGGTCAGCCTATGAGTAAAACCAGATCCTTGGGTGGCACCATGGTGGCCCCGCAGTCTGCCCATTTGAGACCAACACCATCATCACTGGCCCCCCTATATTATGTTAAATTACTCCTCAGGTACCACTAACTCCTTATGCGTCATATTTAATATCATGCTTATTATGTTGGGCAAATGTTAAAACCAATGTTGGGTCTTGCTGGAAGAGTTTTATTCAAAGCAAACTGTCAAGGGGGCCCAATAAACCCCGACCGTGTTAGGAACGCAAAATCATGGAACATAACAACGGTATGACGGAAATTAGGGCGGCAAGAGTGGAACAAAACACCAGGCAAAAGGTCGAGCCTTCCACCCTTTAACAAGTATATATGTGCATTAGTTAAATAAGAAATATTGTGATATTCCAAGATAGCCATGTCCCAACATGGAACAAGCTGCACTGCACGTACAGCTAACAACGCTATAAGAGGGGCTCAGCAAAGCGGTAACATAGCCAATCAACGGTTTTCTAGGAAGGTGGAAAAGGTTAGAGGCTGTTTCATGGCATATTAGGAGGCTTGCTAAACAAATGGTAGGAAGCACGACATAGTGATAGCATCGAGACAACTAGCATAGCAAAGATAGTAGTGGTATCTAGGGTAACGGTCATCTTGCCTGAAATCCCGCTAGGAAGAAGACCGAATCCATGAAGTAAACGAATGGGCGAAGTCGAAAGCATCCTCGCGATCGCAACGAAACCGGGACTATCGAGAAGAAGCAACACCGGAAATAAGCAAACAACATGATAAACACACAAGCATAAGCATGGCATGATGCGCAAACAAGTATGATGCATGTCCGGTTTAAATAGGAATGGCATGGCAAAGTGCAACAAACAACACTACAAAATAAGTGGAGCTCAATATGCAATGAGTTACATATTGACGAAACACCACATTCAAATTATTTAGTTCACTCTCATTTATGAACAAGACAAGATTAAAAGTTGGCTAACATGGCAAGAGGTGAAGCATGAGTAAACTACACATTTAGACATTTTAAATGAGGCCGGAAACAACAAACAACAATTCTAGAAAATGCCCATGTGCATATAAAGTTTATTTAATTCGGAGTTTCGATTCTTTAGTTATGAATTAACCATTTTAACATGTCATCTAAGCAAATTAATGGAAACAACAATTTTAAGCATTTAAATGTGGTTATGATGATGTGGATGACATATTCAAGTTATATGCAATTTTTATGAAAATATTGACATGAGCATGTTATGGAGCATTTGGTCACCATGGCAGAAAGAATTGGGTGCCACGGTGACGAAAACAGAAACGATGCCATGACAATGTTTCGGTTCTGCGTGTCATGCAAAAGGTGATGGGTGATCTCAGTTACCGGGTTCCCACGTGAAGATGACATGGCAACGAGGAACCTTCATGAAACACATCGGCCACGTTGCAAACGCGAGCACCTCATACAACACATGCATTCGGCGGTCATCTCGTCGTTGTACCTTTGAAGCGTGCATTTTCGGGGCGGTTCGAGTTGTAGTGGAAGTAGTGGTTCTTGCGGCGGTAGTGGAAGTAGAGGTACACGTTTCATAGTCGAAGTAGTGGTACTATCCGTCCTATGCGAAAGTAGTAGAACACGACAACCATAGTCGAACTTGAAGGGTCGTCGATGTCGTGGTACTTGCGATATCCGGGACGGACTTGGTATGTCCGTCCGTAGAGGTACTTGGTGGTTCCATGTAGTCGAACTTGACGATCCTAGGGGGTACTTGGCGCATCATCGTGTAATTGTACTCGGGGTCCTCGTGCACTTGACGAAGAGGAACTTGGCGTCGGTGTGTAACGGGGCAAAATGTATCGGCGGCATCCGAAGGCAGCGGGGCTTGCAGATGTGATGGTCGCAACAGTGGCACTGGTCGCCATGGAGGCCTTGGCAGGAAGACTCGAGGTGAGCTCAGTCATGCCAAAAGGAAGAGGCGGCCGAAGGAGACATGGACGTGCAGCATCTGGCCCGGGCTCGAGCAGGAGGCGAAGATAGCCGGGTCGGGCAGCCCAGACGAGTGGAGCGGATGGGGCAGAAGGAGAGGAGCCTGGGGCGCGGAGATGCTGTTGGCCTCGCAGGCTAGGGCGGGCGACGGGCACGGTAGGAGGAGGGCGACCTCATGTGAGGCTTCACGCCGGCAAAGGAGGACGCACTACAGCGCAACCGCGTCGGAGTAGGCGGCCAGCTTGGTCGTGGCGTGGGAGGCGACGCGCTTGTGGTGGAGAAGCAGAAGAGGTCGCCGGAGGCATGGCGGCGGAGGAAGGAGGGAGTCAAGGACAGGCATGGCTCAATGTTGGGAAAGGAGGCGGCGCACAAGAGGGGATCAAGTGGGGGGATGCTCTTGCTGCTCCCTGTGTGGGTGTGGCGGTGCTGGTCAAAGACGAGGGAGAGATCGAGAGAAGAGAGGGGATTATACTGGGGGGTCGCTAGGGTTAGGAGGGGTTTAAATGGGCCGACCTGCTGGGAGGCCCAAGTGGCCAGCTGGGGTTCTCTCTCTCCTTGCTACTATTCTTGCTCAAATACAGAAAATAGGGAGAAGAAAAACAGAGAAAAGAAAGCTTAGAGAAAGAATTGGGCACGGTGTTAATTTTCTCAGACTCAGAAAATGAGCTTAATCCAAGAAAATAGGAGTGGGCATGGATGCAAGTTTAGATTCAAACACATTTGAATTTAATAATTTAATTCAAATGGGTGAATAGGAAGTGGAGGTTTGGAAGGTCCAAAAATGTTGAGAATCTTGGAGGAGCCTCAATAAATGGAGGAAGAATTATCGACAAGTTTGGAGGTAGACTCGAAGCAAAAAGACATGGGATTTATTTTGCACGTGTGTTATGGTTAATTCCAAATTAACGGAATGTTTTTATTATAGCTCCATAAAATATTGAGAGACTTGTATATGTTGTAAAGAGAAATCAACATGTGACTTCCCTCGATTTAAATGGACCAAAAATCCATACAATTTATTTAGTTGAGTTTTAAAAAGGGTTGCATGATGACATGATGGAATGCAAATGATGCAATGATGAAATGCAACAAACAAATCAAACACATGGCAACAACCAAAATAAATGGAAGGCATCTGGAGCGTCAGACTCGGATCGTCACAACTCTCACAAGAGATCTCATCCCGAGATCTAAGGATGGCATGGGAGAGAAGCGGAAGAGGAAGAGATGAAACAAAGTTGCCTCTTTGACAAACGAGTGAAACCACAAACCTTGAGAGGTTGAACAAATTGATAGAAATAATACTATGGAGATTAATGAGATTGCAAACACTCTGTTAGCAAAGAGGAACAAGGAACATTATGAGAACCTTGTAGGTTTAAAGACATGAAATAATAGCTTCATGAACCAAAATAATATGACCACACCGGTATGATGAGATAGCCAAGGAACAAGAATGACAGAATTTGGACAGCACTGCGGTAGAAAAGAGAAGGAAAACTTGATAAGTTGAAAAGAACTTAAGTATAGGACACAACACTCCTGTTAAATGGATAAGCAAGAAAATAACATGATCTTGACAAAACGAGGTGATTGGTGAAGAGAGCAACATCACAATGCCTCCGGACAAAAGAATAGAAGCTAGATTGTTGGGATAAAGGGACAAAGAAGAAAATGACAACTTCTGCCACGAATGAACTTGGAAATCATCCTTGCAAAGAAGGATTGAACGGAGTTGTTGGAAAATCAACAACGAAAATCACAAGCTTGTTGTGGGCTTATGGAAAACATCTCAAACTTATGAGGTGACAACCGGCCACTACGGAAACAGTTGATTGGATGAGATCAACGAAAAGATGAAAATCCTCTTTCATCGAGAAGGATATAGAGAAAGCTTGGATCATTGATAAGCACCACAAATAGCAACATTGCCAATGGAAGGCTTTAGGTTAAATGTATACCAAGATAACTCCAAGGAAGAAAGTGATGGGTTTAAATATCTCATTCCTGACAACTTTTGAACCATGAAACATGAAGGGAAATTGTCAAGAACGACATACCAACACCTCAAAGATGGTAGAAAGAATTGCACTTCGAAATGCAAGATGAAGAATACTTGAACTCCTCCAACAAGAATCTTGATGAACACTTCAAGAATGAATTAAATTTTTGGTGAACCACCATGTAGATCCTCCATGAAGAACTCTGGTAATAAAAGGATCATAGAAAGAAAGAGAAGTTGAAAACACAAGGTGAAACCTTGCAATGATTCCGATGGAGCTTCCCGATGATATAACCGAGAAAATTTGCAACTCCAGAAAAGGAAAAAATGAAACACTTGGATGAAACAAGAATAAGAATTATGTTATGTGTATCCTTCACCAATTTAAATTGATGACAAGAAATGGATTTGGCATACTACTTATTCTCGTTGAAAAGGATTATGGAGAGATATAGCGTAAACTTGGGAAGGTCTTCAACAAACCACTAGTAGGAATTGGAAACAACGAGTAGATAGATTTGATAATATGGAAGTGGAATGTTGAGTGAACCACCATAACAATCTGAATATCAATGATGAAAGAGAACGAATCACCGAGAAGAATTGAAAATTAATGAAGAGACTTAAGGGAATGTAGACAAAAGAGAACAAAGAGATCACGAGCTGACTAGAGAATACTTGAACAAAGCGCGAGAAGAATTGGAGAAGAAGAGCTAGAAATTGAGAATGAACCATCATTCTGAGATGATGGCCTCTGGAGGATCCAAATGAAAGGACTCCTGATATGCTTCAGATGGGTATGAAAAGAATTATCATAATCAAAAACAGTTATGAGGATGGCCTGAAGCTAGAACCATGAATCTTCGACGGAACGGACACGATTTAAGAGAAACTCTTCTTCGGTCTTCAAATGCTGAGAATGACAACGAGAAACACCTTGAAGAACTTTTAAATACTCCAGAGGAATGAAAAGAGGAAAGGTTGAGCCAAAGATGAAAATAATTTGGAAGCAATCTTGAAGTAGGCATTTAACTGATGAGAATACATTCTTACGTCAAACTTTGAAAGAATTTGAGAACCACTCCGGATAGATTAGAAGAGTCAGGTAAGATCCAACGAAATGACACGTGGGTTATGGGCCCACTCAAAACAAAACACAATTGAACGATTTTGAAAGAGAGATTGCACTGGCTGACTTAAATGGCTTGAATGAGATAAGAAACACGAAATAGAACAAACAGATCTTGAATGAAAAGACAAACCTTCTGAGATATCTTTAGCACTCCCGAGCAAATGAATAGTGAGTTGAGAATGATTAAGAGGTGCACCGGCATGGGAAAGAATTTTAAATGAGGAAATGTATATGATCAACACCGAAAGCTTCAATGGAATCCATCGGAGAAGAAAAGGGAAAGGAGAATGATAAACTGGTAGCTCCTGAGCATCTTCACGAGAATAACCGGGTAAGAACATTGATTGTAAAGAATGAAGAGACTTCACACAAACAAAAGGATACTTCATTAAGAATATCCGAGTCCTTGAAGAGAAAGCGTGGGTGGTGGGAAAAGAAGAAGACAATTTGGGACAGGTGAAATGAACAACATTGAGAAAATTAAGAAGTGGTCTAGAAAATATTGAAATGATAGGATTAACTTGAAGAGAAGCACACCGGTTAGAAAAGAATGAACATGACAATCTCGATGATCAAGAAGGATTAGCACTCCCATAGAAATATGAGAACACCACTTAGGAAAGGTATGGAATCAACACTTGACTTAGAAGTAACTCAAATACCACAACTCAAACAAAACAAAGGATTTGGCTTGCGAAATAAGCCAGAAACAAACACATGACCCCTCATGCATTGGTTGGTAGGATAATCCTAGCTAACTACTTGAATTCCCACCTGAGAACTCCCGAAACTTCTTGGTTATGCAATCTGGTGCCACAGCTACATGGAGCAAAAATCATTACTCCTAGCAGAATTTTACGCTCCAATGTTCCAAATGCGTTCAACACATAACCAAGAAATCTCGAAAACCCGTGTACCTTAGACCTTCAAACACACAATGATACTAGTCATGGAGGATCATTCGAGATATCTCCTCTTATACCGGGGATAAGTCACGACACTATTTGCCACCATGAAAAGTATGGGAGCATTTTGATGTCTGCATCCTCTGGTATTCCGGAACTGAGACGATAACAACTATGACGAAAACACCTTGGAGCTCAACTCCCCGGGTCCAATCCATACAATCGGGAGGCACCAAGACAGAATTCTCATCACATCGATATCACAATGATTCCAATTATACCCGCGTGATCCTAAAAGAATTTGGGTGAAAAAGAGAAGAGTGAAGTCAAAAACATCTATGTTATGAGTCCTCACCAGAGCGACGAGGGGATAAGGAGTAAAAAGAAATCCTACTCTCTGATATATATCTAGCTAGACTCAAAATAAAAAAATTTCTAGACTCAACAATGGCAACCGTTCGAACAATCAAGGGGGCTCCTAAGGTCGGTAAGGCTCTGATACCAACTTGTAGCGCCCAAGATGGGATTCTATCCCAATCACGTGATGAATTCATGATTGGAGCACAATCGTATATCGAGCGCATAGCTAGGTGGATATCATTACAACATACCATGTACTGAATAGATGAGAGTACCAGATGAAGGCTTACACTCACCACAAGCTACAACATCAAAACAACAATACATCAATACATAGCAATCATCATACAGAAGAGCAGGATCCGACTACGGACGAAATCAAACAAAAAAGAAGAATGCCATCCACCCAGCTAATCCCAGGCTCCCGACCCGGAGCCTATCCCCTTGAACAAAGAAGAAGAGACATAAGAACTCCAAAACAAGCAAGCATCGCTCTCACATCAGATCATCGCATTACCTGTACCTACAGCTGTTGTTGTAGTAATCTGTGAGCCACGAGGATTCGGCAATCCCATAACCATGGGTATCAAGACTAGCAAAGCTTAATGGGTATGGAATGGATAAGTGGCGAGGTTGTAGCAAGCGACCAAGCATTGTATGGTGGCTAACTTACGAGTACAAGAGTACGATGAGAAACTACGCAAACGATCACGAACTAGTAATGATCAAGAAGTGATCCTGAACTACTTATGTTCAAACATAACCCCACCATGTTCTCTTCTCGAACTCACTCGAAAGAGATGGTCACGGTTACGCACGCGGTTGGTGTATTTTATTTCAGGTCTGGTGTCAAGTTCTCTACAACCGTAGGTTAAGAATTCCCATCTACCACATAACTGCGGGCACGGCTTTTGAAAGATTAAGCCCTGCAGGGGTGTCCCAACTTAGCCCATCACAAGCTCACGATCCGCAGAGACAATCCTCCATCACAGGACAACCGATCAAACTCGGGATCTCGGTGCACAAGACATTTCAACAATGGTAAAACAAATCCAGCAAGACCTCCCGGCGTACCGACACCCTGATAGTAGTCGCGCGTATCTCGTCTCAGGCCACGATCGAATAGGTCAGCCTATGAGTAAATTCAGATCCTTGGGTGGCACCGTGGTGGCCCCGCAGTCTGCCCATTTGGGACCAACACCATCAGGACTGGGCCCCTATATTATGTTAAATTACTCCTCGGGTAGCGCTAACTCCATATGCATCAAATTTAATATCATGTTTATTATGTTAGGCAAATGTTAAAACCAATGTTGGGTCTTGCTGGAAGAGTTTTATTCAATGCAAACTGTCAAGGGGGGCCCATAAGCCCCGACCATGTTAGGAACGCAAAATCAAGGAACATAATACTGGTATGACGGAAACTAGGGCGGCCAGAGTGGAACAAAACACCAGGCCAAAGGTCGAGCCTTCACCCTTTAACAAGTATATATGTGCATTAATTATATAAGAAATATTCTGATATTCCAAGATATCCATGTCCCAACATGGAACAATCGGCAATGCACCTACAACTAGGAATGCTATAAGAGGGGCTGAGCAAAGCGGTAACATAGCCAAACATAGGTTTGCTAGGAAGGTGGAAAAGGTTAGAGGTTGTTTCATGGCATATTAGGAGGATAGATAAACAAGTGGTAAGAAGCGCGACATAGCGATAGCATCGAGACAACTAGCATAGCAAAGATAGTAGTGGTATCCAGGGTAACGGTCATCTTGCCTGAAATCCTGCAAGGAAGAAGACCGAATCCATGAAGTAGACAAATAGGTGAAGTCAAACGCATCCTCACGATCACAACGAAACTGGGACTATTGAGAAGAGGCAACACCGAAAAGAAGCAAACGACATGGTAAACAAAAAAGCATAAACATGACATGATGCACAAACAAGTATGATGCATGTCCGGTTTAAATAGGCATGGCATGGCAAAGTGCAACAAACAACACTATATATTAAGTGGAGCTCAATATGCAACGATTTACATATTGACGAAACACCACATTCGAATTATTTAGTTCACTCTCATTTATGAACAAGACAAGATTAAATGTTGGTTAACATGGCAAGAGGTGAAGCATGATTAAACTACACATTTAGGCATTTTAAATGAGGCCTGAAACAACAAACAACAATTCCGGAAAATCCCATGTGCATATAAAGTTTATTTATTTCAGAGCTACAGTTATTTAGTTATGAATTAAACCATTTTAACATGTCATCTAAGCAAATTAATGCAAACAACAATTTTAAGCATTTAGATGTGGTTATCATGATGCGGATGACATATTCAAGTTATATGCAATTTTTATGAAAATATGGACATGAGCATGTTATAGAGCATTTGGCCACCATGGCAGAAAGAATTGGGTGCCACAGCGATGAAAACAGAAATGATGCCATGACAACGCTCCGATTCCAGTAACTCGTTGAGAGACCGGTGCAAATGAAAGGTGGCATGAGCGTGTCATGCAAAAGGTGGTGGGGTGATCTCGGTTACCAGGTTTCCCAAGTGACGACGACATGGCAATGAGGAACATGCAAGAAACAGGTCGGGCACGGTGCAAACGCGAGCATCTCATACAACACATGCATTCGGCGGTCATATTGTCATTATACCTTTGAAGCATGCATTTTCAAGGCGGTTCGAGTCATGGTGGAAGTAGTGGTTCTCGCAACGGTGGTGGAAGTAGAGGTACATGTTTTGTAGTCGAAGTAGTGGTACTATCGGTCCTATGCGACGGTAGTAGAAAACAACAACCGTAGTCGAACTTGAAGGGTGGTCGATGTCGTGGTACTTGCGATATCCGGGACAGACTCGGTGTATCCGTTCATAGAGGTACTTGGAGGTTCCATGTAGTAAAACTTGACGATCCCGAGGGGTAGTTGGCGCATCATTGTGTAGTTGTACTCAGGGTTCTCGTGCACTTGATGGAGAGGAACTGGGCGTCGGTGTCTAAGAGCATTACTAGTAGAACCCTCAAACCCTCAAACCCTTATAGCAGTTTTAAGGGTTGAGAAGTGCCAGTTTTTGACACTTTTAAGGGTTGAAAAATAGGGGCAAAGACTAGAACCCTCAAACCCAACCCTTAAACTGCTTTCAGGGTTGGATTTGAGGGTTCTAGTCTTTGCCTCAACCCCAACCTTTAAAACTGTCATTTCATATATCACACATTTCATCACATTTCATCATATGACAAATCAAAAATTCCATCACATTTGACATAAAACAATAATCATTCTAGTTATTATTACAACACCGAATAAAACAATAATCATTCAAATTATTACAACAATGTTTGAGCAGATTACACTAATTGTTCGAATCAAATAGGACATAGAAAAGTAAAACAAAGATACATCATGGGCCAATGCGTCGCCCATCCAACTGCCAGTGGTGCTCTACTAGATCATCCCGGAGCCGACCATGAGTGGTTGCATCCTCAATCTCACGATGTGCTTGAAGAAAAGCGTGTATGCGAGAAGGGTTTCTTTCCGGTTGCACACGGGTACCAACGTTGTCATGGAAACAAGGGAGGTTTAACCCTCTCTCATCCTCTAGGATCATGTTGTGTAGAATCACACAACATTTCATGATGTTCACCATGGTTTTTTTGTCCCAAAACGGAGCTGGACCACGAACTATGGAAAACCTTGCTTGTAAAACACCAAAAGCTCTCTCAATATCCTTGCGGGCTGCCTCTTACGCCTTGGTGAAATGAGCCTCTGTTCTTGTTAAGGGCACCCCATTTTTCTCCTTTATGGACTTCACAAGAGTTGCCCATTTGGGATAGATGCCATCGGTGAGATAGACTCATTGTCCATGATTTTGTAGATGCAAGCTGGAGCATCCCCAGAAATTAATCTTTTGAACAAAGGAGATCTATTGACGATATTGATATCATTGACTGTTCCCGGCAACCCAAAGAATGCATGCCAAATCCATGTGTCCTGAGATGCTACGGCCTCAAGCACAATGGTAGCATCACGGCTTTTACCACAATACATTCAGTGCCATGCCTTTGGGCAATTTTTCCGGTATATGGTGACTCGCTCCATCTTCGACCCTCTCCTTTGATCCATGTGACACTCCAAAATTTTTACTTTGGTTTTCAGCAAAAAACGTTGTGGTTTTTGTAAAGAGGCCATTTAAAATTTTCCAGAAAATCTTCCTCTTAAAAACTTTCTTTTCTTTGGCAAGGATTTTATTTTTTTCTTCAGACTAGGGTGTTTGATCTCTTGAAACTTCTTCTCTGTTGGTTCCCTCTCAAATTATTTTGGGAGTTTAATCTTTTTCTTTTAAAAAGAAACTCTATGAAAAATTGGGATTTTCATATCTTTAAAAACCACCCATGACTTTGTATTTTTGCCCATGTGGTAAAACCCCTCCAAAACCTCCCCTCCTCCTTGTAATCAACCTAAGTTCTCTGTCCCATCTAATCCAAGCAAGTTTTGGATTTTATTCTAATTATTTTTCCCCTCAAATCATTTCTGAAAATTATTTGGAGCCTGAGAGATTTTCAAAGCAAGTACCCTTTTTCATTTGAGTTTTGACCTCAAACCAACTCTCCTGGATAGTCCTTTGTACCCACAACCCAGAACCATCTTGATCTACTCCTCCTCTTTTCAAATTTTTCAAATTTCAGTCACTGCAAGTTTGGACCAGATTTGCCAAATTTGGTGAAATTCATATCTACACTTCTCCAAAAATTCCACCAAAATTCAGGCAGCCTACTGGAGCAATGAGAAGCCACTCCACCAAAAATCAGCTCAAGGAAAAATCCCTACATGCCTAGATCATTCTGTCGAACACTTGGCGTGCACTGTTGCTATTCATATTCAGAAAAATTCAGTTTTCAGTGTCATTTTCGTCCGTCAGTTTCAATCACGCGTAGACAGTGCGCTTGGCGCGTTGCACGCGGCTTCTTCTCCCTGGCTAGCACCCCCGCACGCGCGCTTGGCGTCTTCCCGGCGTCGGTGGCGCCCGTGGCCGCCCGCGCCGGCGTGTCTTGCGGCGGCCGAACCCCCGTAGCAGCTGACAGGGGACGGAACGGCGGCTCAACGCCGTTCGGCGCCGCCCAATGCCCCTCTGCTCTCCGCGTGGCCTCATGCATGCCAGCGCACGCCCGTGGCACCGTCGCCGTGGCCCGGCAAGCACGGAACGTGCTCCCTGCCGCCGACGGGCCCGCGCCGCCCCGTTCTGTCGAACTCGCCCATAGCACCAAATCCCAGCCCGATTAGCACCTAAATGGAACCGGTGGACCTCAACGACGACGCCCAACTCCCTAATCACCCCCGACCAAGCACTGCGCCGCCGTAACCTTCACCGGAGATCCCCGTTCACGGCCACCGCCTCGGACCGCCTATAAAAAGGGCCCCCGAGCTCACCCTCGAGCACGCACCACCTCTACACCTCACCAAAGCCCCGCCAGGCCACTAGGAGGACCTCGAGGAGGTCTTCTCCCCCAACTCCGGCCGCCCCGACCCGCCTCGGCCTCCACCTCGATTCGCTCCGGTGAGGCCGTCTCCGGTGCCCAAACCCCGTCCGTTACCCTCTCTAGCTACCAGAAGCCTAACCCCCTCCCCAATTTGATCTTCACAGCTCTCTCCGACGAGTCCCTCGACCACCCGAGCCGCCGTCCGCCGGAGCAAGGCTCGCCGTCGACGTGGTGCTCGCCGACCGCCACCACCACCACCAACCGACGCGGAATGGCGCCCTGAACACGGAGGTACCCTCCGATCTCCCTGCCTCGCCGTGGATCGCCGCCAGCGACCACCGCGGCTCTCGGGCACCGGCGAACTCTGCCGCCCCGTTTGAATATTTAAACCTGACGGGCGGGACCCGCCTGCCAGCCTCTCTGTCCTGTCTAAACGAATCGCTTTCTGAAAACGCCTTCTGCCAAATACGCTTTCCCTCTAGGCTGGCGTAGTTTCTACCGAAGCATTTTCTGTTTTTATAAGCTAGCCCCTGGAAACTTTCTGTTTCATTACAGATGAGTCCCTGGACAAAAACCTTTATAACTTTTAATCAGAATAGTATTCTTGATTGATTCTTTTTCTGACCTCTTTAAAATTTTGTCTAGTTTTTTATCAGATTTATTTGAAAAATATTTGGAATACTTTTTGTGCACCTCTTGGTATTTATGATAGCGCATATATTTTCTTTATACCGTAGATACCGAAGGAGGTGGCGTAACCGCAAACTTCACCGAGCTAGGCTCCGACTACTCCAAACCAGGCAAGCATGTTTGAACTTTTGATATGATGATTGTTTTGGCATGTTTGCATTAAGTGGTTTATGGC
This sequence comes from Triticum timopheevii, assembly GCA_963921465.1. Classification (NCBI taxonomy): domain Eukaryota; kingdom Viridiplantae; phylum Streptophyta; class Magnoliopsida; order Poales; family Poaceae; genus Triticum; species Triticum timopheevii. The sequence goes on from OY997268.1 coordinate 336,944,288, forward strand.
ATGTTGATGAACATACCGACGAATGTCATGTTACCTGAGACGATGAGGCAAGTGAGTTTCAAAAATCCATGAGTGGATGGACGTGAGTATGCATGGCCATGTGTTGGCATGAGGATGGGTAAGATGGCAGTGTTGTAGCATGCCAGGCTTATGCCAGACTATGTGACTTCAATGTCAACTCGTATCATTCCAGTTCCTTCCATTCTTCCTTCCTTGTACTACCACATGTTTTCCGCAAGGAATATGGCTTAGTAAGTTGTAAACCGCTTTCCTGGTACACACCAAAAAGGAGAGGCCGTGATGATGGTTCCATGGCCTTGGATTAAAGCTAGTCATCCAGTTAGGGGGCATGGGTGTTTCCGGTTGGGATCGAGAGGGGGGCACCCCTTAGAGCGCGCGTATATAAATTTGATCCCATGCTATTCGAGATTGTGATCTCCCCGTCTCAAAAGTTTTTCTTGGATGATGTCTAGGGTGATTCCTAGCATCGAGAGGTAGAATGGGTGTGTACTGGTTAGCTGTGTTTCCTACCAAAAAACCGTAAACGGAACTAGTCCTTCGTGACTACGGAAATCCGTTGGCTATGGGAAAATTTTTGTACAAACTCTGCAGAGTCATATATTCCTCCAAATCATCTATTCCATGTCCAAGTTCGATATTATCTTATCCTGACCAAATGTCAGTTTTGATGACAGAGACTCCAGTGAATCGCATGAGTGCTAAGTCCGATTAAATGATTATTCCTGTGGATGGACTAACCCTTTTATTTTCATGAATTGAATGTTTATTATGAGTAATATTTACTTGTGGATAAAAGCCCTTTCTGTGATGTCGCTCAGACGTCCGACTGCGGCATTTCTTTTAAAGCCCTTTATGTGGTGTCGCTAAGACGCCCGACTGTGGCATTTCTTTTGAAGCCCTTTCTGCGATGTCGCTCAGACGTCCGACTGTGGCATTTCTTTTAAAGCCCTTTCTGCGATGTCGCTCAGACGTCCAACTGTGGCATTTCTTTTAAAGCCCTTTCTGCGATGTCGCTCAGACGTCCGACTGTGGCATTTCTTTTAAAGCCCTTTAGGTGGTGTCGCTAAGACGCCCGACTATGGCATTTCTTTTAAAGCCCTTTCTGTGATGTCGCCCCGACGTCCGACTGTGGCATTTCTTTTAAAGCCCTTTCTGCGATGTCGCTCAGACGTCTGACTGTGGCATTTCTTTTAAAGCCCTTTATGTGGTGTCGCTAAGACGCCCGACTGTGGCATCATTTCCTTATATTTATTTGTTCACCTTTCGAGGCGTCGCTTCAGACACCCGATCGGTCTTCATTTGCGTTTTGTTGGGATTTCAGGCGGACTACCGCCGTTTCCCTTTTACTTACCTCGTTATGCTAATTTATTTTAATGTACATTGGTGAATTAATCATGACGCATCCATGCATGCATTTGTTATATCTTACGTCCGAACTGTCTTGCGAGTACTTTCAAAGTACTCACTGGCTTGTTGATTTGGCCAGATGCTGACGAAGGCGATTTCATGGATGAAGAATTTGATAGCGAGTCCGAAGCCTAGAGGAGTCCCAGTCAGTCTCGTGCGACCCTGGATTTGGTCACTGTATTATATCCGCTTCCGCTACCAAATAAATTCATCGAGCCTCACCTCGACACCCGATGAGATGACAGTTTTAGAGTCTTGTATCCCTCTCCCCGCTGTGTTTATCCACCACCACCCTATCCTCGAGTCAGTAGTATGCCTCCACACCATTGTGTCATGTCCGCCATTATGTATAATTATTGGCGTGCTTGTAATAATTTGGTTGAGCAACCGTAGTTCGACCCTGTAATATATTTTATGCTACTGGCTTATTGTATCAAGAATTTGTCTACCAGTGAGGAGGATTTCTCTCATACTGGACTCAAAAGATTGGTTTCTCAATAAATATTTTGTTGGAAAACTGGTCGTGACAATCCATCAGCTTCACGCGGTTTTCAAACGATTGCACGTCGATGAGGAGGCTCATCATCTCGATGTTGTCATCTTGCAACAACTCATCAATGTCGGAATCGTCGGTTGTCGATCAATCCGACGAATCGGACATCGAGTCCATGACAATCTCCTCATTGTTCATCTCCATCTGCAAAGGACAGACACTAATTAGTGCTAAAAATGAAACAAAATGAAAAAAAGCACATACCTCACCTCAGAGGAGGCGGCGTCGGCTTGGATGGTCGAGGCGCGGCTTGGACGGCGGGAGGGCGGCCAGGGCAGGGCGGGAGGGGCGGCCGGCGGGAGGGCAGGGCGGCGGCGCGGCTTGGACGGCCTGGGTGACCGGGGCCCAGCTCCTCGATGCCGGCTCCTGGGCGGCCGGTCAGGGCGGGAGGGGAGGTGGGAGGGCGGCCGGGCCGCGGCGGCGCAGGGGAGGCAGGAGGGGATGCCGGGGCATGGAGGAGGAGGCACGGCCGGGGCGGGGAGGAGGACGCGCGGCCGGGAAGGGAGGCGGCGGGGCGGTGCGCGGCGGGGCAGGGAGGCGGAGGGGCGGCCGGGGATGGAGCACCGGGGCGCGGCGCGGCGGGAGGGCGGTCGGGCAGGGCAGCCGGAGGCCGGCGGCGGCCGTATCCGGGGAGGGGGAGCTGAAAACTCCCTCCCGCACGTCGTTGACGAGTGAACCGGGTCGGGGAGGGGTTGGGGTGGCCAACCCCTGTTTCGACAGGCTCGGAAGGAGAATAGGGGTTGAGCCCCTAGAAAATTTTGAGGGTTTACGGGTTAGGGGGTTCTATTCTTTGGGAATTTTTCGTCTCAACCCGTAAAAAAGCGGTTATTTTTTAGGGTTTGAGGGTTTAGGGGTACTATTAGAAATGCTCTAACGGGGCAAAGTGAACTGGCTGCATCCGAAGGCAGTGGGGTTTGCATATGTGATGGTCACAACAGTGGCACTGGTTGCCGCGAAGGCCTTGGCAGGAAGACTCGAGGTGAGCTCAGGCATACCAAAACGAAGAGGCGGCCGACGGAGACATGGACGTGCAACATCTGGCCCGCGCTCCAGAAGGAAGCGAATTTGGCTGGGTCGGGTAGCGCAGACGAGTGGAGCGAATGGGGCAGAAGGAGAGGAGCCAGGGGCACAGCGATGCTGATGGCCTCGCAGGCCATGGCGGGCGACGGGCACGGTAGGAGGAGGGCGGCTTCAGGCAAGGCTTCACGCCGGCAACGAAGGACGCGCTGCAGTGCAACCGCGTCGGAGCAGAAGGCCAGTTTGGTCATGGCGCGGACGGCAACACGCGTGTGGTGAAGAAGGAGAAGAGGTCGCCGGCGGCATGGCGGAGGTGGAAGGAGGGAATCAAGGAGAGGCGTGGCTCGGTGTTGGGAAAGGAGGCGGCGCACAGGAGGGGATCAAGGGGGAAGGGAGGCTCTTGCTGCTCCCTGTGCGGGTGTGGCGGCACTGGTGGAAGACAATGAAGAGGTCGAGAGAAGAGTGGGGACCGGACTGGGGGTCGCTAGGGTTAGGAGGGGTTTAGGTGGACCGACCTGCTGGGAAGCTCAACTGGCTAGCTGGGCTTATCCTTCTTGCTACTATTCTGGCTCAAATACAGAAAATAGGGAGAAGAAAAAGAGAGAAAAGAAAGGTTAGAGAAAGCATTGGGAACGGGGTTAATTTTCTCCCCTCTGCCTCCTATTCAAGGGACCCTCTGGTGAAGATTTCTTCCCCCGCTTTGAGGCCTTGGCCTCCGGATCTTCAGAAGCAGTCCTCTTCTCCCCCTGAAGCGAGGGACTCTCGATCCCCCCTTTCTTGAGAGCCTCTTTAGCGGAGGCGGTAGTTTTCCTGTTTTCCCCTTCGCCCTCTTCCGAAGGCGCAGCCTCCAGCATCTTGATTAACACAGGATCCGGCATGGTCTTAGGTAGGGGGGCCGGATACCATATCAGTTTTGCTTTTGCTATCCACTCCTGTTCAAGGGATAGCTGGTTAAAGGGCAAGTTTATGGTAAATATATGGACAGTGTGTCCGGGCACAGGACTACTTACTTGAGTATCCGGGCGATTGCAGCTTAGGCCTGCGTCCTCGGTCAGGATCGGACACATCTCTTGTGACCCAAATAATATTTTATACATCTCCACGGGTGTCGCACCCATGAAGTGTTGAAGAGCTCGCGGTCCCTCCAGATTGAATTCCCATAGGCGGAGGGGGCGACGTTTGCAGGGAAGAAGGCGCCGAATCAGCATGACCTGCGCCACTACAACCAGATTGATCTCCCTCTCTTGAAGGTCTCGAATGCGGCCCTGCAATAATGGCACATCCTTGGATGGCCCCCAGTCAAGCCCTTTGTTGATCCATGACGCCAGCCGTTGTGGAGGGCCTGAGCAAAAGGCAGGCGGCGCCACCCATCTGGTTCCCCTGGGAGCGGTGATGTAGAACCACTCCTGTTGCCACAAACCGAGCTCCTTTTGAAAACAGCCCTCAGGCCACGGAGCGTCAGCTCTCTTGCTTATAACTACCCCTCCGCACTCTGCCTGCAGCCCCTCGATCATCTTCAGCTCCACGTCGAAGGTCTTGAGCCACAATCCGAAGTGAATGGTGGTGTGGAGGAAGGCTTCGCATACAACAATGAACGATGAGATGTGGAGGATGGACTCCGGATCCAAGTCATGAAATTCCAACCCATAATAAAACATGAGCCCCCTCACGAAGGGGTCCATCAGGAAGCCTAAACCTCGACGGAAGTGAGACACGAACACCACGCTCTAACCAGGCTCGGGAGTGGGAATGACTTGCCCTTGGGCGGGCAGCCTATGCGAAATTTCGCCGGTTAGATACCTGGCGTCTCTCAGCTTTAGCACATCTTCTTCCTGACGGAAGAGGGCATCCACCGGCCCTGTAGGTCGGAGCCGGACATTGTCGAAGGTCCGAAGCGCCTGAATCTGGAGCCTTGGGTGTTGGAACTCGGGGCAAGGGGCGGATTCGATTGAAGGTTGAAGGAAAAGAACGGGCCTTGGTCTCGTTATAAAGGGGTTGAATACCAAGAGCCGTCCCCGAATCCGTTTGGGACTCGCCTTCGATGGAGGGGGCGTGCCAACGGGCGCAGTTGGGTTACCCACATCCGTATTGATGAGAATCCTGGAATAAGGGGACACGATCTCTGCTTTGACAAAACGTGCCAAGGAAACCGCTTCGCTAAATGCGCTGAGGTGGAACAATAAAAACGATTCAAGTAAAGGCTTGGCCGTGGTGTGACATCATGCCACGAAGTACCTCATCAGATTGAACTTGTGTAAATATTATTCTCTCTACGGTGGTATGTGGAATTTATTTTGCAGAGCCGGACACTATCCTGGTGTTCGCAATCTTCTATGAATTATTTGGAGGAGGAACCCGCCTTGCAATGCCGAAGACAATATGCGCGCCAGACTCGTCGTCATTGAAGCCTGGTTCAGGGGCTACTGAGGGAGTCCTGGACTAGGGGGTGTCCGGATAGCCAAACTATCATCATTGGCCGGACTCCAAGACTATGAAGATACAAGATTGAAGACTTCGTCCCGTGTCTGGATGGGACTTTCCTTGGCATGGAAGGCAAGCTTGGCGATACGGATATGTAGATCTCCTACCATTGTAACCGACTCTGTGTAACCCTAGCCCTCTCCGGTTTCTATATAAACCGGAGGGTTTTAGTCTATAGGACAAACAACAATCATACCATAGGCTAGCTTCTAGGGTTTAGCCTCCTTGATCTCGTGGTAGATCTACTCTTGTACTACCCATATCATCAATATCAATCAAGCAGGAACCTGGGTAAAAACATCGTGTCCCTTGTCTCCTGTTACCATCCTCCTAGACGCACAGTTCGGGACCCCCTACCCGAGATCCGCCGGTTTTGACACCGACAGTCGGACTCGGGTCGTCACACAATTTCCCAAAAATAATTTCTTTACCCACCGTATACTATTTTTCTCGAGAGAAGCCACTAGTCAAATCTACAGCCCCGGGTCTCCTTTATCATATTTACCTTCAAGATCTATTTTTGTTCGCTTTTATTTTTCAGATCTATTATCCCAAAAACCAGAAAATACCTTGCTGCACTTTTCCTTTATTTATTTTATTTTGCATTATTGCGAGATCTATTTATCCAATCTACTACAAAACAAATCTATCTTTTACCCGGGAGCGGTTGACTACCCCTCTTACACGTTGGGTTGCAAGTATTTGTTCTTTGTGTGCAGGTACCGTTTACATAGTGTTGCATGGTTCTCCTACTGGTTCGATAACCTTGATCTCATCACTGAGGGAAATAACTATCGTAGTTGTGCTTCATCATCCCTTCCTCTTTGGGGAAATACCGACATAGTTCAAGCCACATCAAATATTCTGAACACAAACTGTTTCAAAGATCCTTAGGGCAGATGTAGCGAGATGATCATAAAGGGGCGGAAGGATATCTCCCTCCTCTTCGGTTTTCTCCATGGCCATGATTTGCCCTCCTTCTTGAATATGGCTCCCTGTAACTTCCTCAGCCTTCTCCTCCTTGCGATTTTCCTCCATGATCCCCTTTCTCCTTAGTTCCATCTTCAGCAACCAATCATCGTCTTCTATGTTGTTGGAGGAGGGAGAAAACATGCTGCCTGGCTTGATAGATCTGACAAAAAACAACACGAAACAAGAATAGAGGATATTTCCGTGATGCGGTGGTCAAAACGTTCGGGGGTATATATATAGAATTTTTATCTTATAGAACAAATATACCGTAAGAAAATGGAGTCGGAAAGGGCCACAAGGGCCCACCACCCACCAGGGTGCGCCTAGTGCCTTGTGGGCACCTAGGTGTCCCCCTGGGTGTTTCTTATTTTTGTATTTTTTTCTCATATTCCAAAACTGAAAAAAATTATTTTATGGAATTTTAGGAGTCGGTTTACTTACCTTATCACATACCTCTTCCTTTTCAGAGTTCTGGGGTGTTCTGGAAGGCTTCTTTTATGTATTCCTCCGGTGTCGATTTCCCCCTCCGGGAGGGAAGTTCCCCTGGCAGAATCGCTCTGTTGGAGAGCAAAAGTGCTCCTGCCCAAGTTCCGCCTCGAGACGGCGGCGCTCTGTCCCGAAAGTCTCCCCCTTATTTTTTCTAGGTCAAAATGACTTATACCGGAAGATGGGCACCGAAGGTGGGCCGAGGAGGGCAAAACCCACCAGGGCGCGCCTGGGCTCCCTGGCACGCCCAGGTGGGTTGTGCCCAACTGGTGGGCCCCATATAGTAATTATTTGCTCCAATATTTCTTAAATATTCCATCAAAATTCTCCGTGAAGGTTCAACTTGTTTGGAGTTGTGCAGAATAGGTAGCCTGACGTAGCTTTTTCAGTTCTAGATTTCCAGCTACCAGAATTCTCCCTCTTAGTGTGTACCTTGCAAATTATGAGAGAAAAGGCATTAGAATTACTCCAAAAAGCATTATTATGGATAAAAACATTATAAATAACAGTAAGAAAACATGATGCAAAATGACGTATCAACTCCCCCAAGCTGAGACCTCGCTTGTCCTCAAGCGAAAACCGAAATCGAAAAACATGTCCACATGCTTTGAGAGAGAGGTGTCGATAAAAACAAAAATACGGACATAGAAGCATCATGTTGATTATTATAACAACACAAAAATTGAACATAGGAATTTTATCATTGAACTTGCATCATATACTTCCCATGAATAAGTAACAGTTCATCACATAATCAAAGTATAAAGCGAAAACTTTATTAAAAACTAACAAACTATGTTCTCAGTCAACTTTGCAACTACAATTCATCATCTTTTCAGGAAGAGTCACGTGCCGAAGCCTTTTAGCAAGTCCACATACTCAACCATCATATAGTCTTCTATGACTGCTAACACTCACCTCGTACCTATGAGAAAAACGTTTCAATCGGACACTTAGAAAGATAGGGGCTTATAGTTTCGCCTCCCAACATACTCACCTCAAGGGTGATGTCAACAATAATAACTCATGCTATCTATATTCAACTGGACAGCTGTACCTAGATCTTTCCTCACCACATGATGCTTGCCAAAAGAGAAAATAAAAAGGAATAGAAGGAAAACTTTGTCTCTTTGCATAAAAGTAAATACATAAAAGTAAAACGTAGGCCCTTCGTAGAGGGAAGCAGAGGTTGCCATGCGCTTATTTGTTTGCATGCTCAATCCCTTAGTGCAAGAGAACGTCACGGTTTATTGCCCCTTAAGATGACAAGCTTTATTATGCAGTCTGTCGCTTTTATTCTTTGTCATCCAAGTTCGTACAACGCTCAATTTTCTCTTACACTAAATGATCTCGCATATTTAGAAGCAATTTTTATTGTCTTTTTGCACCGATGACAACTTACTTGAGGGATCTTGCTCAATCCATAGGTAGGTATGTTGGACACTTGAAAAAGATTTGTGTTTAAGGGTTTTGGATGCACAAGTAGTATCTCTACATGGTGCGGAATTTTTGGCTAGCAAAGATAGGGGGCAAGCATCACATGTTAAAGGATCTATGACAATATGACTTCTATGTGAATATAAATATACATAAATCATTAAGTTGTCTTCCTTGTCCAACGTCAACAATTTGGCATATAAAATTTTGATGAGGGCTCACAACCACAAAAGATTTCTAGGATAGTATATTTATATGTGAATCTTCTCTTCCCTTATTAATTCTTTCATGAGTTGCATCATTGACTAATGCTCTGTTTGTCAATCTCTAATAAAATTTCCTACTTATAATTTTCCTTATGTCATGTTATCACCTACATTAGGATTAGTATATGATCTTATTGATTTATTTCATTTCTTTTATTTATTTATTTTTCTTACTTTCTTATTTCTTTCCTTTATTAGCAACATGAAAGTAAAGAAAGCAAAACTCGGACAAACTTTATTATATAACTTGCACGCGATTATGAGGATAGATCACTAAGCAGACTCTCAAATAAGAAAGGATCGAACTAACTTTATTTCATGTAAAGCAAAAAGATCGAACTAAGATAAGTAAAAGCTAAAAGATAGTGGGATGATACGATACCGGGGCACCTCCCCCAAGCTTGGTGGAAGCCAAGGGGAGTGCACATACCCAATACTCAGTTCTCCTTTGGTGGTGAAGAAGCTTCTTCCTCCTCCTCGGCCAACAGTGCTTCTGCTGTCACCGGGGATGGATTTATGGTAGCTTCCTTGCCCTTGCCTCCCTTGACAGCTTCCGTAAGCTCCTCCTCTTTGTCTCGATCTTCATCAGCCAAGCATCTTCTTCCATGTTGCTGGAGGAGCAGGAAGACGTGATGCCTGGCTTGATAAATCTGACCAGGAACAGCAAGAAAAGAGAAAAGAGGATTTCTTCGTGATACGGTGGTTAACAGGTTCGGGAAGTATGTATAAATTTTTTATCTTGCAGGTCAAGAATACAAAAGAAAAACAGAGTCCGGAAGGCGCCCCAGGTGGGCAACCCACCTGGGCGCTGGGCATGCCTGGCGCGCACTTGTGTCTTATGCCCACCAGGGGACGTTTCCTTGGGGTTTCTTTATTTCCAAAATTCTAAAATATTCCAAAACTAACAAAAAATATTTTTGCGGATTTTTCAGAGACCGTTTACTTACCGTATCATGTACCTCCTTATTTTTACGATTCTGGGGTGTTCCAGAAGGACTCTTTTATGTGTTCTTCCGGTGTCAAAATTTGGATAATATTACTTTCAACATTGATAGGCGTACCAGAGATATAATGCTTTATTCGTTGCCGGTTGACAACCTTCGGGTTAGTGCCTTTGAAATTATTTATTTTGATGGCTCCAGACCGGTAAACCTCCTCGATGACATATGGGCCTTCCCATTTCGAGAGGAGCATTCCTGTAAAAATTCTAAAACGAGAGTTGTACAAAAGAACATATTCTCCGACTTTGAATTCACACTTTTGGATTCTTTTGTCATGCCATCTTTTAGCTTTATCTTTGAATAATTTTGCATTTTCATAAGCCTGGGTTCTCCATTCATCTAAAGAGCTAATATCAAATAACCTCTTTTCATCGGCAAGTTTGAAATCATAGTTGTGTTCTTTAACTGCCCCGTATGCTTTATGTTCTAACTCAAGAGGCAAATGACAAGCTTTTCCATAAACCATTTTATAAGGAGACATACCCATAGGATTATTATATGCCATTCTATAAGCCCAAAGTGCATAATCTAATTTATTATACCAATTCTTCCTGGACCTATTGACAGTCTTTTGCAAAATTAATTTTATTTCTCTATTGCTAAGTTCAACTTGGCCAGTAGACTGAGGATGATAAGGTGATGCAATTCTATGGTTAATATCATACTTGGCAACCATTTTACGAAGAGCACCATGAATAAAGTGTGAACCGCCGTCAGTCATTAAATATCTAGGGACTCCAACCTTGGGAAAATAACTTCCTTAAGCATTTTAATAGAGGTGTTGTGATCAGCACTACTAGTTGGAATAGCTTCTACCCATTTAGTAACATAATCAACAGAAACCAAAATATGTGTATACCCATTAGAGGGAGGAAAAGGTCCCATGTAATCAAATCCCCAAACATCAAATGGTTCAACAGCAAGTGAATAATTCATAGGCATTTGTTGACGCTTAACAATATTACCTATTCTTTGGCATTCATCACAAGATGAGACAAACTTATGGGCATCCTTGAAGAGAGTAGGCCAATAAAATCCAGATTGCAATACCTTGTGAGCAGTTCTATCTCCAGCATGATGCCCTCCATAAGCTTCGGATTGACATTTCCGTAGGATTTGTCCCTGTTCATGCTCAGGTACACAACGTCTGATAATACCATCTACTCCTTGTTTATAAAGATGTGGGTCATCCCAAAAGTAGTGTATTAAATCATAGAAGAAATTTTACTTTGGTTGGTATGTAAAGCTAGGAGGTAAATATTTAGCAACAATGTAATTAGCATAATCAGCATACCAAGGAGTACTATTAGCAACATTTATTGCAGCTAACTGCTCATCAGGAAAACTATCATCAATAGGTAGTGGGTCATCAAGCAAATTTCCGAGCCTAGACAAGTTATCTGCTACGGGGCTCTCAGCTCCTTTTCTATCAATAATATGTAAATCAAATTCTTGTAACAAGAGAACCCAACGAATAAGTCTAGGTTTAGCATCTTTCTTTTCCATAATATATTTAATAGCAGTATAGTCTATGTGAACAGTTACTTTGGAATCAACAATATAAGGTCCAAATTTATCACAAGCAAACACCACTGCTAAATTTCTTTTTCAGTAGTAGCATAATTTCTTTGAGCACTGTCTAGATTTTTACTAGCATAATGAATAACATTCGATTTCTTATCAACTCTTTGTCCTAGAACAGCACCAACAGCATAATCACTAGCATCACACATAATTTCAAAAGGCAAGTTCCAATCAGGTGGTTGAACAATAGGTGCAGAAATTAAGGCTTTCTTGAGTGATTCAAAGGCTTCTAAACAATCATCATCAAAAACAAAAGGATCATCCTTTTGCAACAGACTAGTGAGAGGCCTAGAAATTTTAGAGAAGTCTTTGATAAATCTCCTATAGAAACCAGCATGACCTAGGAAACTACGAATACCTTTGATGTCCTTAGGACATGGCATTTTCTCAATTGCATCAACCTTAGCTTGGTCCACTTCAATACCTCTTTTAGAAATTTTATGACCCAAGACAATGCCCTCAGTAACCATAAAGTGGCACTTCTCCCAATTCAAGACAAGATTTGTGTGTTCACATCTCTGCAAAACTCGCTCAAGATTTCTTAAACAATCATCAAAGGACTTCCCATAAACAGAAAAGTCATACAGAAATCCTCAACAATCTTTTCACAAAAGTCAGTGAATATAGCAGTCATACATCTTTGAAAGGTAGCAGGTGCATTACATAAACCGAAAGGCATACGTCTATAAGCAAATGTTCCAAAACGACAAGTAAAAGTGGTATTTTCTTGATCAGATTGTAAAACAGGTATTTGTGAAAAGCCAGAGTATCCATCAAGGAAGCAAAAATGTGTGTACTTAGATAGTCTTTCTAACATTTTATCAATAAAAGGCAGAGGGTAATGATCTTTTCTAGTAGCTTTATTTAATTTTCTATAATCAATTACCATTCTATAGCCCATGACAATTCTTTGTGGAATAAGCTCATTCTTATCATTAGGAACAATAGTAGTACATCCCTTCTTAGGGACACAATGAACAGGACTTACCCGTTTACTATCAGCTATAGCATAGATTATACCTACTTCCAGAAGTTCTAATATTTCCATTCTTACCACTTCTTTCATTTTCGGATTTAACCGATGTTGGTGATCAACAACAGGTTTAGCATCAGGTGCCATATCAATCTTGTGCTAACATAGAGTGGGACTAATGCCCTTAAGATCGTCAAGAGTATATCCAATAGTAGCTCTATGCTTCCTTAGAACTTTCAATAATCTTTCTTCTTCATGTTTTGAAAGGTTAGCACTAATAATAACATGATATATCTTCTTTTCATCAAGATAGGCATATTTCAAGGTGTCTGGCAATTGTTTTAATTCGAACACAGGATCGCCTTTAGGTGGAGGAGGACCTCTACAGTTTCAATAGGCTAATAGTGTTTAAGCAGAGGTTCTTGTTCGAAAAAGATTCTATCTATTTCATTTCATTCACACATATGCAAATCATTTTCATGGTCTAGCAAATATTTTTCCAAAGGATCGGTAGGAGGCACAGCAATAGAAGCGAGACCAATAATTTCATACTTACTAGGCAAATATTTCTTATGAGGTTGTTTACTAAATTTGGAAAAATTAAAATCATGAGATCCATCGCCAAAGCTAACACCGACAGTTTGTTTCTTACAATATATTTTAGTATTGACGGTGTTCAAGAAAGGTCTACCAAATATAATGGGACAAAATTTATCTTGTGGGGTGGTAAGAATAAGAAAATCAGTAGGGTATTTTATCTTCCCACACAAGACTTCAACATCTCTAAGAATCCCAATTGGTGATATAGTATCTCTATTAGCAAGTTTAATAGTAACATCTATGTCTTCTATTTCAGCAGGTGCTATTTCATCTCTAATTTCTTCATATAAGGAGTGGGGAAATAGCACTCACACTAGCACCTACATAACATAACCCATGATAACAGTGATCTCCTATCTTAACTGAGACAACATGAATGCCAACAATAGGTCTATGTTTATCTTTTCCATCAGGTTTAGCAATTCTATCAGCTTCTTCACAGAAGTAAATAACATGCCCATCCATATCTTCTTCCAAGAGATCTTCAACCATAGCAATGCTAGGTTCTACTTTAATTTGTTCATCCGGTTTAGGTGTTCTAACATGGCTTTTGTTAACCATAGTTGAAACTTTAGCATGTTCTTTGATCCTAACAGGGAAAGGTGGTTTCTCATTATAAGCAGAAGGAACAACTAGATCAACATTATAAAGTATAGTTTCTTCATTAACTGGTACTGGTTCTTTAATTTCATCTTTAATAGGTGGGTGATATTTAAACCACTTCTCTTTAGGAAGTTCAACATGAGTAGCAAATGATTCACAAAAGGAGGCTACTATCTCAGAGTCAAGTCCATATTTAGTGCTAAACTTTTGAAAAGCATCGGTATCCATAAAATATTTAACACAATCATACTTAAGCTTTATACCCGACTCCTTACCTTCGTCAAGTTCCCAATCTTCGGAGTTGCATTTAATTCTTTCCAAAAGATCCCACCGTAATTCAATAGTTTTCTTCATAAAAGAACCAGCACAAGAAGTATCCAGCATGGTTTGATCATTACAAGAAAGCCAAGCATAAAAATTCTAAATAATAATTTCTCTTCAGGTCTCATGATTGGGGCATGAATATAACATCGACTTAAGCCTCCCCCAAGCTAGAGCGATACTTTCTCCTTCACGAGGCCAAATATTATATATATAATTCCGACCATGATGAACTAGATGCATAGGATAATTTTTTTGATGGAACTCCAATTTCAAACGATTCCAATTCCATGATCCAGTATCATCGCAAAGCCTATGCCATGCCAATGCTTTTACCTTCAAAGATAAAGGGAAACCCTTTTTCATCACTTCATCCCTGGGTAAACCTGCAAGCTTAAACAATCTACAAATTTGTTCCACATGTATCAAGTGCATATCAGGATGTTCGTTCCATCTCCTGCATAAGGATTAGCTAGCAGTTGTTCTATCATCCCCGAAGGGATATGATATTCAATATTTTTAGTAGGTGCAGTAGGTTGAGGGGTAACTAATTGTGGTTCCGGACGAGGTCAAGATATCCCAAACAAACCCCTCAAAGGATTGTTTTCCATAGTAAAAAGTGGCAATATATTTTAGCACACTATATAAATGTTTCCTTACCGAATTCCACTTACCAAGAGCTCTTCACTCCCCAGCAACGGCGCCAGAAAATATCCTTGCTGACCCACAAGTATAGCGGATCAATTGTAGCTCTTTTCAATAAGTAAGAGTGTCAAACCCAACGAGGAGCAGAAGGAAATAACAAGTGGTTTTCAGCAAGGTAATGTCTGCAAGTGCTAAAGTTGTAAGTAGCGGAGTAATTTGGTAGCAAGATAATTTATAACGAGCAAGTAACAATAGTAGTAAGCAAAGTGCAGCAAGGTAGCCCAACCCTTTTGAGACAAAGGACAGGCCAAAACGGTTTCTTATAATAAGCAAAGTGTTCTTGAGGGTACACAAGAATTTCATCTAGTCACTTTCATGATGTTGGCTTAATTCATGTTCGGTAGTTTGATAATTTGATATGTGGGTGGACCGATGCTTAGGTGTTGTTCTTACTTGAACAAACCTCCTACTTATAATTAATGCTCTCGCCGGCATCCGCAACTATGAGAAAAGTATTAAGAATAAATTCTAACCATAGCATTAAACTTTTGGATCTAATCAGTCCCTTACGCAATAGCGCATAAACTAGGGTTTAAGCTTCTATCACTCTCGCAACCCACCATCTAATAACTACTCCACAATGCATTCCCTTAGGCCCAAATATGGTGAACTGTCATGTGGTCGACGTTCACAAGACACCACTAAGAGAATGGCAACATACATACCATCAAAATATCGAACACATATCAAGTTCACATGATTACTTGCAACATGATTTCTCCCGTGACATCAAGAACGAAAGTAACTACTCACAAATGATAAACATGCTCAAGATCAGAGGGATATTAAATGGCATAATGGATCTGAACATATAATCTTCCACCAAATAAACCATATAGTAATCAACTACAAGATGTAATCAACACTACTAGCCACCCATGGGCACCAATCTATAGTTTTGATACAAAGAATGAATGCAAGAAATGAACTAGGGTTTGAGAGGAGTTAGTGATGTGAAGATGTTGATGAATATAGCCCTCCCCAAGATGGTAGAGTTATTGGTGATGATGATGACGATGATTTCCCCCTCCGAGAGGGAAGTTCCCCCGGCAGAATCGCTCCGCCGGAGAGCAAAAGTGTTCCTGCCCAAGTTCCGCCTTGAGACGGCGGCGCTCCGCCCCGAAAGTTTCCCCCTTCTTTTTCTAGGTCAAAATGACTTATATACTAGAAGATGGGCACCGGAGGTGGGCCGAGGAGGGCACAACCCACCAGGGCGTGCCTGGGCTCCCTGGCGTGCCCAGGTGGGTTGTGCCCACCTGGTGGGCCCCATCTGGTAGTTATTTGCTCCAATATTTCTTAAATATTCCATAAAAATTCTCCGTGAAGGTTCAGCTTGTTTGGAGTTGTGCAGAATAGGTAGCCTGATGTAGCTTTTTCAGGTCCAGATTTCCAGCTGCAAGAATTCTCCCTCTTGGTGTGTACCTTGCAAATTATGAGAGAAAAGGCATTAGAATTACTCCAAAAAGCATTATTATGGATAAAAACATTATAAATAACAGTAAGAAAACATGATGCAAAATGGACGTATCAGTGTCCTCCGTAAGCCTTGGAGTGACAGTTTCGTAGGATTTGTTCATGTTCATGCTCAGGTATACAACATCTAATAATACCATCGACTCCTTTATAAAGGTGTGGGTCACCCCAGAAGTAATGTTTTAAATCAAAGAGATTTTTTTCTTTCATTGGTATGTAAAACTAGGTGGTATAAATTTAGCAACAATATAATTAGTATAGTCTGCATACCACGGAGTGTTACGAGAATCATTTATAATAGCTAGTTGTTCATTGGAAAAGTTATAATCAATAGGTAGTGGGTCATCAAGAATATTTTCCAACCTAGATAAATTATTAGCTATGGGGTTCTCAGCTCCCTTCCTACCAGTAATATGCAAATCAAATTCTTGAAGCAAAGAACCCACCTAATGAGTCTAGGTTTAGCATATTTCTTTTCCATAAGGTATTTAATAGCAGCATGATCAGTGTGAACAATTACTTTATAATCAACAATGTAAGACTCGAACTTGTCACAAGCAAACACAATTGCTAGATATTCTTTCAACATAAATATGTGTTCCTCTAGTGTCATGGTTTGAATAATATTGCTTTCAACATTAATAGGTGTACCTGAGATAGTATTTAATTCTTTGCCCATTGCCCAGCTTCGGATTAGTACCGTCGGCATTATTAATCTTGATAGCTCCAGAGCGATAAACCTCCTCGATAATATATTGTCCTTCAAATTTAGAGAAAAGTTCTCCTACAAAGAATCTAAAATGAGAGTTGTACAAAAAAATGTATTCACCAACTTTAAATTCCCGTTTTTGGATTCTTTTATCATGCCATCTTTTAACTTTTTCCATAAAAAATTGGCATTTTCATAAGCTTGGGTTCTCCATCATCTAGTGAGCAAATATCAAATAACCTCTTTTCACCGGCAAGTTTGAAATCATAATTGAGTTCTTTAATTGCCCAATATGCCTTATGTTCTAACTCAAGAGGCAAATGACAAGCTTTTCCATAAACCATTTTATAAGGAGACATACCCATAGGATTTTTATAAGCTGTTCTGTAGACCCAAAGTGCATCATCCAATTTCTTAGACCAAATCTTTTGGGACCTATTGACAGTCTTTTGTAAAATTAGTTTTATTTCTCTATTGCTAAGTTCAACTTGACCACTAGATTGAGGATGATAGGATGATGCAATTCTATGGTTGACATCATATTTAGCAAGAATTTTACGGAAAGAACCATGAATAAAGTGTGAACCACCATCGGTCATTAAATATCTAGGGACTCCAAACCTTGGGAAAATAACTTCTCTAAGCATTTTAATGGAAGTGTTGATTAGAACTACTAGTTGGAATAGCTTCTACCCACTTAGTAACATAGTCAACAGCAACCAAAATATGTGTATACCCATTAGAAGAAGGAAAACGTCCCATATGATCAAAACCCCAAACATCAAATGGTTCAACCGCAAGTGAATAATTCATAGGCATTTCTTGACACTTATCGATGTTACCATTCCTTTGACATTCATCACAAGATAAAACAAACTTACGGGCATCTTTGAAGAGAGTTATCCAATAAAAACAAGATTGCAATACCTTGTGACTAGTTCTATCTCCCGCATGATGTCCTCCATAAGCTTCGAAATGACATTTCCTTAGGATTTGTTCTTGTTCATGCTCAGGTACACCATGCCTAATAATACCATCTACTCCTTTATAAGGATGTGGGTCATCCCAAAAGTAATGTCTTAAATCATAGAAGATTTTTTTTCTTTTGTTGGTATGTGAAACTAGGTGGTAAATATTTAGCAACAATATAATTAGCATAGTCAGCATACCAAGGAGTATTATGATAAATATTTATTGCAGCTAGTTTTTCATCACGAAAACTATCATCAATAGGTGGTTGTTCATCAAGAATATTTTCTAACCTAGACAAGTTATCGGCTATGGGGTTCTTAGCTCCTTTTATATCAGCAATATGTAAATCAAATGCTTGTAGCAAAAGAACCCACCTGATGAGTCTCGGTTTGGCATCTTTGTTTTCCATAAGATATTTTATAGCAGCATGACCGATGTGAACAATTACTTTGGAATCAATAATGTAGAATCCAAATTTATCACAAGCAAACACAATTGCTAAAAATTCCTTTTCAGTAGTAGCATAATTTCTTTGGGAACTGTCTAGAGTTTTACTAGAATAATGGATAACATTTAATTTCTTATCAACTCTTTGTCCTAGAATAACACCACCAGCATAATCACTAGCATTACACATAATTTCAGAAGGCAAGTTCCCATCAGGTGGTTGTACTATAGGTGCAGAAGTTAAGGCTTTGTTAAGTGTTTCAAAGTCTTCTACACAATCATCATCAAAAAAATGGAACATCCTTTTGTAAAAGATTTATAAGAGGCCTAGAAATTTTAGAGAAGTCTTTAATAAATCTCCTATAGAAACCAGCATGACCAAGGAAACTATGAATACCTTGAACATCTTTAGGACATGGCATTTTCTCAATTGCATCAACTTTAGCTTTATCCACCTCAATACCTCGTTCAGAAATTTTATGCCCCAAGACAATACCTTCATTAACCATAAAGTGGCACTTCTCCCAATTCAAGACAAGATTAGTTTGCTCACATCTCAGCAAAACTCGATAAGGTTGCTTAAAAAATCATCAAAAGAAGTTCCATAAACAGAAAAGTCATCCATGAAAACCTCAACAATCTTTTCACAAAAATCAGAGAATATAGCAGTGATACATCTTTCAAAGGTAGGAGGTGCATTACATAAACTAAAAGGCATACGTCTACAAGCATAAGTTCCAAATGGGCAAGTAAATGTGGTTTTCTCTTGATCAGGTTGTCAAACAGGTATTTTATAAAAACCAGAATATCCATCAATAAAACAAAAGTGTGTGTGCTTAGATAGTCTTTCTAGCATTTGATCAATAAAAGGTAGAGGGTAATGATCTTTCCTAGTTCCTTTATTTAATTTCCTATAGTCACTTACCATTCTATAGCTAGTGACAATTCTTTGTGGAATAAGTTCATTTTTATCATTAGGAACAACAGTAATACCTCCCTTCTTAGGGACATAATGAACGGGACTTACCCATCTACTATCAGTTATGGCATAGATTATACCTGCTTCCAGAAGCTTTAATATTACAGTTCTTGCCACTACTTTCATCTTAGGATTCAAACATCGTTGGTGATCAACAACGGGTTTAGCATTAGGCTCCACATTAATCTTGTGCTGACAGCGAGTGGGACTATTGCCCTTAAGATCATCAAGAGTATACCCAATAGAAGCTTGGTGCTTTTTCAGAATTTTCAATAATCTTTCTTCTTCATGTTCTAAAAGGTTAGCACTAATAATAACATGATATATCTTTTTCTCATCAACATAAGCATAGTTCAAAGTGTCAGGCAATTGTTTTAATTCAAAGACAGGATCACCTTTAGGTGGAGGAGGACCTCCTAGAGTTTTATAGGCAAATTGTGTTTAAGCAGAGGCTGTTTTTCAAAGAATATTTTATCTATTTCATTTCTTTCACGTAAGTGCATATCATTTTCATGGTCGAGCAAATATTGTTCTAATGGATTAGAGGCATGGGAATAGAAGCAAGACCAATTATTTCATCTTTACTAGTAATTCTTTATCACGAGATTTCCTACTAAACTTGGAGAAATTAAATACATGAGACTCATCACCAAAGCTAACACTGGCAGTTTGTTTATGACAATCTATAGTAGCATTGACAGTGTTCAAGATAGGTCTACCAAAGATAATGGGACAAAACTCATCTTGTGGGGAACCAAGAAGTAGAATATCAGTAGGATTTTTTATTTTCCCACACAAGACTTCAACATCTCTAATGATCCTAAGTGGTGTGATGGTATCTCTATTAGCAAGCTTAATAGTAACATATATATCTTCTATTTCAGTAGGTGCTATATCATTCATAATTTCTTGATATAAGGTAAAAGGAATTGCACTCACACTAGCACCTAAGTCACATAAATCATGATAACAGTGATCTCATATTTTGTCTGAGACAACAGGCATGCCAATGACAGGTCTATCTTTATCTTTTTCATCAGGTTTGCCAATTCAAGCAACTTCATCATAGAAGTAAATAACATTCCCATCAATATTTTCTACCATCAAATGTTTAACCATAGCAACACTTGGTTCTACCTTGATTTGTTCTGAAGGTCTAGGTGCTTTGATATTACTTTTGTGAACCGCAGTTGAAACATTAGCATGTTCCTTTATCCTAACAGGGAAAGATGGTTTTTCAATATAAGCAGTAGGCACAACTGGATCAACATTGTAAATGATAGTTTCATCTTTAGCTATTACCGGTTCTTTAATTTCTTATTTAATAGGGGGATGATATTTAAACCACTTCTCCTTAGGGAGATCAACATGAGTAGCAAATGATTCACAAAAATAGGCTACTATCTTAGAGTTAAGTCCATATTTAGTGCTAAACTTGTGAAAAGCATCGGTATTCATAAAAGATTTAACACAACCAAACTCAAGCTTAATACCTGACTCTTTACCTTCGTTGAGTTCCCAATCTTTAGAGTTGCATCTAATTCTTTCTAAAAGATCCCACCTGAATTCAATAGTATTCTTTTTAAAAGAACTAGTACAAGAAGTATCGAGCATGGATCGATCATCATGAGAAAGCCAAGCATAAAAATTCTGAATAATAATTTCTCTTGAGAGCTCATGATTGGAGCATGAATATAACATTGACTTAAGCCTCCCCCAAGATAGAGCGATACTTTCTCCTTCACGAGGCCAAAAATTATATCAGGTTTGCCAATAGACCTGCTAAAATAAGCCCGAGCGCATTATAAGGTACCGTGCGCTCCGGCCGCCCAACCGAACCAATCACCTGTTCCTAATTAGCCGAAACATACACTCTCCTGGTCCGTGCACCTCAGTTTCCTATGGAAAACTTGACTGTAATGGGTTAATGAAATTACGACTAGGTTGGTGCCTCGCTCCTCCCTCACCATGACAAGGCACATAGTAATGAATTAATGAAACATAGTAACGGAGTATACCAATTATAGTAATGAGTTTTTCGATCACTAGAGTACACTATATACGTGGTAAAATATACGGTAAATCAATTACTAGTGAGAGCACTCACGTATGCTTACACTATTGGAACTATAGATTGATAAAACAAATTCGGAGCATTTACAAGAAGAAATGAATATAATTCTAACATTACCATGTGTTCAAATTGTTTTACGATCAGAGGATTGACTGATCGAGGAGTAGTGCACCACAACCCATAATTAGTTTAGTTTTGTTACCATAGATGTCAACAGTTTTTCCTATGGTTAGTGGTAGGACTAGTGGGACGTAGTGCGAGGTATGTAATCTGATACAACATTTATTACCATTACCATATAGGTCTGCATGTTTACCATCATTAGCGAATAGAGAGGCCTGCGATTTGGTAAAACATTTAGTACCATTACCATATACATCCGCATATTTACCATCATTACCGAATAGTGATGCGGGACGGAGATGTGGCTCGCGGCTAATCCTTTACCACCAAAGCTAACACTGACAGTTTGTTTCTTACAATCTATTTTAGTATTGACGGTGTTCAAGAAAGTTCTACCAAATATAATGGGACAAAATTTATCTTGTGGGGTGGTAAGAATAAGAAAATCAGTAGGGTATTTTATCTTCCCACACAAGACTTCAACATCTCTAAGAATCCCAATTGGTGATATAGTATCTCTATTAGCAAGTTTAATAGTAACATCTATGTCTTCTATTTCAGCAGGTGCTATTTCATCTCTAGTTTCTTCATATAAGGAGTGGGGAATAGCACTCACACTAGCACCTACATAACATAACCCATGATAACAATGATCTCCTATCTTAACTGAGACAACAGGCATGCCAACAATAGGTCTATGTTTATCTTTTCCATCAGGTTTAGCAATTCTAGCAGCTTCTTCACAGAAGTAAATAACATGCCCATCCATATCTTCTTCCAAGAGATCTTTAACCATAGCAATGCTAGGTTCTACTTTAATTTATTCATCAGGTTTAGGTGTTCTAACATAGCTTTTGTTAACCACAGTTGAAACTTTAGCATGTTCTTTGATCCTAATAGGGAAAGGTGGTTTCTCAATATAAGCAGAAGGAACAACTCGATCAACACTATAAAGTATAGTTTCTTCATTAACTGGTACTGGTTCTTTAATTTTCATCTTTAATAGGTGGGTGATATTTAAACCACTTCTCTTTAGGAAGTTCAACATGAGTAGCAAATGATTCACAAAAGGAGGCTGCTATCTCAGTGTCAAGTCCATATTTAGTGCTAAACTTTTGAAAAGCATCGGTATCCATAAAAGATTTAACACAATCATACTTAAGCTTTATACCCGACTCCTTACCTTTGTCAAGTTCCACATATTCAGAGTTGCATTTAATTCTTTCCAAAAGATCCCACCGGAATTCAATAGTTTTCTTCATAAAAGAACCAACACAAGAAGTATCCAGTATGGTTTGATCATTACGAGAAAACCGAGCATAAAAACTCTGAATAATAATTTCTCTTCAGATCTCATGATTGGGGCATGAATATAACATCGACTTAAGCCTCCCCCAAGCTAGAGCGATACTGTCTACTTCACGAGGCCAAAAATTACATATACAATTCCGACCACGATGAACTAGATGCATAGGATAATTTTTTTGGTGAAATTCCAATTTCAATCGATTCCAGTTCCAAGATCCAATATCATCACATAGCCTATACCATGTCAATACGTTTCCTTTCAAAGATAAAGGGAAAACCTTCTTCTTAGCTTCATCTCTGGATAAACCTGCAAGCTTAAATAATCCACAAATTTCATCCACATATATCAAGTGCGTATTAGGATGTTTGGTTCCATCTCCTGCATAAGGATCAGCTAGCAGTTGTTCTATCATACCCGAAGGAACTTCATAACTAATATTTTCAATAGGTGCAGTAGGTTGAGGGGCACCTAATTGTGTTTCCAGTCAAGGTGAAGATACCCAGAACAAACCCCTCAAATGATGGTTCTCCATAGTAATAAGTGACAATAAATTTTAGAACATAGTAATAATTTTTCCTTACCAATTTCCACTTACAAAGAGCGCTTCACTCCCCTGCAACTACACCAAAAAAGAGTCATGATGACCCACAAGTATATGGGATCAATCATAGTCGATACGTAAGAGTGTCAAACCCATCAAGGAGGAGAAGAAAATGACAAGTGGTTTTCAGCAAGGTATTTTCTGCAAGCACTAAAATTGTCGGTAACAGGTAGTTAGATAGCAAGATAATTTGTAACGAGCAAGTAAAGGTAATGGAATAAAGTGCATCAAGGTAGCCCAATCCTTCCGTGACAAAGGACAGGCCAAAACGGTTTCTTATAATAGGCAAAGTGTTCTTGAGGGTACATGGGAATTACATCTAGTCACTTTCATCATGTTGGTTTGATTCGTGTTTGCTACTTTGATAATTTGATATGTGGGTGGACTGGTGCTTGGGTGATGTTCTCACTTGAACAAACCTCCCACTTATGATTAACCCCCTCCATATATAGGGTGGGTATATTATGAGACTCTTATTCTGCTAACACCCCGACCTATTTCGTAACTACAAACTAACGAACCGAACGAACTGCGCGGGCAAAAGAAAAAATCCCACCACACCTTATCCTATCCTCACCCACCCCACACCTCCCTCTCTCCCATGCTCCACCACCATCCCAACCACGCCACCGAGCCAACTCCGCCGCACCGCCGCACCACCTACCATCAACCCCGCCGGTCATGGCGCCACCTTCCCCAGGCCAGGGGGCACACAACCGCGCCACCCCACCACCTCGCGCGACACCGCAGCACCTACCTCCTACCCACCTTCTCCGTGACGACACCCCCATCTGCCCACGCCTCCCCACACCTCGCGCTCTACCACGGCCCACATCCATGGTGCCGCCCTTTCCTTTCCCTTCCCCGGCGACCTGCCTCCGTCCGCGCCGCCCTCTACATCGGATCCGGTGAGATCCGGTGAGATCCGGTGCTTCATGCCCCCAGCGCCACCGCCGAATGTCGCTCCGGCGCCGGATCTGCAGCGACCAGCCTCCACGGCGCCTATTCCATCTTGTCCTGCCTCTACCTTCTCTACCTCTCTCTTTCTCCTGCCCTGAGCCCCCCTACTCCCGGCGAACATCCACTTCCCGTTGGCATCACTAGCAGATATGGGGAGGTCTCATGGCCGACGCCCCATCCCTGACGTGCACTACTTTGCGAGGGAGCCAGTCAGCAGTCCACCGGTGAAGTGGCGCACGGTCCACTTTGTGCCAGACCTCCTCGGGTAGGCAAATGGACTGCATGGCGCATGGCCAGCGATGGTGCTCAGGTGACCACAGTAGCACCGAAGGTGAGCCTCCCCTCCTCTCCCTAATTGCCTTCATCTTCCTCCCTCACATCTCCCTTATGCCTGCAGGTGCCGCCATGGGCATCTCAATCTTGTCTCCCACCGCCGCTCTGGATCCTGATGTCGTTGTGCGTCAGATCTCCTCTATGGCATTCAGTTGAGATAGGGCGTCGGCAGCGTGCAGTTCGCCTGGTTCCCCTCGCTGTGGTGCAGTGCATCACCGTCGTTCTATTGCACTTTGGGACCTTCTTTTTCTTCACATTTTGCTTGTCTGCAGTTCGCCTATGATCTTGGTGCGGTGGCGTGGATGTGCCAGCGGCCGCTCTCTGTGTGGTTGGCCACGCTATCCTTTGCAGATCGCTGGAGGGAGAGGGGAGGTGCTCTACATGGCGTGTTGCAGCTCCTGGTGCCACTCCAGTGCAGCTCGGTTTGTGCACAAAAGTGGAGTTCTTTTTTTTGTTGTTGTAGTAGTTCCTCATCATTGTAATATGTGTGTGTTTGTACTATGGATTAAAAAGAGGATCACTATAGTTCGTTCGCCCCATCTCGTATTCCAAAGATGTACAGATCATAGCTCTCTCGAAAACATTAAAACAACAAAATAATATTGTTTAGGTGCAGCTCACTTGTTTCATTGCCGCAGTGATATTCTCTCTCCCAATGGTTCACTATGTTGCCAAGTGCAAAAACAAATTGGAAAAGTTGATTTTTTTAATGCAGCTCACTCTATTGTTGTGTGCAATAGAAAGAAAATTGGAAAAAGAAAAATTGATGCAGTACACTCGCCTCGTCCCTACAGTGCATACTAGTAGAAAAAAATTACAGAGACAATAAAATAAAAAGAATGTGGTTCACTTTTCATAGTATTGCTGTTTACCAACGCTCGATATGAAGTGCACTCCACCTTGTTTGGGGAATTTATGTCCCACAAAAAAGAAATGGTGCAGTGCACTTGTCACTTGTCCGTCTGATGAAGTGCGGGTCTCAGTATAAGAAGTGTGGTTTGCCAGCTCATTTGGAAAAATTTACGTCCCACAAAAAAGAAACAATGCAGTGCACTTGTCCGTCTGATGAAGTGCGTGTTTTAGTCTAAAGAAGTGCGGTTTGTTACCTCGTTTGGAAAAATTTACGTTTCACAAAAAGGAAATCATGCAGTGCACTTGTTTTTCTGATGAAGTATAGTTTTTAGTCTAAAAGAAGTGCGGTTTTCTGTCTGATGCAGTACATATGACGATTTTTGGTGTCACGAAAACAGAGTGTCCGCATTTCGTTAAAATTAAAATTGCTCCTAAACTTTAAGGAATCTGAGAGAGTGTTCTATATGAAAAAATAGCGTCTCGTCGATATCTTTCCAATGGCGTATAGTTTGGATCATTTCGACCAGCGGTTTGTAAAAATTTCGCGAAAAACGGCCGCTGCCTCTCGTTGTCAACTGCACGATTTTTAAAATTAACTAAAAACCATAAGGAATCTCAAAAACTTTTCAACATATGAAAGTTGTGTCTCGTTCGTAGCTTTTCAACGGCGTATCACATGCCTCGTTTCGACAAACGGTTAAAAAACTGGAGCAAAAACAGTACCGAAAATTAGAAAAAAATTGAAAAACAGAATTCCGCGGTTTAGTAAATTTGAAACTGCTCTTAAACCGTAAGGAATTAGAGAAAAATTTATATATGAAAAAGATGCACCTCGACGATATCTATCCAACGGCGTATCGTTTGCTTCATTCCGACGATATCTATCCAATCGCGAAAAAATGCTCGCTGCCACTCGTCATGGGCCGCACCATTTTCAAAACTGCTCTTAAACCGTGTGGAATCTCAAAAAGTGTTCAACATGTCGAAGTTGCGCCTAATCCATAGATTTTCAATGGTATATTACAAGCCTCATTCCGATAAACGGTTAAAAAATTAGAGCGAAAACAGTACCGAAAAAAATAACGCATGCAGTTTTTTCCGACGAGAAATTCACTCGCGTGAGTGCTGCAGCACACTTGGTTCAAAGAATGACGTGCACTTGCGTTCGGTGTGCAGTGCGGAAGTGGTGTGCAGAATAGTTATTCTGCTAATATTAGCAGAATAGACCGTCTGTATATATACACACGATGAACTGGATGCATAGGATAATTTTTTGGGTGAAATTCCAATTTCAGTCAATTCCAGTTCCAAGATCTAATATCATCACATAGCATATACCATGTCAATGCTTTTCCCTTCAAAAATAAAGGGAAAACCTTCTTCTTAGCTATATCTCTGGATAAACCTGCAAGCTTAAATAATCAACAAATTTCATCCACATATATCAAGTGATGTTCGGTTCCATCACCTGCATAAGGATTAGCTAGCAGTTGTTCTATCATACCCGAAGGAACTTCATAACCAATATTTTCAGTAGGTGCATTAGGTTGAGGGGAAGCTAATTGTGCTTCTAGTCGGGGTGAAGATACCCCGAACAAACCCCTCAAAGGATGCTTCTCCATAGTAAAAAGTGACAATAAATTTCAGCACGTAGTAATATTTTTTCCTTACCAAGAGCGCTTCACTCCTTGGCAACTATGCCAGAAAAGAGTCATGATGACCCACAAGTATAGGGGATCAATCATAGTCCTTTCGATACGTGAGAGTGTCGAACCCAACGAGGAGCAGAAGCAAATGACAAGTGGTTTTCAGCAAGTATTTTCTGCAAGCACTGAAATTGTCGGTAACATTTAGTTTGATATCAAGATAATTTGTAACTAGCAAGTAATGGTAGCGGTAATAAAGTGCATCAAGGTAGCCCAATCCTTTTGTGGCGAAGGACAAGCCAAAACGGTTTCTTATAATAGGCAAATTCTTGAGGTTACACGGGAATTACATCTAGTCACTTTCATCATGTTTGTTTGATTCGTGTTTGCTACTTTGATAATTTGATATGTAGGTGGATCGGTGCTTGGGTGATGTTCTTACTTGAACAAACCTCACACTTATGATTACCCACCTCAAAAGCATCTACAACTACGAGAGAAGTATTAAGATAAAATCTAACCATAACATTAAACATTTGGATCCAAATTGGTCCCATATGAAGTAGCACATTGAATACTTTCACGAGGCCAAAAATTATATATATATATATATATATATATATATATATATATATATATATATAAAATCCGATCACGATGAACTAGATGCATAGGATAATTTTTTTGGTGAAATTCCAATTTCAATCTATTCCAGTTCCAAGATCCAATATCATCACATAGCCTATACCATGTCAATGCTTTTCCCTTCAAAGATAAAGGAAAACCTTCTTCTGAGCTTCATCTCTAGATAACCCTGCAAGATTAAATAATCTATAAATTTCAACCACATATATCAAGTGCATATCAGGATGTTCGATTCCATCTCCTACATAAGGATTAGCTAGCTATAGTTCTATCATACCCAAAGGAACTTCATAACCAAAATTTTCATTAGGTGCAGTAGGTTGAGGGGCACCTAATTGTGCTTCCGTTCAAGGTGAATATACCTAGAACAAACCCCTCAAAGGATGGTTCTCCATAGTAACAAGTGACAATAAATTTCAGCACGTAGTAATAATTTTTCCTTACCAATTTCCACTTACCAAGAGCGCTTCACTCCCCGGCAACTACGCCTGAAAAGAGTCATGATGACCCACAAGTATAGGGGATCAATCATAGTCCTTTGGATACCTAAGAGTGTCAAACCCAATGAGGAGCAGAAGGAAATGACAAGTGGTTTTCAGCAAGGTATTTTCTGCAAGCACTGAATTGTCGGTAACAGGTAGTTTGATAGCAAGATAATTTGTAACGAGCAAGTAATAGTAACGGTAAATAAAGTGCATCAAGGTAGCCCAATCCTTTTGTGACAAAGGATAGGCCAAAATGGTTTCTTATAATAGGCAAAGTGTTCTTGAGGGTACACGGGGATTACATCTAGTCACTTTCATCATGTTGTTTTGATTCGTGTTTGCTACTTTGATAATTTGATATGTGGGTGGACCGGTACTTGGGTGATGTTCTTACTTGAACAAACCTCCCACTTATGATTAACCCCCTCGCAAGCATCCGCAACTACGAGAAAAGTATTAAGATAAAATCTACCCATAACATTAAACATTTGGATCCAAATTGGTCCCATATGAAGTAGCACATAAACTAGGGTTAAAGCTTCTATCACTCTAGCAACCCACAATGTATTACCTTAGGCCCAAATATGGTGAAGTGCCACGTAGTTAACGTTCACATGACACCACTAATGGAATCACAACATACATATCATCAAAATATCGAATACATATCAAGTTCACATGATTACTTGCAACAAGATTTCTCCCGTGAAATCAAGAACAAAAGTAACTAATCACAAATGACAATCATGCTCATGATCAGAGGGGTATTAAATAGCATAATGGATCTGAACATACAATCTTCCACAAAATAAAACATATAGTAATCAACTACAAGATGTAATCAACACTACTAGTCACCCACAGGTACCAATCTGAGGTTCTGGTACATAGATTGAACACAAGAGATGAACAAGGGTTTGAGCGGAGATGGTGCTGTTGAAGGATTTGATGGAGATTGGCCTCCCAAAGATGAGAGGGTTGTTGGTGATGACGATGACTTCAATTTAGGGAAGTTTCCCCAGCGGAATCGCTCTGCCGAAGGGCAAAAGTGCTCCTACTCAAGTTCTGCCTCGAGACGGCAGCGCTCCTTCCCGAAAGTCCTCTCCTTATTTTTTCTAGGTCAAAATGACCTGTATACCAGAAGATGGGCACCGGAGGTGGGCTGGGCAAAGCATAACCCACTAGGGCGCGCCTAAGGGGCCCTGCGCGCCCTGGTGTCTTGTGCTCACTAGGTGGCCCCCCTGGTAGTTATTTGCTCAAATATTTTTTATATATTCCAGAAAATAGCTCATTTGGAGATGTGCAGAATAGGTAACTCTGACATAGCTTTTTCACGTCCAGAATTCCAGCTGCTGGCATTCTCACTCTTTGTGTAAACCTTGCATATTATGAGAGAAAAGGCATTAGAATTACTCCATAAAGTATTATTATGCATAAAAACATTGCAAATAACAGTAGGAAAACATGATGCAAAATGGTCTTATCAGTAGTGTCTAGAGTTTTGCTAGCATATTGTATAACATTTAATTTCTTATCAACTATTTGTCCTAGAACAGCACCAACAACATAATCACTAGCATCACACATAATTTTAAAAGGTAAGTTCCTATAAGGTGTTGGAACAATAGGTGCAGAAGTTAAGGCTTTCTAAAGTGTTTCAAAGGCTTCTACACAATCATCATGAAAAACAAATGGAACATCTTTTTGCAAGAGATTATTAAGAGGCCTAGAAATTTTAGAGAAGGCTTTAATGAACCTCTTACAGAAACCAGCATGACCAAGGAAACTTTGGGTACCTTTAATATCTTTAGGACATGGCATTTTCTCAATCACATCATGATATGTCACGACCGGTTTCCCAATAAAAATATTTATTGAGAAACCAATATTTTGAGTCCAGTATGAGAGAAATCCTCCTCACTAGTAGAAAAATTCTTGATACAATAAGCCAGTAGCATAAAATATATTACAGGGTCGAACTACGGTTGCTCAACCAAATTATTACAAGCACGCCAATAATTATACATAATGGCGGACATGGCACAGTGGTGTGGAGGCATACTACTGACTCGAGGATAGGGCGGTGGTGGAAAAACACAGCGGGGAGAGAGATACAAGACTCTAAAACTGTCATCTCATCGAGCGTCGAGGTGAGGCTCGAAGAATTTATTTGGTAGCGGAAGCGGATATAAACAGTGACCAAATCCAGGGTCGCACGAGACTGACTGGGACTCCTCTAGGCGTCGGACTCGCTATCAAATTCTTCATCCATGAGATCGCCTTCGTCAGCATCTGGCCAAATCAACAAGCCAGTGAGTACTTTGAAAGTACTCGCAAGACAGTTCGGACGTGAGATATAACAAATGCATGCATGAATGCGTCATGATTAATTCACCAATGTACATTCAAAAATTTGCATAATGAGGTAAGTAAAAGGGAAACGGCGGTAGTCCGCCTGAAATCCCAACAAAACATAAATGAAGACCGATCGAGTGTCTGAAGCGACGCCTCGAAAGGTGAATGAATAAATATACGGAAATGATACCACAGTTGGGCGTCTTAGCGACACCACATAAAGGGCTTTAAAAGAAATGCCACAGTCAGACGTCGAGGCGACATCACAGAAAGGGCTTTAAAAGAAATGCCACAGTCGGGCGTCTTAGCGACACCACATAAAGGGCTTTAAAAGAAATGCCACAGTCGGACATCGGGGCCACATCACAGAAAGGGCTTTAAAAGAAATGCCACAGTCGGGCGTCTTAGCGACACCACATAAAGGGCTTTAAAAGAAATGCCACAGTCGGACGTTGGGGCGACATCACAGAAAGGGCTTTAAAAAAAATGCCACAGTCGGGCGTCTTAGCGACACCACATAAAGGGCTTTAAAAGAAATGCCGCAGTCGGACGTCTGAGCAACATCACAGAAAGGGCTTTTATTCACAAGTAAATAATACTCATAATAAACATTCAATTCATGAAATTAAACGGGTTAGTCCATCCACAGAAATATTTTTTTAACCGGACTTAGCACTCATGCGATTCACCGGAGTCTCTGTCATCAAAACTGACATTTGGTCAGGATAAGATAATATCGAGCTTGGACATGGAATAGATGATTCGAAGGAATATATGACTCTGCAGAGTTTGTACAAATTTTTTCCCACAGCCAACGGATTTACGTAGTCACGAAGGACTAGTTCCGTTTACGGTTTTTCGGTAGAAAACACAGCTAACCAGTACACAACCATCCTACCTCTCGATGCTAGGAATCACCCTAGACATCATCCAAGAAAAACTTTTGAG
The DNA here is from genome assembly GCA_963921465.1 of Triticum timopheevii. NCBI lineage: Eukaryota > Viridiplantae > Streptophyta > Magnoliopsida > Poales > Poaceae > Triticum > Triticum timopheevii. The sequence continues at coordinate 336,975,626 of OY997268.1, forward strand.
ACGGGGAGATCACAATCTCGAATAGCATGGGATCAAATTTATATACGCGCGCTCTAAGGGTTCCCCCCTCTCGGTCCCAACCGGAAACACCCATGCCCCCTGACCGGATGACTGGCTTTAATCCAGGGCCATGGAACCATCATCACGGCCTCTCCTTTTTGGTGTGTACCAGGAAAGCGGTTTACAACTTACTAAGCCATATTCCTTGCGGAAAAGATGTGGTAGTACAAGGAAGGAAGAATGGAAGGAACTGGAATGATACGAGTTGACATTGAAGTCACATAGTCTGGCATAAGCCTGGCATGCTACAACACTGCCATGTTACCCATCCTCATGCCAACACATGGCCATGCATACTCACATCCATCCACTCATGGATTTTCGAAACTCACTTGCCTCATCGTCTCAGGTAACATGACATTCGTCGGTATGTTCATCAACATGCCATAAACCACTTAATGAAAACATGCCAAAACAATCACCATATCAAAAGTTCAAACATGCTTGCCTGGTTCAGAGTAGTCGGAGCCTAGCTCGGTGAAGTTCGCGGTCCCGTCACCTCCTTCGGTATCTATGGTATAAAGAAAATATACGTGCTATCGTGAATACAGTGAGGTGCACAAAAATTATAGCAAATATTTCTCAAATAAATCTGGTAAAAAACTAGACAAAATTTTAAGTAGAACAGAAAAAGAATCAATCAAAAATACTATTCTGATTAAAAGTTATAAAGGTTTTCGTCCAGGGACTCATCTGTAATGAAACAGAAAGTTTCCAGGGGTTAGCTTATAAAAACAGAAAACGTTCCAGTCTTGAATACGCCAGCCCAGAGGGGAAAGCGTATTTTGCCCGAAGGCATTTTCAGAAAATGATTTGTTTAAAAAGACCTGAGAGGCTGACGGGTGGGTCTCACTCATCAGGTTTAAACTTTCAAACGGGGGACGAAGCTTGTCGGTGCCCGAGAGCCGCGGTGGTCGCCGGCGGCGATCCACGGTGAGGCAGGGAGATCGGAGAGTACCTCCGTGCTCAGGGCGCCATTCCGCGTCGGTTGGTGGTGGAGGTGGTCGCCGGCGAGTACCACGTCGACGGCGAGCCTTGCTCCGGCGGACGGCGGTTCGGGTGATCGAGGGCCTCGTCGGAGAGGGCTGCAGAGATCAAATTGATAAGGGGGTTATACTACTGGTAGCTAGAGAGGGTAACTGACGGGGTTTGGGCGCCGGAGACGGCCTCACCGGAATGAATCGAGACGGAGGCCGAGGCGGAACGGGGCGGCCGGAGCTGGGGGAGGAGACCTCCTCGAGGTCCTCCTGGTGGCTTGGCAGGGTCTTGGAGAGGTGAAGTGAGGGTGTGGGGGTCGTGAGCGAGCTTGGGGTCCTTTTTATAGGTGATCCGAGGCGGTGGCCATGAACGGGGATCTCCGGTGAAGGTTACGGCGGCGCAGTGCTTGGTCAGGGGAGATTAGGGAGTTGGGCTTCATCGTGGAGGTTTACTGGTTCCATTCAGACGCTAACCTCAGCGGGATTCGGTTGTTTCGGGGGAGCTCGACGGAACGGGGCAGCGCGGGCCCGTCGGCGGTAGAGAGCGTGCCCAGTGCCTGCCGGGCCACGGCGACGGTGCAATGGGGTGTGCTGGCGTGCATGAGGCCACGCGGAGCTACCAGGAGGATTGGGTGGCGCCGAACGGTGTTGAGCCGCCGTTCTGCTCTCTGTCAGCCGCTACGGTGGTTCGGCCGCCGCAAGACACGCCGGCGCAGGCGGGCCAGGGCGCCGCCAACGCCGGGAAGGCGCCAAGCGCACGTGTGGTGCTCCAGACAGGAGGAAGAGGCGGCGAGGAACGTGCCAAGGGCACTGTCTACGCGTGATTGAAACTGACGAACGAAAACGACACTGAATCTGAATATTCCTGAATATGAACAGCAACAGCGCAAGCAAGGTGTTCGACAGAATGAATTTGGCCTCTGGGGATTTTTCCTTGAGCTGATTTTTGGTGGAGTGGCTACTCATTGCTCCAGTAGGCTGCCTGAATTTTGGTGGAATTTTTGAAGAAGTGTATATATGAATTTCACCAAATTTGGCAAATCTGGTCCAAACTTGCAGAGACTGAAATTTGAAAAATTTGAAAAGAGGAGGAGTGGATCAAGATGGTTCTGGGTTGTGGGTTCAAAGGACCATCCAGGAGAGTTGGTTTGAGGTCAAAACTCAAATGCAAAAGGGTACTTGCTTTGAAAATCTCTCAGGCTCCAAATAATTTGCAGAAATGATTTGAGGGGAAAGAAACTTAGAATAAAATCCAAAACTTGCTTGGATTAGTTGGGACAGAGAACTTAGGTTGATTACAAGGAGGAGGGGAGGTTTTGGAGGGGTTTTACCACATGGGCAAAATACAAAGTCATGGGTGGTTTCCAAGATATGAAAATCCCAAATTTTCATAGAGTTCCTTTTGAAAAGAAAAAAAAATAAACTCCCAAAATAATTTGAGAGGGAACCAACAGAGAAGAAGTTTTCAAAAGATCAAACACCATCGTTTGAAGAAAAAAAATCCTTGCCAAAGAAAAGGAAGTTTTTAAGAGGAAGGTTTTCTGGAAAATTTTAAATGGCCTCTTTTCAAAAACCACAATGTTTTTGCTGAAAACCAAATAAAAATTTTGGAGTGTCACAACACCTACCCCCTTAGGAAAAATCTCGTCCCCGAGATTCCAGCTGATCCTTAAATAAGTATGGATGTTCTGTCCGAAGAAAATCCTCTCTTTCCCAAGTTGCTTCGCTTTCGGTGTGGTTGCTCCACTGAACTCTGAAAAACTTGATGGTCTTCTATCGGGTTCTCCTTTCAGACTCCTCTAATATTTTTACTGGGCGTTCCCGATAAGTGAGGTCTGGCTGCACGTCAATGTTCTCATGGAATACTTGTTTCTCTGGTTTGCTTACGCACTTCCTTAATTGAGAGACGTGGAACACGTCGTGAATGTCGGACAAGTCTTCGGGTAATTCTAGCTGGTAGGCTACAGTGCCTCTTCATGCCACTATGCAGAATGGTCCAATGAATCTTGGTGCTAACTTTCCTTTAATCTTAAACCGTTGCAGTCCCCTCATAGGTGATACTCGTAGGTACACAAATTCACTGGGTTCAAAATTGACCCCACGATGTTTCTGATCGTAATAACTCTTGTGTCGGCTTTGAGCGGTCTTGAGTCGGTCCCTGATTAGCTTGAATTTTTCCTCGGCTTCTTTGAGCACGTTTGGGCCGAAGATACGGCTGTCTCCGGTCTCTGCCCAATTTAGCGGGGTACGACATCTCCGTCCGTATAGGGCTTCAAAAGGTGCCATTTGCAGGCTGGCCTGGTAACTGTTGTTGTATGCAAACTCGGCATATGGCAGGCTTTCTTCCCAACTGGTTCCATAGGTGAGGACACATGCTCTCAGCATGTCTTCTAAAATTTGGTTTACGCGTTAAGTCTGTCCATCAGTCTGGAGATGGTAGGCTGTGCTGAAGGCCAATTGAGTTCCCGGAGTCTGTTGTAAATGATCCCAGAATCTCGAGACAAACTGAGTGCCTCTGTCGGATATTATAGTCTTCGGGACTCCATGCAGACAAACTATACGGGAGAGATAAATCCTGGTAAGCTTCTGAGTGTTGTAGGTTGTCTTCACTGGAATGAAATGTGCCACCTTGGTTAATCTATCGGTGATGACCCATATGGCATCATTCCCGTGTCGTGGCCGAGGTAGTCCGACAATAAAATCCATCCCTATTTCATCCCATTTCCACTCAGGTATTTTGTTTGGTTGCAGTAGTCCGGCTGGTTTTTGATGCTCAACTTTTATGCGTTGAGAAGAATCTCAACATGCAACGAATGTGGCTATGTCCCTCTTCATACCGTGCCACCAAAATCTTTCCTGAATATCCTTATACATTTTGGTTCCTCCAGGGTGGATTGAATATGGAGTGGTGTGTGCTTCAGCTAGGATTTGCTGCCTGAGGTCCTCTATGTTTGGCACACAGAGTCTGTCCCTGTACCGTAATATTCCATCATCGCCTATGACAAATTCCGAGGCCTTGCCCATACTCACCTTTCTTTTAATTCCTTCAATGCTGGGGTGACCAGGCTGAGCTTCTTTAATTCTCTCCACAAGGTCGGGCTTTATTTCCAAGTTTGATATGGTGCCTTCCGCAATCATTAACAAGTTGAGTTTGGCAAATTCTTGTTGGAATTCAGGTCTCAAACTTTGCAGACTGTTTTCGTCGGAGCTGGGGTTTCGACTAAGAGCATCGGCCACTACATTTGCTTTCCCTTGATGATAGTGGATACCAACGTCATAATCCTTTACCAATTCCAACCAACGTCGTTGCCGTAAGTTTAGTTCTGGCTGTGTGAAAATATATTTGAGACTTTTATGGTCCGTGTATATTTCACATCAATTCCCAAGTAAGAAATGCCTCCATTCCTTAAGTGCATGAATGACTGCTGCCATTTCTAAGTCATGAGTGGGATAATTTTCCTCATGCTTGCGGAGTTGTCGTGAAGCGTATGCGACAACCTTGCCTTCTTGCATCAACACGCACCCGAGACCTTTTCGGGATGCGTCACAATACACCACAAAGTTTTTGTGTATGTCTGGCACAATTAATACCGGTGCTGTGGTAAATTTCCGTTTTAACTCTTGGAAACTTTTTTCGCAGGCTTCTGTCCATTCAAACTTCTTGTCCTTCTTGAGCAACTGCGTCATTGGCTTGGCTAGAGTGGAGAATCCTTCAATAAATCTGCGGTAATATCCTGCCATTCCCAAGAAACTTCGTATGTCCGTTACGCTGGCTGGTGCCTTCCAGTCAAGTATGGCCCTAACTTTCTCCGGGTCCACTGCGATACCATCTTGGGTCAGCACGTGACCTAGAAAGCCTACTTGTCTTAGCCAAAATTCGCACTTGCTGAACTTGGCATACAATTGATGCTTCCTGAGTTCTCCTAGCACAATCCTGAGATGTTCCGCGTGCTCTTCTGGTGTTTTGGAGTATATCAGAATATCATCGATAAATACCACAACGAACTTGTCCATAAACTTCATAAATACTTTGTTCATGAGGTGAACAAAATATGCGGGGGCGTTTGTTAATCCAAAAGGCATAACTGTGAACTCATATAGTCCATATCTGGAGGTGAAGGCTGTTTTGGGGATATCTTCTGTTCGCACTTTTAATTGATGGTATCCTGACCTTAAGTCAATCTTTGAGAATACCTTGGCCTGAGCGAGCTGATCAAATAAATCATTTATTCGTGGCATCGGGTATTTGTTCTTGACTGTGACCATGTTAAGTGCTCGGTAGTCTATTCACAATCTTAGTGTTCCATCCTTCTTTTTGGCAAATAAAATTGGTGATCCCCAAGGTGAGGAGCTGGCTCGAATGTATCCCTTGTCCAGTAATTCCTTTATTTGTTTCTTCAACTCGATCAACTCGGATGGTGCCATTCTGTATGGTTTCTTGTATATGGGGGTGGTTCCTGATGCTAGCTCAATGCTGAATTCTATTTCTCGGTCTGGTGGCATGCCTGGTAGTTCTTCGGGAAATACGTCTGGAAATTCACATACTACTGGAACCTTCTTAACTCAGAAACGTCCACCTTATTCAATATCGGCTGCCGGGGTATTTTTCTTTCCTTGGCTGATACTTTTACTGTCTTCCCGTGGTGGTGCGTGAGAATTATGGTCCGGTTGAAACAGTCAATAAAACCTTTGTTGGTGGTTAACCAGTCCATCCCTAGGATGACATCCAGTCCTTTATTTTCCAACACAATAAGATTGGCGTAAAATTTCAATCCTTCGAACTCAATGACCACATTCTGACAGTAACTCTGAGTAACTTGTTGAATCCCAGGGGACTTGATGATCATGGATTTTTCCAAGGGAAACATCGAAAAATTATTTTGCAAAGCAAAACTTTTCGAAATGAATGAGCGAGAAGCTCCAGAATCAAACAAAACCGTTGCAGGTATTGTGTTGACAGGAAACGTACCGAGTACGATATCCGGAGCATTTTGTGCTTCTTCTTTGGTCATGTGGTTTAGATGACCCTTCCTATGGTTGTTGTTGGGGTTGAAATTGTTGCGCTTGGGCGCTGAATTATTGCCACCGTTGTTTGGATTCGGGGTCGAGTTCCTTGGCTTGGGGCACTGTTTGGCATAGTGCCCTTCTTCTCCACAAGCGTAGCAAGTAACGCCTGGGCGATATGTGAACTCCTTGTCCCTTGCATGAAAATTCTTGGTTGGGCGTGAGATGTTTGTGGTAGGTTTGTGTGTCCCACCTTTCTGAAAATCTTTCCTGCTTCGGTGGTTGCGCGCAAGAGTAGTCTGGTCTCTTTTTCGCTTGCGTAAATCCTCCAAGCTACGTCTCTCATTTTCCAGAGTAATGGCTTTGTCCACTAGTGTTTTAAAATCTGGAAAAGTGTGCACGACCAGTTGGCATTTAAGCGCGGGCGCCAGACCGTCAAGGAATTTCTCCATCTTCTTGCTTTCAGTCATACGTTCTTCGTTGGCGTAGCGAGACAATAGAGTAAATTGACCGTTGTATTCTGACACTGTCATGTTCCTTTGTTTGAGGTCATCGAACTCTCTCTTCTTGATTTTCATGATACTTTTAGGAATGTGTGCACCACGGAAACCTTCCTTGAAATCATCCCAGGTTATATCATTTTCGTTGGGGTGCATGTGCAGAAAATTCTCCCACCATGATGCAGCTGCTCCTGTGAGATAGTGCGAAGCATATAGTACTTTTTTGAGGTCTGAACATTTTGCACTTATTAATTTTCTCTCCATATCTCGAAGCCAATCCTCGGCTTCAAGAGGCTTGTCAGTATGAGAAAATGCTTGGGGACGTGTCTTCTGTAGCTCAGATAACTTGGAATGCTGCTGATACCGTCCATGGTGATTTCCCATGTTGATGACTTGGTTCATCATTTCCCGATGTTGTTGCTGACTCTGCTCATAAAGGCGACACATTTGTGAAAGTGTCAATTCACTGCCTTGTTGGCTTGACTGTCCCTGAGTGAACTCGTTGCTGGGTTGTGTATCATAATTTTCCTCTGGTGGAGTTGGCATGGAGCGAGTCCAAGGACGAGACATTTTTCACTCTGGGGATATATTTTGTAAAACCCATAAGAAAAGCGGAAAGAGTCGCAAAAACAATTCCATTAATGCATAAAGCTGGCAAATAAAATTAAATAACCAAGCTTACTTAAGAAAAACAAATCGACTTGCGCACGGAGGAGGACTGCTCATTACATATCTTACACGCGGGCGGTAATTATACAATACATCACTCAGGATATGCGTACATAATCCTGACATGTTATTTAGGCTAGTGCACTTCTCCAGATCCTACATGATGCGCAAACAGGCTACTTCTTACAACCTATGTACATAAAAACATATCATACAAAGCGGTACATTGCATGGCAGCTAAGCGTACTCAGGCGGAGATGTTGACGATCTCCTTTGCCCTGCCGAGGGTGAGGCGTAGCGAGGCTGGGGACTCGACTTCCTCCTTGCTAATAGGCTCCATACATGTAGTGTTGCACAGAGTGGACGGAGCGGGTGCCAGTGGCGGAACAACACGAACAGGAGTGGGCGCGAAGGGTGGTGCAGTGTGCGCTGGAGTGGGCGCAATGACTTGGTTGAATTCTTCGGTAGAAGGTAGGTGACGAGTAGGTGCATAAGATGCTGAGGACAAGACAAAAGTCAGTGGCGGTGCGGTGGGTAGGAGCTCCCTCCTGTTGGCAGCACAGCCATGAACTGAGTCCATGCGGGCAGCCACGAAGTCATCCACCAGGTTGTCGAAGGCTGCCTCCAGGGCCCGGAGATACTCAATGAGCATCTCAAAAGCCTCGTCTCGTTCTCCTCTAGGGCAGGAGAATAGGTAGTGACAGGTGTAAGGCACATGGCATGGAAGATAACGGTAACGACGAGTCTTCATCATGGGGAGGACATCCCTGAGACGAGCTATCGCCTCGCGGGCTGCCATCTGCATAGCATGCCTCTCCGTAGGCCTGGCTCTTCCCAAGAACCGGAAGCGGCGTAACTCACCACGCCCTCCCTTGAACTGCACCGCGGGCTGGTGCATGGTCAGACTGTCGTTGACTCGGTGCTGGCAGAGTGTGAAGACTGGGCGCACCGATGGCCACATTGTGACCTGAACGATGAAGGAAAGAAGCTTGACGAACCCATCGGGCACGTTGGCGAAGATCTGAGACTCGCAGCTGTTGTCGGCCATCTACAAAAGTAGGCAAAAATTCTGAATGGTCAGATCATAAATTTATGCTGACTGTCAGAAATGTCTACAATTGCAGAAAAATATAAAATGGCTCTATTATGCTAATAACCAATTAGCGATCGCACCTAGTGGTTTCCTACAGTCAGCCTGGCTCTGATACCAAGCTTGTCACGACCGGTTTCCCAATAAAAATATTTATTGAGAAACCAATCTTTTGAGTCCAGTATGAGAGAAATCCTCCTCACTGGTAGACAAATTCTTGATACAATAAGCCAGTAGCATAAAATATATTACAGGGTCGAACTATGGTTGCTCAACCAAATTATTACAAGCACGCCAATAATTATACATAATGGCAGACATGACACAGAGGTGTGGAGGCATACTACTGACTCGAGGATAGGGCGGTGGTGGAAAAACACAGCGGGGAGAGAGATACAAGACTCTAAAATTGTCATCTCATCGAGCGTCGAGGTGAGGCTCGAAGAATTTATTTGGTAGCGGAAGCGGATATAATACAGTGACCAAATCCAGGGTCGCACGAGACTGACTGGGACTCCTCTAGGCGTCGGACTCGCTATCAAATTCTTCATCCATGAGATCGCCTTCGTCAGGATCTGGCCAAATCAACAAGCCAGTGAGTACTTTGAAAGTACTCGCAAGACAGTTCGGACGTGAGATATAACAAATGCATGCATGAATGCGTCATGATTAATTCACCAATGTACATTCAAAAATTTGCATAACGAGGTAAGTAAAAGGGAAATGGCGGTAGTCCGCCAGAAATCCCAACAAAACATAAATGAAGACCGATCGGGTGTCTGAAGCGACGCCTCGAAAGGTGAACGAATAAATATACGGAAATGATGCCACAGTCAGGCGTCTTAGCGACACCACATAAAGGGCTTTAAAAGAAATGCCACAGTCAGACGTCGGGGCGACATCACAGAAAGGGCTTTAAAAGAAATGCCACAGTCGGACGTCTTAGCGACACCACATAAAGGGCTTTAAAAGAAATGCTACAGTCGGATGTCGGGGTGACATCACAGAAAGGGCTTTAAAAGAAATGCCACAGTCGGGCGTCTTAGAGACACCACATAAAGGGCTTTAAAAGAAATGCCATAGCCGGACGTCGGGGCGACATCACAGAAAGGGCTTTAAAAAAATGCCACAGTCGGGCGTCTTAGCGACACCACATAAAGGGCTTTAAAAGAAATGCCGCAGTCGGACGTCTGAGCGACATCACAGAAAGGGCTTTTATTCACAAGTAAATAATACTCATAATAAACATTCAATTCATGAAAATAAACGGGTTAGTCCATCCACAGAAATAATTTTTTAACCGGACTTAGCACTCATGCGATTCACCGGAGTCTCTGTCATCAAAACTGACATTTGGTCAGGATAAGATAATATCGAGCTTGGACATGGAATAGATGATTCGAATGAATATATGACTCTGCAGAGTTTGTAGAAAATTTTTCCCACAGCCAACGGATTTCCGTAGTCACGAAGGACTAGTTCCGTTTACGGTTTTTCGGTAGGAAACACAGCTAACCAGTACACACCCATCCTACCTCTCGATGCTAGGAATCACCCTAGACATCGTCCAAGAAAAAATTTTGAGACGGGGAGATCACAATCTCGAATAGCATGGGATCAAATTTATATACGCGCGCTCTAAGGGGTGCCCCCCTCTCGGTCCCTACCGGAAACATCCATGCCCCCTGACCGGATGACTGGCTTTAATCCAGGGCCATGGAACCATCATCACGGCCTCTCCTTTTTGGTGTGTACCAGGAAAGCGGTTTACAACTTACTAAGCCATATTCCTTGCGGAAAAGATGTGGTAGTACAAGGAAGGAAGAATGGAAGGAACTGGAATGATACGAGTTGACATTGAAGTCACATAGTCTGGCATAAGCCTGGCATGCTACAACACTGCCATCTTACCCATCCTCATGCCAACAGATGGCCATGCATACTCACATCCATCCACTCATGGATTTTCGAAACTCACTTGCCTCATCGTCTCAGGTAACATGACATTCGTCGGTATGTTCATCAACATGCCATAAACCACTTAATGCAAACATGCCAAAACAATCATCATATCAAAAGTTCAAACATGCTTGCCTGGTTCAGAGTAGTCGGAGCCTAGCTCGGTGAAGTTCGCGGTCCCGTCACCTCCTTCGGTATCTATGGTATAAAGAAAATATACGTGCTATCGTGAATACCGTGAGGTGCACAAAAATTATACCAAATATTTTTCAAATAAATCTGATAAAAATCAAGACAAGATTTTAAGGAGAACAGAAAAAGAATCAATCAAAAATACTATTCTGATTAAAAGTTATAAAGGTTTTTGTCTAGGGACTCATCTGTAATGAAACAGAAAGTTTCCAGGGGTTAGCTTATAAAAACAGAAAACGTTCCAGTCTTGAATACGCCAGCCCAGAGGGGAAAGCGTATTTTGCCCGAAGGCGTTTTCAGAAAATGATTTGTTTAAAAAGACCTGAGAGGCTGACGGGCGGGTCCCACTCGTCAGGTTTAAACTTTCAAACGGGGGACGAAGCTCGTCGGCGCCCGAGAGCCGCGGTGGTCGCCGGCGGCGATCCATGGTGAGGCAGGGAGATCGGAGAGTACCTCCGTGCTCAGGGCGCCATTCCGCGTCGGTTGGTGGTGGAGGTGGTCGCCGGCGAGTACCACGTCGACGGCGAGCCTTGCTCCGGCGGACGGCGGTTCGGGTGATCGAGGGCCTCGTCGGAGAGGGCTGCGGAGATCAAATTGATAAGGGGGTTAGACTACTGGTAGCTAGAGAGGGTAACTGACGGGGTTTGGGCGCCAGAGACGGCCTCACCGGAACGAATCGAGACGGAGGCCGAGGCGGAACGGGGCGGCCGGACCTGGGGGAGGAGACCTCCTCGAGGTCCTCCTGGTGGCTTGGCAGGGTCTTGGAGAGGTGAAGTGAGGGTGTGGGGGTCGTGAGTGAGCTCGGGGTCCTTTTTATAGGCGATCCGAGGCGGTGGCCGTGAACGGGGTCTCCGGTGAAGGTTACGGCGGCGCAGTGCTTGGTCGGGGGAGATTAGGGAGTTTGGCGTCATCGTGGAGGTTTACTGGTTCCATTCAGACGCTAACCTCAGCGGGATTCGGTTGTTTCGGGGGAGCTCGACGGAACGGGGCGGCGCGGGCCCGTCGGCGGCAGAGAGCGTGCCCAGTGCCTGTCGGGCCACGGCGACGGTGCAACGGGGTGTGCTGGCGTGCATGAGGCCACGCAGAGCTACCAGGAGGATTGGGCGGCGCCAAACGGTGTTGAGCCGCCGTTCTGCTCTCTGTCGGCCGCTACGGTGGTTCGGCCGCCGCAAGACACGCCGGCGCAGGCGGGCCAGGGCGCCGCCGACGCCGGGAAGGCGCCAAGCGCACGTGCGGTGCTCCAGACAGGAGGAAGAGGCGGCGAGGAACGTGCCAAGGGCACTGTCTACGCGTGATTGAAACTGACGAACGAAAACGACACTGAATCTGAATATTCCTGAATATGAACAGCAACAGCGCAAGCAAGGTGTTCGACAGAATGAATTTGGCCTCTGGGGATTTTTCCTTGAGCTGATTTTTGGTGGAGTGGCTACTCATTGCTCCAGTAGGCTGCCTGAATTTTGGTGGAATTTTTGAAGAAGTGTAGATATGAATTTCACCAAATTTGGCAAATCTGGTCCAAACTTGCAGAGACTGAAATTTGAAAAATTTGAAAAGAGGAGGAGTGGATCAAGATGGTTCTGGGTTGTGGGTACAAAGGACCATCCAGGAGAGTTGGTTTGAGGTCAAAACTCAAATGCAAAAGGGTACTTGCTTTGAAAATCTCTCAGGCTCCAAATAATTTGCAGAAATGATTTGAGGGGAAAGAAAATTAGAATAAAATCCAAAACTTGCTTGGATTAGTTGGGACAGAGAACTTAGGTTGATTACAAGGAGGAGGGGAGGTTTTGGAGGGGTTCTACCACATGGGCAAAATACAAAGTCATGGGTGGTTTCCAAGATATGAAAATCCCAAATTTTCATAGAGTTTCTTTTTAAAAGAAAAAAAAATTAACTCCCAAAATAATTTGAGAGGGAACCAACAGAGAAGAAGTTTTCAAAAGATCAAACACCATAGTTTGAAGAAAAAAAATCCTTGCCAAAGAAAAGGAAGTTTTTAAGAGGAAGGTTTTCTGGAAAATTTTAAATGGCCTCTTTTCAAAAACCACAAAGTTTTTGCTGAAAACCAAATAAAAATTTTGGAGTGTCACATGATAGCCCACAAGTATAGGGGTCAATTGTAGCCTTTCTCGATAAGTAAGTGTGTCGAACCCAACGAGCAGCTAAGGGTATAATTTATATTCCCTTCTAGTTGTATCGACCACCGATAGAACTCTGCGCCGCTTAACGTTCGCTTTACCTAGAACAAGTATGAAACTAGAAGTGCTTTGTAGATGTAAAGGGATAAGTTTTAAAGATAGTGAAGAACATGTACATAAAATCTAGGGGCTGATTATATAAAGAAACAATTAACTTAGTTATAGTACAGAGTTTTTTGTCAAAAGAAAGTTATTTGTCCCTAGGCAATCGATAACCAGACCGGTAATCATTAGTGCAATTTTATGTGAGGGAGAGGCATGAGCTAACATACTTTATCTCCTTGGATCATATGCACTTATGATTGGAACTCTAGCAAGCATCCACAACTACTAAAGATCATTAAGGTAAAACCCAACCATAGACTTAAGTATCAAGTCCTATTTACTCCCATATGCAACAACCTACTTACTCGGGTCTGTGTTTCTGTCACTCATGCCACCCACCATAAGGGAATTATGAACGTATTGTAACACCCTGCAGTGGGAATCCCACATGCTTGCGTGACATGGAGGGCACCATCGGACAGCACCAAAATAAAACATATAATTCAAGCCAATCACGATCATCAATCAACCCATAGGACAAAATGGATCTACTCAAACATCATAGGATAGCCACATATCACTGGATAATAATATGTAGTATTGATCACCATGTTTAAGTAGAGATTACAGCAAGGAGAAGAGGTGTTACACCACTGCATAGAAGCGAAGAGAGTTGGTGACGACGGCGCTGAAGTTGTTGGTGTAGACCGTCGTTACGATAATGGCCCGGACGGTGTTTCGGCGCCACCGGGTGAGAGGGGAGAGAGCCCCCCTCCTTATTCTTCTTCCTTTCCCCCTCCCTTAGATGGGAGGAGGGTTTCCCCTCTGGTCCATGGCTTCCATGGCGGTGGAGGGGTGAGAGCCCCTCCGAGATTGGATCTCTCTATCTGTTTCTCTTTTATTTCATGTTCCTGTTTCTGGCCTTTCACCGTTTCTTAAATTCTTGGAGATCCGTAACTCCGACTGTGCTGAAATTTAACATTATTTTATCTAGATATTATCTTTCTTCTGGTGAAATAAGGGCACCAACTGCCTTACGGGTGGCCACAAGCCTGCCAGGCGCGCCCTGGGTAGGGGCGCACCTCAAGGGCTTGTGGGCCCTTCGGGCATCGTCTCGCATTGATTCTTTTTCCCAAAAATCACAAATATTCCAAAATAAATCTTCGTAAATTTTTATCACGTTCGGAATTCATTTGGTATGGATATTCTAAGAAACAAAAAACATGCAACAAACAAGAACTCGCAGTGGGCACTGGATCGATATGGTAATCCTAAAAATAATATAAAATGTTGCCAAAAGTATATGAACATTGTATTATATAATATTGGCATGAAATAATCAAAAATTATAGATACGATGGAGATGCGTTAGCATCAATTTTAGAAGGTCCCATCTGAATTAAATAGTCTTCCTCATGAAGGAGGAAGTAGAAGAATAATCGAGTATGGTTTGATCATAAAAATCTCCTTTGGGAGCTCATCATTGGAGCTTGTGTACTTAAGCCTCCCCCAAGCTTGAGTGATGCTTTCTGCTTCACGAGGCCAAAAATTGTATATATAATTCTGATCACTATGAACGAGATGCATAGGATAAAACTTCTGATGAAATTCCAATTTCAACCGATTCCAATCCCACGTTCCGATATCATCACATAGCCTATACCATGTAAATGGCTTTCCCTTCATAGATAAAGGGAATGCTTTCTTCAATAATTTTTTATTGTTCCATACTATTATATTATCATTCTTGGATGTTTTATATTCATTTTCTAAAAATTACATCATTTTGGGGAATAACCTATTGACATAGTGCCCTGTGTTAGTTGCTTTTTTCCTTGTTTTTTACTTCACAAAATATCCATATCAAATGGAGTCCAAACACAGCGAAACTTTCTGGAGATTTTTTTCTCCCCATAAGACAACTTGGGAGCCAAGTAAGTGCACAAAGGAAGGCCCGTGGACCCCACCACCCACCTGGGCACGCTAGAGGCCCCTGGCGCCCCCTGGTGGGTGGTGGGGCCCACAGAGCTCCTTTCCACCACCTCTTAGCTCTATAAATTCCCAAATATTCCGGAAACCCTAGGGGAGTCGACAAAACACAATTCCAGCTGCCGCAAGTTCCAGAACCATGAGATCCAATCTAGAGGCCCTTTCCGGCACCTTGTTGGAGGGGAACACGATCACGGAGGGGTTCATCATTCTCATTGGTGCTCCTTCGATGATGCGTGAGTAGTTTACCATAGACCTACGGGTCCATAGGCAGTAGCTAGATGGATTCTTCTCTCTTATTGGTTCTCAATAAAATGCTATCCTCGATGTTCTTGGAGATCTATTTGATGTAATGACTTTTTGTGGTGTGTTTGTTGGGATCCCATGAATTGCGAGTTTATGACCAGTTCTATCTATGAATATTATTTGAGTCTTCTGTGATCTCTTATATGCATGATTGTTATAGCCTCGTATTTCTTGTCTGAAACTTTGGTTTGGTTTGGCCAACTAGATTGACTTTTGTTGCAATGGGAAGGGGTGATTTGTGATGGGTTCGATCTTGCGGTGTCCTCACCCAGTGACAGAAGGGGTAGCAAGGCACACATGTATTGTTGCTATTAAGGATAAAAAGATGGGGTATATTCCTACATGAATAGATCTTGTCTACATCATGTCATAGTTCTTATTTCATTACTCCATTTCTCCATGAACTTAATACACTAGATGCATGTTGGATAGCGAACGATATGTGGAGTAATAGTAGTAGATGCACGCAGGAGTCGGTCTACTAATCTTGGACGTGATGCCCATATACATGATATTTGCCTGGGATATTGTCACGATTATTTGCTTTTCTATCAATTGCCCAAAAGTAATTTTCTTACCCACCATATGTTATTTTCTCGAGAGAAGCCACTAGTCAAATCTACGACCCCCGGTTCTATTTTCTATCATATTTTTCAGATCTATTATTCCAAAAATCCAAAAATACCTTGTTGCACTTTTTGTTTACCTATTTCATTTTGTATTTATGCTAGATCTATTTATCCAATCTCATACAATTTTATCTATCTTAATACCTAGCAGGGATTAACAACCCCTCTTACGCGTTGGGTTACAAGTATTTGTTCTTTGTGTGCAGGTACCGTTTACGTAGTGTTGCTTGGTTCTCCAACTGGATTGATGACCTTGCTTTCATAACTGAGGGAAATACTTACGTTGCTATGCAGCATCATCCTATCCTCTTCGAGGAAATAACAACGCAGATACAAGCAATTAGGAAGAATTTCTGGCATCGTTGCCGGGGAGACATCATTAACATCTATCAGGTTCCTAATGACAAATCTCATCTCCTTGCAATTTACATTATTTTCCACTTGCCTATTGTTTTCATCTCCCCAACTTCACAAACATATTTGCCTTTTTATTTGCCATATTTAACATTTGCCTTTTTTCTGTTTGATCTTTTGTTTGCATGAGATCTTGTTTGCATAGTCATGATGTCTCAAGAAAATACCAAATTGTCTGATTTTTCCAATACTACAAATAATGATTTCAGTAGTACTCCTATTGCTCCTCCGGCTGCTAGTGCGGAGTCTTATGATATTAATGTCGCTTTGTTGAATCTTGTTATGAAAAAACAATTTTACGATACTCCTAATGAGGATGCCACGTCCCATCTAAACACTTTCGTAGAATAGTGTTATATGCCAAAGAAAAAATATGTGGACAAGGATATTGTGATGTTGAAATTGTTTCCTTTCTCTTTGCGGGATCGTGCAAAAAAAATATGATTTTCTTCTTTGCCTCGCAATCGTATCGATTCTTGGGATAAGTGCAAAGATGCTTTTAGTACTAAGTATTTTCTTCCCGCAAAAAATATTTCCCTTAGAAATCGAGTCATGAATTTTAAGCAACTTGACCATGAACATGTTGCATAATCTTGGGAAAGAATTAAATTGATGCTAAGAAATTGTCCTACTCATGGTTTGAATCTTTGCATAACTATACAAAAAAAATATGTGGGATTGAATTTTGTTTCTAGAAATCTTTTAGATTCCGCTGCGGGTGGTACTTTTAAGTGAATTACTTTTGGTGAAGCTACAAAACTGTTAGGTAATATCACGGAAAATAATTCACAATGGCATACTGAAAGAGCACCTACTAGTAAAAAGGTTAATTCGGTTGAAGAAATTACTACTATGAGTGAAAACGTTGATGCTCTTATGAAATTGGTTGCTAGTAAAAATGCTCCTATTGATCTTAATGACATGCCTTTTTCTACTTTGATTTAGCAAAATTGTGACCACGTAGATGTGAATTTTGTCTCGCGAAACAATTTTAATAACAATGCTTATAGAGATAATTTTAATCCTAGGCCTTTTCCTGGAAACTCCTCTAATAATTATGGCAAATCCTATGGTAATTCTTCTTACAATAATAATAGGAACTCCTCTGATCTTGAGAGTAATATTAAAGAATTTATCAATGCTCAAAACGTTTTTAATACTATGATAAAATAAAAATTGAGTAAACTTGATGATATATCTAGAAGCATTGATAGAATTTCGCATGATGTAGAAAATCTTAAGATTAATTTTTTCCACCTAAGGTTGATTTTAATGAGTCAATTAAAGCATTATATGTTTCTATGGATAAAAGTAACCAAAGAACTGCTATGCTTAGAGCTAAAAGTGAATTTTTAGAAAGAGTGTTTTCTACCGATTACTTTTATAATAATGATGAAGATCTAAAAATGATTGGTGTTTCTTCTATTGATTCCTTGTTTATTAATATTAAACTTGATGACAAAGGGACTGAAGAAGAGTCAACTTTAGCTAGAGGGCATCCCCATAATTAGAAGGGTGAAAACCTTGTTGAAAATTTTGATAAAACTGGGTTTGGAGAGGTCAAAACTTTAACTAGTGATGTGCCCACTCTTTTGGATTAGAAAGATTTTAATTATGATAGTGGCTCTTTGATTGAATGTATTTCTTTGTTTCGATACATGATAAATTCACCCAATGCTTATGAGCAAAATAAATCTTTTACTAAACATATTGTAGAAGCGATGATGGAAGCTTAGAAAAAAGTTGGAATTAGAAAATTCAATTCCTAGAAAATTATATGATGAATGGCAACCTACCATTAAAGTCAAGATTAAAATTTATGAGTTCTTTACTTTATGTGATTTGGGTGCTAGTGTTTCCACAATTCTGAAATCTCTATGTGATGTGCTAGGTTTTACCAAGTTGGAAGAATGTTCTCTTAATTTGCACTTGGCGGATTTTACAATTAAAAAACCTTTGGAAAGGATAAGTGATGTTCTTATTCTTGCAACTAGGAACTATGTGCCCATAGATTTTTATTGTTCTTGATATTGATTGCAACCCGTCTTGTCCCATTATACTTGGTAGACCGTTTTTACGAACTATAAGTGTCATGATTGATATGAAGAAGGGAATATTAAGCTTCAATTTCCCTTGAGAAAGGGTATGGAACAATTCCCTAGAACAAGAATTTAGCCACCATATGAATCAATCATGAGGGAAACCTATGCAGCAAAAAATAAAGACGACAATACTTGAATCTATGCATTATGCCCAGCTAAGGGCGTGAAACAATAACACTTGTTGGGAGGCAACCCAATGAATAAATTTTATTTTTGCCTTTTTCTTTCTGTTTTTGTGTGTTCACACAATTATTCTACTATTATTATTGTCTTTTATGTTTTAGTTAGTATTTGTGCCATGTAAAGCCTTTAGGATCATGTTGGGTGATAGTTGATTTGATCCTGTTGAAAACAGAAACTTTTGCGTCCAGTAGCTAAATTTTTAAAAATCACAGAAGCAACGAAAAATTATGAATTTTTTACACAAGATTGACTTACAAATTGCCTATGTTGTCCTAAGTTTTCAGAATCTTTGGAGTTATATTAGTATGGTCGATGTCCAGATTACTACAGGCTGTTCTGCTTTTGACAGATTATGTTTTCTTTGCATTGTGTGCTTATTGTGATGAATCTATGAATTGCATTGGAGGGTATAAGCCATGGAAAAGTTAGAATATAGTAGGTATAATGCAATAATAAAATATGAATGGGTTTGCAACAGTAATTAATATGGTGATTTGCTTTATTACTTACGGATCTCACGAAGGTTTTGTTGAGTTTTGTGCGATTGAAGATTTGATGTTTTGGGTGAGATCACGAGGGATGAAGAAATAAGGAGTTAAAAGAGCCTAATATTGGGGATGCCCATGGCACCCCAAGGAAATATTTAAGGAGAACCAAGCAACTAAGCTTGGGGATGTCTCGGAAGGCATCCCCTCTTTCTTCTAACACCATTGGTAATTTTGCTTGGAGCTATATTTTTACTTATCACATATCATCAGTTTTGCTTAGAGCGTCTTGTATTGTATGAGTCTTTGCTTGTTTTGCTTTTTAGTTTGTCGTAATCATCCTTGCTGGACACACTTATTTTGAGAGAGCCAAAATGATGTTATGATTTGTTGGAATTTCTCTAGTGCTTCACTTATATCTTTTTGAGCATGGTGGTGCTTTAATTTTTGAAGAAATTCTCTCATGCTTAACTTATACTCCCTCCGTTCTAAATTACTCGTCGTGGTTTTAGTTCAGATTTGAACTAAAACCACGATGAGTAATTTGGAACGGAGGGAGTATTATTTTGAGAGACAAAAATTTATATGATCATGTTCTTCACTTAAATTTGTTTGAGAGCTTGTCATAAGCAATGGTAATATATTAATCTAGTACCAAAGTGTTAGATATCCAAGAGGGATATAATAAAAACTTTCATGAAGATCATTGGATAAAATAAACTTGATTCTTTGTAATAGTTGAGATATGATGATAGTAATATGCAAGTCATGTTGGTGAGTAATTATGCTTTAGTAAGAATATTGGTGTTAAGGTTTGTGATTCCCTATGCAAGCACGAAAGCCGATAGTTGTGCAATGAAATTACATCCTACTTATGGTGCATTATCGGTGTTAGTAATGTCCAATGCTCGTTTATGTAAATTTTTGTTTTTTGGTTGGTTGCTTCCCAATCTATTTGCTCGCCCTTCCTTGTACTAAGTGGGAATACTACTTGTGCATCCAAAATCCTAGACCCAGTTGTCGGTGTCAAAACCGACGGATCTCGGGTAGGGGGTCCCGATTTGTGCATCTAAGGCTGATGGTAACAGGAGGTAGGGGACACAATGTTTACCCAGGTTCGGGCCCTCTCGATGGAGGTAAAACCCTACTTCCTGCTTGATTGATATTGATGATGTGAGTAGTACAAGAGTTGATCTACCACGAGATCGTAGAGGCTAAACCCTAGAAGCTAGCCTATGATGATTATGATTCTGTCTCTAAGGACTAGACTCTCCAGTTTATATAGACACCGGAGAGGGCTAGGGTTTACATGGAGTCGGTTACAAAGAAGGAAATATAATTTTCAGATCGCCGAGCTTGTCTTCCACGCAAAGGAGAGTCTCACCCGGACACGGGACGAAGTCTTGAGTCTTGTGTCTTCACGCTCCAATAGTCCGGACAAAGTATATAGTCCGGCTGTCCGGATACCCCATAATCCAGGACTCCCTCAATAGCCCCTGAACCAGGCTTCAATGACGATGAGTCCGGCGCGCAGTCTTATCTTCGGCATTGCAAGGCGGGTTCCGTCTCCGAATAGTAATTATCGAACACCTGAACCATGTCCGGATCTGCAAGATGATCTTCACATACCACCGTAGAGAGCATAGTATAAATCTGATCTGCTAGCAATTTTGTCGTGCCCCTGCATCGTGGCCCGGCCCAACACGAACCGGTTTTTCTTAGCCCACTTCGGTACGCATTGCGAGGCGGTTTTATTGGCACGCCCTGCCAAAGCAGAGATTGTGTCCCCCTTATCGCGGGATCTTCCATCGATATGGGCGTGCGCAACCCCACGACGACTGTTGGTATGACTCCGTGTTTTTAGATAAGTCCCAAGCGGTCACGCTGAGGACGCTTGATATTCACCCCCTTTATAAAGGGGCCGAGGCCTATACCTCTTTTCCACCTCTCTTGCGCCTTTTCGCATCTCAAGTTCTATCACCCGAGACCCAAACTCAAATACTCCAGATCCTCCAATATGTCCGGATCCAACCCTCAAGGCTGGTGGGTGGCCTCCTCGGTCAAAGAGGAGGACATTGCGAGGCTTAGTGAGGTCAGATATTTAACTGCCGACATCCAGCACAGGCTTCCTGCTCCAGGGCAGGTCATCCCTACTCCCAAGCCTAATGAGAGCGTCGTATTTGTTTCTCACTTCCTCCGCGGCTTGGGCCTCAACCTTGATCCCTTTGTGAGGGGGCTCATGTTCTATTACAGGTTATTCACGATCTAGCTCTCGACGCTATCCTCCATATCTCGTCGTTCATCATTGTGTGTGAGGCTTTTCTCCACGTCACTCCACACTTCGGCTTATGGCTCAAGACCTTCAATGTGAAGCCGAAGATGATTGAGGGGTGACATGTGGAGTGCGGAGGTGCCGTAATAAGCAGGAACGCCGACGCCCCATGGCCAGAGGGTTCTTTCCCAGAGGTATCCGATTTATGGCACCGGAGGTGGTTTTACGTCACGGCTCCCAGTGGCACAAAGTGCGTGGCTGCCCCCGACTTCCGTTCGGGCCCTCCATCACAACTGGCGTCATGGACCAATATAGGACGGGATTGGGGGTCTGCTAGTGATGTACCAACACTGCAGAGCCGTATCCGGGAGCTTCTTGAGAGGGATATTAACCTTGTCAGCACAATTCAGGTAATGCTAATCCGACGGATGTTGCCGTGCAAACGCCGGCCTCTCCGGATGTGGGAGTTCAATCCAGAGGGTTCGCGGACTATTCTGCACTTCTTCGGCCTGACGCTCGAAGGGATGTGTAAATTATTCTTCGGAACACAAGTAAAGTGTCCGGACACCACCGAGGATGCGGGACTAAGCTGCAATTGCCCAGATACCCAAGTAAGTAACACCGAAACCGAACACTTCGTTCATATTTATCATAATCATTATTCTAAAAATCCTCCGTGGCTAGGAATGGCTCAGCAAGGCGGAGAGAATCAGGTGTCCGGCGCCACTTCCTGAAGGCTCGCCTAGTCCTACCATAGCCAAGATGCTTGGTCGGGTGCTTAGCAAAATGCCATCATGGAAAGACGAAGGGAAGAACAGAGAAGCCGAACTTCACACACTGCGCATCCAACCCAGGGGAATTGCTACCTCCCCAAAGTAGGATAGTCGGGGAGGGGAATCTAAGGCCTCCTCCCCGCGCGGGAAGAAGAGGGCCGCCTCCGAAGACTTGGAGAAGGAGGTGCCCAAACAGGGGAAGAAAGCGTCACCAGGGGGACCTGCCCCGAAGGGCGCCCTCACCGCGTCATGCCCGCCAACGGGCCAACCCTCAACCGAGCTGTAAGTTAATCGTAAATTCGAAGGTACTGCTTTTCTCCGAGAACAATAACCGGGATCCATTCTTTGCAGTCTGGCTAGCAGCTCTTCTCGACAGAGTTCGTCTTCGGGGGATCTCCCTTTGGAGATGATGGAGAGTGAGACCCCACCAACCTCTCCGCCTCATGAGGCGGGCGACCCCGAGGTGTCGTCACGGAGGAGTCCGGATCTGCCGAAGCCAGAAGCTAATCCTTCGGCCGCCCTGAGCCCGGAGCATTTGGCTCCCACGGGGGGCCATGAGAAGGGTCCCGCAACAGTTTGGTGTCCCGGCGGACACACTGACGGGCCTTCTGAAGCGAGCTGCTCTCTCGGAGGATCACCGTTCATTAATGAGCATGGTGCTCGGGAAGATTTCCTCCGCCCCAAGCGGGTTGAATGAAGCCTTTACGAGTCTGCTCAGAGGCTTTGAGGTATGTAATGAAAAAATACATAATTTGTGGCTGTGACGCACATGCTAGGTGTGCTCCATATGGATAGTAGCCCCTGAGACTCTGGTTGCCCACCCTAGGTGGCAAACGGAGGATCATATTGTGTATCTAATGATTGAGCTGTATATATGCGCAGGTGTATAAGGATCCGGCAGCCGACCGGTCCGTTGAAGTTGCCAAACTAAGGAGGCAGATTGGAGCTATTGATGTCGATATCACGCTGGTGAACGAGCGGCTTAACGAGTCACAAGGTATGTGCTCTGCTTTCCTTATTATGTTGTATAGGAAAAATTCAGAGGAGCATAATATTAATGCGATATGCTTGGACTGCAGACGGTGCTGCTGCCGTGGAATCCCTGTGGACGGAACTTGCCCAAGCCAAGGAACAAGCTCGGGCTAGCAATGCGGCTGCCCTAAAGGCGGCCGAAGAGTTGAGAGCCGAACAGGCTGCTCATCGCCGAAGCGAAGACAAAATAGACGAGATGGCTGTGGAGCTGAAAAATGCCTCCAACCGGTATGAACTCCTTGAGAAGGAGAATCAGGTGAACTTGGCTAACCTGAAGAAGGCACTTGATGCATCCAAGGAGACGCGGTCTGAAAGCAGTGATGCGCGGGAGGAGCTTCAATAGGCCGGAGAAATCGTGGCTGGAAACCACTACTTATTGCGGATGATGTTTTTAGATCCGAAGTATGCTCCCCTGGATCGACGCTGGAGTCCTGCATACGCGTATGCATACTTGGCAAAGAGTATGGCTAATGCGGCCAAGTTTTTCGAGGATCAAGGTGATAAAGAAGTGGAGAAGCTGTTCTGGTCGCAATTCAATGCTCCCGCGTGCCCATTGCCGTTGAGTGAGAAGATGGCTGCTGTGGTTGAGCTTCATAGGTTGTCCGGTCGTGCAATGCGGTCTGTAATAGACCATCTTTGGCCAAAGGAGCCTAAGCCGGACAGTTATTTTGGTTTAGTGCAACAATTCCTTGGTGCCGTATCACGGATCGATGCCATGAGGAGGTCGGCGTGTATAGAGGGTGCACGGATGGCTCTTGCCCGTGTTAAAGCATATTGGACAGATATGGAGGCCACCATCGTTGCCGAGCACTACTTGGAGCAGGTAACAGAAGGTGCTCGTTTAATAGAGGCTTAGTCCTCGAAGAATATCATGTTCGAGTGACAATCGGGTTTATTGTAAAAACAATGTTATTTTGATTATGAGGCTATATTTATACTTTTTGCCTGAAAGTATTATTGTGCCTCCTGTGCGGCCGTTTTTATGTATATGTGTAATCTGAAAGTTAGCAGTCGTTGGCTTCAGCCCCCACGCATACAATGCAGGGATGTTCGCGAAAAATATGCGTAATCACACTTGATCCAACGTCTTGGTCCATTAAGGAGGTGATCGCACGTCGAACTAGGCAACCGGACTATATAGCTGTAACACTTTCACTTAGTCATAGGAGTTTGATGGTGGGGCTACTATGTAGCCCCTGGTACCTTCGCGTGTGTGTACATGACCGGGAAACGGTCCTTCGTTAATGCAGAGGAATCCTAAAGATTCCGATAGGTCTTTGAGTGGTTGAACAGTCTCTCGCTGTATCATGACAGTCAGTTTTCGGCTTTCTCTACTGAGGTGCTCATCCGGAATAACCAGGGCACAATCGCAGTAGTTCTCCTTTGGCTGCCTTAGCCGATAAGAATGGAACGTAAGGCGGCAAACCCAGGAGCCGGGCAACGCCAACATTTGACCAAAGACATGATTCGGAGCTGATGCATATAAGGCCAAACTCGCTACGCCGCACACTCCCGAAGGTATTCGGACTTTGTATCATATACTGGGCTGACTAACGCCCTTCATTATGAACCCTGTATTTCCAGGTACGTGCATTAGTCTGTCATGGCGAAATGCCAATAACGGCAATATCCTTTGTGGGTGTAGTACCCATGGGATGTATAAACAATAAGAGGCAATAAAAAAGTTTTACACAGGGGCTTAATATAAAGAGAAACCTTTGAGCGGGGCCCTGCTGCACGTCTGTGCCTTTGTTTCCGTTGTGCTGTGTCCTGGAAGGGTATCACACGAATGGTGTCTGTAAAAAGAAAAACTCATGTAGAAGAGCATAACGTGAGCGTGCGATGGGTAGTAAAAGTGTAAGACATTGGCCTGTTAATGAGGTCAAGCCAATAGTGGGGCTTTATTAAATATCTATAGCCCCTGGTGTGCTCTATGGGATTACATATATGGCGCCCTAGCTCAGGTTTATCCGGGCTGCCGGACTCGTCTAACCGTGTCCATGGTCTTAACGACTAGTCATGCTTTCTGGTATTTAGAGGCCGCTTAGAGTCCGGCCACTGGAGCCATCGCGTATTCCTCTGCGTGTGAAGAGCGCTCTGTGTTTCCATTAACGGTGATGACACCATGTGGACCGGGCATCTTGAGTGTAAGGTAGGCGTAATGCGGTACTGCGTTGAAGCGGACGAAGGCCGTTCTCCCAACCAATGTGTGATAGCCGCTTTGGAAGGGGGCAATGGTGAAGAGTAGTTCTTCTCTTCTGGAGTTGCCTGGGGAACCGAATGTTACCTCTAGTACAACGAAGCCCCTGCCATAGGCTTTAACGCCTGGTATCACCCCTTCGAAGGTGGTGTTACTTTGGCTGATTTTGGACGGGTCTATCCCCATCCTGTAGACAGTGTCCTGGTATATTAAATTAAGACTACTGCCGCCGTCCATGAGGACGCGAGTGAGATGGCATCTGTCGATTATTTGGTCGAGCACCAAGGCAACTGATCCTCCATGCCGCATACTAGTCGGGCAGTCCCTGTGATCGAAGGTGATCGGGCAGGCTGACCAGTGGTTAAGTTTGGGGGCGACGGGCCTTACAGCATATGCGTCTCTAAGTGCGCGTTCGCGCCTTCTTGTGGGTGTGTGAGTTGCGTGGATCATGTTTACCGTTTTTACCTCTGATGGGAAATTTTTCTGTCCCCCAGTGTTCGGCTGGCGAGGTTCATCCTCGTCTTCACTTGGTATTTCCGTTCCCTTGTGTTCGGCATTTAATTTTCTGGCCTTCTTGAAGACCCAGCACTCTCTGTGAGTGTGGTTCGCAGGTTTGTCGGGGGTGCCATGAATTTGGCACAGTCTGTCCAGGACTTTGTTCAGTCCGGACGGTCCCTCTTTGCTACCTTTAAATGGCTTCTTTTGTTGACCGGGTCGAGAGCCCCTGAATCTGGCGTTCACCGTTGTGTTGTCCGGACTCTCTTCCTTGTTTTGCTGTTTGTTTTTATTGCACTGTGGCTTCCCGTTGCCATCCCTGATTTTGGATGTAATTGGGTCGCTGGTGCCTTTACGGGCCAACCAGCTATCTTCACCTGCGCAAAAGCGGGTCATAAGGCTTGTTAAGGCTGCCATTGTTCTCGGCTTTTCTTGGCCGAGGTGTCTGGCGAGCCACTCCCAGATGCTGTGTTTGAAGGCTGCTAAGGCTTCGGCATCCGGACAATCGACAATTTGATTCTTCTTAGTGAGGAATCTGTTCCAAAGCTTGCGGGCGGACTCTCTGGGCTGTTGAATTATGTCACTTAAATCATCCGCATCCGGAGGCCGGACATAGGTCCCTTGAAAATTGGCCCTGAAAGCATCCTCGAGTTCCTCCCAACTTCCAATTGAATTTTCGGGGAGGCTTTTCAACCAGTGTCGAGCTGGTCCCTTCAACTTGAGGGGAAGGTATTTGATGGCGTGGAGGTCGTCCCCATGAGCCATGTGTATATGCAGGATAAAATCCTCGATCCAGACCCCTGGGTCTGATGTTCCGTCGTATGCCTCTATGTTCACAGGTTTGAAACCCTGTGGAAATTCATGGTCCAGTACCTCTTCAGTGAAGCACAGGGGGTGAGCAGCCCTCCGTATCTGGACGTGCTATGTCATGCCGTCGGCTTTTGTTGTGTCCGGTGCTGATTCCGAACTGGTATCTGATCGGTATGATCGTTTTGGTGACCATAGTCCTGCACCGGGGTGTGTCCTTTAGATCCATAGATGGACCTAGCCACGCCGGCTTTTTTATCCAGGAGCTCGCGTAGATCGTGTGCGGCGTCGGTAGCTGCTCTGTTGCGGTTATGAAGTGGTTTGTCCGGCCTCCTGGCCGTGTTGTTCTTTGGTGGAACGGCCTCGTCGTCGAATTCTGGCAGCAACTTGCGTTTTGGATAGCTCTTCGTATGGCGATCGTTGCCGTACTTTTCTTCAGTGTCTAGCACTTTATTCCATCTGCGATTGAGCGTTTCCTGTGCGGCCTTTAGCCGTTGCTTCTGCTTCTTTAGACTTCTCGCAGTGGCCATAAGCCTTCTGTGGAGGTTATCTCGTTCCGAGCGTGTTTCCGGGATGACGAATGAGTCGTCATCCGGACTGTGTTCTTGTCCCGGGGCGGTTTGCTGAATTCGTCCCTCGGGATCATTGTGATCGGGCGTCTGCTCCGAGCTGTGTTCGGCGTGACCTGGCTCATCCAGCTCCATTGTTGGGTCCATATGGTCGTTGTTGCCTTTGGAGTTGACTGGGGTGTCGATCTTTCTGGCGCTCTTATTGCTATTTTTACTGCTGCTGGACTTGGAGCGGCGTCTGCGCCGTCGTTTTGGCTTTTGCCCAGGGGTTTTATCTTCCGGATTGTCGCCGTCGTCCACCTTAGGCATATCCACCATGTATATATCGTATGACGAGGTGGCAGTCCAGCGCCCTGTTGACTCTGAATCGTCTCCTGCGTCGACGTCCATACCGTCGGTATCATCAGAGTCGAAGTCAAGCATGTCTGATACATCGTCGACAGTGGCTATGAAGTGGGTGGTGGGTGGGCAACAAATTCCTTCGTCGCCTGCTTCCTATTCGAGCCGGACATAGTTCGGCCGAGAGTATCCTGACAAAGAGAGGACTTTAAAGAGTTCAGCATGTCGCCAAAGGGCGAGTGCTGGAAGATATCCGCAGCGGTGAACTCCATTACCGGAGCCCAACCAGATTCGGCGGGCTTGGAGGCGCGCGGACTGGAACCTACAACCGGATACGAGTCTGGGGGTCCGGTGTCACAGGCTTCCTTGGGGGTGAAGTCTGTGTTCGGCTCTACCACCGATGAGTGTGCGGTCTCTGGGGCGGGGTCCATCCACCCGTCCTCGAACGACGCAATCTGCTCCGGATTTAGGTCTGGGGCTCCTGCATGGGTAATATCCCGAGCATTGTCTGCTAGCAGGTCTAGGCCGTGCTCGTCGTGACTGTCCGGCGCTCCTGGCATAGGCCCGAATCCGTTGACAATCAAGTCTCCACGGATATCGGCCGTGTAGTTCAAGTTTCCGAACCTGTCCTGGTGGCCAGGGGTGTAGCTGTCGATCTGCTCCAGATGGCCAAGTGAATTGGCCCGCAGTGCGAAGCCGCCAAACACGAAGATCTATCCGGGGAGAAAAGTCTCACCCTGGACCATGTCTTTGTTGATGATTGGAGGAGCCATCAAGCCTTGCAGCGACGACACAGAGGAACTCTCAATGAAAGCACCAATGTCGGTGTCAAAACCGGCGGATCTCGGGTAGGGGGTCCCGATCTGTGCGTCTAAGGCTGATGGTAACAGGAGGCAGGGGACACAATATTTACCCAGGTTCGGGTGCTCTCGATGGAGGTAAAACCCTACTTCCTACTTGATTGATATTGATGATATGAGTAGTACAAGAGTTGATCTACCACGAGATCATAGAGGCTAAACCCTAGAAGCTAGCCTACGATGATCATGATTCTGTCTCTAAGGACTAGACTCTCCGGTTTATATAGACACCGGAGAGGGCTAGGGTTTACATGGAGTCGGTTACAAAGAAGGAAACATAATTTCCAGATCGCCAAGCTTGTCTTCCACGCAAAGGAGAGTCCCACCCGGACACGGGACGAAGTCTTGAGTCTTGTGTCTTCATGCTCCAATAGTCCGGACAAAGTATATAGTCCGGCTGTCCGGATACCCCCTAATCCAGGACTCCCGCACCAGTTGAGCCAAATGAGTCCATCATACCTACCTATATGCGGTATTTCCGTGCCGTTCCAAGTAAATTTTTATGTGCCATCTCTAATTTCCAAAATTAATTTCCTTTTTGTGTGCCTGTACCGCTCATGAAGCGGCAGGGGATGGCCAATATTTTTCCATGCTAGATGTGTTATTCTCAAGATGAGTGTTTATTCACTTGTCATTGCACAAGAGTGTGGTGGTAATAGGGATGCCCAGTCCCGAAATGAAAAAGGAATTTACTTTATGTTGTCAAATAATAAATTCCTTGGAAAGTGCTGGTGCGGAAGGCACCCGTGGATACGGCTAGCCATGGTTAGTGAAAGAATGGTGGAAAAAGGAGTAAACTGTATTTATGTTTGGGAACCGCCTATCATGTATCTAGCCTGGAAAGTATTGGGAACTACTCTGTTGTTTTCGTTGATGGGAAAAGTATGCCTCCCAAAAAAATTCTCTCAATTTAAGCTCTGAGCTCTGGCACCTCTACAGATTTCTGCTTCCCTCTGCGAAGGGCCTATCTATTTTACTTTATGCAATTTTTCTTTTTATTTGAGTCTCCATCTTCTCTTATAAAGCACCAACTAGGGAGCACTATGATCATACTTGTGCATTGGATGTAGCTAATATTCGAGTGTGTTTCGTGAATGGATCAATGACTAAGCATGATGGGCTAGGGATAACTTTCTTTAGTGTTGATATTTTGAAAGACATGGTTGCTTGTTGATACGCTTGAGTATTGAAATCTTCATGTCAAATATAGACTATTGCTTTGAACCATCTAAAAGTCCAAATGTCCATGCTACAAAAGAAAACAATATCTGATGAACATGTTAGGAAGCATTCCACATTAAAAATTCTGCTTTTGTCATTTACCTACTCGAGGACGAGCAAGAATTAAGCTTGGGGATGCTGACATGACTCCAAAGTATCTACAATTTTTAATTGTTCCATGCTCTTATATTATCATTCTTGGATGTTTTATATTCATTTTCTAGCAACTTTATATCATTCTTTGGGACTAACCTATTGATATGGTGCCCAGTGTTAGTTGCTATTTTTTTGCTTGTTTTTTTACTTCGCAGAATATCCATATCAAATGGAGTCCAAACGCAGCAAACTTTCTGGAGATTTTTTTCTCTCGAGAAGACAACTTGGGAGCCAAAGAAGTTCCCCAGGGAAGGACCATGGGGCCCACAACCCACGTAGGCGCGCCAGAGGCCCTTGGCGCACCCTGGTGGGTCGTGGGGCCCACGGAGCTCCTTTCCACCGCCTCTTAGCTCTATAAATTCTCAAATATTCTAGAAACCCTAGGGGAGTCGACGAAACACAGTTCCAGCTGCCGCAAGTTCCAGAACCATGAGATCCAATCTAGAGGCCCTTTCTGGCACCTTGTCTGAGGGGAACACGATCACGGAGGGGTTCATCATCCTCATTGGTCCTCCTCCGATGATGCATGAGTACTTTACCACAGACCTGCGGATCCGTAGGAAGTAGCTAGATGGCTTCTTCTCTCTTATGGATTCTCAATACAATGTTCTCCTCGATGTTTTTGGAGATCTATTTGATGTAATGACTTTTTGCGGTGTGTTTGTTGAGATCTGATGAATGGCGAGTTGATGATCAGTTCTATCTATGAATATTATTTGAGTCTTCTTTGATCTCTTATATGCATGATTATTATAGCCTCGTATTTCTTCTCCGAAACTTTAGTTTGGTTTTGCCAACTAGATTGATTTTTCTTGCAATAGGAAGAGGTGCTTTGTGATGGGTTTGATCTTGCGGTATCCTCATCCAGTGACAGAAGGGGTAGCGAGGCACGCATGTATCAGTGCTATTAAGGATAAAAATATGGGGTCTATTCCTACATGAATAGATCTTGTCTACATCATTTCATTGTTCTTATTGCATTACTCCGTTTCTCCATGAACTTAATACATTAGATGCATGCTGGATAGCGGACGATGTGTGGAGTAATAGTAGAAGATGCAGGCAGGAGTCGGTCTACTAATCTTGGACGTGATGCCTATATACATGATCATTGACTTGGATATCATCATGATTATTTGCTTTTCTATCAATTGCGCAACAATAATTTGTTTACCTACCATATGCTATTTTCTCGAGAGAAGCCACTAGTCAAATCTATGCCCCAGGTCTATTTTCTATCATATTGTTTTCAGATCTATTATTCCAAAAATCCAAAAATACCTTGGTGCACTTTTTCTTTACTTATTTTATTTTGTGTTTTTGCTAGATCTATTTATCCAATCTCATACAATTTTCTTTATCTTAATACCGAGGAGGGATTGACAACCCCTCTTACGCCTTGCGTTGCAAGTATTTGTTCTTGTTGTGTAGGTACCGTTTACATAGTGTTGCTTGGTCCTCCTATTGGATTGATAACCTTGGTTTCACAACTGAGGGAAATACTTACCATTGTTGTGCTGCATCATCCTCTCCTCTTCGGAGAAATACCAACACAGATACAAGCAATCACATTCCCTTAGGCCCAAAGATGGTGAAGTATCGACATTCACATAACACCACCAAGGGAATCACAACATACACATCATCAAAATATTGTATGAATACCAAATTCACATGATTACTTATGACAAGAATTCTCCCATTTCCTCAAGACAAAAATCACTACTCACAAAACATATTCATTCTCAAGATCAGAGGGGTATTGAATAGCGTAATAGATCTGAACATATGATCTTCCACCAAATAAACCATCTAGCATCAACTACAAGATGTAATAAACACTACTAGCAACCCATAGGCACCAATCTGAGGTTTTGACACAAAGATTGAGCACAAGAGATGAAATAGGGTTTGAGATGAGATGCTCATGTTGAAGATGTTGATGAAGATTAGCCCTCCCATGATAAGAGGGTTTTTGGTGATGATGAAGGCTTGGATTTCCCCCTCCCAGAGGGAAGTATTCCCGGCGGAATCGCTCTGCCGGAGTCCAAAAGTGCTCCTGCCCAAGTTCCGCCTCGAGACAACGGCGCCCCGTCCCGAAAGTCACCTCCCATTTTTAGGGAAAATGGCCTTATATACCAAAAGATGGGCACCAGGGCGCGCCTGGGGGGGGGGGACTGGCGTGCCCTAGTGCCTTGTGGGCACTTGGGTGGCCCCCTTTGGTACTTTGCTCCATTATTCTTTATTTATTTCAAAATAAATCTCCATAAAATTTTAGCTCATATGGAGATGTGCAGAATAGGTTATCTGACATAGTTTTTTCAGGTCCAGAATTCCAGCTGGCGGTAATCTCCTTCTTTGTGTAAACCTTGCATATTATGAGACAAAAGGCATTAGAATTGCTCCACAAAGTTTTATATTGATTAAGAACACTACAAATAATAGTAGGAAAACATGATGCAAAATGGATGTATCAGCTGACAACGTGCTTTTGACACGTGGTCGTGCCGATCAACCTGACCGCCCACCTAAAGGACATTTCATGCCAACAGGGGAGAATGGGATCCCCCCAAGCGACAACTGAGGGAGTCCCGGACTAGGGGGTGTCCGGATAACCGAAGTATCATCTTCGGCTGGACTCCTGGACTATGAAGATACAAGATTGAAGACTTCGTCCCGTGTCCGGATGGGACTTTCCTTGGCGTGGGAGGCAAGCTTGGCGATACGGATATGTAGATCTCCTACCATTGTAACCGACTCTGTGTAACCCTAACCCTCTTTGGTGCCTATATAAACCGGTGGGTTTTAGTCT
Organism: Triticum timopheevii; assembly: GCA_963921465.1. Taxonomy (NCBI): domain Eukaryota; kingdom Viridiplantae; phylum Streptophyta; class Magnoliopsida; order Poales; family Poaceae; genus Triticum; species Triticum timopheevii. Next base: position 337,007,964 of record OY997268.1, read on the forward strand.
GTAGGATGAACAACAATCATACCATAGGCTAGCTTCTAGGGTTTAGCCTCTCTGATCTCGTGGTAGATCTACTCTTGTACTACCCATATCATCAATATCAATCAAGCAGGAGTAGGGTTTTACCTCCATCGAGAGGGCCCGAACCTGGGTAAAAACATCATGTCCCTAGCCTCCTATTACCATCCGCCTAGACGCACAGTTCGGGACCCCCTACCCGAGATCCGCCGGTTTTGACACCGACATTGGTGCTTTCATTGAGAGTTCATCTGTGTCGTCATCTTTAGGCCCGATTGCTCCTCCGATCATCAACAACGATGCGGTCCAGGGTGAGACTTTTCTCCCTGGACAGATCTTCGTATTCGGCGGCTTTGCATTGCGGGCCAATTCGCTTGGCCATCTAGAGCAGATCAAAAGCTACGCCCCTGGCCTTCAGGTCAGATTTGGAAGTTTGAACTACACGACTGACGTCCGCGGAGACTTGATCTTCGACAGGTTCGAGCCACAGCTAAGCGCGCCGCACTGTCATGAAGGGCATGATCTAGCTCTACCGCCGGACAGTGCCCTAGAGGCCACACCAGTGTCCGCTCCGACCCTTAGCTCAGAGCCGACTGCGCCGATCAAGGACGGATGGCTGGACACCGCCTCGGGGGCTGCGATCTCTATGGCGATTGAGCCGAACCCTGTCCTTTGCAAAGCTCGTGACTCCAAGATGCCGAACTCCTCTCCGGACTCCGAACCCCCCGCGCCCCCGCCAATCGAATCCGACTGGGCGCCGGTTATGGAGTTCACCGCCGCGGACATCTTTCAGCACTCGCCCTTTGGCGACATCTTGAATTCACTAAAGTCTCTCTCTTTATCAGGAGAGCCCTGGCCGGATTATGGTCAGGAAGGTTGGGATGCGGACGACGAAGAAATTCGAAGCCCACCCACCACCCACTTCGCAGCCACTATTGAAAGTTTAAACGACATGCTCGACTTTGATTCCGAAGACATCGACGGTATGGACGACGATGTAGAAGACAAACATGAACCAGCACCTATAGGGCACTGGACAGCCACCTCATCTCATGATGTATACATGGTGGACACACCTAAAGGAAGCGACGACGAGGAACAATGGGACGCCACGAGGGATCATTCCCTCGAAAAACAGTCAAAACAGCGACGTAAGCGCCGCTCAAAATCCCGCCTCGACAGAGACCGCAGCCATACAGACCCAGCCTTAGCGCAGGGCGAACTGGTGGACGGCGAACATGCTATCAAGAAACGATCCGAACAGGACAACACGGATAAACAATCCGTCCCTGGCGAAGATAAAAGTCCGGGCGATCTCACGCCGGACAAGTTACTGGAGCAGAAGAACCTCCAAAAAAGGCTCGTCGACACTGCACGTAGCCTGAAAAAGCAGAAGAAGAAGCTCAAAATAGCGGAAGATGCGCTCAAAATCAGATGGATCAAAGTACTCAACACCGCAGACAAATACGGCGACAGTCGCCGAACAAAGAGCTACCCGAAGCGAAAACTACTGCCAGAATTTGATGAGGAGGCCGTAGAGCCACCACAATCAAAGAATAAGGAGACCACACGGTCGGATAGACGACCCCATGGCGAACATAGAGTGGCAAACGGCACCGCACACAAGCCGGCACGCGATCCGCACACGGATTCGCATCAAAAAGATGGCCCAGTTAGATCCATCTATGGGCCAAGAAAGCAAGCTCTAGTAAGCAATGCAATACGTCAAGTATCCGAATATTACGGTACACCTAAATACAGGGGTTCTGCACATCCCCTATGTTTCACCGATGAGGTTCTGGATCATGAATTTCCAGCGAGATTCAAGCCCATAAACATAAAGGCATACGACGGAACAACAGACCCTAGAGTCTGGATTGAGGATTACATCCTCCACATACACATGGCTAGAGGAGATGACCTCCACGCCATAAAATACTTACCCCTCAAGCTCAAAGGGCCAGCCCGGCATTGGCTCAAAAGCCTCCCCAAAAACACCATTGGAAGTTGGGAAGAGCTCGAGGATGCTTTTCAGGCAAATTTTCAAGGGACTTATGTCCGACCTCCGGATGCAGACGATTTAAGTCACATAACTCAACAACCCGAAGAGTCAGCCCGAAAATTCTGGAACAGATTCCTCACTAAAAAGAACCAAATAGTCGACTGTCCGGACGCCGAAGCCTTAGCAGCTTTCAAACACAACGTCCGAGACGAACGGCTAGCCGGACACCTCGGCCAAGAAAAGCCAAGAACAATGGCCGCATTAACAAGCCTCATGACCCGCTTTTGCACGGGAGAGGATAGCTGGCTGGCAAGATGTAGTACCAGCGACCCAAGTACATCCGAAGTCAGGGATGGAAACAGGAAACAGCGACAAAGCAAGGACCAGCGCCGGACCAAGGGCAACAGCCCGAAGAGCACGGCAGTCAACGCCGGATTCAAAAGCTCACGGCAGAATCATAAAAAACTGCCCCCTACGGATAACAAGGACGAGCTATCTATCTTAAACAAGATCTTGGACAAGGTATGCCAAATCCACAGTACCCCCGGGAAGCCTGCAAATCATACCCACGAAGATTGTTGGGTCTTCAAGCAGTCCGGCCAATTCAATGCCGAACACAAGGGGCTCGACACACAAAGCGAGGACGATGACGAACCCCATAAGCAGAGCACTGGAAAACAAAAGAATTTCCCACAAGAAGTCAAAACAGTAAACTCACTTTACGTGACAAAAGGGAAAAGCAAAACGGCGCCCATAGATATACGTGCCGTACGGCCTATCCCAGAGGAGTCCCGCCGTTGGTTGTCAAAACCAATCACCTTCAACCATCAGGATTACTCTAGAAGTATCCGGAACGCAGGATGGACTGCCTTGATATTAGACCCGATAATCGACGGACTCCAATTTACACAAGTGCTACTGGATGGCGACAGTGATATAAACCTGCTATATCAGGACACAATCTGCAAAATGAGGATAGACCCAACCAAAATTCGCCATAGAAACACTTCCTTTCAAGGGGTAATGCCAGGCCGATATGCCCATTGTACGGGCTCTCTATTGCTAGAAGTTGTGTTTGGCTCACCCGACAACTTCCGCCGTGAAAAGTTAACCTTCCACCTCGCCCCATTTACAAGTAGCTATCAAGCACTACTGGGGCGCGAAGCTTTCGCCTGCTTTAACGCAATACCGCATTATGCATCCCTCACACTTAAAATGCCCGGTCCACGAGGCATCATCTCCTTAAAGGGAAATATTGAGTGTTCCTCGAGCGCGGAAGATTGTGTGACTGCCTCGACGGCCACACACTAAACCGGCCTCACTAATTCAAGCACCCAAACAGGTCGTTCAGACCCCGGACATGGTTAGACGAGTCCGGCGTAAACATACAGGGGCTTACCAGCCACTCACCCTCGCACTAGGGGCTCCGCGCATATATAACAAGAGTCAATAAAGCTCGATTTTATTTATTTTTTGAAACGTACTTTGTTTATTTTAATATAACTTACATCTTCGCACGATATTTTTCAACTAAGTTCCTCTCTTTTACAGATGAACACCGTGCGGCACCCATCCAGGATACGGCACAACGGAGACACAGGCGCAGACGTGCAGCAGGGACCCGTTGCAAGGATTCTTTTCAGATTAAGACCCTGCGTAAACATTTTTTACTATCTCTTGTTGATACACATCCCCTGGTTTCTTACTATAACCAAGGAGGAGGCTGGCGTTTTGGCATATGCCACGTCAGAATTTTGCGCGTACCTGGACACCAGGGGCTTATTACCAAGGGCGTTGTTCGGCCCGTTTTCATAAAGACCAAATACCTTAGGGATTGTTCTACGTCTCGAGTTAGGCCTTATATGCATCAGCTCTGAATCATGTCTTTGGTCAAATGTTGGGTTTGCCCAGCTCCTCTGTTTTGCTGCCTTACGCTCCGCTCTATCGGCTAACGGGCACCAGGAGAACTACTACGATTGTGCCCCGGTTCGGCCAGGCGAGCACCTCAGTAGAGAAAGCCGAAAACTGACTGTCATGATACAGCGTGAGACTGGTCAACCACTCGATGACCCGCCGGAATCTATAGGATTCCTCGCATTGACGAAGGGCCGTTTCCCGGTCAGGCACATACGCGCCCCAAATTCGGGTGAGCGCGGTGCCCCTAGGGGCTATATAGTAGCCCCATTGTCAAACTCCTATGGCTAAGTGAAAGTGATAAAGCATTATAGTCCGGTTGCCTAGTTTGCTACGCTACCACCTCCTTCATAGGACCAAGACGTTGGATCAAGTGTGAAAATGCGCCTTTTGCAAACACCCCCGCATTATATGCGTGGGGGCTGAAGCCGAAGACTGCCATCTTTCAGGTTATATACAAATATACATTAACGGCCGCACAGGAGGTGTTTTAATTCTTGAAAGCACAAGTATAAAAAGCTTTTATATTTCATCGAAATATTGTTTCACAATAATACATGTTATTCGAACATAATATCGTTCGAGCACTGCGTCTCTATTAAACGAGCGCCCGACTGAACTTCCTGAAAATAGTGCTCGACAGGTACTCGGCTTCCGTCTGAATCTTGGGTTGCAACATCGGTGGCCTTCATCTCCGCCCAGTATGTCTTGACACGGGCAAGAGCCATCCGAGCACCCTCTATGCATGCCGACCTCCTCATTGCATTGATATGCGGCATCGCGCCAAGGAACTGCTGTACCAAGCCAAAATAACTCTTCAGCTCAGGCCCCTTCGGCCACAAAAGACTCACGACATCCTTCATGGCAAGTCCGGATAACCTATTCAGCTCCGCCCATTCGGCCAAGCGATCGGTTAATGGAAGTGGGCGCTCTGGATTATGGAACTGCGACCAAAAAACCTTTGTCGTTTCATGATCCTCTTGATCTCGGAAGTGTTCGGCCGCGTCCGACGCACTGGCCATCAAGTCCAGATAAGCATCTTCCGCACTCCACAGGCGGTCCAACTAAGCATAATTAGGGTCCAGGAATTTCCTCCGCAGCAGAAAGGGCTTTCCAGCCACGATATCTCCGGCCTGATGCAGCTCCTCTTTCATAGCTCTCATCGCAGAGCGAGCATCCTTGGCCTCGGCAGTGGCCTTCTTCAGGTCCTCTCATACCGCCCAATCTTCTTTTTCAAGAAGCTTGCGGCGATCGGCAGCATTCTTCAGCTCCACGGCCATCTCGGCCATCTCCTTCTTGCTTCGGCAGTGAGAAGCCTGTTCGGCTTTTAGCTCTTCATCCGCCATTAAGGCAGCCGCGTCACTCTTCCTGGCCTGCTCCTTGGCCTGGGCGAGCTCCGCCCGCAGGTTCTCCATGGCCGCGGCACCATCTGCGTCAAGCATACTTGTTGTAAGGCACGGGCATCAAGCTCCCTTACCAGGTGTCCGCGGAGAGATCACATACTTTGTGACTCGTCAAGACGCTTATTGACAAGTGCGATGTCGGCATCCGCCACGTCAAGTTGCCGCTTTAGTTCGGCAAATCCATCAGTCCGGCTAGCCACCGGACACTTCGCCACCTACATAGGAAGGGCGACATATTATACCTGGGAATATGATCCTCGGCGCGCTGTCATTTTTGACAACACACTGAGTCTCAGGTGCTACTATCTACACAGGGCGCATTTTATATGCGGAACTGTCATAAGGTACATCATTTGCGTACCTCAAAACCTGTCAGTAAACTTCTAACGGCTTCATGCAATCTGCTCTCAGCGGATGAAATCCTTTCAATCACCGTACCCATTAACGCACAGTGATCTTCTGAGATAAACGCTCGCCCAAGCAGATCCTTCAGCTCCTCCGACCATACACCATACGGTGCCGGACTCGTCGATGGCCTTTTTCAAAGGTCGGACGCGGAGGGCTTTGAGGGGACATACGACTACCTTCCGGCCCCGCCAGACTCGGAGAAACCCTCCGTGACGACACCTCAGGGTCGCCCGCCTCGTAAGACGGTACGACAGGGGGAGGCGTTTCGCTCTCTATCATCTCCGGACAAAGATCCCCTGAAGATGAGCTCTGCTGACAAGGGCTGAGATCCAAACTACAAGGTAAAATTTCGGTTATCAGAAATAGGGTAGGGATATCCTTTATTTTAATAAAAACTCCCCTTTTTACTTACGGCTCGGTGGAGGGCCGATCCCCTTGGGGGCATAATGCGGCCGAGGCATCTCTCGGTGCCGGACCCTCTGACGAAGATTACTTCCCCCGCTTTGAGACCATGGTCTCCGGGTCATCAGAGGCGGTCCTCTTCTTCCCTTGGATGGAGGGATTCTCGATCCCTCCTTTCCTGACAGCCTCCTTCGCGGAGGCGGTAGCTTCTTTTTCCCCCCTTCACCTTCTTCCGAAGGTGCAACCTCCAGCATCCTGGTTAACACGGGATCCGGCATGGTCTCAGGGAGGGGGGCCGGACACCTGCTTAACTTTGCTTTCGCTATCCACTCCTGTTCAAGGGACAACTCTTTTAAAGGGCAAGTTTGTAATAAATACAGGATAGCGTGTCCGTGTACAGGGCTACTTACTTGAGTATCCGGGCGATTGCAGCTTAGCCCTACGTCCTCGGTCAAGTCCGAACACATCTCTTGTGATCCGAAGAAAAGGTTGTACATCTCCATGGGCGTCGCGCCCATAAAATGTTGGAGAGTTCATGGTCCCTCCGGGTTAAATTCCCACAGGCGGAGGGGGCGACGTCTGCAGGGCAGGATGTGATGAATCAGCATCACTTGTGCTACCACGACCAAAGTGACGTCTGCAGGGCAGGTCTCGAATGCGGCCCTGCAGCAAGGGCACGTCCTTGGACAGCCCCCAGTCAAGCCCTTTATTGACCCATGACGCCAGCCGCGGTGGAGGGCCCGAGCGAAAGACAGGTGGTGCCACCCATTTGGTGCCCCTGGGAGCTGTGATATAAAACCACTCTTGTTGCCATAAACTGAGCTCCTCTTAAAAAGAGCCCTCGGGCCACGGAGCATCGGCATTCTTGCTTATAACAGCCCCTCCGCACTCTGCCTATCGCCCCTTGATCATCTTCGGCTCCACTTTGAAGGTCTTGAGCCACAATCCGAAGTGAGGGATAATACGGAGGAAGGCTTCGCACACGACGATGAACGATGAGATGTGGAGGATGGACTCCGGATCCAAGTCGTGAAATTCCAACCCATAGTAAAACATGAGCCCCCTCACGAAGGGGTCCGTCGGGAAGCTTAGCCCCCGAAGGAAGTGAGACGCGAACACCACGCTTTCACCAGGATTGGGAGTGGGAATAATGTTCCCTTGGGCAGGCAGCCTATGTGAAATTTCGCTGGTTAAATACCTGGCATCACTTAACTTTAGCACGTCTTCTTTCGTAATGGAGGAAGGCATCCACCGGCCTTGCAGGTCGGAGCCGGACATCATCGAAGGTCCGAAGCGCCTGAATCTGGAGCTTTGGGTGTTGGAACTCGAGGCGAGGGGCGGATTCGATTGAGATTGAAAGAAGGGAGTGGAGCCTTGGTCTCTTTATAAAGAGGTTGAATACCAAGAGCCTCCCCCGTGACCGTTCGAGACTCGCCTTTGATAGAGGAGACGTGCCAACGGACACGGTCGGGTTACCCACGCCCGTATTGATGAGAATCCCGGAATAAGGGGACATGATCTCTGCTTTGACAAGACGTGCCAAAGAAACCGCCTTGCTAAACGCGCTGAGGTGGAACAGTAAAAATAAAGGCTTGGCCGTGGTGTGATGTCACGCCACAGAATACGTCAGCAAATTGAATTTGTGTAAATATTATTATTCTCTCTACGGTGGAATGTGGAACTTATTTTGCAGAGCCGGACACTATCCTTGTGTTCAAAATCTTCTATGAAGTATTTAGAGGAAGAACCCGCCTTGCAATGCCGAAGACAATATGCGCGACGGACTCGTCGTCATTGAAGCCTTGTTCAGGGGCTATTGAAGGAGTCCCGGACTAGGGGGTGTCCGGATAGCCGAACTATCATCTTCGGCCGGACTCCTGGACTATGAAGATACAAGATTGAAGACTTCGTCCCGTGTCCGGATGGGACTTTCCTTGGCGTGGGAGGCAAGCTTGGCGATACGGATATGTAGATCTCCTACCATTGTAACCGACTCTGTGTAACCCTAACCCTCTTCGGTGCCTATATAAACCAGAGGGTTTTAGTCCGTAGGACGAACAACAATCATACCATAGGCTAGCTTCTAGGGTTTAGCCTCTCTGATCTCGTGGTAGATCTACTCTTGTACTACCCATATCATCAATATCAATCAAGCATGAGTAGGGTTTTACCTCAATCGAGAGGGCCCGAACCTGGGTAAAAACATCGTGTCCCTATCCTCCTGTTACCATCCGCCTATACGCACAGTTCGGGACCCCCTACCTGAGATCCGCCGGTTTTGACACCGACAACAACGTTCCATTAAGGCAAAGATCTCATTGGCTACCCCGGGCCCTATTATTCCCGTACAAGGATAGAAGCCAATTGAGTGCCCCCCTAATCTATTTATGAGTCAAGAGGGTGCGCACTGGCCGGATTCAACGCTTACGAAGCCTAGTTAGACAGGAATGACGGAGCTCGGAATAGGCTCGGACATGACTATCCCCCGACGTTCAATATAACATGGCTTGATTTTGAGGGCCCGCTCACCCGATCTGTTTTACACACGAGGTGATCGAACATCAGTTCCCAGATGGGTTTAAACCCATAAACATCAAATAGTATGATGGGACAACCGATCCAGCTATCTGGATCGAAGATTTCCACATCCACATACACATGGCACACAGAGCGACCTCCATGCCATTAATACCTTCCGCTCAAAATAAAGGGGCCGACAAGACATTGGCTAAATAGCCTGCCTCCTCACTCCATCCGAAGCTAGGAGGCTCTTGAAGATGCCTTAAGGGCAAACTTTTGAGGCACCTATGGCCGACCTCCAGATACCGATGACCTCACCCATGTCATCAACAGCCTGGTGAGTCAGCCCGAAAATTTTGGAATGGGTTCTTAACTTAAAAGAACCAGATAGTCGACCACCCCGACGCCGAGGATTCGCCGCCTTTCGGTATAACACCCGTGACGAGTGGCTCGCACAACAACTATTAACCTAGTGCGTAGTGCCAGTTGATATTTCTTGCTTATTTTTGCCTTTTCAGGAAATCATTACCAAACGAAGTCCAAACATGATGAAACTTTACGGTGATTTTTTCTGGACCAAAAGGGACCCTAGAAGGTTTACGAGGAGGCCATAAGATGTACGGTAGAATCACGAGCTCACTAGCGCACCCCGCGTGGTGCCCCATGAGCTCGTGACTCCCACGCAAATCCGTTTGACCTAATTCCAACTCTATAAATTCCCAAATATTCCCAAACGAACAGAGAGCCAGCTGAAACACCTTTTCTGCTACCGCAAGCTTCTAGTCTTCCTTGATCCCATGTGGAGGCCTTTTTCGGTACTCTGCCGGAGAGGGAATCGATCACGGAGTTCTTCTACATCATCCTTGTTGCCTTCCGATGATGTGTGAGTAGTTCACCACAGACCTATGGGTCCATAGCTAGTAGTTAGATGGCTTTTTCTCTCTCTTTTTGATCTTCAATACCATGTTCTCCTCGGTCTTCTTGGAGTTCTATCCGATGTAATCTTCTTTTGTGGTGTGTTTGTTGGGATCTGATGTATTGTGGGTTTATGATCAAATTATTTATTGAAAGTAATTAAGTCTTTTCCAAACTTTAATATGCATGATTGTTATAGCTTTGTATTTCTACCCAATCTATCTGTTTGATTTGGCTAACTAGATTGATTTATATTCAGTGGGAGAGGTGCTTTGTGGTGGGTTCAATCTTGCGGGCTCTATATCCCAGTGACAAAAGGGGACATGAGACATATTTGTATTGCTGCCATTAAGGGTAAAACCACATGGTTGATTCATATTGATTGGGTTTACTTCGTGTACATCATGTTATCTTGCTTAAGGTGTTACTTCATTTTGCATGAACTTAATACCGTAGATGCAGGCAGGAGTCAGTCTACTTGTCTCAGACGTGATGCCTATATACATGATTATTCCCATGAATAACGTCATAACTATGTGTCTTTTATCAATTTCCCAACAGTAATTTGTTCACACCGTATGCTCTATGTTCGAGAGAGAAGCCTCTAGTGAAAACTATGGCCCTGGAGTCTACTTTTGTCATATTATAAAAACCCAAAATACTTTCCTGCAATTTATTTACATTTATTTTACTTTGCAATTTATCCCTCTACCTATTCAAGATTTGATCCTTGCAAGTGATGAGTTCAAGAGGATTGACACCCCTCTTGCTCGCGTTGGGTGCAAGTATTTGCTTTTGCGTGTGCAGGTGTTGTTCACGAGGCTTTGCGTGACTCTCCTATAGGTTCGATAAACCTTGATTCTCACCGAGGGAAATACTTATCTCTGTTGCAATGTATCTCCCATCCTCTTTGGGGAAAGTCCTAACGCATCTCACAAGTGGCAGAGGGGGTTGGAAGCTTGGAGATGGATCTGAGAGCACCGGAGCTTTGTGAGCTTTTGGCAATGGATCAAGACATGAAAGCGTGGGGGGAAATGTTTTACTGTCCTTTGCTTTTATAGGTCAGTAAAAGATCAAGAGTCCCCGCGTGGCGACGGATAAATCCCCTATTCCCAACCCTTCGTGTCGTTATTGAAGGAAATATGCCATAGAGGCAATAATAAAGTAATTATTTATTTCCTTAATTCATGATAAATGTTTTTTATTCATGCTAGAATTATATTAACCGGAAACTTAGTACATGTGTGAATACATAGACAAAACTTATAGTTCCTAGTATGCCTCTACTTGACTAGCTCGTTAATCAAAGATGGTTATGTTTCCTAACCATAGACATGTGTTGTCATTTGATGATCGAGATTACATCATTAGGAGAATGATGTGATGGACATGACCCATGCGTTAGTTTAGCATTATGATCGTTACAGTTTCAATGCTACCGCTCTCTTCATGACTTATACATGTTCCTCAGACTATGAGATTATGGAACTCCCGAATACCGGAGGAACACTTTGTGTGCTACCGAACGTCACAACATAAATGGGTGATTATAAAGGTGCTCTATAGGTGTCTCCAAAGGTGTTTGTTGGGTTGGCATAGATCGAGATTAGGATTTGTCACTCCGTGTTTTGGAGAGGTATCTCTGGGCCCTCTCGATAATACTCATCACTATAAGCCTTGCAAGCATTGTGACTAATGAGTTAGTTGCACGATGAAGTATCACGGAACGAGTAAAGAGACTTGCCGGTAACGAGATTGAACTAGGTATTGAGATACCGACGATCGAATCTCGGGCAAGTAATAACCGATGACAAAATGAACTACGTATGTAGTTATGCGGTTTGACCGATAGAGATCTTCATAGAATATGTAGGAGCCAATATGAGCATCAAGGTTCCGCTATTGGTTATTGACCAGACATGTGTCTCGGTCATGTCTACATAGTTCTCGAACCCGTCGGGTCCGCACGCTTAACGTTCGATGATGATATGTATTATGAGTTATGTGTTTTTGATGACCGAAGTTTGTTTAGAGTCCCGGATGAGATCACGGACGTAATGAGGAGTCTCGAAATGGTCGAGACATAAAGATTGATATATTGGACGACTATATTCGGACACCGAAAGTGTTCCAGAGAAGTTTTGGATAAAATCGGAGTGCCGGAGGGTTACCAGACCCCCCCCCCCCCCGGGAACTAATGGGCCTCGATGGGCCTTAGTGGAGAGAGAGGAGGGCTGCAGGAGGGCTGACCGTGCCCTCCCCCCTTAAGTCCAAATAGGACAAGGGAAATGGGGCGGCGCCCCCCCCCCCCTTTCCTTCTCCCTCTCTCCCTCTCCTTCCTTCCCCCTCTCTCCTTTTTGGTGGAAACCTACTGGGACTTGGAGTCCTAGTAGGATTCCCCCTTTTGGGGCGCACCAAGGAGGGCTGCCGGCCTCCCCTCCCTCCTTTATATACGGGGGCAGGGGGCACCCTAGAACACACAAGTTGATCTTTTGGCCGTGTGCGCTGCCCCCCTTCACAGTTACACACCTCGATCATACTTTTGCGGAGCTTAGGCGAAGCCCTGTGCCGGTAGCATCATCATCACCATCACCATGTCGTCGTGCTGACGGAACTCACCCTCGGACTCAACTGGATCAAGAGTACGAGGGACGTCATCGAGCTGAACGTGTGCTGAATGCGGAGGTGTCGTACGTTCGGTACTTTGATCGGTCGGATCGTGAAGACGTACGACTACATCAACCGCGTTGTCATAACGCTTCCACTTTCAGTCTACGAGGGTACGTGGACACACTCTCCCCCTCGTTGCTATGCATCACCTAGATAGATCTTGCGTGATCGTAGGAATTTTTTTGAAATTACCGCGTTCCCCAACAGTGGTATCAGAGCCAGGTTTATGCGTAGATGTTATATGCACGACTAGAACACAAAGATTTGTGGGCGATAATAGTCATACTGCTTACCAGCATGCCATACTTAGATTCAGCGGTATTGTTGGATGAAGCGGCTCAGACCGACATTACACGTACGCTTACGCGACTGGTTCTACTGACGTGCTTCGCACATAGGTGGCTGCTGAGTGTCTGTTTCTCCAACTTTAGTTGAATCGAGTGTGGCTACGCCCGGTCCTTATTGAAGGTTAAAACGGCACACTTGACGAAAAATCGTTGTGGTTTTGATGCGTAGGTAAGAACGGTTCTTACTATAAGCCCGTAGCAGCCACGTAAAACTTGCAACAACAAAGTAGAGGACGTCTAACTTGTTTTTTGCAGGGCTTGCTGTGATGTGATATGGTCAAGCATGAGGTGATATAAATTGTTGTATGAGATGATCATGTTTTGTGACAAAGTTATCGGCAACTGGCAGGAGCCATATGGTTGTCGCATTATTGTATGCAATGCAATTGCCATGTAGTTGTTTTACTTTTCACTAAGCGGTAGCGATAGTCATAGTAATAATAGTTGGAGAGACGACAATGATGCTATGATGGAGATCAAGGTGTCGCGCCGGTGACGATGGAGATCATGACGATGCTTCGGTGATGGAGATCATGAGCACAAGATGATGATGGCCATATCATGTCACATTTTTTGATTGCATGTGATGTTTATCCTTTATGCGTCTTATTTTTCTTAGAACGTCGGTAGCATTATAAGATGATCCCTTACTAAATTTCAAGGTATAAGTGTTCTCCCTGAGTATGCACCATTGCTATAGTTTGTCGTGCTGAGACACCACGTGATGATCGAGTGTGATAAGCTCTACGTTCACATACAATGGATGCAAGCCAGTTTTGCACACGCAGAATACTCGGGTTAAACTTGATGAGCCTAGCATGTGAATATATGGCCTCAGAACACGGGAGACCGAAAGGTCAAGCGTGAATCATATAGTAGATATGATCAACATAGTGATGTTCACCATTGAAAACTAGTCAGTCTCACGTGATGATATGACATGGTTTAGTTGATTTGGATCACGTGATCATTTAGATGACTAGAGGGATGCCTATCTAAGTGGGAGTTCTTAAGTAATATGATTAATTGAACTTTAATTTATCATGAACTTAGCCCTGATAGTATTTTGCAAATTATGCTGTACATCAATAGCTCACGTTATAGCTTCCCTATGTTTTTTATATGTTCCTAGAGAAAACTAAGTTGAAAGATGATAGTAGCAATGATGTGGACAGGGTCCGTAATCTAAGGTTTATCCTCATTGTTGCACAGAAGAATTATGTCCTTGATGCACCGCTAGGTGACTGACCTATTGTAGGAGCAGATGCAGACGTTATGAACATTTGGCTAGCTCAATATGATGACTACTTGATAGTTTAGTGCACCATGCTTTACGACTTAGAACCGGGACTTCAAAAACATTTTTGAAACATCACGGAGCATATGAGATGTTCCAAGAGCTGAAATTGGTATTTTAGACTCATGTCCGTGTCAAAAGGTATGAGACTTCCGACAAGTACTTTGCCTAAAAGATGGAGGAGAATTGCTCAACTAGTGAGCATGTGCTCAGAATATCTGGGTACTACAATCACTTGAATCAAGTGGGAGTTAATCTTCCAGATAAGATAGTGATTGACAGAGTTCTCTAGTCACCATCAGCAAGTTACTGGAACTTCGTGATGAACTATAGTGTGCAAGGGATGACGAAAACGATTCCCGAGCTCTTCGTGATGTTGAAATCGACGAAGGTAGAAATCAAGAAAGAGCATCAAATGTTGATGATTCATAAGACCACTAGTTTCAAGAAAAGGGCAAAGGGAAAGAAAGGGAACTTCAAGAAGAATGACAAGCAAGTTGTCACTCCCGTGAAGAAGCCCAAAGCCGGACCAAAGCCTGAAACTAAGTGCTTCTACTACAAAGGAAATGGTCACTGGAAGCGGAAATGTCCTGAATATGGTGGATAAGAAGGATGGCAAAGTGAACAAGGGTATATTTGATATACAGGTTATTGACGTGTACCTTACTAGTGTTTATAGTAGCCCCTGGGTATTTGATACTTGTTCGGTTGCTAAGATTAGTAACTCGAAATAGGAGTTACAGAATAAACAGAGACTAGTTGAGGGTGAAGTGACGATGTGTGTTGGAAGTGGTTCCAAGATTGATATGATCATCATCGCAAACTCCCTATACTTTTGAGATTAGTTTTGAACCTAAATAAATGTTATTTGGTGTTTGCGTTGAGCATAAATATGATTAGATCATGTTTATCGCGATACGATTATTCATCTAAGAAATAGAATAAATTGTTATTCTATTTACATGAATAAAACCTTCTATGGTCATTCACCCAATGTTGATGGTTTATTGAATCTTGATCGTAGTGATACACATATTCATAATATTGATGCCAAACGATGCAAAGTTGATAATGATAACGCAACATATTTGTGGCACTGCCGTTTGGGTCATATCAGTGTAAAGAGCATGAAGAAACTCCATAAATATGGACTTTTGGAATCACTTGACTATGAATCATTTGATGCTTGTGAACCGTGCCTTATGGGCAAGATGACTAAAACTCCGTTCTCCGGAACAATGGAACGAGCTAGTGACTTATTGCAAATAATACATACCGATGTATGCAGTCCAATGAGTGTTGATGCTCGTGGTGGGTATCGTTATTTTCTGACCTCCACAGATGATTTGAGCAGATATGGGTATATCTACTTAATGAAACACAAGTCTGAAACATTTGAAAAAGTTCAAAGAATTTCAGAGTGAAATGGAAATCATTGTAACAAGAAAATAAAGTTTTTACGATCTAATGGTAGAGGAGAATATTTGAGTTACGAGTTTGGCCTTCATTCAAAACAATGTGGAATAGTTTCATAACTCACGCCACATGGAACACCACAGTGTAATGATGTGTCCGAATGTCGTAACTGCACTTTATTGGTTATGGTGCGATCTATGATCTATCTTACCGATTTACCACTGTCATTTTGGGGTTATGCATTAGAGACAACTGCATTCACATTAAATAGGGCACCATCAAAATCCATTGAGACGACGCCTTATGAACTGTCATTTGGCAAGAAACCAAAGTTGTCGTTTCTTAAAATTTGGGGTTGCGATGCTTATGTGAAAAAGCTTCAACCTGATAAGCTCGAACCCTAATCGGAGAAGTGTGTCTTCATATGATACCCAAAGGAAATTTTGGGTACACCTTCTATCACAGATCCAAAGGCAAAATCTTTGTTGCTAAAATGGATCCTTTCTACAGAAGGAGTTTCTCTCAAAACAAGTGAGTGGGAGGAAAGTAGAGCTTGATAAGGTAATTGTACCTTCTCCCGAATTGGAAAGTAGTTCATCACAGAAATCAGTTCCAGTGATTCCTACACCAATTAGTGAGGAAGCTAATGATGATGATCATGAAACTTCAGATCAAGTTACTACAGAAACTCATAGGTTTTCCAGAGTACGGTCCACACCAGAGTGGTACGGTGATCCTATTCTAGAAGTCATGTTAATGGACCATGATGAACCGACGAACTATGAGGAAGCGATGATGAGCCCAGATTCCGCGAAATGGCTTGAGGCCATGAAATCTGAGATAGGATCCATGTATGAGAACAAAGAGAGGACTTTGGTGGACTTGCCTGATGATCGGCAAGCCATAGAAAATAAATGGATTTTCAAGAGGAAGACGGACATTGATAGTAGTGTTACTATCTACAAAGCTCAACTTGTCGGAAAAAGGTTTTCGACAAAGTTCAAGGAGTTGACTATGATGAGACTTTCTCACCCGTAGCGATGCTTACGTCTGTCCGAGTCATGTTAGCAATTGCTGCATTTTATGATTATGAAATTTGGCAGATGGATGTCAAAATTGCATTCCTGAATGGATTTCTGGAAGAAGAGTTGTATATGATGCAACTAGAAGGTTTTGTCGATCCAAAGGGTGCTAATAAAGTGTGCAAGCTCCAGCGATCCACTTATGGACCGGGGCAAGCCTCTCGGAGTTGGAATAAAATGCTTTGACAGTATGATCAAAGCATATGGTTTTATACAGACTATTGGAGAAGCCTGTATTTAAAAGAAAGTGAGTGGGAGCTCAGTAGCATTTCTAATATTATATGTGGATGACATATTGTTGATTGCAAATGATATAGAATTTCTAGATAGCATAAAGGGATATTTGAATAAGAGTTTTTTCAATGAAAGACCTCGGTGAAGCTGCTTACATATTGGGCATCAAGATCTATAGAGATAGATCAAGACGCTTAATTGGACTTTCACAAAGCACATACCTTGGTAAAGTTTTGAAGAAGTTCAAAATGGATTAGTCAAAGAAAGGGTTCTTGCCTATATTACAAGGTGTAAAGTTGAGTAAGACTGAAAGCCCGACCACAGCAAAAATTAGAAAAAGAATGAAAGTCATTCCCAATGCCATAGTCATAGGTTCTATAAAGTATGTTGTGTTGTGTACTAGACTTATTGTGTACCCTGCCCTGAGTTCGGCAAGGGAGTACAATTTTGATCTAGGAGTAGATCACTGGACAGCGGTCAAGATTATCCTTAGTGAGGACTAAGGAAATATTTCTCGATTATGGAGCTGATAAAAGAGCTCATCGTAAAGAGTTATATCGATGCAAGCTTTTACACCGATCCAGATGACATTAAGTCTCAATCTGGATACATATTGAAAGTGGGAGCAATTAGCTAGAGTAGCTCCGTGCAGAGCATTGTAGACATAGAATATTTGCAAAATACATATGGCTCTGAATGTGACAGACCCTTTGAGTAAACTTCTCTCACGAGCAAAACATGATCACACCTTAGTACTCTTTGGGTGTTAATCACATAGCGATACGAACTAGATTATTGACTCTAGTAAACCCTTTGGGTGTTGGTCACATGACGATGTGAACTATGGGTATTAATCACATACAGATGTGAATATTGGTGTTAAATCATATGGTGATGTCAACTAGATTATTTACTCTAGTGCAAGTGGGAGACTGAAGGAAATATGCCCTAGAAGCAATAATAGAGTTATTGTTTATTTCCTTGATTCATGATAAATGTTTCTTATTCATGCTAGAATTGTATTAACCGGAAACTTAGTACATGTGTGAATACATAGACAAAACATATAGTCCCTAGTATGCCTCTACTTGACTAGCTCATTAATCAAAGATGGTTATGTTTCCTAGCCATAGACATGTGTTTTCATTTGATGAAAAGGATCACATCATTAGGAGAATGATGTGATGGACTTGACCCATCCGTTAGCTTAGCATTATGATCGTTATAGTTTCAATGCTACAGGTCTCTTCATGACTTATACATGTTCCTCAGACTATGAGATTATGCAACTCCCGAATACCGAAGGAACACTTTGTGTTCTACCAAATGTCACAATGTAAATGGGTGATTATAAAGGTGCTCTACAGGTGTCTCCGAAGGTGTTTGTTGGGTTGGCATAGATCGAGATTAGGATTTGTCACTCCGTGTTTCGGAGAGGTATCTCTGGGCCCTCTCGGTAATACTCATCACTATAAGCCTTGCAAGCATTGTGACTAATGAGCTAGTTGTGGGATGAAGTATCATGGAACGAGTGAAGAGACTTTCTGGTAACGATATTGAACTAGGTATTGAGATACCGACGATCGAATCTCGGGCAAGTAACATACCAATGACAAAAGGAACAATGTATGTTGTTATGCGGTTTGACCGATAAAGATCTTCGTAGAATATGTAGGAGTCAATATGAGCATCTAGGTTCTGCTACTGGTTATTGACCAGAGATGTGTCTCGGTCATGTCTACATAGTTCTCGAACCCGTAGGGTCCGCACGCTTAATGTTTGATGACGATATGTATTATGAGTTATGTGTTTTTGATGACCGAAGTTTGTTCGGAGTCCCGGATTAGATCAGGAACGTGACGAGGAGTCTTGAAATGGTCGATACATAAACATTGATATATTGGATGAAATATTCCGGAGAAGTTTTGGATAAAACCGGAGTGCCGGAGGGTTACCGGAACCCCCCTGAGGAACTAATGGGCCTCGATGGGCCTTAGTGGAGAGAGAGAGGAGGGCTGCAGGAGGGCTGCCTCCCCTGTCAGTGTCAAAACCGGTGGATCTCGGGTAGGGGGTCCCGATCTGTGCGTCTAGGCTGATGGTAACAGGAAGCAAGGGACACAATGTTTACCCAGGTTTGGGCCCTCTCGATGGAGGTAAAACCCTACTTCCTGCTTGATTAATATTGAATATATGAGTAGCACAAGAGTAGATCTAACACGAGATCGTAGAGGCTAAACCCTAGAAGCTAGCCTATGATGGTATGATTGTAATTGTGATCGGCCTTCTAAGGACCAACCTCTCCGGTTTATATAGACACTAGAGAGGGCTAGGGTTTACATGGAGTCGGTTACAAGGACGGAAATGTAATATCTGGATCGCCAAGCTTGCCTTCCACGGCAAGGAGAGTTCCATCCAGACACGGGACGGAGTCTTGAGTCTTGTGTCTTCATGCTTCAATAGTCCGGACGATGTATACAGTCCGGCTGTCCGGATACCCCCTAATCCAGGACTCCCTCAGTAGCCCCTGAACCAGGCTTCAATGACGATGAGTCCGGCACATAGTCTTGTCTTCGGCATTGTAGGGCAGGTTCCTTCTCTGAATACTCCAAAGTAATTATCGAACACTTGAACCATGTCTGGATCCACAAAATGATCTTCACATGCCACCGTAGAGAGAATGATATTTCACAAATGCAATCTGCCGACAACTTTTTAGGCAACGCGACGCGTCATTACGGTCGGGCCATTATTCGAACCGTTTTACCACAACCAGCCACAGCACATATTGCGAGGCGGTTTCTTTGACACGTCTTGTCAAAGTAGAGATCGTGTCCCCTTATCACGGGATTCTCATCAATACGGGTATGGGTAATCCAACTACACCATCAATCATGGCGCTTGGGAAGCAAGCGATTTCCAATGGGCAAGTGGGGAGGCGCACCGCTTTCGTCGCCTATATAAAGGGATAAGATTTCCCCATTTTACACACGCCTTCTTCCTCCTTTGCCCACTCTTGCCCCCTCGAGCTCCAGCGCCCAAGCCCAAGTCTTCTCCGCACAGCTAGACATGTCCAGAGCAGGAGGCAAGTGGGTGGCTTCCACCATCAAGGAGAAGCATATCGCAAATCTTTGGGCGGCCGGATACTTGGACGTCGGGCAGGTCATTCCGACCCCAGGACCCCACGAGAGGGTCGTGTTTGTCGCCCACTTCATCCGTGGACTGGGATTTCCACTTCATCCATTCGTCCGCGGGCTCATGTTCTACTACGGGCTAGATTTCCATGATCTAGCCCCGAATTTCGTCCTCAACATCTCGGCGTTCATCGTCATATGCGAGGCCTTCCTCCGCATCCGGCCTCACTTTGGCCCGTGGCTGCAAATCTTCTGTGTGAAGCCGAAGATTGTAAGCGGCCAGCAAGCGGAGTGCAGAGGGGCCATGGTGGGCAAGATGCCTAACGTCACCTGGCTGGACGGTTCCTTTCGAAGACCGTAAAAGGGTGGCAATCGGGGTGGTTCTACATCACCGAGCCGCGCAGCGTGAACTGGGCGGCGGCCCCCCGAGTTCCGATCCGGAGCCCCCATGTGGCTCACCTCCTGGGAAAAGAAGGGCCTGGCCTGGCGCGAACCTACAGAGTTGACCGGACTCCAAACCTGCATCAAGAGCATGAAGGACAAGAACATAAAGCTTGTCAACGTGATCCAGGTCATGCTCGTTCGCCGGATTCTGCCGTGCCAAAGGCGGGCATTCAATCTGTGGGAGTTCGTCCCGGCCGAACACCAGACGATTCAGAGGCTCTACGGCATGAAGCACAAAGACACATGGAAGGCGTTGTTCAAGGCCTCCGAAGTACCTCCTCCCACATCCGAGGACCGTGGGCTCCACGCCGCGCAGCCTCCTAGTCAGGTGAGTTTTCAGGCTACCACCGGATTCGGTTCTTCCCAATATATTCATGGGGGAGCCTTAAGTAATTGTGCATATTTGTTCAGGATTATGTGGAGACAGCGGAGCAAGTTGACTGTCCGGCTCCACTGCCAGAAGGCCCAGCTGATGCTAGTCCCGGTGCCCTATAAGGAGCCGGAGAAGAAGGCCGAAAAGAAGGCCCCGGGGATCCGAAAGGGTCTCTGGCGTAAGGTCGTGCCGGAAGCCTTGTCCAAAGATGAAAAGGCACACTCCTCCCCCGAAGGGGAGGAAGAAGAAGAAGAAGAATCCGCCCCATCCGGAAAGGATGAGGGGCCTGAGGAGGCGGACCAGGGGGCCGGGAGAGGCCCTTGACGCAAGGTCGTCATACCCACATCGTCTGACGACGACGACACTGATTCCTCCCGCGGAGGCGGGGGGAAGCAAGAAGAAACTCTACCTCCCCGCACTGGGGAGGAGAAAAAGAGGAAAGCCGCCCCGGAGGGGGAGGCTGGGACGTCCAAGAAAGGAAAGACGTCCCTTCCAGACTACTCCACCACGGCCGCTCATCGCGAAGAAGGGTGGCTGCCCAGGGGGAAGCCCCTAGCACGATCGTAAGTGTCCGCACTCTATCGTGATTTTACCTCATAGTTGTTTAATAACACCGAACATATATGCAGTCCGGCCAGGGTTCATCCCAAGGTGTCGTCTTCGGATGGGTCTCTGAGCGCTTCCGAGATGAACTAGCTCCCGACGGCCACCATTCCTCAGCCTGCGGATGACACGAAAGTGTTGTCCCGAAGGCTCCCCGAGCGGAGGGAGGTGACTCTGGAGATGCCCCGAGGCGGAGTTCCAGATGTCGGACATACGGGGTTCAAGATCCCCGTGGATCGTGTCGATGAGAGCCACAGTAGGGCGGGCTCTCCACCGAACACTGTTCCGGAACCTTCGATGGTTCCGGACTTAGGCGGGCAGCCCCTCAGTAGGGAGGGCGAGCCGTCCGTGCCGAGGACATCCGACGCGCCAGCGGCGCCGGATAGTCTGGTGGATGCGCTTCAAGGCGCTTACATGGATGACGAGCACCGTACTCTTATGAGTGCGGTGATTCAAAAGGTTCTGTCTGCCAAAAGCAGGCTAACCGAAGCAGGTACCAGCCTCCTGACGGGCTTTGAGGTAAGTAATAAAAATGTATGAAATTACCACCCGATAGGTAGTAGCCCCTGATACTTTGTTTGGTGTTCGGAAGGAAAAGCCAAACAGAGGGTCAATTATAATCCGCAGGAGTCTAATAATAAATATTCATGTGAATAAGCAGGTTGTGCTTCTTGCCGCTGCTGTCCGCACAGTCGAGGTCGCCGAACTAATGCAGGACCTAGAGCAGGCGCAGGGAGAGCTCGACCTCACGAAGAGGCAGCTCGAAGAGAACAAGGGTAAGTGATTCCCCGCTCTTATGTATTTAAGGATAGAAAAAATTGGTTAGTCTAACACCAAAGCGTCGTGACTGTGTAATAGGGGCTACCGCCGAAGTGGCGTCCCTAAAGAAAGCGCTGTCCGAGGCCGAAGACAAGGCGGCCTTGGAATGCAAGGAGCGCAAAAAGCAAAGTGCTAGAGTGGGCGAGGTATAACAAGAGCTCCAGGACCTCGGCAAGAAGTTCGAGTCTGTGGAGCAAGATCTGAAGATGAAAGAGGCCGAGCTTGCGAAGGCCCTTGTGAGTATGAAAGACGCCAAGGCCGAAGCCGAGAAGGCACAGCAGGAAATCCAGGAGGCCAAAAAGATAGCGGCGGGTAAGAAATTCTTTATTCAAAGCAAACATGTGGAGGAGGCATTTCTTTTACTTACTCGAATTCAAGCTCTCCAGGGGCATTCGCAGATCTGCCACGCAGCGTATCAGATGCCGCGGAGTTCTACCGTGACCAAGAGAGGAGCTCAACGGAGAAGCTATTCTGGTCCCAGTATGCTGGGGCCGAACACCCAATGCCTCTGAGTAACCAACTGAAGCAGTTGGTCGAACTCCATAGGGCGGCCAAAGTGGCTATGAAAGATTTCATAGTCCGGATGTCGCCTGGTGAGCCGCTGTCAGCTAGCTACTTCGGCCTGATCAAGCGGATGGTGAATGCCTGTCCGCGGCTCGAAGTCATCAAGCGATCTGTTTGCATTGAGGGTGCCCGTCGGGCCTTTGCCCACGCGACGGTGCACTGGGGCAAGCTGGATGCTGAGAAGCTGGTGAAGGACGGTCCGCCAGAGGGCAAGGAACATCGCCATCCCGAGAAGTACTATGATGGCGTTATGCAGGGCGCTCGTCTCGTGGCCGATGAGTGTACCAAGGACAAGATCTTTGACTAAATGTACCTCTGCCACTGTTGTAATTTAAATACGAAGTTACTTGTGCTATGTAGCACTGTTAGATTTAAAATATTACCTTTTGTGCGGCTGTTTATAAAATTCTAAAAGTAGGCCAGTCGTCGGCTTCCACCCCCACGTAACTAGTACCGGGATGTTCCTGGAAAAACCCGGATACTCTTTATCCAAATTTTTGGTCCCTTAAGGTGGTATCCGGCGCAGCGAACAAGGAAATCGTACTATACGACTTTATAACTTTCACTTAGCCATAGAAGTCTATAATTTTAAATTTCGGCGAAGCCCCTAGAATTCGGAGGGCCAAATTGGGGTGCTATATACGCCTAAATTGGACAAGACCGATTCATTGCCTAAAGCGGAAAAAATCTTTAAGGATTTTAAAACCTCTCGAACAGCGACCAGTTCTCGCCGCATCATGCCGGTCAGTTTTCGGCTTTCTCTACTGAGGTGCTCGTCCGGAAGAACTGGGACACAATCGCAGTAGTTCTCCCTGCGCTACCTTAGCCGATATAACGGAACGTAAGGTACCAAAACAAGGGAGCCGGGCTAACCCAACTGTGGACCCAAGACATGATTCGGAGCTGATGCATATAGTGTTATAAGTTTGGGGTGCCGCACTATTTAAAGTGTTTGGACTTTATTTGTCGTAGTATGGGGCGCCATAAGAAGCCCTTGGCAAACGGACTGTACCAAGGTGTACAGATGCAATATCAAAGAAACATTTGTAAGAAAAAATGCTCAAATAAGAATAATAAACTGACGTTGTATATGATCTCCCATTGATGAATAATACGTTTAAGTGTATGTTTACAATGAATGCATTAAGCGGAGATAAATAGGACTATTTGACATGTCCTATCCAGGGGCAGGCCGCGTATAGATAGATAAAACAGGTATAACAATCGTAAATAGATTCCACCTGGGTATTTCCTTCTATGCGCAAAGCCTGTTGCCTCCTTGGTTTTCTCCCCTATATAAGTCCGACGATTCGGCTCTTCTAAAGGGGCTGCCCTAAAGCAATGTCCTGAAAAATAGAAAGGGAGATTTATGAAGGTGTGCTGCGGTGATACCGCACTGTTAACTCAGTCATTGTTGTGCCTCCGCCTGAGCCCATGGTATTTTGAGTGTGTAATTGTGTGCACGTGGCACGAATGCTGCTTTGATAGGGCTTGAGCAGAGGCCGGACTGCTAGTCGCGCTCTTGGCATGCCTGATGATCCTGTTGCGGGGTGCTCCGGACTCGCTTGACGGTGCTTGAAGTTGTTGTCGCCGGGTTGGTTTGTCGGAGGAGGCCTTCCGCCACGAGGGCTGCAGTATGCTCTTCTATTCGTAGAGAGCGGTCCATGTTTCCGTTGACAGTGATGACCCCGCGCGGTCCTGGCATCTTGAGCTTGAGGTATGCGTAATGTGGTACCGCATTGGATCTAGCGAATGCGGTTCATCCCAGCAGTGCGTGATAACCACTGCGGAAGGGGACGATATCGAAGATTAACTCTTCGCTTCCGAAGTTACCCGGAGATCCGAAGACCACTTCCAATGTTATAGAGCCCGTACAATGGGCCTCTACCCTAGGAATTACACCTTTAAAGGTGGTTTTGGTGGGCTTGATCCTTGAAGGGTCAATGCCCATTTTGCACACTGTGTCCTGATAAAGCAGGTTCAGGCTGCTGCCGCCGTCCATAAGGACTCGCGTGAGGTGAAATCCGTCGATGATTGGGTCTAAGACCAATGCGGCTGAGCCGCCGTGACGGATACTAGTAGGGTGATCCCTACGATCAAAGGTGATTGGACAAGCTGACCATGGGTTGAATTTGGGGGCGACTGGCTCCATCGCATAGATGTCCCGTAGTGCCCGCTTCCGTTCCCGCTTGGGTATGTGCGTGGGGTAGATCATGTTGACCGTTTTCACCTGGGGGAAATTTCTTCTGTCCCCCCGTGTTCGGACGTTGGGGCTCCTCGTCATCGTTGCTGTGCAGCCCCTTGTCCTTGTTTTCGGCGTTTATTTTACTGACCTGTTTGAACACCCAGCAGTCTCTATTAGTGTGGTTGGCTGGCTTGTTTGGGGTGCAATGAATTTGGCACGAGCGTTCCAGTATGCAGTCCAGACTGGACGGTCCTTGATTGTTTCTTTTGAACGGCTTCTTCCGCTGACCGGATTTGGATCCACTGAATCCGGCGTTGACTGCCGTGTCTTCGGTGTTGTTCCGTCACTTATGTCTGTTGCGTCGTGGCTTGCCGTTATTGTGGCGGACATCCGAAGTGCCGGAATGTGGCGTGGTGCCGCTGCAAGCCAACCAGCTGTCCTCGCCCGCGCAAAAGCGGGTCATTAGTGTTGTGAGAGCTGCCATCGACTTGGGTTTTTCCTGGCCGAGGTGTCGAGCAAGCCACTCGTCATGGATATTATGCTTAAAAGCCGCCAGGGCTTCGGCGTCCGGACAGTCGACTATTTGGTTCTTTTTAGTTAGGAACCGAGTCCAGAATTTCCTGGCTGACTCTCCGGGCTGTTGAGTAATGTGGCTCAGGTCATCAGCGTCTGGTGGTCGCACATATGTGCCTTGGAAGTTGTCAAGGAATGCGTCTTCCAGGTTTTCCAACTGCCAATGGAATTTGCTAGCAGGCTGTTTACCAGTGCCGGGCTGGTCCTTTGAGCTTAAGGGGAAGATACTTGATGGCGTGTAGATCATCTCCGCGGGCCATGTGGATGTGGAGAAGGAAATCTTCGATCCATACTGCGGGGTCTGTTGTGCCATCGTATGATTCGATGTTTACGGGTTTGAACCCTTCTAGGAATTCATGATCCATCACTTCATCAGTGAAGTAGAGGGGGTGTGCGGTGCCTCTGTGCCGAGCTATGTGGCTATGCCGTTCGAATTGGTCTGGGTTGTTGTGTTCGGCCCGGCTGGACTTGTTGATGATGTATCCGGCGTGACGGTCATCTTCGTGCACTGGGGCGCGCCCCCGCGATCCGTAGATCGATCTTGGTTGTCCTGCTTTGTTTTCTAGAATATCTTGCAGGTCTTGCCTGTTGCCCCGGGCCATAGTGTATTGGCGTGGGGGTGCGGGCTGGTATTCAGGCTGATATCCCGTTTTATCCAGGCCACGGGGTGGCCGGTCAGCCGTTTGGCGCTCGAGTCCGTATTCCTCGGCTGCCAGGACTTCAGTCCATCTATCTGTGAGTAGGTCTTGATCATCGTGGAGTTGCTGCTGCTTCTTCTTTAGGCTTCTCGCAGTGGCAATAAGTCGGCGCTTGAAGCGCTCCTGCTCCACGGGGTCCTCAGGCACGCCGAACTCGTCGTCGCCGAGGCTAATCTCGTCTTCGAAGGGGGGCGTATAGTTGTCCTCCTCCGGGTATCCGTCAGTCGCCTGTTCGTCTGAGCTGACCTGCTCATCCTCCTGTTCGGCCTGCTCGAAGGCGGGCTAGTCAGGGTTGTATTCGTCTTCGGCACGATCCGGATTGCTTTCCTCTTCGGGGCCGGTATTGCTGTGGCGGGGCTTGGAGCGGCGCCGATGACGCCCATGCTTTGCTTTTCTCCCTGAGGGGTTATCCTCTGTTGCCTCGTCGCCATTGGTTTCCTTCGGAGTGTCCACCATGTATATATTGTATGAGGAGGTGGCCGTCCACCGCCCTGTGAGCGGTGGCTCCTGTAATTCTCCTGCATCGTCATCCATACCATCGATGTCTTCGGAGTCTAAGTCAAGCACGTCAGTTAAATCATCGACCGTGGCAATGAAGTGGGTGGTGGGTGGGCAGTGAATTCCTTCATCGCGTGCTTCCCACTCAAGTCGGGCGTAGTTCGGCCCAGAGCCTCCTGACAAAAAGAGAGACTTTAATGAGTTCCACATGTCGCCAAAGGGTGAGTACTGGAAGATGTCCACAGCGGTAAACTCCATTACTGGAGACCAGCCTGGCTCGGCTTGCTCAAGGGTATGCGGAACGGAACCAACAACCGGATATGAGTCCGGGGGCCCGGGGTTACAGGCTTCCACAGGGGTGAGACCTGTATTCGGCTCCACCGCCGATGAGTGTGCGGCCTGCGGGGTGGGGTCCACCCATCTATCCTTAGGCAATGCAACCTGCTCCGGATTTAGTTCCGGGGCTACTGCGGGGGTGATATCCCGAGCATCATCCGACAGCAGGTCTAAGCCATGCCCGTCGTGACTGTCCGGTGCTCCTGGCGCAGACCCGAATCCATCGAAGATCAAGTCTCCGCGGAGGTCAGCCATGTAGTTCAGGTTTCCGAACCTGATCTGGTGGCCAGGGGCGTAGCTGTCGATCTGCTCCAGATGGCCAAGCGAATTGGCCCGCAGTGCAAAGCCGCCGAACACGAAGATCTGTCCGGGGAGGAAAGACTCACCCTGGACCGTGTCGTTGACGATGATTGAAGGAGCCATCGAGCCTTGCAGCGACGACACAGAGGAACTCTCAATGAACGCACCGATGTCGGTGTCAAAATCGGCGGATCTCGGGTAGGGGGTCCCGATCTGTGCGTCTAGGCTGATGGTAACAGGAAGCAAAGGACACGATATTTACCTAGGTTCGGGCCCTCTCGATCGAGGTAAAACCCTACTTCCTTCTTGATTAATATTGAAGATATGAGTAGCACAAGAGTAGATCTACCACGAGATCATAGAGGCTAAACCCTAGAAGCTAGCCTATGATGGTATGATTGTAATTGTGATCGGCCTTCTAAGGACCAACCTCTCCGGTTTATATAGACACCGGAGAGGGCTAGGGTTTACATGGAGTCGGTTACAAGGAAGGGAATATGATATCAGGATCTCCAAGCTTGCCTTCCATGCCAAGTAGAGTTTCATCCGGACACGGGACGGAGTCTTGAGTCTTATGTCTTCACGCTTCAATAGTCCGGACGATGTATACAGTCCGGCTGTCCGGATACCCCCTAATCCGGGACTCCCTTACCCCCCCTTTCTTTCTCCCTCTCTCCCTCTCCTTCCATCCCCCTCTCTCCTTCTTGGTGGAAACCTACGAGGACTTGGAGTCCTAGTAGGATCCCCCTTTTGGGGTGCACCAAGGAGGGCTGGCCTGAAGGAAATATGCCCTAGAGGCAATAATAAAGTTATTATTTATTTCCTTATTTCATGATAAATGTTTATTATTCATGCTAGAATTGTATTAACCGGAAACATAATACATGTGTGAATACATAGACAAACATAGTGTCACTAGTATGCCTCTACTTGACTAGCTCGTTGAATCAAAGATGATTAAGTTTCCTAGCCATAGACATGAGTTTTCATTTGAATAATGGGATCACATCATTAGAGAATGATGTGATTGACTTGACCATTCCGTTAGCTTAGCACTTGATCGTTTAGTATGTTGTTATTGCTTTCTTCATGACTTATACATGTTCCTATGACTAGGAGATTATGCAACTCCCGTTTACTGGAGGAACACTTTGTGTGCTACCAAACATCACAACGTAACTGGGTGATTATAAAGATGCTCTACAGGTGTCTCTGAAAGAACTTGTTAGGTTGGCGTATTTCGATATTAGGATTTGTCACTCCGATTGTCAGAGAGGTATCTCTGGGCCCACTCGGTAATGCACATTACTATAAGCCTTGAAAGAAATGTGACTAATGAGTTAGTTGCGGGATGATGCATTACCGAACGAGTAAAGAGACTTGCCGGTAACGAGATTGAACTAGGTATTGAGATACCGACGATCAAATCTCGGGCAAGTAACATATTGATACGTCTCCAACGAATCTATAATTTTTTATTGTTCCATGCTATTATATTACTCCATTTGGATGTTTATGGGCTTTATTTTACACATTTATATCATTTTTTGGACTAACCTACTAACCGGAGGCCTAGCCCGTATTGCTGTTTTTTTGCCTATTTCAGTATTTCGAAGAACAGGAATATCAAACGGAGTCCAAATGGAATGAAACCTTCGGGAGCGTGATTTTTGGAACGAACATGATCTGGAGAACTTGGAGTGCAAGTCAAGAAGCTTGCGAGGCAGCCAGGAGACAGGAGGGCCCGCCCAACCCCTCTGGGTGCGCCCCCTATCTCCTGGGCCCCACAGGCGGACACCGACGTACTTCTTCCTCCTATATATACCTACGTACCCCGAAAACATCCAGAGAGCCAACGAAACACAATTTCCACCACCATAACCTTCTGTAGACACGAGATCCCATCTTGGAGCCTTCGCCGGCGCTCCGCCGGAGTGGGAATCGACCACGGAGGGCTTCTACATCAACACCATAGCCCCTCCGATGAGTTGTGAGTAGTTTACCACAGACCTTCGGGTCCATAGTTATTAGCTAGATGGCTTCTTCTCTCTTTTTGTATCTCAATACAATGTTCTCCCCCTCTCTTGTGGAGATCTATTCGATGTAAACTCTTTTTGCGGTGTGTTTGTCGAGACCCGATGAATTGTGGGTTTATGATCAAGTTTATCTATGAGAACTATTTGAATCTCCTCTGAATTCTTTTTTGTATGATTGAGTTATCTTTGCAAGTCTCTTCGATATATCAGTTTCATTTGGCCTACTAGATTGATCTTTCTTGCCATGGGAGAAGTGCTTAGCTTTGAGTTCAATCTTGCGGTGAACTTTCCCAGTGACAGCAGGGGCAGCAAGGCACGTATTGTATTATTGCCATCGAGGATAAAAAGATGGGGTTTATATCATATTGCATGAGTTTATCCCTCTACATCATGTCATCTTTCTTAACGCGTTACTCTGTTCTTATGAACTTAATACTCTAGATGCAGGCAGGAGTCGATCGATGTGTCGAGTAGTAGTAGTAGATGCAGGCAGGAGTCGGTCTACTTGTTGTGGACGTGATGCCTATATACATGATCATGCCTAGATAATCTCATAATTATCCGCTTTTCTTTCAATTGCTCGACAGTAATTTGTTCACCCACCGTAATACTTATGCTATCTTGAGAGAAGCCACTAGTGAAATCTATGGCCCCCGGGTCTATATTTTATCATATAAGTTTTTAATCTACTTTTATTTGCATCTTTACTTTTTGCATCTATATTATAAAATACCAAAAATATATTTATCTTATCATACTATCTCTATCAGATCTCACTTTCGCAAGTGGCCGTGAAGGGATTGACAACCCCTTTATTGTGTTGGTTGCGAGTTCTTTGTTTGTTTTTGTAGGTGCGTGGGACTTTTGAGGAGCCTCCTACTGGATTGATACCTTGGTTCTCAAAAACTGAGGGAAATACTTATGCTACTATTGCTGCATCACCCTTTCCACTTCAAGGAAAACCAACGCAAGCTCAAGACGTAGCAAGAAGGATTTCTGGCGCCGTTGCCGGCAAGGTCTTCGCTCAAGTCAAGACATACCAAGTACCCATCACAAACTCATCTCCCTCGCATTTACATTATTTGACATTTGCCTCTCGTTTTCCTCTCCCCCACTTCACCCTTGCTGTTTTATTTGCCCTCTCTTCCCAATCTCTTCTCTCTTTTGCTTGCCCTTTCGTTTGCCTCGTTTGGTTGGAATAGATGCTTATTTATTGCTAAATAGGACCTAAGATCTATGGATCCTCATCCGCTTTCTAATTTTTTTAAGAGATCCAATTATGATGAACCAATTGCTAGTGAATTTTGTGCACTAGATTATCTTTATAAAGCTTTGCTTGAAATTTGTGAATCTAAAAATTATGGTGAAGAAATTTATGAAGAGATTCACGATAACTCTTTGAATAAAAAGCATGATTGCACTGATTTTACTATAAATTCTGTTGATGTAAATTTTGCTAATAATATGCAAAACCCTAAGTTTGGGGGTGCTAGTTTTGCTATGTCTACTACTTGTTGCAATAATCATGATTGGGGTGATTCTTCTTATGATCTTGAGAAATTATTTAAGCCCCATGATGAATATGAGATTGATAATAGTGTTTGCAATATTATTGAAAGTGGGTTTGGAAGAGTGTCAACTTTAGATCCCACATATTTGGATAATGTTCAATCTTATGAAATTTTTGAGAAAAGTGGGTTTGGAGAGGTCATGACTTTAGTTAATGATAATCCCACTATTTTGGAAGAGTGTCAACTTTGCATGCATGTGGAGAGTGTTGACAATATGTTATGTGATAGCTATTTTGTTGAATTTGCCTATGATCCTACATGTAATTTTTATGAGAGAGGAAAATATGGTTGTAGAAATTTTTATCTTACTAAATTACCTCTCGTCATGCTGAGATTGCTATCGTCTCTTTCTTCTTCCTTGCATATGCTAGCTTTTGCTTGCCTTGCAAAATTGTTTGCTTATAATATGCCTATGCATAGGAAGTATGTTAGACTTAGATATGTTTTGTCACATGTTCATGGTGCTTTCTTTGCGCTTCAATTCTTGTCTTTCATGTGAGCATCATTAAAATTATCAATGCCTAGGTAAAAGGCTTTAAAGAAAAGCGCTTGTTGGGAGACAACCCAATATTTTTCCTTGATGTTATTTAATAAATTTTGCATCTACCTTCTGTTTAGATGTGTTTTTATCTTTTAATTAGTGTTTGTGCCAAGTAGAACCTATAGGATAACCTATGATGATAGTTGATTTGATTCTGCTAAAAACAGAAACTTTGCACGCACGAAATTCATTTTGTTAAATCACAGAAACGTGCTTTTGCGTTGATTCGTTTTTCTGCTGATCAACAGACAAATTTTACAGGACTTCCTATTTTGGTAGGATTTTTAGAGGTCCAGAAGTTTGCGTTAGTTACAGATTGCTACATACTATTCTGTTTTTGACAGATTCTGTTTTTTGTGTGTTGTTTGCTTATTTTGATGCATCTATGGCTAGTAAAATGGTTTATAAACCATAGACAAGTTGGAATACAGTAGGTTTAACAACAAAATAAATAAATAATGAGTTCATTACAGTACCTTATGTGGTGGTTTTGTTTTCTTTCACTAACGGAGCTTATAAGATTTCCTGTTGAGTTTTGTGTTGTGAAGTTTTCAAGTTTTGGGTAAAGCTTTGATGGGCTATGGAATAAGGAGTGGCAAGAGCCTAAGCTTGGGGATGCCCATGGCACCCCAATATATTCAAGAATATCCAAAATCCTAAGCTTGGGGATGCCCCGGGAAGGCATCCCCTCTTTCGTCTTCGTTCATTGGTAACTTTATTTGGAGCTATATTTTTATTGGCCACATGATATGTGTTTTGCTTGGAGTGTTGTGTATTATATTAGTCTTTGCTTTTTAGTTTACCACAATCGTCCTTGCTGTGCACACCTTTTGGGAGAAGCCCACTTGATTAGAATTTGCTAGAATACTCTATGTGCTTCACTTATATCTTTTGAGCTTGATAGTTTTTGCTCTAGTGCTTCACTTATATCTTTTAGAGATCGGCGGTGGCTTAATTTTGAAGAAATTGCTAGTCTCTCATGCTTCACTTATATTATTTTGAGAGTTTTTTAGAACAGCATGGTATTTGCTATGGTTACAAATTTGGTCCTAGAATGATGAGCATCCAAGTTGGGTATAATAAAAACTATCATAGGAAGTGAATTGGATGCTATGATCAATTTGTTGCTTGCTAATTGTTTTGAGATATAAAGGTAGTAATGTTAGGGTCATGCTTGTGGGTAGTTATGAAATTGAGAAATACTTGTGTTGAAGTTAGCAAGTCCCGTAGCATGCACGTATGGTAAAAGTTGTGTGACGAATTTGTTGCATGAGGTGCTCTTTTAATTGCCTTCCTTATGAGTGGAGGTCGGGATCGCGCGATGGTTAACTCCTACCAACCCTTCCCCTAGGAGCATGCATAGTAGTACTTTGCTTCGAGGGCAAGTAGACTTTTGCAATAAGTATATGAGTTCTTTATGACTAATGTGAGTCCATGGATATACGCACACTCATCCTCCCACTTTGCCAGTCTCTATTATACCACGCAACTTTCGCCGGTATCATGCACCCATTATTTACCTTCCTCAAAACAGCCACCATACCTACCTATTATGGCATTTCCATAGCCATTCCGAGATATATTGCCATGCAACTTACTGTTCTGTTTATTATGACACGTTCCATCATTGTCATATTGCTCTTTGCATGATCATGTAGTTGACATCGTATTTGTGGCAAGGCCACCTTCATAATTTTCATACATGTCGCTCTTGATTCATTGTATATCCCGGTACACCGCCGGAGGCATTCATATAGAGTCATATCTTGTTCTAGCTTTGAGTTGTAATTCTTGAGATGTAAATCAATAAAAGTGTGATGATCTTCATTATTAGTGCATTATCTCAGTGAGGGAAGGATGATGAAGACTATGATTCCCCCACAAGTCGGGATGAGACTTCGGACTTTACAAAAAGAAAAAAAAAGAAAAAATAAGAGAAAAGACCAAAAAAAGAAAGGCCAAAGAAAAAAAGAAAAAAAATAATAAATAAAATGAGAGAAAAAGAGAGAAGGGACAATGCTACTATCTCTTTTTCCACACTTGTGCTTCAAAGTAGCACCATGATCTTCATGATAGAGAGTCTCCTATGTTGTCACTTTCATATACTAAGTGGGAATTTTTCATTATAGAACTTGGCTTGTATATTCCAATGATGGGCTTCCACAAAATGCCCTAGGTTGTTGTTGTTGTTGTTGTTGTTGTTGTTGTTGTTGTTGTTGTTGTTGTTGTTGTTGTTGTTGTTGTTGTTGTTGGTAGTGTTGTT
This sequence comes from Triticum timopheevii, assembly GCA_963921465.1. Classification (NCBI taxonomy): domain Eukaryota; kingdom Viridiplantae; phylum Streptophyta; class Magnoliopsida; order Poales; family Poaceae; genus Triticum; species Triticum timopheevii. The sequence continues at coordinate 337,041,524 of OY997268.1, forward strand.
GTTGTTGTTGTTGTTGTTGTTGTTGTTGTTGTTGTTGTTGTTGTTGTTGTTGTTGTTGTTGCTGCTGCTGCTGTTGTTGTTGTTGTTGCTGCTGCTGCTGCTGCTGCTGTTGTTGTTGTTGTTGTTGTTGTTATTGTTGTTGGTGGTGGTGGTGGTGGTGTTGTTGTTGGTGGTGGTGGTGGTGGTGTTGTTGTTGTTGTTGTTGTTGTTGTTGTTGTTGTTGTTGTTGTTGTTGTTGTTGTTGTTGTTGTTGTTGTTGTTGTTGTTGTTATTGTTGTTGTTGTTGTTGTTGTTGTTGCTATTGTTGTTGGTAGTGTTGTTGTTGTTGTTGTTGTTGTTGTTGTTGTTGTTGTTGCTGTTGTTGTTGTTGTTGTTGTTGTTGTTGTTGTTGCTGCTGCTGCTGCTGCTGCTGCTGCTGTTGTTGTTGTTGTTGTTGCTGCCGCTGCTTGTCCTCACAACCACCACCATTTACCACCATAGGCTATGTCCATGGCTTGCGCTCATGTATTGCGTAAGAGTTAAAAAAGCTGAAGCGCGTTAAAAAGTATGAACCAATTGCTTGGCTGAAACCGGGGTTGCGCATGATGTGAGTATTTTGTGTAATTGATAGAGGCGGGGGTGTCCCGATCTTTCGATGAGATGATAACTATCGATTTGGTGAAGATGACTTTGACGATCCGACTACAAACGTGCATGGCGTTGCGCCTTAGCAATCGCTAAACCAACTCTGAGAGGTTATTGACCACGCCGGAGCACAATCAACCTGACCACGAGGGTCTGTTTCCTGCAAGCAATCGAAGAACAAGCAAGAATATGATAAAAGCAATCTAAATATTGCGAGTATATATGAAGTATTGATAAAGGTGGGGATCCGAAAAGTGGTCTTGGTCTGGTCGTTGGACACAAACGAAGCACACGAAGTTGCAATGGCTAACTTTTAACTAAACAAATCCCAAGGAAAAGCTACTAGATGGATCTACTTATATAGGAGCAAGGGGTGGCGGCCAAGGAGGTGGGAGGACGTCCCAAGGCAGCCTAAAACTAAATCTAGGTCGTACAAGGCCAATGGGCCCAAGTGGAGGTGATACCACTTGATAGAGGCGGGGGTGTCCCGATCTTTCGATGAGATGATAACTATCGATTTGGTGAAGATGACTTTGACGATCCGACTACAAACGTGCATGGCGTTGCGCCTTAGCAATCGCTAAACCAACTCTGAGAGGTTATTGACCACGCCGGAGCACAATCAACATGACCACGAGGGTCTGTTTCCTGCAAGCAATCGAAGAACAAGCAAGAATATGATAAAAGCAATCTAAATATTGCGAGTATATATGAAGTATTGATAAAGGTGGGGATCCGAAAAGTGGTCTTGGTCTGGTCGTTGGACACAAACGAAGCACACGAAGTTGCAATGGCTAACTTTTAACTAAACAAATCCCAAGGAAAAGCTACTAGATGGATCTACTTATATAGGAGCAAGGGGTGGCGGCCAAGGAGGTGGGAGGACGTCCCAAGGCAGCCTAAAACTAAATCTAGGTCGTACAAGGCCAATGGGCCCAAGTGGAGGTGATGTAACACCTTTGGACTTGTAGTTTGACTCGGATTCTGCTGCAGCATCAGATTGTTTCGTCCACAACTCAACGCTCCGGACGAATTTTGAAGGTGATTCCAATTGGGTTGGAAAGTGCACGAAATCTAGTTTCCAAAAAAAAAAGAATCACCCAATTCAGAGTCCGTATGAAAAACTTGTGTGCGTTTTGAGTCAGGTATGTCTGTGCAGTCCGAATCTGAATCCAGAACGTGAGAGACTTGGACTCTATCTTCTCTTGGGCCAAAAGTGACATGAGAGAACTTTTTGGACAGCAAATAAACATCTCTTTCTTCCTTATCTTCATATGTGGATTGTACAAATGTCTCATACACCTGCAATTAGACAAAACACAAAAGTGTGTGAAGTATTTTTGTTCTGGATAACATAAATAGATTATTGAATAGTTTGCACTAGAAATCACCTGACAAATATGCATATATGCAATATTTTTGGTCATATCCAAGGTAGTCATGTCCTCATCAGTAATGAAAATGAAGAATGGCCTAACTATATGATTTTGTAGGGATAAGCTTTCTTTGACTATGCTATTTTGATAGGATATGATTATTTGTTAGTATGCTTCGAAGCATTATTATTTTTATGTTTTATAAACTTTTATCTTGAATCATTTGGATCTGAACATTCATGCCACAATAAAGAAAATTACATTGAGAATTATGCTAAGTAGCATTCCACATAAAAAATTCTGTTTTTATCATTTACCTACTCAAGGACGAGCAGGAATTAAGCTTGAGGATTCTTGATACGTCTCCAACATATCTATAATTTTTGACTGTTCCATGCTATTATATTACCCCTTTTGGATGTTTATGGGCTTTATTTTATACATTTATATCATCTTTGGGACTAACCTACTAACCGGAGGCCCAGCCAGTATTGCTGTTTTTTTTTGCCTATTTCAGTATTTCGAAGAACAGGAATATCAAACGGAGTCCAAAAGGAATGAAACCTTCGGGAGCGTGATTTTTGTAACGAACATGATCCGGAGAACTTGGAGTGCAACTCAAGAAGCTTGCGAGGCGGCCAGGAGACAGGAGGGCGTGCCCACCCCCTCTAGGCGCGCCCCCTATCTCCTGGGCCCCACAGGCGGCCACCGACGTACTTCTTCCTCCTATATATACCTACGTACCACGAAAACATCCAGGGAGCCAACGAAACACAATTTTCACCACCGTAACCTTTTGTATCCGCGAGATCCCATCTTGGAGCCGTCGGCGCTCCGCCGAAGGGGGAATCGACCACGGAGGGCTTCTACATCAACACCATAGCCCCTCTGATGAGTTGTGAGTAGCTTACCACAGACCTTCGGGTCCATAGTCATTAGCTAGATGGCTTCTTCTCTCTTTTTGGATCTCAATACAATGTTCTCCCCCTCTCTTGTGGAGATCGATTCGATGTAAACTCTTTTTGCGGTGTGTTTGTCGTGACCCGATGAATTGTGGGTTTATGATCAAGTTTATCTATGAGAAATATTTGAATCTCCTCTGAATTCTTTTATGTATGATTGAGTTATCTTTGCAAGTCTCTTCGAATTATCAGTTTGGTTTGGCCTACTAGATTGATATTTCTTGCCATGGGAGAAGTGCTTAGCTTTGGGTTCAATCTTGCGGTGTCCTTTCCCAGTGACAGCAGGGGCAGCAAGGCACGTATTGTATTGTTGCGATCGAGGATAAAAAGATGGGGTTTATATCATATTGCATGAGTTTATCCCTCTACATCATGTCATCTTTCTTAATGCGTTACTTTGTTCTTATGAACTTAATACTCTAGATGCAGGCAGGAGTCGGTCGATGCATGGAGTAATAGTAGTAGATGCAGGCAGGAGTCGGTCTACTTGCACTACAAAAAAAAAGACACATTCGTGACATTTCGGGCCGAACGAAATTTTTTTCTCTCATACATATGACACTTCTATGACGATAATTGTGACAAAACCCGGTATCATCATAGATGTGGTGGGCTCCTACTTCTATGACAAAAAATCATGACAGAAAATGGGCTTTTCGTCCTGGGCGGTCCGGAGACGCAGCTGCATGACATTCTTTGGGCCGTCCATGATGGAAAAAACCGTGGTAGAAGCGAGGGGGAGGAAAATTTCAGGGAGTTGCCGGTTACGGTGGGAGGTCGGGGGCCGAGCGATGCAGGTTTCTCTCGTACACGTGCGAGGCGTTGACTCTAACTGAACTCGAGCGAGGCGTTGGGCTCTAACTGAACCCGAGGGATTGCACTGCAGGCTACGCGCTACTGAACCCGAGCGATCGATCAATGGCTATTAACTGAACCCGATCGAGCGATTCCTTCGCTACTGCTGCTAACTGAAGCCGATCGATTGGATGGACAGTGAGTGTTGCGGGGGGTTTGGATGAACAGTGAGCGGTGGCGTTGCCTCTGGATGAACAGGACCCCTTGGTGTGGTGGAGGGCTAGATGAATAGTAGACGGTGGAGGGGTGCCCGTGGAGGGGTGGTTGAACAGGACCCCGTCGTGTGGAGGGCTGGATGAACAGTAGACGGTGGAGGGGTGGTTGAACAGTAGCCGTTGGAGTAGCGTGCGGTGGAGGCTAGATGAACAGGAGCCCGTGGAGGCTGGAGGAGGTCGACGGTAGTCTGTGGAGGCTGCAGGAGGTAGACGGTGGAGATGAACAGTATCCCGTGGAGTCCCGTTTTGCGGTACACCACACCCCTCCAGATGAACAGGACCCCCGTTTCGACCGTAGCACTCCAACACAAGTCTGTTTCGTCCGTTTTGCGGTACGCCACACCCCTCCCGATCAACAGGACCCCCGTTTCGACCGTAGGATGTCCATTTCGTCCGTTTTGCGGTACACCACACCCCTCCCGATCAACAGGACCCCCGTTTCGATCGTAGGAGGTCCATTACCTCCGTTTTGCGGTACGCCACACCTAAATCTAGGAATGGGTTTTGATTAACTGGGGCCAATGGTTTGGTTTTTTGATCTGGGCTTAATTGGTTCGGGTTGTGATGGGCCCTTATCGTTATCAGTTTGGTTTGATTTGGGTTTGCATAAAAACAAGTTGGGTATGGCTGGGTGTGGGTCTAAATGGTTTGGTCGCTAGCAGTTGCAAATCCTGGTTTAGAACCGGTTCTAGAACTGGGTGTACGCGCGCGATGCGACGTGGCCAGTCATACACGTACGTACGTGATGCGACGCTTCTGGACATATATGTATTGGGCTGCTACTATGGATCAATTAAGCCACTAGCTAGCTTGCTTGTTTCTTGGTTAGCTTTGCACATATAACAGATTGATTTGATTTCAACCCAAAACTAAGAACTAGGTTAAACCCATAGTTTGAAGAGTGGTTTGGTTTTGGTTGAGGTGGACAAAACGTACGGTTTGGTTTGGTTTTGGTTTTGCATGATAATTGGAGGTGTGATTTAGTTCCGGTTCAAACTCCGCGTTGACTGGTTATGGTTTAGGTTTGGTTGACTTGTATAACCATTGCCAGGTTTAGACACACCCCTCCCGATCAACAGGACCCCGTTCTGAACGTAGGAGGTCCGTTTCCTCCTTTTGCGGTACGCCAGGCCTCGTTTCCATCGCCTGTTCCATCCAAGCCCTCCCGCTGAACACGACCACGCATTCCGTTCCGACCCAGCTGGTTGGCTCCCACGCGTTCTGTTGCCTCCCGATGAACACGACGCATTCCGTTGCCTCCCCATGAACACGACGCGTTCCGTTGCCTCCCCATGAACACGACGCATTTCGTTGCCTCCCCATGAACACGACGACGATGCTGTTTCTCCATTCCGACCCAGCCATGTACATGAGCCCTGGCCATACGTATGCGAGAGTAGGTGTTCGAGACCCCGCCCGTATGTTCGTACGTGGCCATATTTTCTTTCTTGCACTCTGGCCGTTGTACGTACGTGTACATGCTACGTGCGCGCCTCTACTACGACACGTACGCTCCTCTACTACGACACGTGCGCGCCTCTACATCGACCAATATATATGTACGTACATGTTCGCGACCAGAATGACAAGCAACGTACGCTCCGACCAGGTGGGTCCCGACTGTCAGGCACTTCCTTGCCTGCGAAGATGTAGCTGGTGGGTCCCAGCAGCCAGGGGCGAATTGTTTTTTTTTTCCGGACGCACTTCCTTGCGTGCGAAGATGTAGCTGGTGGGTCCAAGCAGTCAGGGGGGCGAATCGTTTTTTTTTGCCCGGACGCACTTCCTTGCATGTGAAGATGTAGCTGGTGGGTCCCAGCAGTCAGGGGGCGAATCATTTTTTTTGCCCTGACGCACTTCCTTGCGTGCGAAGATGTAGCTGGTGGGTCCCAGGAGTCAAGGGGAAACGTTTTTTCGCAAAATACGGTGGCCCGTCCGGTGGGTCCCCGCTGTCAGGTGGAGAAATCATTATTTTGCGCGTAATAAGCAGGCACTTCCTTGTTACGGCCGAGGACCCAGCTATCAGCCTCTCCACGTACAGTCCATGTCCGATGGAAGCCGTTCCTTGACCACGTTGACCATGCCACGCCGAGAGCACCAGGGCGGTGGACGACGGCGAGGCCTAGGAAGGGGACGACGCGGAGCCGGGGAAGACACGGTAGTGGATGCCCACGCGTAGAGGAGTACGAGGGTTCACTGGTTCGCTGCGGTGTGAGGCTACCGTCGCCACAGAATAACAGGAGGTGTGGGTGAGTAGAGGGATGGCTTGGCCAGCAATGGGAGTAGTAGGGGGCGGTGAGGCCTCCGCCGCATCGTAGCCGGCCACGGGAGGCAGGATCACGAGGCACGACCGGCGCTGGTTTGGGCGGCTGGAGCAAGAAGACCAGAGGTTGAAGAAGCACTACGGCCGTTGGATGGACATCGTACGGTCACTGGAGCTAGAATTGTGCATATTGACCAAGTTGACAAAGCCCTTCATCCCCATCAACTTAGTAGGCCCACATGTCAGCCTGCCACTATACTGGGTCCCAGCTAACAGGGGGAGTATTCATTTTTTGTGCGTAATAAGGAAGCATTTCCTTGTGTGCGAAGATATAGCTAGTGGGTCCGAGCTGTCAACGGCGGTAGCATTTTTTTCGTGAAATACAAAGGCCCTTTCGGTGGGTCCCTGATGTCAGGTGGAGGAATCATTATTTTCGCGTAATAAGGAGGCATTTCCTTGCGTGAGGCCGTGGACCCAGCTGTCGGCCTCTCCACGTACAATCCACTGCAGATGCATGTCGGTCGTTGACCACGTTGACCAGGCCGCGCCGAGAGCACCAAGGCAGTGGACGACGGCGAGGCCTAGGAAGGGAACGACACGAAGGCAGGGAAGACTCGGCAGTTGTTTCCCACGCGGAGGGGAGTACGATTGTATGAGGGTTTACTGGTTCGTCTGCCGTCGCTGGAGAATAACAGCAGGTGTGGGTGAGTAGATGGATGGCTAGGCCAGCGATGGGAGTACGCTGGGGCGGTGAGGCCTGCGCGGTAGCAGAGCCGCCCGCGGGGAGGAGGGAGTAGGCAGTCCTGCCGGTGCTTGATTGAACGGCTGGAGCAGGAAGAGCAGAGATTGAAGAAGCACGACGGCCGTTGGATGGCCATCCGACAGTCACTGCATGTGCGTCAACCTTTTTTTAGGAAAGCCTCAAATCTGTGGAAAATAGCATACATCCCATCTACCATTATTTCTAATAATTTACAGCCCATTTGCTAATTCTTAAGGTTTTTTTTTGGAGCCCATATTCTTTTTGTTAGCAATACAGCCCATATTGTGGCCACGGTTAAAAAATTATACAAAATTTTGCATATTTCGGTCCGGTCCGAACTATTTTTAATCCCGAAATTTTGACTCACATTCAAACTGATTTTCAAAATAAATGTATATCAATATAAAATCCAACAAATTCTCCATGCATAAAAATTAATGTAACTTAAAATCTCGAAATGAAAAAAAAGATATTTGAAACTAATTGCCGGTTTGATGTCTTTTAAAAATGTACAACCCATTTCTCATTAGTGATGGGCCATTTTCTCGGCCAGCCGAATGAAAGCTCTCCTCGTCTTGAAAGATTTGCAGCCCAACAGGCCTGACAAAGCGACTTAGTTGGCAAATCACAAAAAAACTGGGATGTGGCCATGGACCTAGCTGTCAGCCTCTCCACGTATAGTACTCTTCCGATGGAATGTCGTTGACCACATTGACCACGCCGCACCGAGAGCACCAAGGCGGTGGACGACGGCGAGGCCTAGGAAGGGGACGACGCGGAGCCGGGGAAGATGCAGCAGTGGATGCCCACGCGAAGAGGAGTACGAGGGTTCACTGGTCCGGCTGCGGTGTGAGGCTTCCGTCGCTGCAGGGCCTGGCTAGCGATGGGAGTAGTAGGGGGCGATGAGGCCTCAACGGCAGCACAGCCGGCCACTGGAGGCAGGAGCAGGCGGTCTCCCCGGCGCTGGTTTAGGCGGCTAGTGCAAGAAGAGCAGCGATTGAAGAAGCAGCAGGACCGTTCGATTCCAATCCAATGGTTACTGCTGCTAGAATCGTTTGTTGACTAAGTTGACAAGCTCTGTGTACGCGTCAACTTAGTAGGCCCACAGGTTAGCCTCCCAACCGGTGCGCCCCAGATGTCAGTGGGAGGAATCATTTTTTCGCGTAATAAGGAGGCAGTTGATTGCGTGCGGACATGCCAGCGGAGGGAGTAGGCTGGGCCAGGGAAGCCTCTGCGGCATCACAGCGGACCACAAGAGGAGGGAGCAGGCAGTCCCGCCGGTGCTAGTTTAGGCGGCTGGAGCAGGAAGATCAGAGATTGAAGAAGCACGTCGGTCGTTGGATGGACATCCAACAGTCACTGCTACTAGAATCGTGTGTTCACTGACAAAGCCTTGCGTAAACAAGTCAGCCTCGAAATCTGTGGCGTGTATAGCCCATTTGCTATTATTTTTATAATTTATACTCATTTTCTAATTCATATGGAATTTATTGCAGCCCGTTTTCCATTTTTCGAATTACTGGCCATTTTCTGGTCAGTACCAGGGTCAAAAAATTAACTAAATATGTGGGAAATTTTGAAAATTCGGAATTTTTTGCTGCGAAACAAAATATTCTTAATCCAAAAATTAATAGCCATACTAAAACAAATTTAAAATAAATTAGTACTATGTCATGTTAAATCCAGTGAAATACGTATAAGATATCAGCGAAGAACAAAAACAAAAAAAGAAACTAATATCCCATTTGCTATAATTTTTTTGGAATTTTCAACCCCTTTTGATATTACTTTTAATAGACATTGACCATACTCTTTGGCCAGGACGGAATGCATCCCTCCTCGTCTTGAAAGATTTGCAGCCCAGTAATTCGGAGAAAACAAATGGGCCTAGCTTGTGTATTCTTCAAAAAGAAATACTGGGCTACCTATTTTCCCAAAGAACTGGTGCATGAGCATTTAGATTTATTTACTTATTTATGTTTAGGGGACCATGAGCATGTATCTGGGCCGGATTCATGTGAGAGCCTCCCTTCCAGTTAATTATGGGCTTCTCTATTGGGCCTTCATCAGTGGGTTGCATGTTATCAACAAGTGGAAAATGTGTTCCGTACGAAAAATAGTATGAGCTACGTACGTTACGGGGCACTAAAGGATCGAACCGTGCAACGAATTCCAAAACATTGTGTTTGTCGTTCTAACAACACATTTATTCAACCATCAGACGAAATATACTACTGATTGTACATTGAGAACAGCAGCAGCAGCAACCAGGGCTGGGGGTGCAACAGAAGCAGTAAGCAGGCCCGAAGAGTGAAGACGCAGCTCTCTCTTCCAAACCAAACATCAGCCATCATTACAAAAGGGCTACCAAAAAAGAACAAGTGTATGCATCAAACTAAATAAAGATCCTACTACACCAAGTGTACGCATCTAACTAACTGGCTCAGTTAGACGTTACTATTTATTAAGCTATGGAGATTGGCTGACGGCTTGAACCAGATGGGTGCCTGATGGGGGAAACTCCAGCCAGCAGGTCAAAGTCTGATACTTGCGACCCTCTCTCCTACTTTGGGCTCCAGAGCGTGGCGTCACATATTAGGGTATGGTGCATGCAGAGATGCATGGTACGCTGTGTACACACAGTTTTGCCTGATGAACGAAACCGTGCTGCCATCATGATCCTTGCCGTCGGTTATCTCCTGGTTAATCAGATAATTCAGTCCGACAAACAGAGAGCGTGTACCAAGCTACTTACCAGCCTCCAGTCAAAAATTCCTGAAGGCCCAGAGAAGCTGGGATCCTACTCAAAGACCTTGCAGTGACTGTGATTGTATTCAGCGAAACAACACGTCCGGTACGTGCGAACGATCATCAATCTTTCGTCGTCGTCTGATCGAGCTAGGAACCACCTGCAACTGCCATGCCGCTTTTCTTTGAAAGGTTCTGGGATTAGGAAGGGTAGGGATACCAGGCGGCCTATAACTTCATATCAAGTTGGAGTCAAATAAAAGAGGGCTCTTGATTTAGTCAATCTTAAGAACAGCATGTTATGAGCATGAATATTTTTTCAGTAAATGTTGATAGTAATATAAGCAAGCCATCATGATATCATAGGAAAGTAACATACTGTTGTAACAGCCGTTTGTAGTGATGACTGGAGTAGGACAGCAATACGTCTAGCCATAGAAGGAGTCGACAGCATAAATGAAGCCCTTGTGTTCAATGGCATCAGAGAACCATGGAGGATGTATGATCCTGCGATGGACGTGCAAATTTATCCACTTACCGCAGTGACCTGTCAGATAGGCGAGACCGCGGTTGAAGAACGCAATTAGCCTGAAGTCTTTATAATTCGCAGATCTTGTGGGCACTTGGCAAATTACAACCTTGAGCAAATCAAACTTGGTATCATGTTGGCTACTGTAAGATTCCGAGTATTCTGGGCCGCGGTGCCAAAGCAGTGTAATGTTAATCGAAGGAAGGGGGATCAATCGCCGGGTGTAGACCTCCAAGAGCATCCAGCTGCCGCGACCATCGACGAGCACCATCCAAGACGTGTTCATGCCGACCCAGTACATACCATTAATGTAGTTGAGGCTGACTGGGATTGGATTGCAGTCAAGGGGGTTGATGCTCGCCACCCTACAATCGTTATGCTGCGTGACACACCATTTCTGAAGATTAGGTGGCATCAGCAAGCAAGGAGCTGGCTTAAAAAGCTCCGGCCTGAGGGCTTTGAGTAAACGGTACAGCCCCGACGAGCACGCGGCGAGCGGCATGGTATTGTGATTGTCCACACGTGAAACAATGATCTTGATTACCTCTGTGTGGAGCGAATTGCAGCCACTCTTTCGGCAGATGCTGCTCGGTTCTGCCATTGTTAGTGCTTGGGTTTCGGACAAGGGGGGAGGCGCCTTAGCGGGGATGGAAGATTGGACGAGATTATGTGCGGACAATGATGGAGAAGCGAATATGTGTTGTGGGAAGTGGACAGGTGACGATGACTATAGCACGCCGCTTGACTTACGAGACACATACCAGCAGCGTAGGGTCATGCCGATGCCAGACAACTTGCTTGAGTGATCACAGTACTGGTACTCCCTACAGTGCTATGCCCTAACTTGCTTGAGTAGAGTAGTATAGTAGGACTCTGCTCTACTACTAGCACTGGAGGAGTAGTATATTCTAATCTAAAATAGTTACAAACCTCAATGCCCGAGCGTGGAACGACGACAAACCGTGCTCAAAGACCGTGTCTACGTGGTGTTTGGACTTATATGCAAAAAATAGCAAGATGCCCGTGCATTGCACGGCACACCATCATCACCAACTCGGTTTTTTCTATACTCCTACTCCTATAAAAGACTCAGTTTGTGATGATGGAGGCGAGGAGGCGTGTTCAGCTAGGCGTGCAGCAGACGGCGCAACACTATTCAATTTGTTATAAAAACAAAGAAGAGTAGTAGAGATAGAGATATAGGGAGGAGCACGAGGTTGTGGGAGATAGGGATGAACGAGGCAAGGCCTTATCTGTAAATGTGGAGAGAGGTGCGGGTATCTTTTGTAAAATTGTCATAGTTGGCTTTCTATCCATCAGATATAGATCGGAGGGTCTATATTACAAGATGGCAGGCATACCATCATCACCAACTCGGTTTCCTATAAGAGTAGATATAGATAGATAGAGACTAGGGAGTACTAGTAAGGACACCATCTACTGCTTCGTGTACTACTCCTGCGCTCCATTCGGCGGCCGCAACGTCCCCTACAGCCACTCCCTCCTGCACTACATTCGGCGGGCGCTGTTGAAATTTGGGGAGCGCACTCTTGCGACTGCTGGCAGCCGCGACATCACCGACGACGACTTCTTCCCCGACCTCGGCAACCTCTTCCTCAACGCCAACGGTGCTGCTCCCGCTGCACCGTATGTGTTTCTGTCCTTCCTGTTCGAAATCATGGTAGAATTCATGTTTCTACTCTGTATCCTACTACTATGCTAGTCCACATGATTAGTTTCATCTCTGTTATAACCGTCATGATTTATTTTGTGCTTATTTGGATTAAATCTCGTAGTAACTTGCTCATATATTCAACTGGCGCAACGTCCCCTAAAGCCGCTCCTGTTTCATAGACGACCTGGTCGATGCCTCCAAGGAGCCCTTCGTCCACTGCTATGAATGCCCGATGCCATTTTGTGGCTCGTCGGCGGACATGGTGCATCACCTCACGGATGTGTGCAGCGGTCACTGCTGGCCCTTGGCGGAGAACATCAAGTACGAGACATGCTACCCGTTCACCATGCTGGAGTTGCTGGAGGATCACCGCCGCCTGCTAGTCTCGGAGGAGGACGGTAGCGTCTTCCTCTTGATCGTGGGCACCGGCGAGGCCTGCGCAGGCCGCCGCCCTGTCTCGGTAATGTGCGTCAGGGGTAACACCGTTGACGCTGACACTGACACGAGGCCGGTGTACGGGTGCGGGGTCAGTGTTACTACCCCTCCGGGACGTGTGGGCGGCGACACCAGCCTCATCGAACGGACTTGGACTCTGGGGAGCTGGGACTATCCCGCTGATGTGGACTTGGAAAACCCATGGCATCCTTTACCCGCCGACACGGTGCACAGGGACTCCAAGGAGGTTCACCTGGACATACGCACTATCAAGTTAAATGTTGATCATTAGTCTTCGCTCAATGTAATCCGATGTCTAAGCATATGGAGACTTCCATGCAGGATCTTGCTCTATTGGAGTATCGCGCATGAATAAAAGTGTATCCGTTTTTGGTTTAGTCTAGAATCTTCCATGTATGAATTTTTACTACAGTACTGGTGAAAGACTTACGATGAACCATTTCTTACATCTCCTCTGCCCCCTTGCAAGTCATCCTGATTTAATCCCTCCGTCTAGGTGTATAAGGGCATGGTTAATATTACTTAATAGTATAGCCAACTGTTGACTATAAGAAAGTGCCATGTCATCTGTAGCCAACATGTATAACAATCAATACTCAAAATTAATTCTTAAAGATCATTTCTTGCAAAGCACAATAAGTGTTATTTCTTCAAAAGTTTTGGATGCAGGTTGAATAGTTGAACGCTTTTGTTTGCAAAAGATACCTTTTTATCTATTTCACCCGGATGTTTGTGAGCTCTAGAGATGAAATAATATCCGAAGAAACCTATCGATACCCGTTACACATGAGATGACCCCCACATCCTTTGTCAAAATAAACAACTCCCCGATCAATGCATTTCACTCTTCGGTGCAACACACGGGTACCTTACTACTATAGATTAGTACGACCAAAAATTAAACTAACATTATATATAGTACGATAAATGTTGATGCATGTCACCTAAAATTATATCATTCAAAACTATGTTCAAATACGAATCCAACTATATAGTTTTTGTTGACATGCACTAACATTTTGTCAGTTTAATCTTCAGTCAATTTCAATGGGGGACTAATAAACCACGACCAATGTAGTACAAGTGTAGAGGGAGGCGCTGCACGGGAGTCTCACCTCTCACCCCACTCGTGGTGCGGCAGTAAAGCCATCATATCACAAAACCCAACCACTCCCAGTAATAAGTGGCCTGGTAAAATAAACGGACAAGCAACCATCACATCCCTTCGTCTTTTTTGCATTTCATCTCTCTGCATTTACTTTCTCCGGTTCATCTCGCACACTCGATCCCTAGCTACTACTCCTAGGGCTAGTTCTTTTGGTGGCTTCCCCAGCTTTTCCCAGAAGACTAGTCACAGTGGAGAGCAACAATAAGGCGACTCACTCATTTATTTGGGCTTCTAAACTACTACTCTGTCCTGGTTTATTCCTCGCCATTGTAATTTGTGATAAATTTTGACCAAAGATTTAACTGATAAAATGTTACTCCCTTCGTCTAGGTGTGTAAGTCATCTTACGAAAACCAAATAATCCCAAAACACTTAGGCGCGGTGCATTAACTTCTACCTCGTTTCTTGTTTCTTGACATATCAACCAATAAGAGATAAAGAGTGTGCATGCTTTTAATGACTTGAGATATCAAACACGACATGCAGTGGTTAGTTCAGTGCATGCAATACTATTAATTAGCAAATAAACATTAATGTTTCTCGTTTTCTCCTCCTCCTTGGTCACGGTGCACAGCCTAAGATGACTTACTCACCTAGACGGATGGAGTAGTGCATGTGACATGCACTAACATTTCATTAGTTAAATTTATGATCAAAATTTGACACAAATTACAATGGGGACCAATAAACCAGGACGAAGGTAGTAGTTATGGGATTACTAATCTAGAAGCCTAAAAGAACTGGCCCCTGGTACTCCTACTAGTTGTAGTGCTCAAGTTGGAATTCCAATTGCACGGCACAACTTGTTAGGCAAAAAATTCGATACAGGGTGTAGGAAGCGGTTTGGGAATTTGCATGCCTTTCCATCCAGTGAGATACTCCATACAAAGTACGACAGAGAAATAACCACAGAGAAGGAAGCTAAAAGTAAACAATCAAACGAGCATTTTTGCATTTTTTTTTGCATTGAATCGTTTCACAAGCTTGACTAGTGCTATTTTTCTACTTTTACAAAAACCGCATCGTAATGTTAAAACGTGCATTTGCATGTACATAAGTCATAGTAGTACTCCCTCCGTCTAGGTGTACAAGTCTTCCCTCCTTCTTGGTCACCGTGCACAACCAAAGATGACTTATTGACCTGGACGGAGGGAGTAGCACAGTCTGCAAGCATATATCGAGAGAGAACTGTAGTCCGATAGTATATAGTAAAGTTTGTGCTATATGCACGTACTTGCAAAATACGTAATAATACACAAGGTTTCCGAACTTTCCCTTTTACATACTTAATTAAGGATGCTAAAAATCCTGAACGTTCGAGATTTATCATTTGCGTCCCAAAACTAATGAGGTCGCCTTACGAAACAAAAATTATACTCCTCATAAAAGCCACGGCGCTCGCAGGAGCGCTTGCGGCGCGACACGAGTGCCCTGGTGCGCGGCCGTTTTCCAACACGCTGACACAACGCCTCTTCCTCAGCCTCGCAACTCGCGAGGTGCTGATTGGCAGCTTGCCGGCGGGCGAGCGCGATCTCACCGGTGTGGTGATCCGGCGCCAACAGGTACTCCTCCTCGCTGGAAGCGTGCACCCGGTCCACGTACCGCCAAGCGTAGATGAGGCGCTTGGGCCCGACTGCACTCAGGGCGTTGGCACGGGCTTCCTCCGCCACCCTCAAGGCCCTCGCACGAGCCTTCTGCCAAAAAGCCAATTGCCTGACTCTCTCGGACGCGACATAGGCCTCCCAGGCAGCTTGTTCCGCGATGCGCTTCTCTTCCTCGGCCTTCTTCTCCGCCTCTATTTTGGCGTGCTCTACTGAAGGCAAAGCCTCCCACAAGACAACATCCATTTCTTTCCAAAGCTCCTCAAGGCTGGGGGGGCTCGATGGGCGGCGTGGCATTCTCCTCGTAGTAGGGAGCCGACGCGTCCTCCGACGCGCGTGCTGGTGAGACTGGGAACGCCGACGCGTCCACCTCGATGCGTCGCGGCGAGGAGCGAAACACCGACGCATCCTCCTCGACTAGTGGCGGAAGGAACGGAACGGCGACGCGTCGCGTCGCGGCGAGGAGCGGAACACCGACGCGTCCTCCTCGACTAGTGGCGGCGAGGAATGGAACGGCGATGCGTCGCATAGCAGCGAGGAGCGGAACACCGACGCGTCCTCCTCGACTAGTGGTGGCGAGGAACGGAACGGCGACGCGTGACCGTCCGCACGGTGCAGTGAGGGGCTCCTAGGGCTTGGGAGGGGCGATTCCATGGTGGTCAACATGAGAGTGAGGGGGAGGAGATAGTGATGAACGTGAACGTGAGGGGGAGGAGATAGCGATGTCGTGGGAGGCACAGTATTTATAGCGAGCAATGGCACACCTACATAAGATATGGACCGAGCTGCACTGACTTAACTGCAGGTCCAGTTGCGTCACTGACATGTGGGCCAGTCCCCTGTTGGGCCCATATGTCAGTGACCCAATGCACCCGAAGTTATGTAAAAGCTACGTGGGCATATTTGTTGGAGTAAATTATGGGGGAGCGAAGGGGTGGAAATATTGCTGGTCACAACTGATTGGACGAGCGTGCGGGGAGGAGAGTCATGAATGCATATTTTTTCACACGGGGTGGAGTGCTGGGACCGCCGGAGGGAGAAGGAGAGTTTGGCAGGCATATTGATTCCACACATGGAGAGGAAAAGATTTGGAGACGAACGGGCTTCCTACAGGTATGGGGAACTATGCATAATAAGTCATCTTGCATGCCGGGCTAGGTATAGTCTCAAGTCATTAAAAACATACACGCCCCACACATGTTCATATTTCAAGGTGCACTAAATTATTGCAAGCAATGATTAAGGCTGGCCATAATGGTGGTATCTTAGCTGGTATCATGCACACGGGAATAGCAAACATGCTGATGTGGCAAAGAATTAAAGAAGAGAGGGGGGTTAGAGAAACTAGTGTTCATGCATGCATGGATGAACACATTTTTTTGTGAAGAACGACAACATTAGTTGAGTACTTTTGCAGACTTCAAAAACTATTCCACGGCCTCTACTATCTTGCTAAGAGTAGGTGAAATTTTTGAATCGAGCCCTTTAAACTAGAAGGGAGGTAGTGGTACTCTAATAGCTAGGTGTGTAAGTCATCTTACGAAAACCAAATAATCCCAAAACAAGTAGGCGCGGTGCATTAACTTCTACCTCGTTTCTTGTTTCTTGACATATCAACCAATAAGAGATGAGGGTGTGCATGCTTTTAATGACCTGAGACTATCAAACATAACATGCAGTGGTTAGTTCATTGCATGCAATACTATTAATTAGCAAATAAACATTAATGTCTCTCGTTTTCCCCTCCTCCTCGGTCACGGTGCATAGCCTAAGATGACTTACTCACCTAGACGGAGGGAGTATCAACATTCACAATGTCAAATCAATATTTTTACTCTCATTATAAAACGTAGTTCTTATACTCATTATAATCAGTATTGTAGATATTGATATTTTTAGTATAAATTTGGTAGTGGGATTTCACTGATGCATGTCAAAGCGTGGAGGAAGCGGAGCTTAGGGCTTGCATTGCCAGTCTCTACATATGTATTTCTCTTCATAATCCTGTAATTTTCGAGACTGATTGCGCTTGTGTGGTAGCGTCTCTTGCATCGGGGGACTATAACAGGTCTGCTATGTGTGACCTGAAGATGAAAGCGTTGAGCATCTCGAAGTTAATCAACAATCTTCAATTGTCAAAGATTAGCTGTTCGGCCAATAAGGTGGCACACTTAATCGCTAAGTACAGCTTTGACAATAGATTAGATGGTATTCTTTTAAATAACGTACCGCCCTGTGTGGTGAATATTGTATCTAATGAGTGTACTGGTGTGGCTGCTTAATTAATATAAGGTGGTGTTCAAAAAAAGTATAAATTTGGTCAAACACTTTGCAAATAGTTGAGGGGAGTAAAAAGGACTAGAGGGAGTATCATGCATGCGTAATAGGCAAAAAAATTGCTCATTTATAGCCGGTCGAAGTCTTAAAGGGCGCGACCGCGCGAGGGACGCGAAGGTCGTGGGAGGCGCGACGGTTGACAGAATTAAGTGAAGTTACATCCACGCGCCGGCATGGCATGCGAACAGGCAGAAGCTATACCGTCAGGCCTACAATATGGGTCTAGTAGACATGACATCTAGTGGGTCCCGCATAGTTCTCGAGAACTCTTTGGGGGCTTGCAGCCGTTTATCCACGGGCAAGCCAGCAACCCCACACTGTTCGCATGCCCTACTCGTCCCCGTCTTCTACCTCACAACAGTTCGCTCCCAGTCGTCCCGTCCTTCCACATTAGTTCGCTCCCAGTTTTTGCGGGGTTCAACAGTTCAACTTCTCCTAACCCTCCTCCAAAATCCATGGCCTCCCAAATCTCCATGGTCACTGCTGAGTACCAGGTTAGAGCCTGAAGGAAATATGCCCTAGAGGCAATAATAAAGTTATTATTTATTTCCTCATATCATGATAAGTGTTTATTATTCATGCTATAATTGTAATAACCGGAAACATGATACATGTGCGAATACATAGACAAACTTAATGTCACTAGTATGCCTCTACTTGACTAGCTCATTAATAAAAGATGGTTATGTTTCCTAACCATAGACATGTGTTTTCATTTGATTAATGGGATCACATCATTAGGAGAATGATGTGATTGACTTGACCCATTCCGTTAGCTTAGCACTTTATCGTTTAGTATGTTGCTATTGCTTTCTTCATGACTAATACAAGTTCCTATAACTATGAGATTATGCAACTCCCGTTTACCGGAGGAACACTTTGTGTGCTACCAAATGTCATAACGTAACTGGGTGATAATAAAGGAGCTCTACAGGTGTCTCCAAAGGTACATGTTGAGTTGGCGTATTTCGAGATTAGGTTTTGTCACTCCGATTGCCGGAGAGGTATCTCGGGGCCCTCTCGGTAATGCACATCAATATAAGCCTTGCAAGCAATGTAGCTAATGAGTTAATTACGGAATGATGCATTACGTAACGAATAAAGAGACTTGCCGGTAACGAGATTGAACTAGGTATTGAGATACCGACGATCGAATCTCGGGTAAGTAACATACCGATGACAAAGGGAACAATGTATGTTGTTATGCGGTTTGACCGATAAAGATCTTCGTAGAATATGTAGGAGCCAATATGAGCATCCAGGTTCCACTATTGCTTATTGACCGGAAACAGTTCTAGGTCATGTCTACATAGTTCTCGAACCCGTAGGGTCCGCACGCTTAAGGTTTCGATGAAAGTTATATTATGAGTTTATGAGTTTTGATGTACCGAAGTTTGTTCGGAGTCCCAGATGATATTACGGACATGACGAGGTGTCTCAAAATGGTCGAAACATGAAGATTGATATATTGGAAGCCTGTATTTGGATATCGGAAGTGTTCTGGGTGAAATCGGGATTTTACCGGAGTACCGGGAGGTTACCGAAACCCCCCGGGGGCTTAATGGGCCTACATGGGACCTAGTGGAGAAGAGGAGAGGAGGCAAGGGCTGGGCCGCGCGCCCCTCCCCCCTAGTCCGAATAGGACAAGGAGAGGGGGGCGGCGCCCCCCCTTCCTTCCTCTCTCCCTCCTCCTTCCCCCCTTCTCCTAATCCAACTAGGAAAGAAGGGAGTCCTACTCCCGGTGGGAGTAGGACTCCCCTTGGCGCGCCACTCCTTGGCCGGCCGCCCCTCCCCCTTGGCTCCTTTATATACGGGGGCAGGGGGCACCTCTAGACACAACAATTGATCTCTTGATCTCTTAGCCGTGTGCGGTGCCCCCCTCCACCATAGTCCTCGATAATATTGTAGCGGTGCTTAGGCGAAGCCCTACGACGGTAGAACATCAAGATCGTCACCACGCTGTCGTGCTGATGGAACTCTTCCCCGACAATCTGCTGGATCGGAATCCGGGGATCGTCATCGAGCTGAACGTGTGCTAGAACTCGGAGGTGCCGTAGTTTCGGCGCTTGATCGGTCGGGCCGTGAAGACGTACGACTACATCAACCGTGTTGTTGTAATGCTTCCGCTTTCGGTCTACGAGGGTACGTGGACAACACTCTCCCCTCTCATTTCTATGCATCACCATGATCTTGCGTGTGCGTAGGAATTTTTTTTAAGTTACTACGTTCCCCAACAGTGGCATCCGAGCCTGGTTTTATGCGTAGATGTTATATGCACGAGTAGAACACAAGTGAGTTGTGGGCAATACAACTCATACTGCTTACCAGCATGTCATACTTTGGTTCAGCAGTATTGTTGGATGAAGTGGCCCGGACCGACATTACGCGTACGCTTACGCGAGACTGGTTCTACCGACGTGCTTTGCATATAGGTGGCTGGCGGGTGTCAGTTTCTCCAACTTTAGTTGAACCGAGTGTGGCTACGCCCGGTCCTTGCGAAGGTTAAAACAACACTAACTTGACGAACTATCATTGTGGTTTTGATGCGTAGGTAAGAACGGTTCTTGCTCAGCCCATAGCAGCCACGTAAAATTTGCAACAACAAAGTTGAGGACATCTAACTTGTTTTTGCAGGGCATGTTGTGATGTGATATGCTCAAGACGTGACGCTATATTTTATTGTATGATATGATCATCTTTTGTAACCAAAGTTATCGGCAACTAGCAGGAGCCATATGGTTGTCGCTTTATTGTATGAAATGCAAACGCCCTGTAATTGCTTTACTTTATCACTAAGCAGTAGCAATAGTCATAGAAGCAATAGATGGCGTAAATGACAACGATGCTATGATGGAGATCTGATGTAGGGTGGAACCCTATAGCGTCGATCTTTCACGTTTGGAGTGGATCCTACGGGGAATCACGAAGAACACGCGGAAGCACAATGGGAAAACACGGGGAAAACGAGAGAGAATCACTCAACCAACAAGGAATCGATCACACAAGCGCTAGATCATCACACACATAAGGTAGCACATGGTTCAAGATCAACAAAGGTAAGGATACAAAGGAACCGTTCTTCTCCAAGAGGAGGCCTTGATGTTCTTCCCTAGAAGGGGTCTTGAATCCGCTTGGGGGATCTTCTTCGAAGAGGTCGTGATCTCCGAGGAGAAGTATCCAAGTGGATGAGCAAAGGCTCTCACACAAATATGAGCTAATCCAATGCTAAGTCTCAAAGTGGGGAGGAGGAGGTCTATTTATAGTGCTAAGCCATGAAGGGGTAAGTGAGGGGCGAAGGGGGTACACGGGCCTCGGCCCAAGTCATGCGCGCAGGCAAGGCCGGATGATCCGGACGGGGTTCCGGATGATCCGGGCGTTGGGGTCCGGATGATCCGGACAGAGTCCCGGATGATCCCGCTTCGGTAGAAGCCTTCGGGTGTCTTCGGTGCAGTTACCCGGACGATCCGGGGGAGGGTCCGGATGATCCGGCTGGGCCCGGATGATTCGAACGACGGTCTGGATGTCCGGCCAGGCTCCAGCAGCCGCTCTGTCTTGTTCTTCCTACTCCTCTTCCATGCTTGGCCTTGGTCCTTGGATTCTCCATGGTCACCTTGGTTGTACCTGAGTGTATGCAAGGTCCATGCATGAGGTAGTAGCCATGTCTCATATGCGGAAAGTGACGGTTCGAAGAGGATTGAATTCACCTTGTGTCCAATGGCGTATGTTCGAGGTCTCGTCATATGTCCTCTTGGGGCTTGGAGAGTAGTCGGAGTGTACATGGGGATGAGCATGGGATGCTCCGCATCAAGATCAAGGTGTTGCGCCGGTGACGATGGTGATCACGATGGTGCTTCGGAGATGGAGATCACAAGCACAAGATGATGATGGCCATATCATATCACTTATATTGATTGCATGTGATGTTTATCCTTTAAGCATCTTATCTTGCTTTGATTGACAGTAGAATTTTAAGATGATCTCTCACTAATTATCAAGAAGTGTTCTCCCTGAATATGCACCATTGCGAAAGTTCTTCGTGCTGAGACACCACGTGATGATCGGGTGTGATAGGCTCTATGTTCAAATACAACGGGTGCAAAACAGTTGCACATGCGGAATACTCAGGTTAAACTTGATGAGCCTAGCATATACAGATATGGCCTCGGAACACGGAGACAGAAAGGTTAAACGTGAATCATATAGTAGATATGATCAACATAGTGATGTTCACCATTGAAACTACTCCATCTCACGTGATGATCGGACATGGTTTAGTTGATTTGGATCACGTGATCACTTAGATGACTAGAGAGATGTCTGTCTAAGTGAGAGTTCTTAAGTAATATGATTAATTGAACTTAAATTTATCATGAACATAGTACCTGATAGTATTTTGCTTGTCTATGTTTGTTGTAGATAAATGGCTCGTGCTGTTGTTCCGTTGAATTTTAATGCGTTCCTTGAGAAAGCTAAGTTGAAAGATGATGGTAGGAATTACACGGACTGGGTCCGTAACTTGAGGATTATCCTCATTGCTGCACAGAAGAATTACGTCCTGGAAGCACCGCTGGGTGCCAGGCCTGCTGCAGATGCAACTGACGACATTAAGAACGTCTGGCAGAGCAAAGCTGATGACTACTCGATAGTTCAGTGTGCCATGCTTTACGGCTTAGAACCGGGGCTTCAACGACGTTTTGAACGTCATGGAGCATATGAGATGTTCCAGGAGTTGAAGTTACTATTTCAAGCAAATGCCCAAATTGAGAGATATGAAGTCTCCGATAAGTTCTATAGCTGTAAGATGGAGGAGAATAGTTCTGTCAGTGAACATATACTCAAAATGTCTGGGTAATAATTACTTGATTCAACTGGGAGTTAATCTTCCTGATGATAGTGTCATTGACAGAATTCTTCAATCACTGCCACCAAGCTACAAGAGCTTCGTGATGAACTATAATATGCAAGGGATGGACAAGACTATTCCCGAGCTCTTCGCAATGCTAAAAGCTGCGGAGGTAGAAATAAAGAAGGAGCATCAAGTGTTGATGGTCAATAAGACCACCAGTTTCAAGAAAAAGGGCAAAGGGAAGAAGAAGGGGAACTTCAAGAAGAACAGCAAACAAGTTGCTGCTCAAGAGAAGAAACCCAAGTCTGGACCTAAGCCTGAAACTGAGTGCTTCTACTGCAAGTAGACTACACACTGGAAGCGGAACTGCCTGTAACACCCCGGATGTAACTTTCCATATTCGTAACTCCAACTCTTGCCTTTTCCGGAGATGCCATATGTTATTTTCCTCCGTGGTTGGGTTTTTGTTTTTTTTTGTTTGTTTTTGTTTTGCATTTTGTTCATGTCTTGCATTTCATCTCATAGCATCATGTGCATCGCATCCATATGTTTTCATAAAGCTTGCATCCGTTCGTAGTTGCCGCGTCCCCCTACCTTTGTTGACCGTTCCGAGTCCAACCGTGTTTTCGTTTCCCTTTTATCCGACCACCTAACCTCTCTTGCCAGCTCGTAGCCCCCCTCGCGCGCGTCCGAAACTGGCCCCGAACCCGAACCGATCAGTCGTCACCGTTGGATCCGGATCATCCCCTAACGTCTATAAAACATCTCCGTTTTCTTATTTGGGCTTCCCTACCTATTTATTCTCATCCGTCGAATTTTGATCGGATGATCCAAACTCCTCTTTTTCTGATATATATATATATGAGACAAACCCTAACTTCTAGGGAGATGTCCCATCCCGCCGCCGCTCCGCAAAATCCTCTCGGGATCCCCCTCCCTCGATTCCACTGCCTCCTCCCTTCTCCATTTGGATCCAGCCAACCACCACAGCCACTTCCACTCGATCTGGACCGCCAAATCTTAGATCGAACGGCCCTGAGAGCTTCTGCAACCCAAGCCCACAGCTCCCGCACGAGCCCCCTCCTCCTGCTTCGATCCCCGAGCAGATCGGGAGAGCTCGCCGCTGCCGCGTCACGTTTCCGGCCTCTCATCCGTCCGGCCGGCGACAACCACCACCACCAGGCTGCACCTCTCCTTCCCTTCTTCCCCTACTGCCTTCTCTCCTTCCCCTTCGATCTCTCTCACGATCTCTCCTCTCTATTTCTCTAAACAGGAGCTCACCACCGACCGGAGCCGATGGAGCTGAGCCACCGTCTTCCTGCTCGACCCCACCGTCCAGATCCGTTCCGCGCCGACCCGTTCCGCCGTTGCTCGTTCGTCCCGCCGGATCCGTGAAGCCGCCGTTCGGGACCCTGTCTGTCTCCCCTGCATCACGCCCCATCGCCGTGCTCCTCACCGATGCCGTCCGTGCCCTTCCCTGCCTCGGATCCGGCTGGATCCACCTCCTCCTCCAGCCACGGCCCTTCCTGGCCGGATCCCGCCGCCGCGCTGCCGCCAAGCCAGCTCGCCACCACTGCTCTGCTTCCTGACGAACAGAGCAGCTCGCTCGCCCGCTTGTCCCTGCCGCGTTGACCGATCCCGCGCCCCTCACTTCTGCGTCCAGGAGCAGCCCAGCTCCCTTCGTCCAAGGCCCAGCCCCAAGCAAGCCGGCCTGCTTCAGCCTCATCCACCGAACCGGGCCAAGCCCAGGGTGAGCAGCCCCGCCCCCTCTCCTGTGCATTTTCGGGCCAGCCAGTTTCGGCCCAGCTCCTTTTTTTTCCCTTCCGCGAATTTATCTATTTATCCAGAGTTACCAGTTTTACAGAAAAACCCTCATGTTCATGCATTTAATAAATCCACAACCGTGCATCGGATGTAAATAATTTATATATGTAAAATGATTAGAATTGCATCTAGTTTCACATTATGCCACTTTCATCCATGTTTAAAATGTTTAAACTTGCTGTTTGTTTAAATTTGCATAAATGTCATGCTAAAATGATTTAATTCATAACTAAATAACCGTAGCTCGGTTTTAAAAGTTCTTTATATGTAAATGGGGTGGAAAAATGCCTAGATTAACATGGTCCACCTTATTTTCCTATTTAACAACTTTAAAATATGTTTTAGGGCAGAACAGTAGCAAATTCATAAATTGCATATGAGGTTTTTCCGGAAATGTTGTTTGTTGTTCCGGCCTCATTTAAACTTGCCTAAATAGTTAGTTTACTTTTGTTACACCCCTTGCCATGTTTAACAACATTTCACATTGTTGTGTACCTAAACGAGAGCGAACTAAATATGTCAATGTGGTGTTTTGTCAATATGCAACTCATTGCATATTGAGCTCCACTTAATTTGTAGTATTGTTTGTTGCACTTTGCCATGCCATGCCTATTTAAACCGGACATGCATCATACTTGATTGTGCATCATGCCATGCTTATGTGATGGTTGTTTACCATGTTGTTTGTTTCTTTCCGGTGTTGCTTCTTAGTTCCGGTAATGTTGCGATTGTGAGGATCGTTCGACTACTCCCGTTCGTCTTCTTCATGGATTCGTTCTTCTTCCTAGCGGGATTTCAGGCAAGATGACCGTCACCTTGGATCTCACTACTATCATTGCTATGCTAGTTGCCTCATTCTATCGCTATGCTACGCTACCTATCAGTTGTTTACCATGCCTCCCAAATTGCCATGAACCTCTAACCTTTGACACCTTCCTAGCAAACCGTTGGTTGGCTATGTTACCGCTTTGCTCAGCACCTCTTATAGCGTTAATAGCTGCAGGTGAAGTTGAAGATTGCTCCATGGTGGACAGGGTTTATGTTGGGATATCACAATATCTCTTATATTATTAATGCATCTATATACTTGGTAAAGGGTGGAAGGCTCGGCCTTATGCCTGGTGTTTTGTTCCACTCTTGCCGCCCTAGTTTCCGTCATACCGGTGTTATGTTCACGGATTTTGCGTTCCTAACGCGGTCGGGTTATTTATGGGACCCCCCTGACAGTTCGCTTTGAATAAAACTTGTCCATCAAGGCCCAATCTTGGTTTTACCATTTGCCTCACCACCACCTATACCCTTCCCTTGGGTCGGCCAACCCAAGGGTCATCTTTATTTTAGCCCCCCCGGGCCAGTGCTTGTCTAAGTGCTGGTCTGAACCGGGCAGACTGCGGGGCCACCTCGGAGCAACTCGAGGGCTGGTTTTACTCGTAGGCTGACCTATCCGGTGTTGCCCTGAGAACGAGATATGTGCAGCTCCTATCGGGATTGTCGGCGCATCAGGCGGCTTTGCTGGTCTTGTTTTACCATTGTCGAAATGTCTTGTAAACCGGGATTCCGAGACTGATCGGGTCTTCCTGGGAGAAGGTCTATTCCTTCATTGATCGCGAGAGCTTGTCATGGGCTAAGTTGGGACACCCCTGCAGGGTATAAACTGTCGAGAGCCGCGCCCACGGTTATGTGGCAGATGGGAATTTGTTAATGTCCGGTTGTAGATAACTTGACACCAGATCCGAATTAAAACGCATCAACCGCGTGTGTAGCCGTGATGGTCTCTTCTCGGCGGAGTCCGGGAAGTGAACACGGTTTCTGTGTTATGATTGACGTAAGTAGGAGTTCAGGATCACCTCTTGATCATTGCTAGCTTCACGACTGTTCCGCTTGTTTCTCTTCTCGCTCTCTTTTGCGTATGTTAGCCACCATATCATGCTTAGTCGCTGTTGCAACCTCACCACTTTACCCCTTCCTTACCCATTAAGCTTTGCTAGTCTTGATACCCATGGTAATGGGATTGCCGAGTCCTCGTGGCTCACAGATACTTCCAAAACCAGTTTGCAGGTGCCTATGTTACCGAGCGGGTGACGCAACCGAGCTCAAGGAGGAGCTCGATGAAGATCTTGCCCTTTGTGTTGTTTCGTTCTAGTTGATCAGTAGTGGAGCCCAGTTGGGGTCGATCGGGGACCTTTGTCGCATTTGGGGTTCTTCTTTTATTTTGGTTCCGTAGTCGGACCTTGATTGTATCTGGATGATGTAATGCTTTATTCATGTATTTGTGTGAAGTGGCGATTGTAAGCCAACTATGTATCTCTTTCCCTTATGTATTACATGGGTTGTGTGAAGATTACCTCACTTGCGACATTGCTTTCAATGCGGTTATGCCTCTAAGTCGTGCTTCGACACATGGGAGATATAGCCGCATCGAGGGCATTACAAGTTGGTAATCAGAGCCTTCCCCGACCTTGGGAGCCCCACTGCTTGATCGTTTTTAGCGGCCGAGTTGTGTCTAGAAAAATGTTTTGAGTCATTTAGGATTATATATATCGGAAAGTTAGGAATTCTTTTTACTCCTCAGTCCCTTCGTCGCTCTGGTGAGGTCTCCTGACGTAGAGTTTTGACTCTTCTCTTCTCAAATTTCACTAAATTTTTTTTAGGATCACGCGGGTATTTTGGAATTGTTCCGATGGTTTTATGATGAGAACATTGTCTTGGTGCCTCCTGTCAGGGGTTTAGTGGAAGTGTCCCGGGGAGTTGAGCTCTGAGGTGTTGTCGCCATAATTTTATCGTTGCAGTTCTGGAATACCTGAGTTTAGTACACCGACATCGAAAATCTCTTTTATGCAGTTGTTGGTGAGATAACCCCGATAACCCAGTACTGAGGTGAGTACGGGAGTATCGCCATAACTTGTATAACGGATGCTTTTCGAAGGTTGAGGTAGACGATTTCCAAAGGTTTCTTGGTTATGTGTTGAAGGATGGATACAGCTGGATGTAGGATTTGCTAGTTTTGGGTGAGATATTATGCTTCCCCTGTATCCCCAACACCTGATTGCATAACCGGAGAATTTCGGGAGTTTCATAGGTGGGAATTCAAGTAGCTCTTAGGATATCTTTCCGAGGGATGTATGATATGAAATTGGGGTTCGACGTCTAGTGCTCCGCCTATTCACGGTCGGTTTTACAGTGGTCTCGTTGTGTCTTAAAGAGTCCTTGGCTATGCCGACTCGGGGACACTTCGTATGTCATGTGCACTGCCTTGTACATGATGGTGCTGTACGATCGAGCCCGTGTAGGCCCCACCACGAAAACTTCGAACACAATCTCTATCATATGTTTGTTCCGGCTTATTCTGCAAGCCAATCCTTTGTTTTGTTTTATTTGTGGTATTCGAGTTGCTTCGAAGTCAAATGTTGAATCCATACCTTTCCTAAATGGTGTTCTCATATTGCTATGTGAATACTATCCTTTTTGATCATTGAGGTTGTCATGTTAATTTTTTCCAACCGGCGTGCTTCTCTCCAAGTGGATCCGATCATTTCAACATCCGCAAGATCAATTCTAAGTTTTCTCAACGGTGTTTGTTTCAACCGTCCCAAGTTGCCTTTGTTTTTCCCCACCCTCCCACCCTTTTTCTTCAAGGACTCATTTATTTTAATCAAGTATCCATTTATTCATGTGAAGTCACTTCACTCTTTTCAATCATTGTTCTGATCCGGTGATTTCCCATGAAGATGCTCAATAGTTTCAAGTTCATCATCCTTCATTGTTGTTGCTTCTCCGGTGGATCCAATTCAAGCTTTCGATATTCATCATATTCCTTTCCTCGTTTCTAATGCTTTCTCTTGCCGATGCACCTCTTATTCATTCACTTCTCGCTATTCATTTGTTCTGGGGTGCTGAAGATATCTCACAAGATTTGTGCTTCCATTCTCAATCCGTTCAAGATATTTCGAGGTTGTTATCTCATTCAAGCCATTTAATTCAACCGGTGCAATCCCCCTTTCAATCAATTGTCAACGGTGTTTTCTTTTGAGTGGGCCCTAACCCACAGGTCTTTTCCCAGGATCTTACCTGACTCTTCTAATTCATTCCGAAGTTATTCTTAAATTCTTTTCAAGTGTGACGTAAGAACGGATTCCATCAGTCACATGCCTTCTCCAAGATCGCTTTCAAATTATTTTTCATTGTTGGCTCAACCTCTTTGTTTTTTTTTCTTTCTCCCGGAGTATCTCAACAATTCATGGTGGTGTTTCTCGTCGTCATTATCGGGTTTTGAAGACCGAAGAAGAGTTCCTCTTAAATCCTTACCCGTTCTTCCAAAGATGCGTAGTTCAAGCTTGATGCCATCCTCTCATAATTGTTTTCGATTGTGAGAATTCTTTTCACCCATCCGGAGCATTTCATGAGTTGTTTCAATTTCTTTCCTCCGAAGGCCATCATGTCATAATTCTTCATTCTCAGCGTGTAGCTATCGTTCTCCAAATCTTACCGGTGATTCGTTCAAATATCCTCTAATCAGTTCATGTTCTCTTCGTTCTCATGTATCTAAATCCCCTCAAATATCTTCATTCGTTTTCCAATTCTTCCTGGTGAATTGTGGCTTTGCTACGTTCATTTTCAATTCTTACGGTGGTTCGTTCAAGATTTCACCTCTTTTGTTATCATTTAATTCATTCGTTCTTTCCAATCCTACCGGTGGTTCGTTGAAGACCTTCCCAAATTTGCGCTATATCTCTCTTAATCCTTTCTACGGGAATAAGTAGTATGCCAAATCCATTGCTTGTCATCAATTTAATTTGATGAAGGATAAGCATACAATAAATCTTATTCTTATTTCCTCAAGGTGATTCAATTCTTTTCTTCCGGAGATTGTTCATGATGAAGTAATTCTCGGCTCTAGTGTTTCATCTTTTCTTTTCCTGAGTTCCAAGTTTTCCGCATTATATCATCGCGAAGCTCCATCTAAATCATCGCAAGGCTTCACCTTGTGTTTTCAACTTCTCTTTTTTTCATCATCCTTCTATTACCGGAGTTCTTCATGGAGGCTCTAAATGGTGGGTCGTCAAGGATTCTTTTCATTCTTCAATTGTTCTTCAAGATTTCTCTCGGAGTTATGATCTGCCAAGCTATACTCAAAATTAAACAGGGTGCCCAACACATGTTTTGTTTTGAGGAGCTCAAGTATTCTTCATCTTGCATTCTGAAGTGCAATTTTTTCTACCTTATCTTTTGAGGTAGTGTTATGTCACTCTTGACAATTTCCTTCATGTTTCATGATTCATATTGTTGTCAAGAATGAGGTATTTTAAATCCATCAGTCTCTTCATTGGAGTTATCTTGGGTTATATTTCACCTAAAGCTTTCCCTAAGGACTGTTGCTATTTATGGTGCTTATAAATGACCCAAGTTCTTCATTTGTCCTCCCGGTGAAATAAGTTTCTCGTCTCCTTGTTGATATCAATCCAATCATTTGTTTCCGTTGGTGGCAGAAGCTCACCTCATAATTTTGAGATGTTTTCATAAGCCCGCCACAAGCTTATTCTTTTCGTTGTTGGTTTTCCAACAACTCCGTTATAGCCTTCTTGGAAGGGTGCTTTCCGAGCCCATTTGTGGCAGAAGTTGGCATTTTCTCCTACATTCTGTTATTCCAGTGATCTATCTTCTATTCTTTTGTTCCAGAGGCATTGTGATGTTACTCTCTTCGAACCATCATCTCATTTTGTAAATATCATGTAATTTTCCTTGCTTATCCGTTTAGCCGGAGTGTCGTGTTTCATTCGAGTTCTCTCATCTTATCAAGTTTTGCCTCCCTTCTCAACCGGAGTGCGGTTTGTAATGTTTCTTACCCCTTGTGCCATTCTTTCAATTCTGGAGGCAGTGTGTTGTTGATTTCATCATGTATCTTCTCATCTTGTCAAGTTCATGTTCAATTCCTTCCATTTACAGTCGGAGTGCTGCCCAAATTATATCAATCTTATTCCTCCTCTATCTAGTTTTAACCGGAGTGGTTTCAGTATCTATCTTATCACTAAACCTCTTGGTTCTCATCATATTCCTTGTTCCTCTTGTCCAACGAATTGTTTGCAATCTTGGTCATCTCCGTTGTTTTGTTTCTTTCAATTTGTTCAACCTCTCAAGGTTCTTTGGTTTCACTCATTGGTCAAAGAAGCAACTTAGTTTTACCTCTTCTCTTCCTCTTTCGTTTTCCCTCCGGTGCCATCCTAGATCTCAGGACGAGATCCTCTCGTAGTGGTGGAGTGTTGTAACGCCCCAGATGTAACTTTCCATATTCGTAACTCCAACTCTTGCCTTTTCCGGAGATGCCATATGTTATTTTCCTCCGTGGTTGGGTTTTTGTTTTTTTTGTTTGTTTTTGTTTTGCATTTTGTTCATGTCTTGCATTTCATCTCATAGCATCATGTGCATCGCATCCATAGGTTTTCATAAAGCTTGCATCCGTTCGTAGTTGCCGCGTCCCCCTGCCTTCGTTGACCATTCCGAGTCCAACCGTGTTTTTGTTTCCCTTTTGTCCAACCACCTAACCTCTCTTGCCAGCTCGTAGCCCCCCTCGCGCGCGTCTGAAACTGGCCCCGAACCTGAACCGATCAGTCGTCACCGTTGGATCCGGATCATCCCCTAACGTCTATAAAACATCTCCATTTTCTTATTTGGGCTTCCCTACCTATTTATTCTCATCCGTCGAATTTTGATCGGATGATCCAAACTCCTCTTTTTCTGATATATATATATATATATGAGACAAACCCTAACTTCTAGGGAGATGTCCCATCCCGCCGCCGCTCCACAAAATCCTCTCGGGATCCCCCTCCCTCGATTCCACTGCCTCCTCCCTTCTCCATTTAGATCCAGCCAACCACCACAGCCACTTCCACTCGATCTGGACCGCCAAATCTTAGATCGAACGGCCCTGAGAGCTTCTGCAACCCAAGCCCACAGCTCCCGCACGAGCCCCCTCCTCCTGCTTCGATCCCTGAGCGGATCGGGAGAGCTTGCCGCTGCCGCGTCACGTTTCCGGCCTCTCATCCGTCCGGCCGGCGACAACCACCACCACCAGGCTGCACCTCTCCTTCCCTTCTTCCCCTACTGCCTTCTCTCCTTCCCCTTCGATCTCTCTCACAATCTCTCCTCTCTGTTTCTCTAAACAGGAGCTCACCACCGACCGGAGCCGATGGAGCTGAGCCACCGTCTTCCTGCTCGACCCCACTGTCCAGATCCGTTCCGCGCCGACCCGTTCCGCCGTTGCCTGTTCGTCCCGCCGGATCCGCGAAGCCGCTGTTCGGGACCCTGTCTGTCTCCCCGGCATCACGCCCCATCGCCGTGCTCCTCACCGACGCCGTCCGCGCCCTTCCCTGCCTCGGATCCGGCTGGATCCACCTCCTCCTCCAGCCACGGCCCTTCCTGGCCGGATCCCGCCGCCGCGCTGCCGCCAAGCCAGCTCGCCGCCGCTGCTCTGCTTCCTGACGAACAGAGCAGCTCGCTCGCCCGCTCGTCCCTGCCGCATTGACCGATCCCACGCCCCTCACTTCTGCGTCCAGGAGTAGCCCAGCTCCCTTCGTCCAAGGCCCAGCCCCAAGCGAGCCGGCCTGCTTCAGCCTCATCCACCGAACCGGGCCAAGCCCAGGGTGAGCAGCCCCGCCCCCTCTCCTGTGCATTTTCGGGCCAGCTAGTTTCGGCCCAGCTCCTGTTTTTTTCCCTTCCGCGAATTTATCTATTTATCCAGAGTTACCAGTTTTACAGAAAAACCCTCATGTTCATGCATTTAATAAATCCACAACCGTGCATCGGATGTAAATAATTTATATATGTAAAATGATTAGAATTGCATCTAGTTTCACATTATGCCACTTTCATCCATGTTTAAAATGTTTAAAGTTGCTGTTTGTTTAAATTTGCATAAATGTCATGCTAAAATGATTTAATTCATAACTAAATAACCGGAGCTCGGTTTTAAATGTTCTTTATATGTAAATGGGGTGGGAAAATGCCTAGATTAACATGGTCCACCTTATTTTCCTGTTTAACAACTTTAAAATATGTTTTAGGGAAGAACAGTAGCAAATTCATAAATTTCATATGAGGTTTTTCCGGAAATGTTGTTTGTTGTTCCGGCCTCATTTAAACTTGCCTAAATAGTTAGTTTACTTTTGTTACACCCCTTGCCATGTTTAACAACATTTAACATTGTTGTGTACCTAAACGAGAGCGAACTAAATATGTCAATGTGGTGTTTTGTCAATATGTAACTCGTTGCATATTGAGCTCCACTTAATTTGTAGTATTGTTTGTTGCACTTTGCCATGCCATGCCTATTTAAACCGGACATGCATCATACTTGATTGTGCATCATGCCATGCTTACGTGATGGTTGTTTACCATGTTGTTTGTTTCTTTCCGGTGTTGCTTCTTAGTTCCGGTAATGTTGCGATTGTGAGAATCGTTCGACTACTCCCGTTCGTCTTCTTCATGGATTCGTTCTTCTTCCTAGCGGGATTTCAGGCAAGATGACCATCACCTTGGATCTCACTACTATCATTGCTATGCTAGTTGCCTCGTTCTATCGCTATGCTGCGCTACCTATCACTTGTTTACCATGCCTCCCAAATTGCCATGAACATCTAACCTTTGACACCTTCCTAGCAAACCGTTTTTTGGCTATGTTACCGCTTTGCTCAGCCCCTCTTATAGCGTTGATAGCTGCAGGTGAAGTTGAAGATTGCTCCATGGTGGATAGGGTTTATGTTGGGATATCACAATATCTCTTATATTATTAATGCATCTATATACTTGGTAAAGGGTGGAAGGCTTGGCCTTATGCCTGGTGTTTTGTTCCACTCTTGCTGCCCTAGTTTCCGTCATACCGGTGTTATGTTCCCGGATTTTGCGTTCCTAACGCGGTCGGGTGATTTATGGGACCCCCCTGACAGTTCGCTTTGAATAAAACTTGTCCAGCAAGGCCCAACCTTGGTCTTACCATTTGCCTCACCACCACCTATACCCTTCCCTTGGGTCGGCCAACCCAAGGGTCATCTTTATTTTAGCCCCCCCGGGCCAGTGCTTGTCTAAGTGCTGGTCTGAACCAGGCAGACTGCGGGGCCACCTCGGGGCAACTCGAGGGCTGGTTTTACTCGTAGGCTGACCTATCCGGTGTTGCCCTGAGAACGAGATATGTGCAGCTCCTATCGGGATTGTCGGCGCATCGGGCAGCTTTGCTGGTCTTGTTTTACCATTGTCGAAATGTCTTGTAAACCGGGATTCCGAGACTGATCGGGTCTTCCTGGGAGAAGGTCTATTCCTTCATTGATCGCGAGAGCTTGTCATGGGCTAAGTTGGGACACCCCTGCAGGGTATAAACTTTCGAGAGCCGTGCCCGCGGTTATGTTGCAGATGGGAATTTGTTAATGTACGGTTGTAGATAACTTGACACCAGATCCGAATTAAAACGCATCAACCGCGTGTGTAGCCGTGATGGTCTCTTCTCGGCGGAGTCCGGGAAGTGAACACGGTTTCTGTGTTATGATTGACGTAAGTAGGAGTTCAGGATCACCTCTTGATCATTGCTAGCTTCACGACCGTTCCGCTTGTTTCTCTTCTCGCTCTCTTTTGCGTATGTTAGCCACCATATCATGCTTAGTCGCTGCTGCAACCTCACCACTTTACCCCTTCCTTACCCATTAAGCTTTGCTAGTCTTGATACCCATGGTAATGGGATTGCCGAGTCCTCGTGGCTCACAGATACTTCCAAAACCAGTTTGCAGGTGCCTATGTTACCGAGCGGGTGACGCAACCGAGCTCAAGGAGGAGCTCGACGAAGATCTTGCCCTTTGTGTTGTTTCGTTCTAGTTGATCAGTAGTGGAGCCCAGTTGGGGTCGATCGGGGACCTTTGTCGCATTTGGGGTTCTTCTTTTATTTTGGTTCCGTAGTCGGACCTTGATTGTATCTGGATTATGTAATGCTTTATTCATGTATTTGTGTGAAGTGGCGATTGTAAGCCAACTATGTATCTCTTTCCCTTATGTATTACATGGGTTGTGTGAAGATTACCTCACTTGCGACATTGCTTTCAATGCGGTTATGCCTCTAAGTCGTGCTTCGACACATGGGAGATATAGCCGCATCGAGGGCGTTACAAGTTGGTAATCAGAGCCTTCCCCGACCTTGGGAGCCCCACTGCTTGATCGTTTTTAGCGGCCGAGTTGTGTCTAGAAAAATGTTTTGAGTCATTTAGGATTATATATATCGGAGAGTTAGGAATTCTTTTTACTCCTCAGTCCCTTCGTCGCTCTGGTGAGGTCTCCTGACGTGGAGTTTTGACTCTTCTCTTCTCAAATTTCACTAAATTTTTTTTAGGATCACGCGGGTATTTTGGAATTGTTCCGATGGTTTTATGATGAGAACATTGTCTTGGTGCCTCCTGTCAGGGGTTTAGTGGAAGTGTCCCGGGGAGTTGAGCTCTGAGGTGTTGTCGCCATAATTTTATCGTTGCAGTTCTGGAATACCTGAGTTTAGTACACCGACATCGAAAATCTCTTTTATGCAGTTGTTGGTGAGATAACCCCGATAACCCAGTACTGAGGTGAGTACGGGAGTATCGCCATAACTTGTATAACGGATGCTTTTCGAAGGTTGAGGTAGACGATTTCCAAAGGTTTCTTGGTTATGTGTTGAAGGATGGATATAGCTGGATGTAGGATTTGCTAGTTTTGGGTGAGATATTATGCTTCCCCTGTATCCCCAACACCTGATTGCATAACCGGAGAATTTCGGGAGTTTCATAGGTGGGAATTCAAGTAGCTCTTAGGATATCTTTCCGACGGATGTATGATATGAAATTGGGGTTCGACGTCTAGTGCTCCGCCTATTCACGGTCGGTTTTACAGTGGTCTCGTTGTGTCTTAAAGAGTCCTTGGCTATGCCGACTCGGGGACACTTCGTATGTCATGTGCACTGCCTTGTACATGATGGTGATGTACGATCGAGCCCGTGTAGGCCCCACCACGAAAACTTCGAACACAATCTCTATCATATGTTTGTTCCGGCTTATTCTGCAAGCCAATCCTTTGTTTTGTTTTATTTGTGGTATTCGAGTTGCTTCGAAGTCAAATGTTGAATCCATACCTTCCCTAAATGGTGTTCTCATATTGCTATGTGAATACTATCCTTTTTGATCATTGAGGTTGTCATGTTAATTCTTTTCCAACCGGCGTGCTTCTCTCCAAGTGGATCCGATCATTTCAACATCCGCAAGATCAATTCTAAGTTTTCTCAACGGTGTTTGTTTCAACCGTCCCAAGTTGCCTTTGTTTTTCCCCACCCTCCCACCCTTTTTCTTCAAGGACTCATTTATTTTAATCAAGTATCCATTTATTCATGTGAAGTCACTTCACTCTTTTCAATCATTGTTCTGATCCGGTGATTTCCCATGAAGATGCTCAATAGTTTCAAGTTCATCATCCTTCATTGTTGTTGCTTCTCCGGTGGATCCAATTCAAGCTTTCGATATTCATCATATTCCTTTCCTCGTTTCTAATGCTTTCTCTTGCCGATGCACCTCTTATTCATTCACTTCTCGCTATTCATTTGTTCTGGGGTGCTGAAGATATCTCACAAGATTTGTGCTTCCATTCTCAATCCGTTCAAGATATTTCGAGGTTGTTATCTCATTCAAGCCATTTAATTCAACCAGTGCAATCCCCCTTTCAATCAATTGTCAACGGTGTTTTCTTTTGAGTGGGCCCTAACCCACAGGTCTTTTCGTTCCGTAGTCGGACCTTGATTGTATCTGGATTATGTAATGCTTTATTCATGTATTTGTGTGAAGTGGCGATTGTAAGCCAACTATGTATCTCTTTCCCTTATGTATTACATGGGTTGTGTGAAGATTACCTCACTTGCGACATTGCTTTCAATGCAGTTATGCCTCTAAGTCGTGCTTCGACACGTGGGAGATATAGTCGCATCGAGGGCGTTACACTGCCCCAAGTATTTGGCGGATAAGAAGGATGGCAAGGTGAACAAAGGTATATGTGATATACATGTTATTGATGTGTACCTTACTAATGCTCGCAGTAGCACCTGGGTATTTGATACTGGTTCTGTTGCTAATACTTGCAACTCGAAACAGGGACTACAGATTAAGCGAAGATTGGCTAAGGACGAGGTGACGATGCGCGTGGGAAATGGTTCCAAAGTCGATGTGATCGCGGTCGGCACGCTACCTCTACATCTACCATCGGGATTAGTTTTAGACCCGAATAATTGTTATTTGGTGCCAGTGTTGAGCATGAACATTATATCTGGATCTTGTTTGATGTGAGACAGTTATTCATTTAAATCAGAGAATAATGGTTGTTCTATTTATATGAGTAATATCTTTTATGGTCATGCACCCTTCAAGAGTGGTCTATTTTTATTAAATCTCGATAGTAGTGATACACATATTCATAATGTTGAAGCCAAAAGATGCAGAGTTGATAATGATAGTGCAACTTATTTGTGGCACTGCCATTTGGGTCATATCGGTGTAAAGCGCATGAAGAAACTCCATACTGATGGACTTCTGGAATCACTTGATTATGAATCACTTGGTACTTGCGAACCGTGCCTCATGGGCAAGATGACTAAAATGTCGTTCTCCGGAACTATGGAGCGAGCAACTGATTTGTTGGAAATCATACATACTGATGTATGTGGTCCAATGAATATTGAGGCTCGCGGCGGGTATCGTTATTTTCTCACCTTCACAGATGATTTGAGCAGATATGGGTATATCTACTTGATGAAACACAAGTCTGAAACATTTGAAAAGTTCAAAGAATTTCATAGTGAAGTGGAAAATCATCGTAACAAGAAAATTAAATTTCTATGATCTGATCGTGGAGGAGAATATTTGAGTTACGAGTTTGGTTTACATTTGAAACAATGCGGAATAGTTTCGCAACTCACGCCACCCGGAACACCACAACGAAATGGTGTGTCCGAACGTCGTAATCATACTTTACTAGATATGGTGTGATCAATGATGTCTCTTACTGATTTACCGCTATCATTTTGGGGTTATGCTTTAGAGATGGCCGCATTCACGTTAAATAGGGCACCATCAAAATCTGTTGAGACGATGCCTTATGAACTGTGGTTTGGCAAGAAACAAAAGTTGTCGTTTCTTAAAGTTTGGGGCTGCAATGCTTATGTGAAGAAACTTCAACCAGATAAGCTCGAACCCAAATCAGAGAAATGTGTCTTCATAGGATACCCAAAAGAGACTATTGGGTACACCTTCTATCACAGATCTGAGGGCAAGATTTTTGTTGCTAAATTCGGATCCTTTCTAGAGAAGGAGTTTCTCTCGAAAGAAGTGAGTGGGAGGAAAGTAGAACTTTATGAGGTAACTGTACCTGCTCCCTTATTGGAAAGTAGTTCATCACAAGAACCGGTTCACGTGACAACTACACCAATCAGTGAGGAAGGTAATGATATTGATCATGAAACTTCAGATCAAGTTACTACCGAACCTCGTAGGTCAACCAGAGTAAGATCCGCACCAGAGTGGTATGGTAATCCTAATCTGGAAGTCATGTTACTTGACCATGCGAACCTACGAACTATGAGGAAGCGATGATGAGCCCAGATTCCACAAAATGGCTTGAGGCCATGAAATCTGAGATGGGATCCATGTATGAGAACAAAGTATGGACTTCTGTTGACTTGCCCGATGATCGGCAAGCCATCGAGAATAAATGGATCTTCAAGAAGACTGACGCTGATGGTAATGTAACTGTCTACAAAGCTCGACTTGTTGCGAAAGGTTTTCGACAAGTTCAAGGGGTTGACTACGATGAGACTTTCTCACCCGTAGCGATGCTTAAGTCTGTCCGAATCATGTTAGCAATTGCCGCATTTTATGATTATGAAATATGGCAAATGGATGTCAAAACTGCATTCCTGAATGGATTTCTAGAAGAAGAGTTGTATATGATGCAACCGTAAGGTTTTGTCGATCCAAAAGGTGCTAACAAAGTGTGCAAGCTCCAGCGATCCATTTATGGACTGGTACAAGCCTCTCGGAGTTGGAATAAATGCTTTGATAGTGTGATCAAGGCATATGGTTTTATACAGACTTTTGGAGAAGCCTGTATTTACAAGAAAGTGAGTGGGAGCTCTGTAGCATTTCAAATATTCTATGTAGATGACATATTGTTAATTGGAAATGATATAGAATTTCTGGATAGCATAAAGGGATAGTTGAATAAAAGTTTTTCAATGAAAGACCTCGGTGAAGCTGCTTACATATTGGGCATCAAGATCTATAGAGATAGATCAAGACGCTTGATTGGACTTTCACAAAGCACATACCTTGATAAAGTTTTGAAAAATTTCAAAATGGATCAGGCAAAGAAAGGATTCTTGCCTGTATTACAAGGTGTGAAGTTGAGTCAGACTCAATGCCTGACCACAGCAGAAGATAGAGAGAAAATGAAAGATGTTCCCTATGCTTCAGCCATAGGCTCTATCATGTATGCAATGCTATGTACCAGACCTAACGTATGCTTAGCAATAAGTTTGGCAGGGAGGTACCAAAGTAATCCAGGAGTGGATCACTGGACAGCGGTCAAGAATATCCTGAAATACCTGAAAAGGACTAAGGATATGTTTCTTGTTTACGGAGGTGACAAAGAGCTAGTCGTAAATGGTTACGTCGATGCAAGCTTTGACACCGATCCGAACGATTCTAAATCGCAAACCGGATACATGTTTATATTGAACGGTGGAGCTGTCAGTTGGTGCAGTTCTAAACAAAGCGTCGTGGCGGGATCTACATGCGAAGCGGAGTACATAGCTGCTTCGGAAGCAGCAAATGAAGGAGTCTGGATGAAAGAGTTCATTTTCGATCTAGGTGTCATACCTAGTGCATCGGGACCAATGAAGATCTTCTATGACAATACTGGTGTAATTGCCTTGGCAAAGGAATCCAGATTTCACAAGAGGACCAAGCACATCAAGAGACCCTTCAATTCCATCAGGGACCAAGTCCAGGTGGGAGACATAGAGATTTGCAAGACACATACGGATCTGAATGTTGCAGACCCGTTGACTAAGCCTCTTCCACGAGCAAAGCATGATCAACACCAAGACTCCATGGGTGTTAGAATCATTACTGTGTAATCTAGATTATTGACTCTAGTGCAAGTGGGAGACTGAAGGAAATATGCCCTAGAGGCAATAATAAATTTATTATTTATTTCCTCATATCATGATAAGTGTTTATTATTCATGCTATAATTGTATTAACCGGAAACATGATACATGTGTGAATACATAGACAAACTTAATGTCACTAGTATGCCTCTACTTGACTAGCTTATTAATCAAAGATGGTTATGTTTCCTAACCATAGACATGTGTTGTCATTTGATTAACGGGATCACATCATTAGGAGAATGATGTGATTGACTTGGCCCATTCTGTTAGCTTAGCACTTGATCGTTTAGTATGTTGATATTGCTTTCTTCATGACTTATACAAGTTACTATAACTATGAGATTATGCAACTCCCGTTTACCGGAGGAACACTTTGTGTGCTACCAAACATCACAACGTAACTGGGTGATTATAAAGGAGCTCTACAGGTGTCTCCAAAGGTACATGTTGAGTTGGCGTATTTCGAGATTAGGTTTTGTCACTCCAATTGTCGGAGAGGTATCTCTGGGCCCTCTTGGTAATACACATCAATAAAAGCCTTGCAAGCAATGTAGCTAAGTTAGTTATGGAATGATGCATTACGTAACGAGTAAAGAGACTTGCCGGTAACGAGATTGAACTAGGTATTGAGATACCGACGATCGGATTTCGGGCAAGTAACATACCGATGACAAAGGGAACAACGTATGTTGTTATGCGGTTTGACCGATAAAGATCTTCGTAGAATATGTAGGAGCCAATATGAGCATCCAGGTTCCGCTATTGGTTATTGACCGGAAATAGTTCTAGGTCATGTCTACATAGTTCTCGAACCCGTAGGGTCCGCACGCTTAAGGTTTCGATGACAGTTATATTATGAGTTTATGAGTTTTGATTTACCGAAGTTTCTTCAGAGTCCCAGATGAGATTACAGACATGACAAGGAGTCTCGAAATGGTCGAGACATGAAGATTGATATATTGGAAGCCCATATTGGGATATCGGAAGTGTTCCGGGTGAAATCAGGATTTTATCGGAGTACCGGGAGGTTACCGGAACCCCCCGGGGGCTTAATGGGCCTACATGGGCCCTAGTGGAGAAGAGGAGAGGAGGCAAGGGCTGGGCCGCGCACCCCTCCCCCCCTAGTCCGAATAGGACAAGAAGAGGGGGCGGCGCCCCCCCTTCCTTCCTCTCTCCCTCCTCCTCCCCCCTTCTCCTAATCCAAATAGGAAAGAAGGGAGTCCTACTCCCAGTGGGAGTAGGACTCCCCTTGGCACGCCCCTCCTTGGCCGGCCGCCCCCTCTCCCTTGGCTCCTTTATATACGGGGGCAGGGGGCACCTCTAGACACAATAATTGATCTCTTGATCTCTTAGCCGTGTGTGGTGCCCCCTCCACCATAGTCCTCGATAATATTGTAGCGGTGCTTAGGCGAAGCCCTGCGACGGTAGAACATCAAGATCGTCACCACGCCGTCGTGCTGACGGAACTCTTCCCCAACAATCTGCTGGATCAGAATCCGGGGATCGTCATCGAGCTGGACGTGTGCTAGAACTCGGAGGTGCCGTAGTTTCGGTGCTTGATCGGTCGGGCCATGAAGACATACGACTACATCAACCGCGTTGTTCTAACGCTTCCGCTTTCGGTCTACGAGGGTACATGGGCAACACTCTCCCCTCTCATTGCTATGCATCACCATGATCTTGCGTGTGCGTAGGAATTTTTTTGAAATTACTATGTTCCCCAACAGAGCCATCACCGGCGATCAGTTCATCGTCCTCTACACACGTGGATCCGCGACGGTGAAATCATGGCTTGCTCGCTTCCTACGCATGTTTAACAGTTCAACGGATGAGTGGGTCGCTGGGCTAGATGTTGAGTACACCACAGTCCTGGGATGAGAGAAGGATCTAAAGGACGAAGAGAGGAAGAAGCCCATTGTGATCCAGGATTGCGTACATAACGTTTGCTTGGTTTACCACATATGCCATGCCGGCGTTGAGTGCTAGGATTTTAAGAACTTCCTCAAGGAAAAAAGAGTGAAATTCATTACTGTAGGCTTTAAGAACGACAGGGATGTCCTACGTCGGATAGGTCTCGCTGTAGGCCAGCCCTTCGATCTCCAGAAGGCAAGCCTGGTGTCCTCGTCTCAACCTTCAATGCTGACCCTGGCAGCAGCCATGATTGATCCTTCGTACGCTAAACTGAAGAAACCTCATCACGAGTTTCATCATGCATGGGAGTCAAAGACATTAGATGAAGATCACATCCTGTACGCAGCAATGGATGCCTACCTTTGTTTAAATATATACAAGGGTTGGATGAAGAAGCAGAGCCCAGTGTCCGGTTCAAGCAAAGAAGCGTCGGCGAAGAGGAAGAGGAAGAGGGACGAGGACGAAGTCGTGGACGTGGACTCGGACTCCGAGTAGGTGGCAGTGCCGTCGCTCATGCTGGTTCTACTGCACTGTCAAGCGGACTAGTTGCTTAGTTTATTTTCAAGGGTGTGTTGTGCTGAGGCCCCAGCAGAACTATGTTTATGTTCTTTCTTGTTATATGAACTCTTTAGTATGTACAGTAGTACTAGTACTATGTCTTACTACTGTTCTTCTTGCAGTTGGTACTACTGCTCGTATCTTCGTGTTCCTACTATACTTAATACGTTCGTACTAGTAGTATAATTTGGGTCAGTCGATTTGTGAAAGAAGTTCGACGGAGCAAAGGAAAGAAGACGGCAGAAGAGGTGGAAGAAGCCCTTCTAGCTATCCATGTTGCATCAAATGGCTCACATTAGTCGACTGACCCAAATTCAAGGTCTCGAAGGTAGATTCCGCGTCCGCACCCGGTTTGCGGGTTCGACGCGCGCGCGGCCGGCTTCCGCCACGACAGCCACCATGCGCGCCTCCTCCACGCGGACACAGACGACAATGACACACTAGTTCCTCCTCGCCGGCGTGCTGGAGCACGCGCTCGTCCTCCTCTTCGTACGCTGCGTGCATAGACGAGGCTCCACCAGCTGCTCGCGTGCTTGGCAGCGCGGCGGCATGGTGAGGAGGGACTGCAGACGACATGAGCGGGCGAGCCTTCGGCTTCATGGCACAGGGATGGCGGCGACACAGCAGTGATGGGCGAGAAATTGTTGGCCGGAGCAGGCGGGTGCCGGCATGCGCAACGGCGGTGGCGGCATATTGATGAGTGCGCGTGTGGGAGCTTACTTTAGTTTTATATAAGGTTGGTCAAACTTAAAAGAAAACCGTGCTAGTACACGTAAACATTAGACTTAGGTAGCGCTTTTATTAGTTTTTTTTTGAAGTTACTACCACAACCACGATACGGAATTTTGTGCAAGCGCGTGAACCGCGGCCGCACGGTCGATCGAACGGTGCGTCACCGTGTTGCGCTCGAAGGACATCCACCGAACCTTTTTGTGTGTGTGAAAACAATCCTCGAATATTACTCAACTTTTTTTCCTGGGAAAGTTCTTGACGCTGCAATATTTCCATATATTTGAATTTAGCTCTAGTTTGTGTTTATTTGGATTTGGACGTTTTAGGTGCGCCCTAGTTTTTTTAATACTTATTTTGTGTGTGTGATTGAGAGAGAACGTGTGCAGGTGTCCATATGTGTGTTGTGGCGGAAGGGCAATGTGGAGACGGTGTGTGTGTGATACAGACATAGAGAGGTGTAAATGTGCAAATGATCATGCATGAGTGAGACATAGACAGATGCCGATACGTTGTGTATACATGAGAGAATGGTCTTCTAGTTTACTTGTGTGTGTGAGAGAGAGAGAGAGAGACACAGAGAGAGAGACAGAGAGACAGAGAGAGACAGAGAGAGACAGAGAGAGAGCGGAGCATTCGTAACACAACAACCATCTCTCTCGATTCGTCCATCCCTCGCACGATCGCATGCAACACATGCATCAACGCGCACATTTTGACACCCTCACCCGGCCCTGCCCACCTCAAGGCCCGCACAATCTCTTCGTGAATACCCATTTCTCTCATTAGGTTTGTTTCCTCTCAATATCTGACACGCACACACACACAAACACACACACACACACAGAGACACACGCAGCACAACACACACACACACACTCCCCCGAGCACACAATTCATCCCCATCCAAGGTTATACGGCGACCACTCTCGCTTGTGCTTCTTTGCATCCCCAACATGCACAACACCTCGATCTTCAAAGAGGGCATCGAGCAGATCGAAGAAGGCGACCACACCGCGCTAGAGAATGCGGGGTCATTTGGAAGCAGGGTGACGTGACGACGGCTGACTGACTCCTCCCCCCACCCTCTCTCTCTTGCACAAAATTACCAATCCCTCTTTCCCCCGCACAAAATTTTCAATCCCTCAACCCACGAGATCCTTCCCCTCTCGTCCATGTATTTCCAGCCCTCTCATCAAACATGTTGTCTCTTCTCCATCCACGTATACAGAATCCGGATGCACACGCATCTCACGTATATTACATGTCTCCATCTTTCTCACAGACCTAACTTCTTCCTCTCTCTTTCTCTCTCTATCTCTCTCTGTCTCGTTAGGTTTGTCTCCTACTCTCTCGTCCACATACATACAACCTTTCCTGCCCTATCTGCTCCATCTTAAAAAGCTCTCTCTGCACGTTTCATTCACACATTGGGATATGTCAAAATGTTGCTTCTATAATGGCTGATGTAGAGTTATGGTTGTTTTTGTTGCATCCTATAAAGTAATAACTATGAAATGCATTTAGATTCTCATTTGACTGGGATTATGTGAGTTTGAGCATGTTGTGAAGTACTATAGACCTTGTATACATCTTGGGATTCGACAATGATTGTAACT
Source organism: Triticum timopheevii (assembly GCA_963921465.1). NCBI lineage: Eukaryota > Viridiplantae > Streptophyta > Magnoliopsida > Poales > Poaceae > Triticum > Triticum timopheevii. Next base: position 337,085,794 of record OY997268.1, read on the forward strand.
ATTGAATTGTATAGACCATTACATTCGAAGTCAATAGCCTAATATATTTATTTCACAATTTCAACAAATGATTAGTTCACTACAAACTAAGAAACCAAATGTGTACTCCCTCCGTTTTTATTTAAGTCCGCGTATTAGCATTGGTCAAAGTCAAGTTTTGTAAACTCTTAGAAAGCTTATAACAAAAAATATTAACATATACAATAACAAATAAATACCATTAGATTCATTATTGAATGTACTTTCACATCATACATATTTGTTATGGTAAATGTTTATATTTTTATATAAACTTGGTCAAACTTTAGGAAGTTTGACTTCGGTCAAACCTAACATGCAGCGTTTACTACTACTACTCGCTAGTTGCTTAGCCGAATCACTCAACACGCCACACGGGGAGTCTAGGGTCACAAAATTTTGAGGTCGGTGGGAAAATCTCCCGCGACCCTGATTCGAGCAGTGGGAAGTTACCATCATAGCCTTCAGAACAGGCCTACAGATGACGCTTGGTAGGGGGCTGTTCTCGTAACTTCAGGTTCACCCTACCCAGCCAACCCCACCCTGGCACCGAGAGTAGTACACCTGAATACTCCCCATTTTCTATCCCCACCGCAAAATAGACTTCTCCACGGCACCGCAGCCTTCGTTCTCCTCCCCTTTACATCGGCACACTCGTCCACCGCGGCGCATCTGCCTCATCGACGACCTCGTACGCCGCACTGGAGCCGGTCCACCATCGTCGTTTGTACACGGAGCCTCTTCCCCGGCATCGTCTTCCACGGTCTCGGATCTGCTTCCCGGAAGCCGACGCCAAGTGCAGAAGTACCACCGTCGTGGACAATGAACTGATTCCCGTTGTCGACCATGACTCACAGAGGCCGCCGCGACCATCGTTCTCCTCCTCGATTGGTAATGTGTGTATTGAATCACTTAGCAGTACATGTGCAGTTCCAATTTTGTTCATACCTACCCTTCAAATTTCCTGGGTGCTATTGTTCCCGTAAAAGTAATTGGTATAGCCTCCATTGTCCAACAGAATATCAGCTTGTAATTGTGCGTCGCTCCTGTATCGCGTTGTGCTTGGGTAGGTTTTTCATATGCAACCAGTAGTGTGGCAAATGATGGAAAGGTTTTTAGAACTAGCAAGATGCCCATGCATTGCACGCATCAAGATGCATTTGTATGAGTAGTTTATCTTGTGGGAGAAAAGGATGAACGAGGGAAGGCCTTATTTGCAAATCTGGAGAGGGGTATGGGTATCTTTTTGCAAAATTCCCATTTGTTTCCTTCCTATCTGACAGATATAAATCGGACGGCCTATATTGGAAGAAAAAAAGTATAGAGAAAAAAAAGTAGACAGTAAAGGAAGTAGAGATAAATATTAAATATTGAATATTAAATAAATATAACAGTAGAGAAGGGAGTAGAGATAGCAGAGACGTCGGGAAAGGATTGCGCGCGCGGGAAAAAGCGGCCGGGCGTGCGCTAGTTTTGGCGCGCGGCGTCCGGCGTGCTTTATAAAATCCAACGCCCTCCCACCGCTTTGTGCCTTGCCACTACTCTATGCCTCGCCACCGCTCTCTCCCCACTCTTTTTCGCCTCGCCGCCGCTGCGCCACCATGCTGCCGCATCGCTGGGAAACTTGGGGATACCACAGTGTTCGCGCGCGCCCCTCCGGCGGCTTCTCCGCTGAGATCCGGTTCCGCGGGATGTGCCTCGGCCTCGGCAATTTCGACACCGCCAACGAGGCCTCTCGCGCGTACGATGCGGCGGCGTGGCGCCTCCAGTGGCCTCATAGAACACTGAACTTCCCCAACGTGCTGACGCGGGAGCGGGCGCAGGAGCTCGCGCCTCTACCGTGGCTTAGCACCAACGAGGATCGCCGCGACAACCGGAGGCGGGAGCACCGTCTCGGCATCGCCGAGATGGACGAGGAAGCCATGGCGCTGTGGCACCAACACTTCCCGTAGGACATCATCAACGAGCGCGAGTTCTACGCGCAAAGGAGGGCAGCGAGGGATAAGAGGAGGGCGGAGCTAGCCGCCTATCGCGAGGACAAGCGTAGGCGAAAAGCGGATGCTCAATTCAACATGAGGCTAGGAGCAGCGTTGCCCTGGGAATCTGACGACGATCGGTATCTTCACGCATATAGTCAGACATCGGAGGAGGACATCACCGAGGAGGAGTCGGACAACAGGAATAGTTGAATTATCTTATTTTATCTATCTATGCTGAGAACTATCCTCTACTCTCTAGTATCTACTTCTCGATCTCAGCACTGTAAATGCTTTTTTAAAGCGCCGCGCGTTGCGATTCTGCTGGAGATGCTCTAACATGGTAGACGAGTGCTTTAATGTTGCCCACAAGATGTGCGAGTATTACTAGTAGTATATTTTTCTTGCCATGTTGAGATTTTAAAACCACGAGTGCGAACATGCAGAGGAGCAATGAAGACCAAACACAGGATATTCGGGACATCTTCAAGGAGCATGGCAAGTTAAAGAGGAGCTGCACCGAACCTGTAAAACGAGATTTGGTAAGTAACACCCTTTCAATTACTTTCGTTTAGCCTCTTGTTCTTCAATGTGTATATGTTGTAGTTTCCGTTTCTCTAAAGTGTGGTGTTCTTCGATGTGTAATAAGAAGAGTCTTAATCGTCATAATGCTTTCATTTTTAGCTTGATGTAGGAAGTGGGTGTTCTGACCTTGTAGTCTGTTTTTATATTTCTTTTCCTTTTGAATTCACTTCTCCAAGTTCTGTTTATTTGGCTTCTACTAAATGGATCTAGGTTGCTCTGACTATTGATTAAAAAACAAGTAACTTCATGTCAGGATGCAGTTCCTACGAGGAGGGAAGTATGGTCAACCTCGAGATCATGTTTCCAAAATGAGGCTGGATTACACACAAGGTGCCAGTTCCCTAATGACGTCGGATTAGACACAAGGTGCAAATTCCCAGATGATGCTGGATTACACACAAGCCAGGTGGAGTCGTCAGTTGTTCGTGTCCTCGTGGCATTAGTAAAGGCTGAAAGAAAGCATGCAGTAGCACTTGAGATTGTTGTTGTGTTCCTGAAGAAGCGAAAAGAGCAATCAGATGCTCTCTTCACCCAAGCCAAAGAAGAGATGGAAGAAGCCAGAAATAAGCTAGCAGAGGCAGAGCAGGCTAGGCATCTCCTGCTATCTAAAACTGTTGTCAATACAAAATTTCCTTCATAATAGCTAGGTTCAAATGTTTATCCAGTCAGCATGCCTATTGTGATGTCTGTGCATCTACTGATGTGCCACAAAATGTTTTTTTCGGGTCATGTAATAACAACAATTACTTTCCAAACAATAACAGACGAAGCATTGGGACATGTTATAGTTCACGCGCAAGCCCGACATTCCAAGTTCAACCTCCACATCAAACTAATGTTCACAGATATCTGCACATTCATACATAATGTCCACAACCATGATTCACTTCAAAGCCAAAAAAATGTGAGGAGAGTTATAAATAAAGAAAAACCTCTACTAGTTCCTGCTACTAGTGCGAGCACAACAAGTCAAGACCATGCATAAATTAATTATATTTTAGTCATTTTTGTGTTCTAAAATGCCTGCCGGATCGTGGAAGGACGTGTTGCCGGCACACGGGCAGATTCAATGAAGGCAGGCGGGGCAGTCTAAGCTGGTTGCATGCGGCGAGGAGGCGTGCTCAGCCGGGCCTGCAGCGAGTGCGGCCCTCTTAGCCGGCGCGCCGCTTCAATGCCTGCGCTATGAGAGGTCGCGTTCGTGTCAGAGCAATCACTCCCTCCAGTCCTTTTATATTTGGGTATAACAAAATCTCATTTTCCATTCACATTTTACAAGTAAAATTCGTGGACAAACTTTGACCCAAAGTACGATGGGGACTAGTAAACCAGAATGGAGGTAGTAGTTTTTTTTAATCAAAGAAGGGTTTCCCCTTCCAATTTTACTGAAAACCAGCATCTAAATCTAAACCATAGTATTTGCCCTAGAACTACCAGGTTCAACATCTCGCAACTTAAACCCATACAACCATACGCCAAGGAGGTACGTAGTACTATGAATTCCATTTTTGCTCCATACCAATCGTTCTAAAAACTACTTACTACTTATAACGTGCCATAGAAAATCAGAACTCTTAACCCCACTAAAAATGATATTTTAAACGTGGCTACTCGACCTGTGGCAACTGGCGAGCCACCGCGCTCCAAGTCGTTCACCTGTGGTCCCGACCATCAACTCCTATGGATCAAATTATCACGCGAGCAGACTATTCCTACAAAGGTACTCCACCACGTACCCGGTACCCGCGAATGTAGCAATCGTGCACCTAGGGTTTTTGGGTTTAACGTAACAGTCATGTGTGTGAGACAGCGAGAGGCCGACTGTGTGTGTGCGCCTCTTCTCTTCGTATATGTACTCCACCGTTTGTCCGGTGTCCAAAAAAATATAATAACTACTAGCAATGTGCCAATGCGTTGCCACACGATCAAAGTAGATTAATACATATTCACCGATTTGATAGAAAAAAAGTCTAGTTTTGAAATACGTATATCACTAAAAATATGTTATGTTTCACTCAAAATATATTCCTTTGGCGGTTTTGATGAGATAAGGGAGGAATGTTGTTGGTTTCAAGATTCGAGAAGTGGTATATGTCTAATTTCTACTCTTACTAGCAAGATGCCCGTGCGTTGCACGGAACATCAAGATCTTGTGGGAGAAAAGGATGAACGAGGGAAGGCCTTATCTGCAAATGTGGTGAAAAGTGCGGGTAAATTGCCATATTTTCCTTCCTATCCGTCAGATATAAATCGGACGACCTACATTGCAGGATGGCAGGCCCACCATCATCACCAACTCTATTTTATATCCCTACTCTTATAAAAAGCATTGTCAGTGATGATCGTGTGCCTGCCATCCTGCAATATAGGCCGTCTGATCTATATCTGACGGATAGGAAGGAAACTATGGCAATTTTGCAAAAAGATACCCACACCCCTCTCCACATTTGCAAATAAGGCCTTCCCTCGGTCATCCTTTTGCCCCACAAGATAAACTACTCATACAAATGCATCTTGATGTTCCATGCAACGCATGGGCATCTTGCTAGTTGTTGCAAAAAGCCCATGTGTGTGTGAGAGAGAGGGAGAGTGGAGGAGGACGGAGTGCATGTGTGACAAAGACACAAAGAGTGTGTGTGAGATAGGTATCAGCTTAAAATGAGGCGATAGTGTGTGTGCGCGCGATCGAGAGGGCGTGTCTCAAGAAGGGAAGAAAAAGCTACATAGATACAAGGAGCGGGAGAGAGGCATGTATGCTATGGTGGAAGCGCGAGTGTGCGGGTGTATAAACCTATCTAAAGGCTAGCTAGTCGATAAATGTTTGTGAGAGAAATATGAGTCGGGGTGCGAAAGCGAGAGTTTTGTGTGTGTGTGAGAGAGAGAGATGGTAGTCGGGAAGGGGAGTGGAAGCAGGAGTTGTGTGTGTGTGTGTCTGTGTGTGAAAGAGAGAGGAGACGGTAGTCGGGGTTGTCCGATCGGTAAACAAATGAATAATGTCAGTCTGGGATGGAGACGAAAAGGAGACCGCAACAAATGTTGTGTCTACGGGAGAGAGAGAGTAATTTTAGTGGTATGAGTCATATGTAGGGACATATAGGGTGTGTGAGAAAATCCCATAGAGAGAAAGACAAAGTGAAAGACGAGTGGAGACTGTGTGTGTGGCGGTGAAAAAGAAAGCTTAGGTACCGAGTGATACCAGAGAACAGTAGAGATGTGAGAGATAATGAAAATCGTGTGATGTATAATGATAGGGAGAGTGTGACACTTCTCAAGGGAGACGTCGAGAGACCATGTTTGCGGGGATAGGAGAAACATGAAGTGAGCATGCGGGTGAGCTGGAGAAAAGAGAGTGATAGCTACCTGAAGGAGCATGCATGCGAGAAAGATGGGCATGAAAGGAGTGAACAAAAAAGGGATTCAAATATTTGAATTCGAGATGATGATACATGTAATCCATACTCGAACCAAAATTGATCTATCAAACATGCATACTCATATGAATTCACGCACATCTATGTTATTTAATAGGTAGATACTACTGATCCATACATTTTAGTAGAACATAATTTGGTTAAATTTTTTCGAATTCAGCCTTAAGATTTCGAGATCGTTGTATCTATAAATCATATTATACATATAAAGGAGCAGAATTCTTTGTTGTGCTTTTGAAAGTATATATAAAAAATGATGTGTATAGAATGTAATTCCAATTGAAAATGGATCCGCCCGAAAAAAAATAGAATACAAACGGGATTCGAGTTGAGTTGGCATGGTAAACGTGCACTCTGCAAAATTTGAACGAAGCGGGGAAAGTCGCAGTAACCGCCCGAAACCAAAATCTGCGAGATGGAAATCACTACTGCCTATCCCTGCCACGCAAAGCCTATCTGCTGGATTGCTATAGGTTTCGATAGGGGTAGGTTTGTAATTTCACCCAAACGTGACGTAACTGCCTCTCACCCGGATTCATACATGGTGGGCGCCAAAACACAGTGTGTCCTCGGCCGAAATCGACTCCCTCCCCGATTCATATTCATACACGGTGGGCGCCAAAAACAAACTCTCGTTGGCAAATATTCGGTGTATGCGAGATTACCGTCCTATCCCCAACCGACTAATGTTGCTGTGATGTAGTAGAAATTTGAAATGGAGGCTAAGTTTGTAAATTTCCTCGCATTTATGACAAGCGCGCCCTGAATACATGGTTCCCCCCTTTCCTCTCTACCTCCATTTTCCCCATTCGTACTCCGTGGGCGCCAAAACACCCTCTCCACCCCACCCTCCTCCTTCCGCCGACGTCCGCCACCCCATCCACCTCCGTCCTCCTCCACCATGCTGGAGCTGATACCCCGACGCCGCCGTCCATTACAAGAGATCGACCTCTCTCATCCACGCCTTCGGACCGGGATCCTTGCATCCCGTCCTCTCACTTCATCCCCGCCGTCGTCCACCTTGCCGGCGCCTCTCCTACGACCGTCTCGTCCACCACGCCCCGCCGCTACCGTCTACCCTCCTAGATCTGCTGCCACGCCGCCGACAGCCATCGCTACCGCAGCACCATCAAATTCTTAGCAGATGCGTACATGGCGCCGCACTAGAGGCGGTACTCTTTCGTATTTGCTCAACTTATTTATCACAGCAAGAAAATAGATCGCCACTACTTTACTCTGATATCTTGTCTTGGTTGCGAAGTTGCCTTTGTCCGGTTTGCACCTTCAGATCCGCCATGGCACGCTCAACACTATACTCCCAATGCTTATGGTTTTCCCCTTTTATATTCCACACTAGTTAAATCACAGTAGACTAAATTTCAATGGGTCGGTCGATTTTTCAGAGCTCGCTGGAGTTCGCCGGTGTGATCGAAGGGGCTCGGGTGGTTGTGGGGCCTCGCCGAACGAAGAAAACTCGACGCGGGTGGGGGTTGGGGCGCGGGTGGGGGGTTGGGGTGGTGGAGGAACACAGGCGGTGGGGGCCGGTGGTCCGGCCGGCGGCCCGTGTGGTGTTCTATATGGGAAGAATCAGAGACGAGGAAGAAGAAGGGTTAGGAGACATAGGATCTTCATCCGACCGCCTGAAATGGTCGAGAGACAGCTGGGAGTTGAATTCTTAATGCGCTCTGGTTCATCATGTGTGGGCTTTGCGCAACCAACATTTTATTATCCAAAATCTGCTTGCTCTTCTTTACCATGTTCCTCTTCCGTTCTTCTTTAATATGTACTCTCTCCGTTCCTAAATACAAGTCTTTGTATAGATTCCACCATGGACTACATATGTAGCAAAATGAGTGAATCTACACTCTAAAATGTATCTGGATACATCTATATGTGATCCATAGTGGAAATCTCTACCAAGACTTATATTTTGGAACGGAGGGAGTATGATAGTAGTGCAGTATGTTCCTTGTACTGAAGATGAGCAGGGACATTTATAGTGTAGAGGTCTATACGGTCGGTTGTGATGGACACTTTGAGCCTCTTTGATTCGTAGGATCTTGTAAACATAGGAATAGGATTTGTAGTGGCCTGCCCACTTGAATCCTATAAGAATAGCAAGGAAATGCGGGGAGCTGTGTCGCCTTTGAGAGTTACACTGATATTAACAGTACCGCACCTTCACTTGAAGAGAGCTGGTATCTGAAGCCTTTCTAGCCGTACCAGCAATACTAGCACATATATTCTAGCAAGTTCCACTTTGCTGATTTTACTCTGATGCTTAAGGTTTTTCCATTATATCTACACTATGATCTGTGTAGTTGCTTTGTGTCGCACTAGCAGTAGTCCACTCTTGAAGCTAAACACTGCAATGACTTACAAAATTGGCACCAAGGCATTGAGTGCCATTCTGGATGCAATGAAACTCATACGCTCCCCACCTGTTGACTGTTGTTCAGAATATGATCCTAATGACTATTCTAACCTCGAGGAGTCAAAGGCAAATGGCCTGTCCTGTTCACCCATCAAGGTGCCTGTTCCAATTTGGCAATATTTTATTGATTGCGGGTATCTTGTATATGTTGTCTTGCATTTCTTCTACTTTTTTGCACTGCCATCTGCTTAGTTTACTCATCATATATGTCGAGATGCCATGCCCATCCATTATCAATACATATTCCATTTGTCATCATACCATGTTTTTTCACTCAAATGCTGTTCTTGTGCATCAGACATCAAAAAGGAAGAGGGTGATTGCCAAACCTGAAGGAGCACCAGCAAAGTCCTTGAAAAACGTGGCGGTGCCGGAGAAATCAGACAGCACCCCACTTATATTGGTTGTACAACCAGTGACACAAAACGTAGGACCGACTCCAGCAGACTGTACCCATACTTCACTGTCCACACCACTAGCCGCACCACACAGGACCTGCACTCCAGCAAAAGGTATACCGATTTCATTTGCCATAGCACCAGCTGTACCACAGAAAAATCCCACTCCAACAAAAAGTACAGCAAGTCCATCGGCCAAAGACCTATCCCAACTGCAGAGACAGCCAATTCCTGCAGATTGGAACCCCATTCCATTTATTCCCAGTTTAAAAGACAATGCTTTCAATGTTGTTAGGGACTACGTGCATATATTCCCATCATGGGAAGATTATTGTGAAGACAAACACCATTTTCACATCTTCCTGTCCAACTTACGTGTAAGTGCTATTATTCATGGCTATTATTTTCCTGTTTTCTGCTGATTGAACACATCAATGATTTACATTACATTGTTGTAACTAGGCGAGGGTCAATCTGGATAGTCATGACGAGCAAAGCTTGCTTGTGCTTTTCAAGGAAGCATTGCAGCAGCATCGGTGTTACCTGAGGAAATCACACTTTGATGGCAAGTCTATAAATGAATTGCCGGTGAAGTCTCATGTGCTAAATTTAGAAGACATTGAATGGAAAAACCTTGTTATGCACTGTTCTCGTTCCCAGGATGAGGTACTGCCTATGAAATCACATGACAATTTGAACTTCTACTTTTCCGCATGTGCCTTACGGATCTTTTTTGCAGGAAATCTGCTTGAAGAAGAATTCCGGTTTGAAAAGAACGACAGGATATCGCAAATATGCTGCCCGCTGCTTTGCTCTTGTTAGTACCTGTTGTCCTATATCACTGTACTTGCATACATACCTAGTTCATTATGTGACAATAGTATGCATAATAGCTTGCTTATCAATTGTTTGCTCCAAATTATCTGATCTGTATGAATGGTTACATTAGTGTAGAATATATCCAATGCCAATGTTTTTTTAGCTCTGCATTGTTCTTGTAAGTACATGATGTCCTTTATCAGTGTACTTATAATGATAGGTAGTTGTTCATGTACCATCACTCTGCAGCTTATTTTCCTTTGCCCTCCATTTTCTACACATCAGATCTATATTTACTCTTACCATAAGGTTGGTATTGAAGAAGTTTAGCTGTGCATTGCTCTTGGTTGTACCTTTTGCCTGTATCACTGCACTTACATTTATAGCTACTTGGTTATGTAGCATCACTCTTCATCTTATCTTAAATATCTCCATTTTTTCGTATATTATCACATCTATATTTACTCTTAACAAAATGTAGAATAAAGGCAATGCTTATGAAGAAGATTTTGTGGTAAACTTATTGAATTGCCCCCCCCCCCATCAGCATGGACAAGGCCTTTATAGAGCCTGTCTTCACCAATAATGTAAGTTTGTCCATCTCAAGCCTTCAAACTTTTTTGTATATATTTGGTTAGGCATGACTGCAACAGCTGTTTATTTTTGGTGTTTGCATCAAATTGCATGTTTAAAGTTTATTATGTAGTTCATAAACAAAAGTTTGTCCTTTCTCAATTTAAGTTTTCAGTTGTACAACCAAGTTCCTTCTTCATAGCATGTAAATTAAACTATACAGAGCAAGTGATCTTCTTTTGCCTGCATGTATGCTTCTGTTCTTCATCCGTAATCCAGTGGTGTGGTGAACCTACCCACTACAGCACAATGTCATATTCTGCAATGTCTTATCTATGAACAATGTCCTATCATTCTACTACTCCCTCCGTCCGAAAATACTTGTCATTGAAATGGATGTATCTAGATGTATTTTAGTTCTAGACACATCCATTTTGATGACAAGTAATTCCGGATGAAGGGAGTATTATTTAAACCGTCTCTTTATTTGCCAATCTGAAATGGGATAAATTGACAACACACTAACCATTGATACTTATGAGTTCTTGATTTGTAATCTAGTGTTGTCCTGAAGCTGTCAACTCCTTCACAATGTCATTTCCTGCCATGTCTTGACCTGAACAATACCATATTGTGTTCATGCAATTTTAAACTCTGTCACTTTATTCGTTAGTAAGAAATGTGATGAATTCTCAGCACTGATACTTTTATGTGCAAAACCTGTCATCTGTCTGCTTGTTTATCTTTCAGAGTGAGGAAGATATAAGTGTTGAACAAGCACAGTCTCATCATCTTGCTCAGCTGCTTGCGCTGCAGCTCCCCAGCAGGGCTAACCTTTCTTGAACTCTATTGAAGTGCTGTCGGTTTTGTATATTCTTTTGTCGGCATGTTTATTTGCACTGGTGGCGATCTTTGATGCCCGGTGTATGTAATCTGCTGTCTGCTTGTGCTTTATTATCATAGTGGCGAACTTTGATGTCCAGTGGATGTAATATGCTGTAATTTCTTTATTGTATAGTCTAGGTTTTTTCTTATTCACGATGCTATAGTTAGTTTACTGTGTATATATCCTGTCTTTGTAGTAAACCGGCCAAACCGTAAAATTACGATACATAATCGGGCCGTCATGCAATCACGATGTAGGTTGGGCCTGAAACGTGCCGAACAGCTAACAGGCCGGCAGCAGCCCGAAATGAACCCCGGCCCATGATTGTGCGAATCAAATCACGGGCTTTTAACAGGCCAAAATTGTCTCAGTCCTTGTTTGGCCCTATCAGATATCGGCCGCGAGCAGGCTGGATGCAAACCGGGCCGTAGTTAGGCCCAACTATATGACGGGCTTTTAACATGCCAAAATTAATATAGGGCCGAAATGTTAAACGGGCCCTTAACAGGCCAAAACTAATATCAGGCCGAATTACTAAGTGGGCCTTTAGCAAGTGGGCCCAAAAGCATAGTGTCCAGTTGACGGGCCGAATCTGATATGGGCCATAATTGAGCCCAAAGCCTCTTAAAGGGTCGGACCTGATCTGGGCCGTAATTTGGCCCAGAACGTGGTAAGCTTTTAATGGGCCGGATCTCATATGGGCCACTATTAGGCCCGGAACGTGGTAGGCCATTAATGGACCGGATCAAATATGGGCCGACATTTGGCCCAAAACATGGCAGCCAGTTAATGGGCCAGCCTACTAGGGTCCTCAAAATCTTGTGGGCCTACAGCTGGGCCGGCCCATTAATGTCCGTGAAATCTCGTGGGCCTTTAGCCGGGCCGGCCCATTATGATCCGCAAGATCTTGTGGGCCTTTACCTGGGCCGGCCCATTATGGCACACAAACATCTTGTGGGCCATTACCTGGGCCGGCCCATTATGGCCCGCAAAATCTTTTGGGCCTTTATCTGGGCCAGCCCATTATGGTCTGCAAAATCTCGTGGGCCTTTAGCTAGGCCGGCCCATTATGGTCCACAAAATCTTGTGGGCCTTTAGTTGGGCCGGCCCATTTAAACTTGATGGGCCGGTCCACGTGTCAACATATCATAGGCGCGTCTCGCCCATTGGATGAGTGACACCTGTGCTAGCGCGGACCTGACACGTGTCTCCTCCAGCCAATGATGATTTTACACGTGGAAAATCCCCATTGGTTGGGGCTATTAACGAGTTATTGGATCCAAAACTCGACCCGATAGCTTAACGGCGTTCCGTTACGATGGATGCCACGTGTCGGTCACCCTTGACGAAAGCACTCCTGTGACACGCGATTTATCGTCATGGAAGTGGACACTTTCTTGATGATAATTTTGGTAATGTCATGGAACACTTCTACGACAGCACAGGTATGACTATCTTGATTCTGTCATAAATTTGTCGTGGATGTACATGCATGACAAAAAATGCGACCTACTATGACAAACACGTATCATCACGGAAGTGTATTTTTTTGTAGTGTTGTCGCGGACGTGATGCCTATATACATGATCATGCCTAGATAATCTCATAATTATTCTCTTTTCTATCAATTGCTCGACAGTAATTTGTTCACCCACCGTAATACTTATGCTATCTTGAGAGAAGCCACTAGTGAAACCTATGGCCCCCAGGTCTATCTTTTATCATATAAGCTTTCAATCTACTTTTATTTGCATCTTTACTTTTTGCATCTATATTATAAAATACCAAAAATATATTTATCTTATCATACTATCTCTATCAGATCTCACTTTCGCAAGTGGCTGTGAAGGGATTGACAACCCCTTTATTGCGTTGGTTGCGAGTTCTTTGTTTGTTTGTGTAGGTGTGTTGGACTTTTGAGGAGCCTCCTACTGGATTGATACCTTGGTTCTCAAAAACTGAGGGAAATACTTACGCTACTATTGCTGCATCACCCTTTCCTCTTCAAGGAAAACCAATGCAAGCTCAAGACGTAGCACATAGGGATGACAAAGGGAATAACATATGTTGTTATGTGGTTTGACCGATAAAGATCTTTGTAGAATATGTGGGAGCCAATATAAGCATCCAGGTTCCGCTATCGGTTATTGACCGGAGATGTGTCTCGGTCATGTCTAAATAGTTCTCGAACCCGTAGGGTCCGCACGCTTAAAGTTCGATGACGGTTATATTATGAGTTTATGTGTTTTGATGTACCGAAAGTTGTTTGGAGTCCCGGATGTGATCACGGACATGACGAGGAGTCTCGAAATGGTCGAGACGTAAAGATCGATATATTGGACGACTATGTTTGGACATGGGAATGGTTCCGGGAGGTTTCGGGCATATACCGGAGTACCGGGGGTTACCGGACCCCCCCCCCCCCCCCGGGGAAGCTATCGGGCCTTATGGGCCTTAGTGGAGAATAGAGAGGGCAGCCAGGAGGTGGCGCGCGGCCCCCCTTGCCCGAGTCCGAATTGGACAAGAGAAGGGGGTGGCGGCCCCCCTCTCCTTCCTTCTATCCACCTCCTCCTTCCCGCTTCTCCTTCTTGGAATAGGAAACGGGGGGGGGGGGACAAACCTACTTGGAGTAGGATTGCCCCCTAGGGCACGCCTCTCCCCTTGGCCGGCCCTCTCCTCCTCCTCCCCTTTATATACGGAGGAGGGGGGCACCCCATAGACACAACAATTGATCTCTTGGATCTCTTAGCCGTGTGCGGTGCCCCCCTCCACCATAATCCACCTCGATAATATCGTCGCAGTGCTTAGGCGAAGCCCTGCGTCGGTAGAACATCATCATCGTCACCACGCCATCATGCTGATGGAACTCTCCCTCAAAGCTTGGCTGGATCGGAGTTCGAGGGACGTCATCGAGTTGAACGTGTGCTGAACTCGGAGGTGCCGTGCATTCAGTACTTGATCGGTCGGATCGTGAAGACGTACGACTACATCAACCGCGTTGTGCTAACGCTTCCGCTTTCGGTCTACGAGGGTACGTGGACACACTCTCCCCTCTTGTTGCTATGCATCACCATGATCTTGCGTGTGCGTAGGAAATTTTTTGAAATTACTACATACCCCAACAGTGGTATCAGAGCCAGGTTTTATGCGTAGTGTTATATGCATGAGTAGAACACAAGTGAGTTGTGGGCGATACAAGTCATACTGCTTACCAGCATGTCACACTTTGGTTCAGTGGTATTGTTGGATGAAGCGGCCTGGACCGACATTACGCGTACGCTTACGCGAGACTGGTTTTATCGTCGTGCTTTGCACACAGGTGACTAGCGGGTGTCAGTTTCTCCAACTTTAGTTGAACCAAGTGTGGCTACGCCCAGTCCTTGCGAAGGTTAAACCAGCACTAACTTGACGAACTATCATTGTGGTTTTGATGCGTAGGTAAGAACGGTTATTACTCAGCCCGTAGCAGCCACGTAAAACTTGCAACAACAAAGTAGAGGATGTCTAACTTGTTTTTGCAGGGCAAGTTGTGATGTGATATGGTCAAGGCATGATGCTATATTTTATTGTATGAGATGATCATGTTTTGTAACCGAGTTATCGGCAACTGGCAGGAGCCATATGGTTGTCGCTTTATTGTATGCAATGCAATCGCCCTGTAATTGCTTTACTTTATCACTAAGCGGTAGCGATAGTCGTAGAAGCAATAGTTGGCTAGACGACAACGATACTACGATGGAGATCAAGGTGTCGCACCGGTGAAGATGGTGATCATGACGGTGCTTCGGAGATGGAGATCACAAGCACAAGATGATGATGGCCATATCAGTGATGTTTATCTTTTATGCATCTTATCTTGCTTTGATTGACGGTAGCATTATAAGATGATCTCTCACTAAATTTCAAGATAAAAGTGTTCTCCCTGAGTATGCACCGTTGCCAAAGTTCGTCGTGCCCAGACACCACGTGATGATCGGGTGTGATAAGCTCTACGTCCATCTACAATGGGTGCAAGCCACTTTTGCACATGCAGAATACTTAAGTTAAACTTGATGAGCCTAGCATATGCAGATACGGCCTCGGAACACTGAGACCGAAAGGTCGAGCGTGAATCATATAGTAGATATGATCAACATAGTGATGTTCACCATTGAAAACTACTCCATCTCACGTGATGATCGGACATGGTTTAGTTGATTTGGATCACGTGATCACTTAGATGATTAGAGAGATGTCTATCTAAGTGGGAGTTCTTAAGTAATATGATTAATTGAACTTTAAATTATCATGAACTTAGTCCTGGTAGTATTAGCATATCTATGTGGTAGATCAATAGCTCGCGATGTTGCTCCCCATTTATTTTTATATGTTCCTAGAGAATAAATATGTTGAAAGATGTTAGAAGCAATGATGCAGACTTGGTCCGTGATCTGAGGATTATCCTCATTGCTGCACAGAAGAATTATGTCCTTGATGCACCGCTAGGCGACGGACCTATTGCAGGAGCATGTGAAGACATTATGAACGTTTCGCAAAGCTCGATATGATGACTACTTGATAGTTCAGTGCATCATGCTTTACGACTTAGAATCGGGGCTTCAAAGACGTTTTTGAAACACCACGGAGCATATGAGATGTTCCAAAGAGTTGAAATTAGTATTTCGGACTCATACCCATGTCAAAAGGTATGAGACCTTTGACAAGTACTTTGCCTACAAGATGGAGGAGAATTGCTCAGCTAGTGAGCATGTGCTCAGAATGTCTGAGTACTACAATCACTTGAATCAAGTGGGAGTTAATCTTCCAGATAAGATAGTGATTGACAGAATTCTCTAGTCAGTATCACCAAGTTACTAGAACTTCATGATGAACTATAATATGCAAGGGATAACAAAAACAATTCCCAAGCTCTTCGTGATGCTAAAATCGACGAAGGTAGAAATCAAAAAAAGCATCAAGTGTTGATGGTTGACAAACACCACTAGTTTCAAGAAAAGGGCAAAGGGAAGAAGGGGAACTTCAAAAAGAACGGCAAGCAAGTTGCAACTCAAGTGAACAAACCCAAGTCTGGACCTAAGCCTGAGACTAAGTGCTTCTACTGCAAAGGAACTGGTCAATGGAAGCAGAACTACCCCAAGAATTTGGTGGATAAGAAGGATGGCAAAGTGAACAAGGGTATATTTGATATACAGATTATTGATGTGTACCTTACTAGTGTTTATAGTAGCCCCTGAGTATTTGATACTTGTTCGGTTGCTAAAAATTAGTAACTCGAAACAGGAGTTACAGAATAAAAAGAGACTAGTTGAGGGTGAAGTGACGATGTGTGTTGGAAGTGGTTCCAAGATTGATATGATCATCATCACCCACTCCCTATACTTTCGGGATTAGTGTTAAACCTAAACAAATGTTATTTGGCGTTTGCTTTGAGCATGAATATGATTTTATCATGTTTATTGCAATATGGTTATTCATTTAAAGTCAGAGAATAATTGTTGTTCTGTTTACATGAATAAAACCTTTGATGGACATACACCCAATAAAAATAGTTTGTTGGATCTCGATCGTAGTGATACACATATTCATAATAATGATGCCAAAAGATCAAAAGTTGATAATGATAGTGCAACTTATTTGTGGCACTGCCGTTTGGGTCATATCGGTGTAAAGCGCATGAAGAAACTCCATAAAAATGGACTTTTGGAATCACTTGGTTATGAATCGTTTGATGCTTGCGAACTGTGCCTTTTGGGCAAGATGACTAAGACTCTGTTCTCCGGAACAATGGAGCGAGCAACTGACTTATTGGAAATAATACATACTGATGTATGCGATCCAATGAGTGTTAAGGCTCACGACAAGTATCGTTATTTTCTGACCTTCACAGATGATTTGAGCATATATGGGTATATCTACTTAATGAAACACAAGTTTGAAACATTTGAAACGTTCAAAGAATTTCAGAGTGAAGTGAAGAATCTTCGTGACAAGAAAATTAAGTTTCTATGATCTGATCGCAGAGGCGAATATTTGAGTTACGAGTTTGGTCTTCAATTAAAAAATGTGGAATAGTTTCACAAACTCATGCCACCTGGAACACCACAGCATAATGGTGTGTCTGAACGTCATAACCGTACTTTATTGGATATAGTGCAATCTATGATGTCTCTTACTGATTTACCACTATCGTTTTGGGGTTATGCATTAGAGATAGTTGCATTCACGTTAAATAGGGTACCGTCAAAATCCGTTGAGACGACATAGTATGAACTATGGTTTAGCAAGAAACCTAAGCTGTCGTTTCTTAAAGTTTGGGGTTGCGATGCTTATGTGAAAAAGTTTCAGCATGATAAGCTCAAATCCAAATCGGAGAAGTGCGTCTTCATAGAATACCCAAAGGAGACTATTGGGTACACCTTCTATCATGGATCCGAAGGCAAGATCTTTGTTGCTTAATATGGATCCTTTCTAAAGAAGGAGTTTCTCTCGAAAGAAGTGAGTGGGACGAAAGTAGAACTTGATGAGGTAACTGCAGCTGCTCCCTTATTGGAAAGTAGTTCATCACAGAAATCAGTTCTAGTGATTCCTACACCAATTAGTGAGGAAGCTAATGATGATGATAATGAAGCTTCAGATCAAGTTACTACCGAACTTTGTAGATCTTCCCGATTAAGATCCGCACCAAAGTGGTACGGTAATCCTGTTCTGGAGGTCATGGTGCTTGACCATGACGAACTTACGAACTATGAGGAAGTGATGATGAGCCCAGATTCTGCAAAATGGCTTGAGGCCATAAAATCTGAGATGGGATCAATGTATGAGAACAAAGTGTGGACTTTGATTGACTTGTTTGATGATCGTCAAGCCATAGAAAATAAATGGATCTTCAAGAGGAAGACGGACGCTGATAGTAGTGTTACTATCTACAAAGCTAGACTTGTCGAAAAAGGTTTTTTGACAAAGTTCAAGGTGTTGACTATGATGAGATTTTTCTCTTTCGTAGCGATGCTTAAGTTTGTCCGAATCATGTTAGCAAATTGCCACATTTTATGAAATTTGGCAGATGGATGTCAAAACTACATTCCTTAATGGATTTCTTAAAGAAGAGTTGTATATGATGAAACTAGAAGGTTTTGTCAATCCTAAAGGTGCTAACAAAAAATGCAAGCTCCAGCGATCCATCTATGGACTGGTGCAAGCATCTCGGAGTTGGAATATACACTTTGATAAGTTGATCAAAGCATATAGTTTTAATATAGACTGATGGTGAAGCCTGTATTTACAAGAAAGTGAGTGGGAGCACTACAACATTTCTGATAAGTATATGTGAATGACATATTGTTGATCGGAAATAATGTAGAATTATTCTGCAAAGCATAAAGGAGTGTTTGAAAGGAGTTTTTCAAAGAAAGACCTCGGTGAATCTACTTACATATTGAGCATCAAGATCTATAGAGATAGATCAAGACGCTTGATAAGTTTTTTGAATGAGTACATACCTTAACAAGATTTTGAAGTAGTTCAAAATAGAACAGTCAAAGAAAGAGTTCTTGCCTGTGTTACAAGGTGTGAAATTGAGTGAGACTCAAAGCCCGACCACGGCATATGATAGGAAGAGAATGAAAGTCATTCCCTATGCCTCAGCCACAGGTTCTATAAAGTATGACATGTTGTGTACCAGATATATTGTATACCCTACACTAATTTTGGCAAGGGGGTACAATAATGATCTAGGAGTAGATCACTGAACAGCGGTCAAAATTATCCTTAGTGGAATAAGGATATGTTTCTCTATTATGGAGGTGACAAAAGGTTCGTCGTAAAGGGTTACATCAATACAAGCTTTAGCACTGATCTAGATGACTCTAAGTCTCAATCTGGATACATATTGAAAGTGGGAGCAATTATCTAAAGTAGCTCCGTACAGAGCATTGTAGACACAGAAATTTGTGAAATACATACGGATCTGAATTTGGCAGACCCATTGATTAAACTTCTCTCACAAGCAAAACATGATCACACCTTAGTACTCTTTGGGTGTTAAATCACATAAACGATGTGAACTAGATTACTGACTCTAGTAAATCCTTTGAGTGTTGGTCACATAGCGATGTGAACTATGGGTGTTAATCACATGGTGATGTGAACTATTGTTGTTAAATCACATGGCGATGTGAGCTAGATTATTAACTCAAGTGCAAGTGGGAGACTGAAGGAAATATGCCCTAGAGGCAATAATAAATTTATTATTTATTTCCTTATTTCATGATAAATGTTTATTATTCATGCTAGATTTGTATTAACTGGAAACATAATACATGTGTGAATACATAGACAAACATAGTGTCACTAGTATGCCTCTACTTGACTAGCTCGTTAATCAAAGATGGTTAAGTTTCCTAGCCATAGACATGAGTTGTCATTTGATTAACGGGATCACATCATTAGAGAATGATGTGATTGACTTGACCCAATCCGTTAGCTTAGCACTTGATCGTTTAGTACGTTGCTATTGCTTTCTTCATGACTTATACATGTTCCTATGACTATGAGATTATGCAACTCCCGTTTACCGGAGGAACACTTTGTGTGCTACCAAATGTCACAACATAACTGGGTGATTATAAAGGTGCTCTACAGGTGTCTCCGAAGGTACTTGTTGGGTTGGCGTATTTTGAGATTAGGATTTGTCACTCCGGTTGTCGGAGAGGTATCTCTGGGCCCACTCGGTAATGCACATCACTATAAGCCTTGCAAGCAATGTGATTAATGAGTTAGTTGCGGGATGATGCATTACAGAACGAGTAAAGAGACTTGCCGGTAACGAGATTGAACTAGGTATTGAGATACCGACGATCGAATCTCGGGCAAGTAACATACCAATGACAAAGGGAATAACGTATGTTGTTATGCGGTTTGACCGATAAAGATCTTCGTAGAGTATGTGGGAGCCAATATGAGCATCCAGGTTCCGTTATTGGTTATTGACCGGAGATGTGTCTCGGTCATGTCTACATAGTTCTCGAACCCGTAGGGTCCGCACGCTCAAAGTTTGATGACGGTTATATTATGAGTTTATGTGTTTTGATGTACCGAAAGTTGTTCGGAGTCCCGGATATGATCACGGACATGAAGAGGAGTCTCGAAATGGTCAAGACGTAAAGATCGATATATTGGACGACTATGTTTGGACATCAGAATGGTTCTGAGAGGTTTCGGGCATATACCGGAGTACGGGGGGTTATCGGAACCCCCCCCCCCCCCCGGGGAAGCTATTGGGCCTTATGGGCCTTAGTGGAGAAGAGAGAGGGCAGTTAGGACGTGGTGCGCGGCCCCCCTTGCCCCAGTCCAAATTGGACAAGCGAAGGGGGCGGCGGCCCCCCTCTCCTTCCTTCTCTCCACCTTCTCCTTCCCCCTTCTCCTTCTTGGAATAGGAAAGGGAGGGACAAACCTACTTGGAGTAGGATTGCCCCCCTAGGGCGCGCCTCTCCCCTTGGCCGGCCCTCTCCTCCTCCTCCCATTTATATACGGAAGAGGGGGGGCACCCCATAGACACAACAATTGATCTCTTGGATCTCTTAGCCGTGTGCGGTGCCCCCCTCCACCATAATCCACCTCGATAATATCGTAGCAGTGCTTAGGCGAAGCCCTGCATCGGTAGAACATCATCATCGTCACCATGCCGTCGTGCTGACGAAACTCTCCCTCAAAGCTCGGCTGGATCGAAGTTCGAGGGACGTCATCGAGTTGAACATGTGCTGAATCGGAGGTGCCGTGCATTCGGTACTTCATCGGTCGGATCGTGAAGACGTATGACTACATCAACCGCGTTGTGCTAACGCTTCCGCTTTTGGTCTACGGGGGTACGTGGACACACTCTCCCCTCTCGTTGCTATGCATCACCATGATCTTGCGTGTGCATAGGAATTTTTTTTAAATTACTACGTTCCCCAACATGGCCGGCCTCCCTTCCCTCCTTTATATACGGGGGCAGGGGGCACCCTTGAACACATAAGTTGATCTTTTAGCCATGTGCGGTGCCCCCTCCACAGTTACGCACCTCGATCATACCGTTGCGGAGCTTAGACGAAGCCCTGTGCCGGTAGCATCATCATCACCATCACCACGCCGTCGTGCTGACGGAACTCACCCTCGGCCTCAACTGGATCAAGAGTATGAGTGGCGTCATCAAGCTGAATCTGTGCTGAACACGGAGGTGTCGTACGTATGGTACTTGGATCGGTCGGATCGTGAAGACGTACGACTACATCAATCGCGTTGTCAGAACGCTTCCGCTTTCGGTCTACGAGGGTACGTGGACACACTCTCCCCCTCATTGATATGCATCACCTAGATAGATCTTGCGTGATAGTAGGAATTTTTTTGAAATTACCGCGTTCCCGAACAGTTATATGCGCATTGATCAATTCGACTTGTTGATAATATCCCTTAAAAACCGGGGCATGATCTCTGTATTGACGGACATATCAATGAATGGCACCTCGGGCTGCGAAACATTTTCGTGATAACTGATTTCACCCAACTATAGGTGGTGACAGTTCGCTAAAAGTTGGGTTTAAACCCTCTCACTGGTTGTACGTACGTGGCAAGCCTTTGAGACTAAGTTAACTCAAGACCTCAGACGTGGGTGATTGCCTTTGTAAAAAAGAACCTTGTACTTTCCCTGTCAAGGATAAGGTTTCAAACATGAGGCTAGTAAAGTTGACTATAAAAGGAGACCCAATAATTTAAGTCAATTAAAGAATTCAGATTCAAAAACGAGCTAATCGGAAGGAACTCGCTTGCCAAGCCGAAGAGAACTAGTCTGAGGATGGAGCTACAATCCTCGGCTTCGAAGACCAGTTCAGGGGCTGCTGACGGTGTCCCTGGACTAAGGGGTACCAACCTGTATGGCCCGCGGTCGATGGGCTGGGTTTATGGCCCGTCGTTCGGTAAAGGAAGGACTACCGAAGCCATAAACCTCGACATGACTAGGATGGTAATCTCCAAAGACTTGGCATGTACTTCAAGGATTGCTCTATAGCCGCCACATTGACAACCAACCATGTGTATAACCTAGATCCCCCGGTGCATATATAAGCCGAGGGGTATAGTCTTTAGGGGCACGATTACCAGCCTTAGGGTTTAAAACACAATTATGTGATCTTGAGGTAGGTCTTCTTGTACTCTGTACTCCATCACATCAATACAATCAAAGCATGACGTAGGGTTTTACCTTGTCGAGAGGGCCCAAACCTTGGTAAACATCATCTCCCTTTGTCCCATGTTACCATTGTTCCTAAACCTACGGCTCGGGACCCCCTACCCGAGATCCGCCGGTTTTTGCACCGACACCTACTCCTTCCCATCCCATCCTCCCCTGTTGCAGGTAGCGGCTGGTCGATCCAACGCGTCCACCGCAAGCGGGCACTCGCACGAGGTTTGCACGACTTGAACCTCATTGTGGCGGAGGAGCGGTGCACCCTGCAGCGGCCGGTGGCTTTAGTGTAATCAACATCAGTTCTCTCATAGTAGAATGGCATGCGATGACTATGGTGACAGATATCGGGATGCATTATCTCTGGGTGAAAACCCAGGGTTTGCCTTATCGTATGATGGTAATGTTGATGTACACCCGCCCTTGTTGAAGGCGTTGGTTCAAAGATCTATCTGCTTCGAGATCATAGCCATTGATCGTTGAACCAACCAATATTGTTACGCCGCGACATTTTGTGTCCTTGTTGAAGGCGTTGGTTCAAAGATCTATCTGCTTCGAGATCATAGCCATTGGTCGTTGAACCAACCAATATTGTCACGCTGCGACATTTTTGCGTGACATTTTATTTTTAAGACATTGCACCCTTTATCAACCAATATGGCATCATAGGTACCCTTTTTTTCTCTCGAATATGCAAAAGCCTTGCGTATCTTTGCATTGATAGATAGGGTAGCGATACATGGGAGTCTTACAAGATGAAGGATAGGCTAACTAGCTCGTACGCAATGATGGCCAGCATCGTTAGCCTTGGCACATAGACGATGGGGTGTGCCGCCCGATCTGTCCTAGCCTACGTCTCCGGCGAGATGAGGTCCATGCCCTTGGCGCCGCGCGCGCCCGTAGCCACGCCTCCTCCTGGATCAAATGCACTGCGCGTCCCATGACAGGATGGTCACCGTCGAAGAGGCAACCGTTCCGGTGTTTCCAAAGGTGCCATGCAGTGAGGACGGCAATGGAGGCCAGGCCGTGGCGAAGAGTAGCCGAGGTGTTGGAGATGGCCGTAGAGAGCCAGCTGGCGAAGTCGTCGTCGTGTGCTGGGATCGCAGTGGTGAATCGGCACCACGAGAGCACCTCATGCTAGATTTGGCGGGAGAAGGAGCAGCCCGTCAGGATATGCCGCATGGATTCCGGCTCTTGGTCGCATAGTAGGCAGCAAGGCTCGTGGGGAAGGCCATGACGTGCCAGGCGATCGGCAGTCCAACACCTGCCCAGCAGAGCAAGCCAAACGAAGAATTTGATGCAGAGCGAAGTCCATGATCTCCAAGTGATGCGCCAATGCGGGTCGGTGATGGAGCCGGTGAAAAGAGCTTGATAGCAGGAGCTGGCAGAGTAGATCCATGATTCAGTCCATCGACACGAGAGTCGATCCTGGTCGTCAGCCAGAGTCATGTGCCTGAGGCGCTGCCAGAGCGTGACATACTGCACGTTCATGGCCACGCCCATGGCGCCATGGATATCGGCGATCCACGCCGGGTTTAGTAGGCCGTCTCGTACCGAGCGTGTCTTGCACCGGCGTTTGGGCACCCTGCAGTAGACCAGAGGCGCGATCTCGGAGATGCTTTTCCCGTCCAACCAGTGATCTTCCCAGAACAAGCAGGACTCTCCATTGCCAACGCACCAAGTGGTTGAAGCCCTGAAGATGGCTTGAACCTCTAGGAAGCGGGGGATGTGCAGGTGCTGCCACGGGCGTGAGGCGTCGGATCTTTGCAGCCACATCCAGCGGGCGCGCAGTGAGATGCCAGCGCGTTGGAGGTCCGAGATCCCGAGGCCGCCAAGGAAGATTGGTCTACATACCCGGCGCCAGTAGACCTTGCAGTGGCCTCCACTCGCATCCTTCCTGTCGTACCAGAGGAAGTTCCGTATCAAGCGGTTGATGCGCTTTAGGATGGGCGGGTTGATGGCCATCGCAATCATGATGTGCGTTGGCATGGCCGAGAGAACATAACGTCACAGGGCAAGCCGGTCGCCCCTCGACATCAAGGATGCCCACCACGGCGAAAGCCTGCGCTCCAGCTTGTCGATGATGGGTTGTAGAGCAGTGGAACTGACTTTGCGGATCGACAGCGGCAACCCGAGGTAGGTGGTGGGGAACTCTTGCAGCGGGCAGGCGAGGTTCGTGGTGATCATGGCCCAGTCCGCGTCCGTGCACGGGATGGGGGAGGCCGCGCATTCGGCATAGTTGGTGTGCAACCCAGAGGCTGCCCCGAAAACCCGCAGCAACTCGCGGACGGCAGGCAGGTCGTGCCCGTCCGGTCGGCAGAAGACAACGACGTCGTCGGCGTAGATGGAGACGCTTGAGGACATATGACGTGCGGTGAGTTGTAGCACCCCCTCGCTGGCCGCACGGCATATGAGATTGTTGAGTGTGTCGATGACCGTGAGGAAGAGCATGGGGGACACGGGATCCCCCTGCCGCAGCCCGCAGCGGTGCTGGATGGGTGGTCCGGGGACGCGTTGGTGAGGACGCGTGTGCTGGCCGTGCCGAGGAGTATGCATATCCACGACCACCACTGGTAACCAAATCCAAGGTGGCGTAATGTCTCCAGCAGGAAAGCCTAGGATACGGATTCGAAAGCGCGTGCGATATCAAGCTTAAGCATGACACGTGGGTTCTTCAGGTTGTGTAGCTGCCTCACTGTTTGCTGCACGAGCAGAAAGTTGTCGTGTATGCATCGGCTGGCGATGAACCCACTTTAGTTGGCAGAGATCATGTCATCAAGGCGTGGTGGGAGGCGGAGCGAAAGCACCTTGGCGAAGAGTTTGGCAACGATGTGAATCAGGCTAATCGGCCGATAGTCCGAGAGCGATGTGGCGTCTTGCTTCTTGGTTAGGAGGATGAGTAGCCCCTCATTGAGCCGCTAGAACCCGCGGCCGTTGAGGTTGTATAAGTTATCGAACGTGGCCACAAAGTCGTCTTTGATGGTTGCCCAAGAAGCACAGAGGAATTCCGACGTGAAGCCGTCCGGGCCGGGCGCCCGTCCCTTCGGGAGCCGCCGAACGGCCTCCCATATCTCACTCTCAGAGAAGGGGAGCTCGAGGTCAAGCAGCTGGAAGGAGCACGGGTCTAGGGCATCCAGGTCGATGGATGATGTGCGCTCGACGCTGGTGCCGAGGATCGTCGTGAAGTGGTCGAAAGCGGCTTGAGCGATCGGTGCCTGGCCATGAATGTGGCTGTCACGGACCTGAAGCTAGAACATGTGGTTCTTGCGGGCGCGTTGGGCGGCATGTAGTCGGAAGAAGGCGAAGCCCGTGTCACCAGCTTTGAGGAAGTTTAGCCTCGTACGCTGCCGTGCCAAGGATCGCTCCAGGGAAGCCAGCCCAAGGTACGCGGCTTTGAGCCGTTGTCGAAGCCAGTCCTCGGCCTGGGAGAGCGCTTGCTAGTCTTGCGCCGCGTCAAAGCGCGCTATCAGCTCACGGGCGACGGACAGCTGCAGCGAGACGTCTCCCACCGTCTTGGAGCTCCAATGCTGCAGGCACTTGGCAATGGCACGCAGCCTCGCGAAGATGCGACGGAACGGGTCTAGCGCATGGGGTGTAGAGTTCCAAGCCTGCGCGACCACCTCGTGGTAGCCCGGGAGCGAGGGCCAGAATCGCTCGAAGTGGAATCGCCTCGGTTTGGAGGAGCGTGGGAGGGAGTCGATGATGAGCGGCGCGTGATCAGATGCCGCAGATGACAGGCAGCGCAGCATGCAGCTAGGGTGATCGGTCGCCCAGCCAGCAGTGCAGAGGACGCGGTCAATGCGCTCGAGGGTCGGCGCCTCGCACTCGTTCGACCAGGTGTAGCGTCGGCCGTGTAGGTAGATATCCTGGAGCTCCTCGTCGGCGATGAAGTTTCTAAAGGGGCGCATGGTTGCCCGGTGCAGGTTCCCGTTGTTCTTGTCCTCGATGCACGCGATCATATTGAAGTCGCCCCCAACTAGCCATGGCCCAGCGCAGCAAGATCTCGTGTCATGCATGTCAGAGAGGAAGGCAATCTTGTCCGGCTCCTCTTGGGGCCCGTAAACCCTCGTCACCCACCGATGTGGGCTGCCGTCGCGTGGTGTCACCAGCGCGTTGATGAAGTGGTCGGCGATGGTAGGATGAGAGAGGGAGACGATGTCGCTCTGCCATGCAAGGAGGATGCCGCCGCGTGTATCCGTGGCCGGGAGGAAGAATTAGTCGGCAAATGGGGCGCCCTGCATTTCGTGGACAAGGGACGACAAGAAGGTAGCGATCTTTGTTTCCTGAAGTCACACGATACACGGGTTGGCTGAGCGGATAACGGAGCGTACAATGCTACGTTTAGCAAGGCAGTTGAGGCCCGCACGTTCCAAAATATAACCCTTTGGTTGTGCTCCATTGGAAAACTAATGATGTATCGATGGGGGGGGTAGCAACAGGAGTTAGGCCTCGGCGATGAGCGTAGGTGGAGCGTGCAGTGAGTCGGAGGGGTTGGCCGGCACCTCCCACCCGTGGTAGTCCGCAAGCGCGGCGATCGTGTCGGCAGCCAGTGGGCGATCAAACATGCGCGCTTATCTCTCAAGTATGGAGTCAGAGATCGGCTCGTCTTGCTGCAGCAGGCCAAGACGGCGAAGGAGCACTCGCTTTGCCT
Organism: Triticum timopheevii; assembly: GCA_963921465.1. Classification (NCBI taxonomy): domain Eukaryota; kingdom Viridiplantae; phylum Streptophyta; class Magnoliopsida; order Poales; family Poaceae; genus Triticum; species Triticum timopheevii. Next base: position 337,112,780 of record OY997268.1, read on the forward strand.
TCATATCAGAGTCTAGGCCGCGATCAGCCTTGGCAATACGTCCACTGCGACGAGGCGTGAAATCCAGCGGGACGGCGTTGCGGCGGCGGCGGGAGGCGGGGGCGGTAGAACAGGCACGTTGGGGCACTGTATCGAGGAGACAAACCGCTCCAGCCGCTCCCCAGCCGCGCAATCGTGGCCATCGACGGCCGGGATCCCCTCCGTGGCGCATGTGGCAATGATTATGGCCTGGCAGGCGTTGGGCCCGCCATCCACGTCCTGCGCCTGGGTTGGCTGCTGTGTCACGGGGCCATGCAAAGCGCTGCCTGGCTCCACGGAGGCCTCGGCCTGTAGCACGTGGGCGGGGGGTGGGGCTGGCTTTGTCTGCGCCACGGTGGGCCTGGGCTGCACCGCCTGCATGCCGCAGGCCGGTTGGGAGATGGGATTGGCGCAGAGGGTGGCAGGAATCTCTGGCCTATCGGCGGCAGGATGGGCAAAGGCAGCCCTGTCAGGGGAGCATAGGGCGTCGAGCGCAGGGACTGGCACCCGTGGTGGGCACGGCGGGGCCTGGTCGGGCGCAGAAGGCTGACAAGTGGCAAGCCCGTGCTCGCCAGGGCTGACCTAGGGTGGCAGCGCGTGGGTTTCACGTAGCGGGGATCGCGTCAACCCATTGACTGTGGCGCCCGAGGTCGACTAGCGGCCGACAGGCGAGGGCCCGGGTGTGGCAGCAGCGATCCGTTGGCGAAGCGCGGGCCCGCAAGCAGGGACGACCGCCATGGATGGGGTGGGGCCCCAGGATGCCCCGCCATCCGCGATACGGAAGACGCGTACCACGGCGGTGACGTTGGCCTTGGTCGGCGGTCCCAGCTTGTCGGGTGCCGGACGGTGCCCCGAGAGGAGCGCGGCGGGAAATCGTGTCGCCGGGGCCAGCGTGGAGGGAGCGGGGGTGACCGGGGGTTCGCGTCACCGTCGTTGGCGCCGTCCGACGAGCACGGTCGTGCTGGCGGAGGCACTGGCAGGCGGAAATCCTCCGAGGCGGTGACAAGGATCTGCACTGGCTTGCGGAGCGTGCGCCGGACGAAGCGCTCGGCGCGGTCGGGGTCGGCATCAGTGTCGACGGCATCTGGCTCTAGGAGCAGCAGGTCGGTTGAACGCGGGATGGCGTCGGGGTTCGCAGTCCATGCCGAGAACCTGAACCTGGACATGTCGCTGCCGTCGCGGGTGGAGGGGAGGAGGTGCTCGATCTCGAGGAACGGGGAGAGAATGGACTCGACGGAGGAACGGTGCCACGCCTGGTCGGGGAGGCCGACGAGCTCGACCTCCACCCAAAAACGCAGCTGCACCGGCTCGCAGCCGGCCGAGTGACTCCAGGGGTGGATGATGAGCCTGAAGCGCGGCGAGCGCAGTGGACGCAGGGCCACCCTGGCGCGGGCCTCGGTCGAGGAGAACTTGAGGAGGAACTCGTCATGGTTGCGGCTGTGGACGGAGAACTCGTCGTCGGCGAGGCGGAATCTCTCGCGCAGCAGCCCAGCAACCTCCTCGCGACCGATGCCCGAGCGGATGCCAGCGACGGTGGCCGTAAGGGCATGCTCCCGCAGCTCTGTCTCGGTGGCTACCAGCCTAGCCGTGCGCGGCAGGTAGCATACGGCAGACGCGGGGCGGAGGGCAGGGTGGCCGGAGAGCACGACGGGCGTCTTGCTCGAGGTGGTGGAGGAGTTAGTCTGAGAAGAGCGCGACGGCGAAGCTGAGGCGGGCGAGGACCGGCCCCCACACCCGGAAAGCGCGGGGTGGCTTGGGCCGGCGACACTCGCGCCCAAGCTCGTGGAAGAGGACAAGACTGGGGGAAGGCAAGGCCGCAGAGGGGAGCCGCAGCGGCGCATGGAAGGCGGCTCAGCAGAGGAGGCCGGAGAGCGCGGGTTAGGGCTGTCGCGTGCGACGTGGCCCGGGAACCTGCAGCGGCGGCAACAGATGGCCCGACGGCACTCCGAGCGAGGATGGCCGGTGCTGAAGCAGCGCGGGCACTCGCCGGGCGCAGCCGCGGGAGGGGAGCGCCGCAGAGCGCCGCAGAGGGGGAGGTGGGCGGCGGGGCCGGGATGGCCGCCGTCGAGAGCGGTGTACGCCGGGGCCGGAGTGGCCGGCGGCGGTGTGCGTGGAGCGGGAGCCAGAGCGGAGCCAGAGCCTCAAGGGAAGATTTTTTAACATTCAACTGCAATTGCATATGCATCATAGGTACCCTTTATCAATCAATATGGCATCATAGGTTCGGTGGTACGATTGGGTGATGTACTATGTGGACGGCCTCGGAGTTTCCCCCTTCCATGTATGTCGATTTGTTTGGCACTTTGAATAATTAATAATATATTGTTGTGTGCATCACTCGATGCAGAAACCTCAAAGGGTATTGGGAACTGATCCTCTAACATCATGAAGAGATGTCATGAAGCTACAATGCAATCCCAGTGTAAAACGAAGAAGGGATGTCACAGGCACTGTACCAAGATAATGTGCGCAATTACTGTTCATAGAAAATAAAATCCCAAATTAATTTTATTGCAGCATAATTTTGTTTGTATGTAATTTTTGTAAATGTCTACAATAAATTTGTAATTTGCAAATTAATTCAAGTCATTTTAAGCTTAATCATATGGATGTGAAGAAGGAATTGAAGAAGGAATGTCATGGTACTGTAGCTTCCATAACATCCTTTCGTGACGTTAGAGGATCTCGTTCCAAGGGGATTCCCCTCTTTGAAAATGGAAACTAATGTGAGTTCCATGACCATAATCTAGGTATTCATGTGTCCAATGACCGGAGTGAATATTGGGGACGAGTCCAGTGACCACGGATGAATGCATTTGTTTCGGAGATTATGAATAGCTTTTCTTTGGAAATGCAGATTGTGACTGCAGATGAGATGTTCCTAGTTAAGGAGCATCTACTCATTTCCCAGGCTTGAAATTCTTTGGAAGCTGCCTGGGAACGGACAATAGTTGCACCGAGTTCTCGAAGCAGTGGTGGAAGCCGAAATGCGGGTAGCGCTCGTACCACGTCTCCTGCGGCTCGTGAGTGTCCCAGTGCTCGCCACTACTGCTCCTCCCGTACTTGTGCACCCAGCCGGAGCCGTTGTGGCCCTCGCCCCAGGTGCGGTTCCACCGGTCACCGTATTTGCCTTCCCACCATGTCTCCCCCTGCTTCACGCCGTGGCCGTTAGGGTCGAAATGCTCATCCCACTTGTCACCCCATTTCGACCACCCGTCGCCCTCTGACCGCTCGGCCCATTTGTCCGTGTATTTCACGCTGCCTCCGCTGCCATCATACGTCTCACCCCACCTGCAGAGGATCAAATACTGGGCTTCAGCAATAGTATCTTATTTTGTTGCAAGGAGAAAAGCTAAGCTTAATTCATATAGAGCATGGAACCATGGACAAATAGAATTATTATAAATAAAGCTACTGATGACTCTCATACCTTTCATGCCAAACATGAGCATGCCCAACATCCAACGGAGTGTTTGGATCCAAGCTGCACCATTTATCAGCCGTTTTTTCAGCTTTACCGCTTGAATCATATTGCTCCCACCATTTCTCTTGCCACTGCTCCCCTTTGCCATTCTTTCCCCACTTGTCTGCGCTCTTCTCCATATGCATAAGACCAGATGTGAAGTCCTGAAATGATTTAAAATGCAGCCACTTGATTAAACTCTCATCGATGTATACAGGCATGGCATAGTGTCTCATCGATGCAGCTCCTACTAGGTCACACAGTGAATGCTGTGCAATGACCTGAGCAGGCACCATTTGAAACGTTAATAGTACTAATTTAATACTCCCTCCGTCCCAAAATTCTTGTCTTAGATTTGTGTAAATACGGATGTATCTAGTTACATTTTAGTGTTAGATACATCCGTATCTAGACAAATCTAAGACAAGAATTTTGGGACAGAGGGAGTATATACTGCATGTTTTATGCGCTACGCAGTGAATGCTGTGCAATGACCTGAGCAGGCACCATTTGAAACGTTAATAGTAATAATCGTATTTAATATACGCCACACAGTGAGCAGATAATGCTACTCATGGTACACCACCGGTGTATCGAAAAAGAGAAAAAATCACCTGCCACATCGACTCCTTCCAGTATTCCCGCCAAACATTGCCCCTAGCATCACGACCGGACTTCTCGGAACCTAATTCTTTATGATCAAACCGGTCTGAAGCCTCCCAGTACTTGTCTTCGAATTCAACAGAACCATCAGCACTTACTCCCCTGATTACAGTCCACTTACAAACAACACCATCAGGCCTCTGTTCTACACCGGTCTCCTTCCACCACTTTGAACCATCTGGGTCTATCCCATGGGACGACTTATCATCACTTGTACTGAGAGCTCTAGCCGCCTCAGCTGCATTATTTGAGAACTGCGTTTCAAATGCTTCCTCTGCATCAGCAACAGGCTTGGCCTCGGAATCAACATTCTCAGGCTCCGCAAATGACTGGAAGGGAGGGAGAGATCGATCTTCCTTCTTCTCAAAGAAGGAGGTCACGAACGGAAGGGATAAGAAGTCTGCTGACCGTTCCTTTTCCATTAACATCTCAGGCTGACTGGAGAAGGAATCCACTTTCTTTGATGGTTTCAAAACAATATTGTTTTCTCTCGGTTCACTGCTGGTGTCCACGGGTGGTAACCACGACCAGAAATCCGGACCAGGAGTACCAAGCTTGGAAGGATATGAATCCCCAGAGTTTGTCACTGAGTAAATAAGAGATTACTGCTGTCAGAGCAGAAGCATAATTTTACGTGGAACGGAGGATGTTGTAATAACTAAAAGTTCGCAGTTAAAAAGCACTCCAGTAACACTAATGGTGTCCTTTATAAAACAGTATTCTTCTCAAGAATGCTCTATACAATGTCACAAAATGGACATAGCCTCAGACATCAATTTATAAAATCAACACGGTATTATCATAACTGATCCAGTACCCACGTCATCTTCAAAATAAAGCACGAATACCACTGTCCAACTCAACTGATAAATCCACTTAGCCCTTACCAGAATACCACTGAGCACGAATGCAACTAGACAGCGCACAGATCGGGGGCACCTATGTCAGTGTGTGCTATTGGTAGGAATTGAGACACGAGAGATATCATTCATCGCTCCCCATTTTAGTTTCAGTTGACAATTTCACCCTTAGGGGGTGTTTGTTTAGAAGGACTTAAAAGTCCCTTTTAGTCCCATCTAAACCAAACAGGAGGGACGGACTTAAAAAGACTTAAAGTGGGCATTTGAAACTTATGAAAGAAGACCCTAAGGGAGAGTCTTTTGGAGATTTTTAGTTATGTTTAGTCCCAGGAAGACTAGCGACTTTTAGTTGGGACTAAAAAAATCCTAGGATTTATGAACCAAACAGGGCCTTAATTTTATTGGATTTATTTGTTGGATTGGCCGTCTATGCCAAACTCTTTTGAACGACTACTACATTTGCTTATGTCAGGCTAAAAGGGAAACTTCTTTTACGCGAAACGCGAAGCTAGTGCGACGTTCACGGGAGAACTCACGTGCGCCTGGTGGTCGTACCTTTTGCCGACTGCGACGCCGCCGGTACGCTCCTCTGCCCGGAGCCCTGATCCTCAGGCCCCTTTGCGGCCTTGCGCGAACCAAAAACGTCGCCCGACCCTATCACTCCGGTGGCCGCCGCCGGCTTCTGCGGCTGCGGCGGCGGCGGTGGCGAGGACTGCGGCGGTTCCTTGAGTACAGCGCGCGCGGCGGCGAGAGCGGCGGCGGCGCGGTCGATGACCTGGGTGCGCTGCACGCGGTCGCGCTCCTCCCGCGGCACCCGCAGCATCTCCTCGAACCGCGCCGTTCTCCGCTCCACGTCCGCCTGCTGGGGGGCCTCCGCCTTGGCAGGCGGCGGAGACGCCTGCAGCCGGTACGCAAGCTCCGCTGAGCGCCTCTCACGATCCACCGCCTTCTTCCACATGTCCAGGTACGACGGCCCCCCGCCTCGGCCCCCATCCCCCGAGACCGCGCGGACGACGACGACACGCTGCCCGGCTCGACGTCGGGCATGGGGGAGGAGGAGGAGGCCGCGCAAGCGATGGAGGTGGGGAGCGGCGGGAATGATGGGGGCGGAGTTGGTCGCCATTCTGTTGGACTCCGAGTGGAGAGATCAGAGGAGTCGAGAAGTGTGTGCGAGAGTGGAGATAATTGCATCTATAGTCCTGGTACTCGCCGGCGACGTCCACTTCAGTCCTGAAACTCGCGTATTGCTTCAATACGGTCCCGGTACATGAAAATACGGCATCGATACGGTCCCTGAGGTTGAGGCACCAGTCCTGGCTCGACACGTGCACTACGTACAGCGTACTCCGCCGTATGCCACGTCAGCCCGGGACCCGCACGATCAGGTTGGGCCCACCCGTCAGGTCGAGGCCCACCCGTTTTTTCACAGATTGGCCCCTATCTTTCTGTCTTCTCGCTCTCGTCTCGATCCCTCCTGTTCTCCCCCCTCCCCCGCAAAACAGAGTGCGAAACAAAGAGCTAAACCTAGCGGCGATGGGGTGCGGCGGCGGATGATCGTTGTATCGGGCGCCCTCTGTTCGTAGTGCGGGCGGCGGCTGAAGCAAGGTGGACGGCCGCTGAAAGGAGTCGGCGTTGTTTGGTGGCGATGCAAGGCCCTCGACGGCGGCCCGACGGCGAGGCACCTCCGGTGTACGGTACGTCAGTATCGAGTGTCAGTAGGTCGATTTGATGCGCGTTTGGGGTGAAAAAATGTATCTTTGTTGTGATTAGGCCCTTTTGCCCATGCTATTTCTATGAATATGTCGACTGGATGCAAAATTGCCGAAATTATTCTAGGGCTACAGTATGTTGAGGGCAAGAATTTGAAATTATTGTTGTTCTCAATGTTTTTTCAGAGCATGAAAGTGGATTTTTCACTGTGGAGGTGATCCATGGAGGTTTTTTCTTTGGGAGTGGGCAGAATAGGTGCTATTTGAATGGCCAAAAGGTTTGCTTTGATTATTTTCATAAGGACAGCGCCTATTTCAGAATGTTTGAAGAAATAGTTGAGGAATTGGGTTATGAAATGCCAGGTAGAATTGATATCTATTGGTTGCCCCCTGGTTGTCAGCTTAATGAAGGTGGTGCTAGGCTTTTGGCTAATGATACTGATGTAGATTGTATGTATCTAAGGATAAATCTTGGGCACCACTTTCAAATGATATACCTGGATCATTTAGATAGCCACATTTCCGGAGGAGGAGCAGAATGGGATGATGTTGTGGCTAATCCAGTAGCACAAATCCCTCCTGTTTTCAGCCCAAGAAAGAAGGAAATGAATGCAAGTGACAACAAAGATCCCTGTGAGAGCAATGTTTCTTGTGGTGTTGTCGATGAAAGTGTTGAAATTGAGAGCACTGACCAGTTCTATGTGAAGTTGAGACCAAGAGGAAAGAAAACAGAAGAGGAGGAAGAACAATATGCAGACTCAGATTCCTCAGACAGTGATTATGTACCTGAGATTGTGGATAGTGACTATGACTTGGAGGATGGAGATGATGATCTATTGCAGGAGCAGTTGAAACCAATGCATGACAAGAAAGGGAAGAAGGTGGTTGAAGATTGCAACTCAGAAGATGAGGAATTAAATGCTCCAGATTCAGATGAGGATGAAATGAAATTTAATTTCAAGTTTTTTACAGCAGCAGACATGCATCAACCTAAGTTCCATGCAGGGCAATTGTTCTCTTCTGTGGAGCTCTTGAGGAAAGCTGTGAGAGAGTATAGTTGCAAAGAGAGAGTTAACATCACTTTTCCAAAGAATGACAAAATCAGGCTTGCTGCAAAGTGTGAAAAGGGTTGCCCCTGGTATCTGTATGCATCTTGGGATAATAGAACAAATTCTGTAATGGTGAAAACATTTAATGAGGAACATACTTGTGAGAAAAAGTGGCAAGTTACAACCTTTACAGCTAGGTACATTGCTCACAAATATGTAGACAAAATCAGGGCATGTGAGAAATTATCATTGAAGGCTTTTGCAGCTTTTGTGCAAGATGATTGGAACATGACAATTAAAAGGGGCAAGCTGGGGAGAGCCAGGAAGATTGCATATGATATCATATATGGAGATGACATTGCACAATACAACTTGCTGTGGGACTATGCAAATGAGCTGAGGAGATCAAACCCTGGAAGTACTTTCCTTCTTGGACTGTCAGAAGAGGGACAGTTTCAGAAGTGCTACTTTTCTTTTGATGCATGCAAGAGGGGGTTCTTATCTTCTTGCAGGCCTATCATTTTCCTTGATGGTTGCCACCTAAAGACACAGTATGGTGGTGTTCTATTAAGTGTAGTAGGAATGGACCCCAATGATTGCATTATTCCTATTGCTCATGCAGTTGTTCAGTGTGAGGACACCAAAGCTTGGAGGTGGTTTCTAACTGCATTGAAGCAAGATTTAGGAATTGAGAACACTGAGGTATGGACAATCATGTCAGACAAGCAAAAAGTATGTCTTTAATTTCTGCTAAATGAATTTGTTCCTATAATTATGTGATATATTTCTGTCAAATGAATTTGTTCTTATAATTATGTGGTATATTTCTGTAATTATGTGATATAATTCTGTAATATGTTCCATGCAGGGTTTAATAAAGGCAGTTAAAGAGTTGTTTCCTCTATCACCTCACCGATTTTGTGTGAGGCATTTGTGGCAGAATTTCAATAAGAACTTCAAAGGAGAAGCTTTGAAAAATCAACTATGGAAGTGTGCCAGGAGTACTACAGAGGGTAGATTTAGGGAAAATATGAATCAAATGTTAGTGCTCAGCCATGAGGCTCATGATTGGCTTGCAGAATTAGACCCAAAAACCTGGGTTAGGGATTACCAGAATGATTTCCCCAAGTGTGATGTGTTGTTAAATAACAATTGTGAGTTGTTCAACAGATATATTTTGGAAGCTAGGGAAATGCCAATCATAAGCATGATCCAAAGGATCAAAGGGCAGAATATGGGAAGGAATTTTGCAAAGCAGCAGGAGAGTTTGAAGTGGCATGGTGCTATATGTCCAAAGATAAGAAAGAAACTGGACAAGAGTGTGGAATTTTCTAGAACTTGTCAAGCTGCACCAGCTGGCAAAGGACTGTTTGTAGTGAATGATAGAGGAGTGGATTTCAGTGTGGACACAAGGAGGGAAATGTGCAGTTGTAAAAGATGGGATTTGTCAGGTATACCCTGTTGTCATGGGGTTTCTGCTCTTAGGTATGACAAAATTCCACCTGAGTCTAGGGTCAACTCATGTTACTCCATTGCAACTTATTGCAAAGCATATGAGCACATAATTATGCCTTGTCAAGATGTTTGTGAGTGGGCAAAGATGAAAGGCACAAAAATCTTACCACCACCAATTCAGAAGAAGAAAGGAAGAAGGGCAAAAAACAGAAGACAACAACCAGAAGAGAAGAAAGGAAAAGGAGGAGTGCAAATCACAAGGGCAGGTGCTGTGATGCACTGTGGCTATTGTGGTGGTGCTGGCCATAACATAAATGGTTGTTTGGACTGGAAATTGGGCCTTAAACCAAAGAATAGAGAGAGAAAAAACAGAGTTAGAGCAGAGACAGATGTGTCTTCTTCTGATGAAGAAACTGTGGGCCTAACTCAGGTAATGTGTGTACTTCTCCAAGCATTGCATGATTTCCAAATAGTAATGTGGGTACTTCTCTAAGCACTGTATACTAATGTGTTATTTGTCAGCAGGAGATTAATCTTAAAACAGCTGGTGTAACTAACCAAGACCCACCATTGTATGAGCTAGAAATAATAACTGCACTAACACAGGAGGTATGTTCAACTTTTTGGACAAGCTTAAATATCTGTCAACATATTTTCCTCACAATGTTAAACTCTAATGCAGAGAGAGACAAGGCTTGTACAAGAGGTTGTGCAAGGGCCACTGCCTGAGAGTGCTTTCATACAGGAGCAGTTCCTCTCACAGCCTCCAGTTCAACACAGTACAACAACAAAAGGGGGAGATATTCACAGGAAAAGAGAAGTCATAGCACTTGCCAGACTGAAGGCTGCAGCAGAGAGAAGGGAGATAGCAGATCAGGCCAAGTTTGATGCAGCTATGGCAAAGTTGAAGGAAGAGGAAGAAAAACTTAATTTGTCTGCTCAAAGGAGGAAAGATGAGCTACTTGCCAAGAAAAATGCTGCTGAGGAGAGAAAGAAAGTTGTTCTAGAACAGAAAAGAATTGCTGCTGAAGAGAAGAAAAAAGCTAGTGAGGAAAAGAAAAGAAATGCCCTAGAGGAAAAACTTGCCAGAGCAGACAAAAGAAGAGAAGCTATGGAGGAGAAGAAGAGAATTGCAGAAGAGGCAAAAAGAATAAGAGCAGAAGAGAAAATGAAGATTGCAGAAGAGAAGAAGAGACTTTGTAGGACTGCATATGATGCAGAAGAGGCAATGTTTCTTATAAATCAAGCTGAAGAGTTGGAAAGAAGGCAAATGTTTCTACAAACACAGGAGACATCAAGGCAAGAAGCTTGGGAGCAGAAGAGAAATCAGCAGGAAGAAACAAGACTTGAGGCAGAATTGCAAGAGAAAAACAATAAGGAAGCCCAGCAAGCAAGAGCTGCAATGGCAGAGGAAAAGAGAATGATTGCATGTCAGTCGAAACCAACACAAATGAAGAGAGGTGCAGCAACTTCAAGTGGAAAGAAGAGAGGATTTAAAAAACCTAGAAGGGTGAACATGTTTGATGAACTGAGATAGGAAAGAAGATGGTTTCATTTTGTGTTCTGCTTATGATCAGTTGTAGAACATGTTAATGAACATGTTCTGTTCATGATCATGTTCCAGATCATGTTGTCAAGTCTTTTGTAATATGATATTAGTACTGTAGTTTCTAAGATGCTCCAGATCGTGTGGTTATGCTCTTTTGTATAAAGTGCTCTGTAGTTTGTGAATTGCTCTTGTGTGTGATGCTCCAGAAAATATAATGAAGTGGTTGCTGGATGTACAATGTGAAATGCTCTTGTGTGTGAAATTATCTTGTTTGTGAAAATATAATGCTCTTGTCTGTGCAATGTGCTTGCTGGATGTACAATGTGAATGCTCTTGTGTGTGAAATGCTCTTGTTTGTGAATGCTCTTGTGTGTGAAATTATCTTGTTTGACATACACTGTGTGTGAAATTTATTTCATCATCAACAACTCATACATAGCTTCATACATAATATCACAATTACATACCAAGTTCATCCATAGATAATATGTCAACTGAATATTAGATAGCAAGTTGACAAAAGGCCACTCGACATACCAAATTCAGAAATATATAAGGTCACTGGACATACCAAATTCACAAAAGGCCAAACTACATACCAAATTCATACTGCTTCAGAAACTACATAGACCAAGTGCCAACTTCATAACTAAACTACACAGATAAACTAGATAGCTCAATAATTGTAGATAGTGCCGTACACTTTGCCAAGCACTGTGGTGAATTGGTGCTTGCGGGTCAGATCCTCCCCTTCATTGGGCAGCCATTCATCTGGCAGGTCTTCAACGAGCAGCGGACCACGATCAGTTACCTCCTTCATGTGACAGATGACTGGATACACAATCGTCTTCTTCTTCCTCGGTGACGATGGTCCGTACGCACAAATGCTTTCACGCGCAACAAACTCTTCCAGAGACTGTGGAGGCGGATCTGTGCACAACGCAAGCTTTGGCTCGGGTATCTCCACGTCAACCACCTTGCCAACTTTAGACGGGTCACGGAGCCACGCCATTACCTCAAGCTCACGCCTGTTCTTCGGCGGTATAATCTCAATCAGCTCGCCGCCCAAGTCCTTCAGTACACCTTCGACTGAATGCCTCGACCATGCTTGGTCGGGAAGGCCTTCGAAGCTTAACTTGGACTTGTACTCCAGGGCACCCGGACTGCCGCGGATCTCTCTCACCCACCGCTCAAACTTAATCCACCGGCGGCTGCACTTGAGCTTCATCGATGATTGGAGCACCACCGTGCACTTATTCTCTGTTGAGAAATGCAACCACAAGTCATGCGGGGGGCACGCAACCTCGATGCTCACCTCCGCCGGCAGCACGCCGCAGCGCTCCTCGATGGCGGCCAGCAACGCAGCCGGCGTCACAGCCTCCTCGCCGTCACCAACCACAGTGGCCAGCAGGACCAGACCACGGTACCGAGCCTCCGCTTCATCCATGGCTGGAGTGCGGGCGAGCAGGACATGGCTCCTCTCCGGTCGGAGACACGACTCGCCCCGACGCCAAACCTCATGCGGATATGCCCTCGCAAGCAAACTAAGCCTCGATCCATCGCCGCCGCCGAGCGCCACCGACGAGCTACCGCCGTCTTTCGTCGCCACGTCGAGGGACATGGTGGTGGAGGTCACGCTCGCGCCGCCCATCGGAGAGAAGCTAGGGCTTGCGGGATGCGGGTGTGGGAATTGGGGATTTTTTTCCCATCGATGAAACAGAGCAGCGCCTTATCCACTACAACGGGTGGGCCCAACCTGATCGTGCGGGTCCCGGGCTGACGTGGCATACGACGGAGTACGCTGTACGTAGTGCACGTGTAGAGCCAGGACTGGTGCCTCAACCTCAGGGACCGTATCGATGCCGTATTTTCATGTACCGGGACCGTATTGAAGCAATACGCGAGTTCCAGGACTGAAGTGGACGTCGCCAGCGAGTACCAGGACTATAGATGCAATTATCTTGCGAGAGTGTGGAGGAGAAGGAGAGGGTGGGCCCTGGTGTCTGCTTCACATGGAAGGGGAAGGGAGCGAGCGGTTCAGTGGACGAGGTCGGTTGCTGCGTGCGCCTCAGCCTCCAGGTGGCGTCTTCAGCGGGCCGCTCTCCGCCGTTGGTTCCCTCGGCTGAATGGACGGGTCGGTCGGAAAAAAATTTATATGAGACCAGGCCTCATATAAATCAGGTGAGACCCGTCCTGATGGATGACATGTGGCATTCATAAATCATAAAGCATCCAATCTCTCCCCCCTGATTTCAGATGGGGGTTGGGGTAGATACTTTGTGATTTGTGAATGCCACGTGTCATTCATCAGGATGGGTCTCACCTGCTAACTCGTGAGACCTGGTCTCATAGAATTTTTTTTCCGGTCGGGAGTGGCCTATGAATCCAACGGGATTCTGCTGGATCCGGGGCCGAGCGATTCTACTGGGAAGCAGTTCGCTTTTTTTTTCTTTTTTCAGGTGACTTTCTGTTTTTTTCTTGCCGTGTATTTTTTATTTTATTATTATTGCCGAGAGTTCACTTTCTGTTTGCCCTGCTGTTTATGAGTTTCCCTCAACAAAGAAAGGTAATCGTACGTAACCGTTTGGCCGGAAAGGTGTGCCATGTGAAAAGGCACTGCGGCTAATAGGTTGTCGGAGAAGAAAAATAATGGCACGGGTATAATTTTATCAGACACATAAGAATTCACGGGGGCTTTCCACACCGCTATTTGGTACTCCCTACCTCCAAAAATACTTGTCGCAAAGATGCATAAAAATGGATGTATCTAGAGCTAAAATACGTCTAGAAACATCCATTCCTCCAACAAGTATTTCCGGACGGAGGGAGTACTCCGAAAGTGAGGACGGCCACATGCCCGTCGGAGTTAGGTATGGAACGGTGGAGAGCAGCACCAAGGCAGTCAAGTGACAAAACGACCTTGCTATACATACGATCAATTCCCCTCCAACATGTACGATTAGAGACAAATTATAGATGATCTAATTTGTGGGCCATAACATTTGCAGTCTGGTCGTATCGCTGTCCGACGAAAAATAATCGTACGCAGAGCAGTTTCGGTGACAAAATAGTGGCGATGGTGGACGGTGGGGTGGCCCCGTCTGGAGCGACTGCCATGGTGCAGGTGGGAGTCCGATGAGGGAAAGAGGCAGAGGAAACCGCTGAAATTCTCCCATGAGTCAGGTGTAGATTATTTTTAGCCCGCGAATTTAACTGGGATGGGGCAGGACTGCCCTCTCCCTTGTTTTTGTCGGATTCAAGGCTCCGCAGACCCAAGAAGGTTTGAACTTTGGGGCGTGTGCGAAGAACTCAACCTCTCAAGCTTGCCTACGCGTCGCCCCACATCCTAGCCTAGCCGGACTCGCATGAAGGTGAGGAAGAAGATGAACACAGCAGTTTACCCAGATTCGGGCCACCTTGCGGTGTAAAACTCTACTCCTGCTTTGTGGTGGATTGGCCTCACGAGGGGCTGAGGATGAACTAGTACAAAGGATAAACAACCTTACGAGGTTCAGGGTGAGGGAATGAGTCGCCCCTCTACGGTGGTGGCTAACCTATACTTATAGTGGTCTCGGTCCTCTTCCCCCAAAATGTAGGCGGGAAGGGATCCTACAGTGGCCAGTTTGAAAGGGGACAAGTAGTACATGTTATCCTGACGAAAGGTGGTCTTCATCTGCAAAGCTTCCAGTCCTGACGGGGCGGTGGGTTCGGCGATGACATACGTCCTACCGCTCCCGTGGTCTTGGTCTCGTTGCACCGGAATGAAAACATTTGCCAGATCCCTCGGGAACCCATGCCTGCGCTTGCCTCCTTAGCACCAAAGAGGAAACTGCCTCTTGGCGCCCGCCTGGTCTTGGTTGTCACGACTTGCGTCATGGTAACCTCATGAGGCTGGGTACATGCATAGAAATCTCTGCTCCTCGGGAGGCCGCCTGGGGAGGCCCCTCCCTCCGGAGGTCTTGGTGTCGTCCACCTCGCGAGAATTGGCCCCTCACGAGGGTCTTGTCTTGGCGTTCTTGGAGGTGGGCCGTAATAGGCTTTGTTTCATAAACTTTGTTCTGTAATAGGCTAGTTGAAATACTTTGATCTGCTGCCATCGTGCACTGAGATATGACTTTGTTTGATCCGCCATTAGAATGTCAGTGTTGGCGTATATACCTTCATAATATTATGCAATCCCTGTGTCTACATAAAAAGATCTGTGATATGAAATTATGTTGTTGGTTTACCAACTTATTTGTAGTAAGGGTGAATACCCAACTTTCACCATGCAATGCTGGTATTGTAAGAAGTAAAACCGGGTTGTGATGAACACCGGATGATCATACTGGCGATAGGTAGTCAAAGCCAGGCCGGATTGAAAGATGCCGGTTCACCATTGATTATATGCTTGAACAGATGATAACTGTAAGCCACACCGGGTTAAAAAACACCGGGTTGAGATGAAGACATATAGCCTGGCCGTATCAAGAGATGCCGGTTTACCTTAAAAGGTGACCAAATAAGGATACAACTTGCAAAAACAAAGTAAATAAAAACTTGTAGTCGAGGCTTTTCGAGGGCTGGCAGGCCCAAATTTGAGGCTTTTCGTGGGCTGCCAGGCCGCTGAGTTAAACCATTTGACAAAGCCTTTTAAGATGGGCCTCCAACTAACCAATCGTCGTTTTAACTTTGACAAGTTTAGGGTCTCAATGAGAGTAACTTTCAAATGTTCGGCGGGTCATGCCAGGATTACCTGGATAGGAGTGGCTTACTTGATGAAGGCAGGTTAACCCGGGGTTTTAGGTGAATACACCAGGCTTCCAAGCCGTGGGTCGATACCCGGTTACAAGGGTCCTTTCAAACTCTTTGTTACTTTACACAAAGAGCCCCCAAGTAACTTTGTGAGCTGTGCTCAATGGGTGCCTATGTATGAGTTGTGCTAGTAGCAACAGACCTCTCTTTGGCCCCTTGGGTGTGAAGCTCCCAAGCTGTATGATGGCATAATAGCCGGTTTAATGGACAAGATGAGTCATCGCTTTGAAAGCAGAAGCCCCCTTGTAACCAAGAAATATTGGCAGAACGGCAGAGGCCCTGCTTGTGGCAAGGATGCCGGTTTATTATATTGATCATAATATATACATTGTCATAATATGTACATAAGAAGAGCCTATAACTCAGGTGTAGTAAGGCCGAAGGAGAGCTATGTTCCACGACCGCCGGGTCTCCTCCTCAGAAGTGCGTGAGTCTTCTCGAACGTCAACGAGGTAGTATGATCCGTTGTGCAGATTCTTGCTGACCACAAAGGGCCCTTCCCAAGGTGGGGATAACTTGTGCATATCGGTCTGATCCTGGATGAGTCGGAGCACTAAGTCGCCTTCTTGAAAGGTTCTTGGTTTAACCCGACGGCTGTGATAATGCCGCAGGTCTTGTTGGTAAACCGCCGAACGAGCCAAGGCCATATCTCGCTTCTCATCTAACAGGTCCAGTGCTTCTTGACGTGCTTGCTCGTTGTCCGCTTCAACAAAATTGGCAACCCGAGGCGAGTCATGACGAATATTACTGGGAAGTACCGCCTATGCTCCATAAACCAAGAAGAAAGGCGTATAACCTGTAGATCGGTTTGGGGTGGTATTTATGCTCCATAACACAGATGGTAGTTCTTCCACCCAGCAACCCGGCGTCCGCTTCAAAGGGACCATAAGGCGGGGCTTTATACCCTTTAGAATTTCCTGATTAGCTCGCTCATCTTGACCATTGGATTGGGGATGAGCCACAGATGCTACATCAAGCCGGATGTGCTCTCGTTGACAAAAATCCTCCATCTTGCCTTTAGATAGGTTCGTGCCATTATCTATAATAATGCTATGTGGAAAACCGAAACGGAAGATCATCTTTTTGATGAACTGAACCGCCGTGGCTGCATCACACTTGCTTACTGGCTCCGCTTCAACCTGTTTAGTGAACTTGTCAACCGCCACCAATAGGTGGGTCTTCTTATCTTTTGATCGCTTGAAAGGCCCTACCATGTCAAGCCCCCAAGTGGCAAACGGCCAGGTGATAGGAATCATCCGTAGCTCCTGAGCCGGAACGTGGGCTCGCCTTGAGAATTTCTGACAACCGTCGCACCGTCTGACCAAGTCCTCAGCATCAGCGTGAGCCGTCAACCAATAAAAGCCATGAAGAAAAGCTTTGGCAACCAAGGATTTTGAACCGGCGTGATGACCACAGTCTCCTTCGTGGATCTCACATAAAATCTCATGGCCTTCTTCAGGAGAAACACAACGCTGGAACGCACCAGAAACACTACAGTGGTGTAATTCGCCGTTGTGAACAACCATGGACTTGGACCGCTGGACTATCTGCCTGGCCAAAATTTCATCATCTGGTAACTCGCCCCGATTCATATATGCCAAGTATGGAACCGTCCAGTCCGGAATGATATGTAAAGCGGCCACCAACTATGCCTCCGGATCAGGAATAGCGAGGTCCTCCTCTGTAGGTAGTTGAACCGACGAGTTATGCAAGACGTCCAAAAAGGTATTGGGCGGCACCGGTTTACACTGAGATCCTAGCCGGCTTAAAGCGTCAGCTCCTCGTTTTTGTGCCGATCAATGTGCTCCACTTGATATCCCTAAAGTGACCAGCCACAATGTCCACCTCGCGCCGGTAAGCCGCCATGAGCGGATCTTTGGAATCCCAAGTACCTGAAACTTGCTGGGCTACCAGATCTGAATCGCCGAAACACCGTACAAGGCTTAAGTTCATCTCCTTAGCCACTCGAAGACCATAGTAAAGCCTCATATTCAGCTGCATTGTTAGTACAAGGGAACATTAAGCAAAGAACATAATGAATTTTATCACCTCGAGGGGAAGTAAAGACAACTCCAGCCCCCGAGCCCTCCAACTGCCTGGAACCGTCAAAGTGAATAGTCCAGTATGTACTGTCCGGTTTGTCTTCTGGTGCCTGCAACTCGGTCCAGTCATTGATGAAATCCACAAGAGCCTGGGACTTGATGGCTGTGCGAGGCATATACTTCAAACCGTCGGTCCAAGCTCAATAGCCCACTTAGCAACCCGACCAGTTGCTTCCCTGTTCTGGATTATATCTCCCAAGGGAGCAGAACTGACCACTGTGATGGGATGGCCTTGGAAGTACTGTTTAAGCTTTCGACTTGCCATAAACACCCCATACACCAGCTTCTGCCAATGCGGATACCTTTGCTTTGACTCAATGAGCACTTCGCTGATATAGTAAACCGGCCTTTGAACCGGGTACTCCTTCCCAGTCTCCTTGCGCTCCACCACAATGGCAACACTGACAGCCCGAGCATTAGCAGCCACATACAACAGTAGTGGCTCCTTATCAACGGGAGCAGCAAGAACTGGCGGTTCAGCTAACTGCCGCTTCAAGTCCTCAAACGCCACATCAGCTGCATCACTCCAAACAAAATTGTCGGTTTTCTTCAACATCTGATACAGAGGAATTGCCTTCTCTCCCAAACGGTTGATAAACCGGCTCAAAGCCGCAATACGACCTGCCAGTCGTTGAACATCATTGATACACGCCGGTTTAGCCAAGGATGTAATTGCCTTGATCTTTTCCGGATTAGCCTCAATGCCTCTATTAGACACTAGAAAGCCTAAGAGCTTGCCTGCCGGAACACCAAAAACACATTTAGCCCGATTGAGCATCATTTTATAGACTCTCAGATTATCAAAGGTTTCTCACAAATCAGATATGAGTGTCTCTGCTTTACTGGACTTGACCACAATATCATCCACATAAGCATGAACATTGCGCCCAATCTGAGTATGAAGATAATTCTGCACGCAACGTTGATAAGTTGCCTGGGCACTCTTGAGCCCAAAGGGCATAGATACATAGCAGAAGGCTCCAAAGGGAGTAATGAAAGCTGCCTTCTCCTGGTCCTTAACTGCCATTTTGATCTGATGATAACCAGAATAAGCATCTAAAAAACTCAAATGCTCACAACCCGCCGTCGCATCAATGATTTGATCAATACGAGGGAGGGCGAAGGGATCAGCTGGGCAAGCTTTATTCAAATCTGTGTAATGCACACACATACGCCAAGTGCCGTTTTTCTTAAGTACCTGCACCGGATTAGCCAACCACTCTGGGTAAAACACTTCAATGATAAAACCAGCAGCCAACAACCGGGCTACCTCTTCTCCAATGGCCTTACGTCGTTCCTCGTCGAAGTGGCGAAGGAACTGTTTTACCGGTTTAAACTTGGGATCAATATTGAGAGTGTGCTCAGCGAGTTCCCTCGGTACACCTGGCATGTCAGAAGGCTTCCATGCAAAAATGTCTCGGTTCTCATGGATGAACTCGATGAGCGCGCTTTCCTATTTCGGATCCAGATTTGTGCTGATACTAAACTGTTTGGATGAATCACCAGGAACAAAATCAACAAGTTTAGTTTTGTCAGCCGGTTTGAACTTCAGGGTCGGATCATGTTCTGTAGAAGGCTTCTTCAAGGAAGTCATGTCTGCCGGATCAACATTGTCCTTATAGAACTTTAACTCCTCCGTGGCACAAACCGATTCAGCATATGCCGCATCTCCTTCCTCACACTGCAAAGCAATCTTACGGCTGCCATGAACCGTAATGGTCCCTTTGTGACCCGGCATTTTGAGCTGCAGATAAACATAACACGGCCTTGCCATGAACTTAGCATAAACCGGCCGTCCAAATAAAGCATGGTACGGACTTCTGATTTTGACCACTTCAAAGGTCAGTGTCTCGGACCTTGAGTCATGATCATCTCCAAAAACCACCTCCAGAGCTATCTTACCAACTGGGTAAGCCGATTTTCTGGGCACCACTCCGTGAAAAATGATGTTTGAAGGTCTAAGATTCTTATCTATCAACCCCATACACTGGAAGGTTTCATAGTACAAGATATTGATACCGCTCCCTCCCTCCATGAGTACTTTGGTGAACTTATATCCTCCCACCTGAGGTGCAACCACCAAAGCCAAGTGACCCGGATTGTCAACCCGGGGCGGGTGATCCTCCCTGCTCCAGACAATAGGTTGCTCAGACCAACATAGATAACGAGGCATCGCCGGTTCAACAGAGTTCACTGCTCTTTTATGGAGCTTCTGATCACGCTTGCACAAGCTAGTGGTGAAGACATGATACTGTCCACCATTTAACTGCTTTGGGTTGCTCTGATAACCCGACTGCTGTTGACTCCCCTGATTACCCTGTTGATGGTTACCACCTTGGTTGTTCTGATTGCCCTGATGATTCTGGAACCCTGAGCTTGAACCGCCGCCACCGTAACTCGGCCCATGGAATCCTGGACCGGAACCACCAGACGGACCCTGATCATACCGAAAAAGATCAGAATTTTTGAACTCCCTCATGATGTGACAATCCTTCGAAAGGTGTGTGGCCGGAGCCTCCTTTGTCCCGTGCTTCGGGCAGGGCTGGTTTAACAGGCGTTCCAGATTCATTCCTCCACCGCGCTGGGGCGGTTTACCCCTACGACGCTGCATATTACCCTGCACATTGGTGTTAGCCACAAAATCGGAATTATCCACTTTACGCTTACCACTGTTTCCCTGGCTCGCCTGATTATGCAGTCCTTTTGAACCGGCATTCTTCTTTTCCTTCTCCTGTTTCTCTTCATCAGAGTCAGGGTCTTTGGTGTTATCAGAATCAGCATACTTAACCAAAGCCGCCATAAGTGTTCCCATATCATTGCAGTGGAGCTTGAGTCGTCCCAACATCATTTTCAATGACTTAAACCGGCAATTACGCTCCAACGTTACGATCGCCGTGTCAGCATTGATACGGTCTGACGAATGCAAAACTTCCGAAACCCGGCGCACCCAATGAGTCATTGACTCGTTCTCTCCTTGGACACATGCATCTAAATCCACAATGAACATAGGTTGTTTACACGTATCTTTGAAGTTTGCTATGAACTTGGCCTTCAATTGGTCCCATGATCCGATGGAGTTGGCGGGCAAGCTTTTTAACCAAGTGCGGGCCGTTCCTTCCAACATCATGGTGAAGTATTTTGCATATGCCGCTTCATCTACATCCAGCATCTCCATTGCCATCTCATAACTTTCAACCCATGCCTCGGGGGGCTGATCGGCGGTGTAATTAGGCACCTTGCGCGACCCTTTGAAATCCTCCGGCAGCCGCACATTACGGAGAGCCGGGATGAGACACGGCACTCCCCAAGAGCTGAAGGCAAGCCCTGTCCCTCGCTCTATTGACGCTGTTGGCTGAACCGAGGCGGGTTGATGATGACCCGCGTACTGTGCCGTTAAAGCGGCCTCCCTTCACGCTCTGCCATTATCCACTATGTCCTGAGCATTCCGACCACCGTTCGCCGGATTAGCCCCTCGAGGCGCATCTTGACGCCGCGCACTGCTTGACACGGCCGGCTCGTCCATGTGCCTGCTATAACTCTTGCTCAGACGGGGGGTTGAATGTATTCTATCTCGGCTGTAGGAATAAGCCTGTTGCTGAACAACGGCAGTTTAAAGAAGATCCCTGGCCCGTCGAGTCTCGATCGCTGCTAAGGAATCACCCTCCATCGGAATAGCCGCCAAACGTGATGCTGCTGCAATCATGTTGTCCAAAGGACTGGAAAAGTGACCCGGCGGTATTGTGACATACTGTGGCGGGTTATCCGTCCGTCGAGGCGGGTCCATCGCCCGTGGCTGATCCGGTGCCGCCCCCGGTGCCTCGGTCCGGTTTACTCCTGCCAGATTGCTAGTCCCAGCTCCTGGTGTGCTGAAGAGATTCAGACCCTCATAAATTTGCGGCAGTCGAGACCGGTACTTCCTTCTCATAACCTCGTTTGATGCGTTCTGATCCAACGTAAGCCGGTAATTCTGCGCTTGGATTTCCTGTGATCGGGCATCTAAAGCGACCCATTGTTCATCCATCCTGGCCTCCTCAGCCACCAGGTCCGCCTTAGCCTGAACTATCTGATCCTTTAACTTCGCAACATCCGCATTGTGCTGAACCTGAGTCTTCGGAGTTACCGCTGTGGTCAACAGTGCCGTCCAGTCGTCCAGTAAACCGGCAAGAACTAGAGCCGGCCGGAGCACCAAGCCTCCTGCCGCGGCTACCGATCCAGAGACCATTGCTGCTGTAGATGAAGATTGCACGGTGGGCTGCGTACCAGCCATGAAGATCGCGTCCCAGTTTGGCGGTGTTGGAAATATGCCCTAGAGGCAATAATAAATTAGTTATTATTATTATATTTCCTTGTTCATGATAATCGTTTATTATCCATGCTATAATTGTATTGATAGGAAACTCAGATACATGTGTGGATACATAGACAACACCATGTCCCTAGTAAGCCTCTAGTTGACTAGCTCGTTGATCAATAGATGGTTACGGTTTCCTGACCATGGACATTGGATGTCATTGATAACGGGATCACATCATTAGGAGAATGATGTGATGGACAAGACCCAATCCTAAGCCTAGCACAAAGATCGTGTAGTTCGTATGCTAAAGCTTTTGTAATGTCAAGTATCATTTCCTTAGACCATGAGATTATGCAACTCCCGGATGTCGTAGGCATGCTTTGGGTGTACCAAACGTCACAACGTAACTGGGTGGATATAAAGGTACACTACGGGTATCTCCAAAAGTGTCTGTTGGGTTGGCACGAATCGACACTGGGATTTGTCACTCCGTGTGACGGAGAGGTATCTCTGGGCCCACTCGGTAGGACATCATCATAATGTGCACAATGTGACCAAGGGGTTGATCACGGGATGATGTGTTACGGAACGAGTAAAGAGACTTGCCGGTAACGAGATTGAACAAGGTATCGGGATACCGACGATCGAATCTCGGGCAAGTACTATACCGGTAGACAAAGAGAATTGTATACGGGATTGCTTGAATCCTTGACATCGTGGTTCATCCGATGAGATCATCGTGGAACATGTGGGAGCCAACATGGGTATCCAGATCCCGCTATTGGTTATTGGCCAGAGAGCTGTCTCGGTCATGTCCGCATGAATCCTGAACCCGTAGGGTCTACACACTTAAGGTCCGGTGACGCTAGAGTTGTTATGGGAATTAGTGTGTAGTTACCGAATGTTGTTCAGAGTCCCAGATGAGATCCCGGACGTCACGAGGAGTTCCGAAATGGTCCGGAGGTAAATATTTATATATGGGAAGTCCTATTTTGGCCACCAGAAAATGTTCGAGATTTTTCGATATTGTACCGGGAAGGTTCTAGAAGGTTCTGGAGTGGGGCCCACCTGCATGGGGGGGCCCACATGAACGTGGGTAGTGGGGGCAAGGCCCCACACCCCTGGTCAAGGTGCACCAAGATCCCCCTTAGAGGGAATAAGATCATATCCCGAAGGGATAAGAACAAGATCCCTAAAAAAGGGGGATAACAATCGGTGGGGAAGGAAATGTTGGGATTTCTTTCCTCCCACCTTTGCCAACGCCCAATGGACTTGGAGGGCAAGAAACCAGCCCCCTCCACCCCTATATATAGTGGGGAAGCACATGGGAGCTTCACCCTTGCCCCTAGCGCAGCCCTCTCCCTCCCCAACACCTCCTCCTCCTCCGTAGTGCTTGGCGAAGCTCTGCCGAAGAACTGCAAGCTCCACCACCACGCCGTCGTGCTGCCGGAGCTCTCCCTCAACTTCTCCTCTCCCCTTGCTGGATCAATAAGGAGGAGACGTCCCCAGGATGTACGTGTGTTGAACACGGAGGCGCCGTCCATTCGGCGCTAGATCGGATCTTCCGCGATTTGAATCGCCGTGAGTACGACTCCATCAACCACGTTCTTGTAACGCTTCCGCTTAGCGATCTTCAAGGGTATGAAGATGCACTCCCCTCTCCCTCGTTGCTAGTATCTCCATAGATTGATCTTGGTGTTGCATAGAAAATTTTGAATTTCTACTACGTTCCCCAACAATGGCATCATGAGCTAGGTCTATGCGTAGTTTCTATGCACGAGTAGAACACAAGTTGTTGTGGGCGTTGATTTTGTTCAATGTGCTTACCGTTACTAGTCCAATCTTGTTTCGACGGTATTGTGGGATGAAGCGGCCCGGACCGACCTTACACGTACACTTACGTGAGACAGGTTCCACCGACTGACATGCACTTGTTGCATGAGGTGGCTAGCGGGTGCCAGTCTCTCCCACTTTAGTCGGATCGGATTCGATGAAAAGGGTACTTATGAAGGGTAAATAGCAATTGGCATATCACGTTGTGGTTTTTGCGTAGGTAAGAAACGTTCTTGCTAGAAACCTATAGCAGCCACGTAAAACATGCAACAACAATTAGAGGACGTCTAACTTGTTTTTGCAGGGTATGCTATGTGATGTGATATGGCCAAAAGAATGTGATGAATGATATGTGATGTATGAGATTGATCATGTTCTTGTAATAGGAATCACGACTTGCATGTCGATCAGTATGACAACTGGCAGGAGCCATAGGAGTTGTCTTAATTTATTGTATGACCTACGTGTCAATGAACAACGCCATGTAATTACTTTACTTTATTGCTTAAACCTTTAGCCATAGTAGTAGAAGTAATAGTTGGCGAGACAACTTCATGGAGACACGATGATGGAGATCATGATGATGGAGATCATGGTGTCATGCAGGTGACGATGATGATCATGGAGCCCCGAAGATGGAGATCAAAAGGAGCAAAATGATATTGGCCATATCATGTCACTTTTGATTGCATGTGATGTTTATCATGTTTATGCATCTTATTTGCTTAGAACGACGGTAGTAAATAAGATGATCCCTCATTAAAATTTCAAGAAAGTGTTCCCCCTAACTGTGCACCGTTGCGAAAGTTCGTTGTTTCGAAGGACCACGTGATGATCGGGTGTGATAGATTCTAACGTTCACATATAACGGGTGTAAGCCAGATTTACACACACAAAACACTTAGGTTGACTTGACGAGCCTAGCATGTAGAGACATGGCCTCGGAACACAAGAGACCGAAAGGTCGAGCATGAGTCGTATGGTAGATACGATCAACATGAAGATGTTCACCGATGATGACTAGTCCGTCTCACGTGATGATCGAACATGGCCTAGTTGACTCGGATCATGTAATCACTTAGATGACTAGAGGGATGTCTATCTGAGTCGGAGTTCATAAGATGAACTTAATTATCCTGAACATAGTCAAAAGATCTTTGCAAATTATGTTGTAAGCTCGCGCTTTAGTTCTACTGTTTAGATATGTTCCTAGAGAAAAATCAGTTGAAAGTTGATAGTAGCGATTATGCGGACTAGGTCTGTAAACTGAGGATTGTCCTCGTTGCTTCGAAGAAGGCTTATGTCCTTAATGCACCGCTCAGTGTGCTGAACCTCGAACGTCGTCTATGGATGTTGCGAACATCTGACACACATGTTTTGATAACTACGTGATAGTTCAGTAATGTTAAACGGTTTAGAGTTGAGGCACCAAAGACGATTTCGAAACATCACGAAACATATGAGATGTTTAGAGGGCTGAAATTGGGATTTCAGGCTCATGCCCGCGTCAAGAGGTATAAGACCTCCGACGAGTTTCTTAGCCTGCAAACTAAGGGAGAAAAGCTCAATCATTGAGCTTGTGCTCAGATTGTCTGAGTACCACAATCACTTGAATCGAGTGGGAGTTAATCTTCCAGATGAGATAGTGATGTTTTTCCAAAGTCATTGCCACCAAGCCGCTAAGAGCTTCGTGATGAACTATAAAGGGATAGATATGATAATCCTTGAAATATTCGCGATGTTTGACACCGCGAAAGTAGAAATCAAGAAGGAGCATCAATTGTTGATGGTTAATGAAACCACTAGTTTCAAGAAGGACAAGGGCAAGGTTGAACCCAAACCCGAGACTAAGTGCTTCTGTAATAAGGGGAACAGTCACTGAGGCAGAATTACCCTGGATACTTGGTAGATGAGAAGGCTGGCAAGGTCGATAGAAGTATATTGGATATACATTATGTTAATGTGTACTTTACTAGTACTCCTAGTAGCACCAGAGTATTACATACCGGTTCGGTTGCTAAGTGTTAGTAACTCGAAATAAAAGCTACGAAATAAACGGAGACTAGCTAAAGGTGAGCTGACGATATGTGTTGGAAGTGATTCCAAGGTTGATGTGATCAAGCATCGCACGCTCCCTCTACCATCGATATTGGTGTTAAACCTAAATAATTGTTATTTGGTGTTTGCGTTGAGCATAGACATGATTGGATTATGTCTATCGCAATACGGTTATTCATTTAAGGAGAATAATGGTTACTCTATTTATTTGAATAATACCTTGAATGGTCTTGCACCTAAAATAAATGGTTTATTGAATCTCGATCGTAGTGATACACATGTTCATGCCAAAAGATATAAGATAGTAATGATATAGTACCACCTACTTGTGGCACTGCCATTTGAGTCATATTGGTATAAAACGCATGAAGAAGCTCCATGTTGATGGATCTTTGGACTCACTCATTTTTGAAAAGATTGAGACATGTGAACCATGTCTATTGGTATATACGCATGAAGAAACTCCATGCAGATGGACCATTTGGACTCACTTGATTTTGAATCACCTGAGACATGTAAATCACACCACATGGGCAAGATGACTGAAAGCCTCGGTTTCAGTGAAATGGAACAAGAAAGCAACTTGTTGGAAATAATACATTTTGATGTGTGCAGTTCAATGAGTGCTGAGGCACGCAGTGGATATTGTTATGTTCTTACTTCACAGATGATTTGAGTAGATACTGAGTATATTTACTTGATGAAACACAAGTCTGAATTATTGAATGGTTCAAGTTATTTCAGAGTGAAGTTTAAGATCTTCGTGACAAGAGGATAAAATGTCTATGATATGATCATAGAGATGAATATCTGAGTTACGAGTTTTGGCACGCGATTAAGACATTGTGGAAATTGTTTCACAATTAATACCGCCTGGAACACCATAGTGTGATGGTGTGTCCGAACATCATAGTTGCACCCTATTGGATATGGTGCCTACCATGATGTCTCTTATCGAATTACCACTATCGTTCATGGGTTAGGCATTAGAGACAACCGCACTCACTTTAAATAGGGCACCACGTAATTCCGTTGAGATGACACATATGAACTATGGTTTGGAGAAACCTAAGTTGTCATTTGGGGCTGTGACGCTTATGTGAAAAAGTTTCAGGTTGATAAGCTCGAACCCAGAGCGGATAAATGCATCTTCATAGGACACCAAAAATAGTTGGGTATACCTCCTGTCTCAGATCCGGAAGTAATAGGGATTGTTTCTTGAATCGGGTCCTTTCTCGAGGAAAAGTTTGTCTCGGAAAGTTGAGTGGGAGCATGGTGGAGACTTGATGAGGTTATTGAACCGTCACTTCAACTAGTGTGTAGCAAGGCACAGGAAGTTGTTCCTGTTGTGTCTACACCAATTGAAGTAGAAGCTTATGATAGTGATCATGAAGTTTCGGATCAAGTCACTGCCATACCTCGTAGGGTGACAAGGATGCGTACTACTTCAGAGTGGTACAGTAATCCTGTCTTGAAGGTCATGTTGCTAGAATACAATGAACCTATGAGCTATGGAGAAGCGATGGTGGGCCCATATTCCGACAAATGGTTAGAAGCCATGAAATCTGAGATAGGATCCATGTATCAGGACAAATCATGGACTTTGGTGGACTTGCCCGATGATCGACAAGCCATTGAGACAAAATGGATCTTTAAGAAGAAGACAGACGTGGACGGTAATGTCACCATTTATGAAGCTCGACTTGTGGCGAAGAGTTCTTCACAAGTTCAAGGAGTTGACTACGATGAGATTTTCTCATCCGTAGCGATGCTTAAAGTCCGTCGGAATCATGTTAGCATTAGCTGCATTTATGAAATCTGGCAGATGGATGTCAAAACGAGTTTCCTTACTAGTTTTCGTAAGGAAAGGTTGTATGTGATACAATCAGAAAGGTTTTGTCGATCCTAAGGATGCTAAAAGGTATGCTAGCTCTAGCGATCCTTCCTTGGAGTAGAGCAAGCATCTCGGAGTCAGAATATACACTTTGATGAGATGATCAAAGATTTTGGGTTTATACAAAGTTTATGAGAAACTTGTATTTCCAAAGAAGTGAGTGAGAGCACTATAGAATTTCTGATGAGTATATATGTTGTTGACATATTGTTGATCAGAAATGATGTAGAATTTCTGGAAAGCATATAGGGTTATTTGAAAAGTGTTTTTCAATAGAAAACTTGGATTAAGCTGCTTGAACATTGAGCATCAAGATCTATAAGGATAGATCAAAATGCTTAATGGTACTTTCAAATGAGCACATACCTTGACATGATCTTGAAGGTGTTCAAGATGGATCAGTAAAAGAAGGAGTTCTTGCCTGAGTTGTAAGGTATGAAGTTAAGACTTAAAGCTCGACCACAGTAGAAGAGAGAGAAAGGGTGAACGTCGTCTCCTATGCTTTAGACGTAGGCTCTACAGTATGCTATGCTGAGTACCGCACCTGATGTGTGCCTTGCCACGTGTCTGGCAAAGGGGTACAAGAGTGATCCAGGAATGGATCATTGGATAGCGGTCAAAATTGTCCTTGGAGTAATAAGGACATGTTTCTCGATTATGGAGGTGATAAAGAGTTTGGCGTAAAGGGTTACATCGATGCAAGCTTTAACACCTATCTGAATGACTCTGAGTAGCAAACCGGATACGTATAGTGGAGCAACCATTTGGAATAGCTCCAAGTGGAGCGTGGAAGCAGCATTTACAATATGACCTAGAGATTTGCGAAGTACATACGGATCTGAATGTTGCAGACCTGTTGACTAAAACCTCTCCCACAAGCAAACATGATCAAACCCCAGAACTCATTGAGTCTTAATCACATGATGATGTGAACTAGTTTATTGACACTAGTAAACACTTTGGATGTTGGTCACATGGCGATGGGACCTGTGAGTGTTAATCACATGGCGATGTGACCTAGATTATTGACTCTAGTGCAAGTGGGAGACTGTTGGAAATATGCCCTAGAGGCAATAATAAATTAGCTATTACTATTATATTTCCTTGTTCATGATAATCGTTTATTATCCATGCTATAATTGTATTGATAGGAAACTCAGATACATGTGTGGATACATAGACAACACCATGTCCCTAGAAAGCCTCTAGTTGACTAGCTCGTTGATCAATAGATGGTTACGGTTTCCTAACCATGGACAACCATGGACATTGGATGTCGTTGATAACGGGATCACATCATTAGGAGAATGATGTGATGGACAAGACCCAATCCTAAGCCTAGCACAAAGATCATGTAGTTTGTATGCTAAAGCTTTTCTAATGTCAAGTATCATTTCCTTAGACCATGAGATTGTGCAACTCCCGGATGCCGTAGGAAAGCTTTGGGTGTACCAAACGTCACAACGTAACTGGGTGGCTATAAAGGTACACTACGGGTATCTCCGAAAGTGTTTGTTGGGTTGGCACGAATCGAGACTGGGATTTGTCACTCCGTGTGACGGAGAGGTATCTCTGGGCCCACTCGGTAGGACATCATCGTAATGTGCACAATGTGACCAAGGGGTTGATCACGGGATGATGTGTTATGGAACGAGTAAAGAGACTTGTCGGTAACGAGATTGAACAAGGTATCGGGATACCGACGATCGAATCTCGGGCAAGTACTATACCGGTAGACAAAGAGAATTGTATACGGGATTGCTTGAATCCTTGACATTGTGGTTCATCCGATGAGATCATCATGGAACATGTGGGAGCCAACATGGGTATCTAGATCCTGCTGTTGGTTATTGGCCAGAGAGCTGTCTCGGTCATGTCTGCATGATTCCCGAACCCGTAGGGTCTACACACTTAAGGTTCGGTGACGCTAGAGTTGTTATGGGAATTAGTGTGCAGTTACCGAATGTTGTTCGGAGTCCCGGATGAGATCCCGGACGTCACGAGGAGTTTTGGAATGGTCCGAGGTAAAGATTTATATATGGGAAGTCCTATTTTGGCCACCGGAAAATGTTCGGGATTTTTTGGTATTGTACCGGGAAGGTTCTAGAAGGTTCCGGAGTGGGGCCCACCTGCATGGGGGGACCCACATGAACGTGGGTAGTGGGGGCAAGGCCCCACACCCCTGGTCAACGTGCACCAAGATCCCCCCCTTAGAAGGAATAAGATCATATCCCGAAGGGATAAGAACAAGATCCCTAAAAAAGGGGGATAACAATCGGTGGGGAAGGAAATGTTGGGATTTCTTTCCTCCCACCTTTGCCAACGCCCAATGGACTTGGAGGGCAAGAAACCAGCCCCCTCCACCCCTATATATAGTGGGGAGGCTCATGGGAGCTTCACCCTTGCCCCTGGCGCAGCCCTCTCCCTCCCCAAACACCTCCTCCTCCTCCGTAGTGCTTGGCGAAGCTCTGCCGAAGAACTGCAAGCTCCACCACCAAGCCATCGTGCTACCGGAGCTCTCCCTCAACTTATCCTCTCCGCTTGCTGGATCAAGAAGGAGGAGACGTCCCCGGTCTGTACGTGTGTTGAACGCGGAGGTGCCGTCTGTTCGGCGCTAGATCGGATCTTCCGCGATTTGAATCGCCGCGAGTACGACTCCATCAACCACGTTCTTGTAATGCTTCCGCTTAGCGATCTTCAAGGGTATGAAGATGCACTCCCCTCTCTCTCGTTTCTAGTATCTCCATAGATTGATCTTGGTGTTGCATAGAAAATTTTGAATTTCTGCTACGTTTCCCAAGAGGCGGTTCAAGGTGATCCGGAATACTGTCGCCATCGGAGTATCCCTTGAACTGGCCATCGTGCAATTGGTATAGAGACTCGGTTTCACCAGTGGACGATTCACCATTTGAGTAGACGGCTGTCTCACCGTCGGACACCGTTTCAGATTCCGCGCCATGGATGAATCCTACGAACGCACGTTTCATGGCAGGCTGAACCCGGGCAGGACTTGCACACTGAGCTGTCTCGATGAGGTCGGTGGAGATGTCCGGCTGAGGGCCCGGTTCGCCGATCTTGCCGATGAAAACGTGAATTCCGCCAAAGGGGACCCGGTACCCGTACTTGATTGAGCCAGCTTCGGGGCCCCAGCCTGCATCGTCGATGTAGAGCTTGCCGTGACGACTCTTGGTCATCCGGCCAACCACGTACCCCTTGAGTCCTTCAAAGCTGCCCTTCAAGAATTCGAAACCATCGTGCGACAGCCCCACGGTGGGCGCCAACTGTCGTGGAAATATCATGTCAGATGTCCTAGCAAAAGGACTTAGTCATGGAGCCATCGCAATGAGGTTAGCCTGAAGGGATTAAACCGGACAAGGGACACGAGAGTTATACTAGTTCGGCCCCTTCGATGAAGGTAAAATCCTACATCTAGTTTGTGATGGGATTATTGGGGGTTCGATGACCAGGGAGAAAACATGCTAGCCTGGGTCTCGAGTTGTTTTCTGTTGTCCTTGAACCGCCGCCAGGTTGTCCCTTTATATACACAGGTTGACGCCCGGCCGGTTTACAGAGTTTCGAGGCCGACTCATACAAGTGTTTGGCTCGGTCTTTTCCTTTCCCCAACTTACAATACAAGTATACAACTATGGCGGTTTACCGCTATGGGCCCTAATCCGCCTCTGGGCTTGGGCCTCTAAACTTCATCAGTAAAGCGCCATCTTCTTATCTTCATTGACTTCGGTATGGTTGAGCGTGAACCGGTCCCTCCTGGGCGATTTATACTCAGTAGTTATATACTCAACAATGCCTTAAGAAGGCTAGCACAAAAGCAACACGATTGAAGAGGCAAGGCCTCCTTCCTGGGACCTCCTAACTACTCCTGATCGTCGGCGGTCTCCACGTAGTAGCATCTATTGGCGGTGTCATCTGGCTCCAGGGATCCACCACCTGGTTGCATCAACCGAAAAGAAGAAAGAAGGGGGAAAAGGGGTAGCAAAGAAACCGTGAGTACTCATCCAAAGTACTCGCAAGCATCAAATCTATTCTAAGTATGCATTTGTATCAAATGGAAGGGTTGTATTTGTGGACTGAACTGCAGAATGCATGAATAGAGGGGAAGGCCTAGCCTATCAAAGACTAGCATCTTCAAGTAGCTCCAAGCATCTTGCAGCATTAGAAGAGTAAAGAATAGCAGTTTATATTTAACAAACATGTTGTAGCATTAACACCCAGAGATCCTTCCTCGACTCCCTGCGAGAAAGCAATCCCGGAGCCACATATCCATCACATATGTCAAGTAACCAGTTCTAGTTACAATAGATCGGGATACAAGTCTGAACGTCCATTACCGTGGACACTGTATTCGAATATATATCTTCCCTGCAGGGGTGCACCACGTTACCCAACACGCTCGATCACTCTGGCCGGACACACTTTTCTGGGTCAATGCCCGGCCTCGGAAGATCAACATGTCGCAGCACTACCTAGGCTTAGCAGAGAGGTCCCCGCTGGTCTACATCCTAAGCGCTCCGGGGTCTTGGGCCCATCGCCCGGAGCACTCTGGGTTGTTGCGTGCAGGGTGAATAGTAGCACCACCTCGGATGGCCAGCATGATCCGACCGTGCCACACTGCTGAACTGGACGTCTGACAAAGCTTCGGCTGATACTGCGACGTCGAGGCCCATATCTATTCTCGCGTGGTGGTTAGTGCGTAAAGGCCAGAGGCCAACTCAGAACAAATACCCATACCAGTTAGTGCATTGGGGGCTCGCGGAGACGAGCAGAGACTCACGATAATGTGACCCCGTCGCCCTGTCTCATGCACTTATGGCAAGGGCCCAGACTGCCTGGCCATGCCACGTAGAAAACTTGCGGGTGCTCAAAGGGCCCTCTCGACTTTCACATCAACTCGCGGGTACCCCTCAGGGCCGACCCGACTTCAACAATGGTCTCAAGTAAAGTCAAGGTAACCGTGTGTCCAAACATCAAGAGGAAAATCCGAGGAATCACCCCCGGTGGATTCCACTCGATGTAATCATCAAGGTGAACGTAAGAGGAACCACCCTCGAGGTTCACACTTGAGGTGTTGCACGATAGAGCCGTATCAGGAATGGTGAAGGAGGAACCACCCTCGATGACCACGACCGAATAGCTACACTACAGAGATCTCATCAAGAGTGATCTATGATGTGCCACCCTCGGCACTCGATGGTAACTCTACATAGTCGAGCAACAAAAGGGGTGTGATGTGATGTGAGGTGCCGGGCTCTGGTCGTCAATCGAGTCGTCGATGATGAAGCAGGGGCAAAAAGAACAAGGTGGGGGTCACTGATGGATCACTAACCAACCTATACTAAGCAGTTTAGGATAAGCAGGTAAGGTACAATTGTTGGTGTCAAAACCGGCGGATCTTGTGTAGGGGGTCCCGATCTGTGCATCTTAGGCTAATGGTAACAGGAGGTGAGGGACACAATGTTTACCCAGGTTCGGGCCCTCTCGATGGAGGTAAAACCCTACTTCCTACTTGATTGATATTGATGATAGGAGTAGTACAAGAGTTGATCTACCACGAGATCGTAGAGGCTAAACCCTAGAAGCTAGCCTATGATGATTATGATTCTGATCGTCCCTCTAAGGACCAACCTCTCCGGTTTATATAGACACCGGAGAGGGATAGCGTTTACATTGAGTCGGTTACAAAGAAGGAATATAATATCCGGATCGCCAAGCTTGTCTTCCACGCAAAGGAGAGTCCCATCCGGACACGGGACGGAGTCTTGAGTCTTGTATCTTCACGCTTCAACAGTCCGGACAAAGTATATAGTCCGGCTGTCCGGATACCCCCTAATCCAGGATTCCCTCAGTAGCCCCTGAACCAGGCTTCAATGACGATGAGTCCGGCGCGCAGTTTTGTCTTCGGCATTGCAAGGCGGGTTCCATCTCCAAATACTCCAAAATAATTATCGAACACTTAGACTGTGTCCGGATCTGGAAGATGATCTCCATACACCACCGTAGAGAGAATGACATTTCACAAATATAACCTGCTGGCAACTTTAGACAAAGTGACATGACACTACGGTCGGGTCATTATTCGAACCGTTTTCCCACAACCAGCCATAGCGCATATTGCGAGGCGGTTTCCTTGGCACGTCTTGTCACAACAAAGATCATGTCCCCTTATCACGAGATTTCCATCAATACGGGTATGGGTAACCCAACCCCGCAATCAATCGTGGTGTTTGGGAAATAAGTGATTCTCAACGGGAAAGTGGGGAGGCGCATCGTTCGTCGCCTCCATAAAGGGATAAGGATTCCCCATTTTCACCCACGCCTTCCTCCTCCTCTGCTTATCCATTCCCACACCCTCGAGCTCCAGCGCGCTGGTTCACGCTTTCTTCACACAGCCAAACATGTCCGGAGCAGGAGGCAAGTGGGTGACCTCCACCGTGAAGGAGGGGCATATTGCGAAGCTCCGGGCGGCCGGATACTTGGCCGCAGATATCGCGCACCGGCTACCGGACGAAGGGCAGGTCACTCCAACTCCGGAACCCCATGAGAGGGTCGTATTTCTCGCCCACTTTGTCCGTGGACTGGGATTTCCACTTCATCCCTTCGTCCGCGGGCTCATGTTTAACTACGGGCTAGACTTCCATGATCTAGCCCCAAATTTCATCCTCAACATCTCGGCGTTTATCGTCGTGTGCGAGGCTTTCCTCCGCATCAGGCCTCACTTTGGCCTGTGGCTACAAATCTTCTGCGTGAAGCCGAAGATCGTGAGCGGCCAGCAAGCGGAGTGTGGAGGCGCCATCGTGGGCAAGATGCCCAACGTCACCTGGCTTGATGGCTCCTTCACGGAGACCGTGAAAGGGTGGCAATCGGGGTGGTTCTACATCACCGAGCCGCGTGATGCCAACTGGGCGGCGGCCCCCGAGTTCCGATCCGGAATCCTCATGCGGCTCACCTCCTGGGAAAAGAAGAGCCTAGCCTGGGGCGAACATGCAGAGCTGACCGGACTACAAAACTGCATCAAGAATATGAAGGACAAGAAAATCAAGCTTGTCAACGTGGTCCAGGTCATGCTTGTCCGCCGGATTCTTCCATTCCAAAGACGGGCTTTTAATCTGTGGGAGTTCCTCCCGGCCGAACACCAGACGCTTCAAAAGCACTACGACATGACACACAAGGGCGCCTGGAAGGTGCTGTTCAAGGCCTCCGAAGTACCTCCTCCCACATCCGAGTACCGCGGACTTCATGCCACGCGGCTCCCCCGTCCGGTGAGTTTTCTGACCACAAACGGATGCTGCTTTTCCCAATGTACTCATGAGAGAATCTTAAGTCATTGTGTGTGTTTGATCAAGAGTATGTGGAAACGGCGGAGCGGATTGACTGTCCGGCTTTGCTGCCAGAATGTCCAGCAGATGCTCTCCTAACGGAGATGCTAGTCCCGGCGCCCTACAAGGCACCGGAGAAGAAGGCCGAAAAGAAGGCCCCGGGGACCAGGAAGGGTCTCCGGCGTAAGGTCATACCGAACGCCTCATCCGAAGACGACGAAGCACACTCCTCCCCTGAAGGGGAGGAAGAAGAGGAAGGGGCCGCCCCATCCGGAGAGGATGGGGGGCCCGAGATGGCGGGCCAGGGGACCGAGAAGGGTCCCCGGTGCAAGACCGTCATACCCTCGTCGTCCGAAGACGACGAGGCAGATTCCTCCCGCGGAGGCGGGGGGAAACACGAAGAAACTCTGCCTCCCTGCACTGGGGAGGAGAAGAAGAGGAAAGACGCCCCGGAGGGGGAGGCTAGGACGTCCAAGAAGGGAAAGGCGTCCCTTCCGGATTACTCCACCACTGCCGCCTATAGCGAGGAGGAGTGGCTGCCTAGGGGGAAGCCCCTAGCAAGATCGTAAGTATCCACACCCTGTTGTATTTTAGTGCGACTTTGCTTCATAGTCTTGTTATGATGCCGAACATATATGCAGTCCGGCCAGGGTCCATCCCGAGGTATCATCTTCGGATGGGTCCTTGAGTGATTCGGCGATGAACTCGCTCCCGACGGCCACTACTCCTCGGCCTGCGGATGACACAGAGGTGTTGTCCCAAAGGCTCCCAGAGCAGGGGGAGGTGACTCTGGAGACGCCCCAAGGTGGAATTCCAGACGCCGGGCACACGGGGTACAAGATCCCCGCGGATCGTGCCGACGAGAGCCGCAGCGAGCCGGGCTCTCAGCCAGATACTGTGCCGGAACCACAAATGGTTCTGGATTCGATCAGGTGGCCGCTCGCCAGGGAGGGCGAGCCATCCGTGCCGATGACTTCCGTTGCACTAGGGGCGTCGGATAGTCTGCTGGAAGCGCTTCGCGATGCTTCCATGGATGAAGAGCACCGTACTCTTATGAGTGCGGTGATTCAAAAGGTTCTGTCCGCCAAGAGCGGACTAACCGAAGCCTGCACCAGCCTCCTGACAGGTTTTGAGGTATGTAAGAAATATGTAAAGTTATCACCCGATAGGTAGTAGCCCCTGATACTCTGTTTAGTGTTCGGAAAGAAGAGCCAAACGGTGGGTCAATTAAAGTCCGCAGGAGTCTAATAGTAGGTGTGCCTGTGGATAAGCAGGCAGTGCTGCTTGTCGCTGCTGTATGCACGGCCGAGGTCGCCGGACTCAAACGGGACCTGGAGCAGGCACAGGGAGAGCTCGGCCTCACGAAGAGGCAGATCGAGGAGAACAAAGGTTTGTGATTCCCCGTTCGCATATAATAAAGGATAGACAAAATTGGTTATTCTAACGACAAAGCGTCGTGACTTTGTAATAAGGGCCACCACCGAAGTGGTGTCTTTGAAGAAAGCGATGTCCGAGGCCGAAGACAAGGCGGCCCTGGAGCGCAAGGAGCGCGAAAAGCAAGATGCTAGAGTGGGCGAGGTACAACAAGAGCTCCAGGAGCTCGGCAAGAAGTTCGAGTCCTTGGAGCATGATCTTAAGATGAAAGAGGCTGAGCTTGCGAAGGCCCTTGCGAGTGTGAAAGACGCCAAGGCCAAAGCCGAAAAGGTACAGCAGGAAATCCAGGTGGCCAAGAAGATAGCAGCGGGTAAGACATTCTTTATGCAAAGCAAGCATGTGGAGGAGGCGTTTCTTTTACTTACCCGAATTCGGAGCTCTCCAGGGGCTTTCGCAGATCTGCTATGCAATGTATCAGATGCCGCGGAGTTCTACCGTGCCGAGGAGGGGAGCTCAACAGAGAAGCTATTCTAGTCCCAGTATGCTGGAGCCGAACACCCCATGCCTCTGAGTGACCAACTGAAGCAGTTGGTTGAACTCCACAGGGCAGCCGAAGTGGCTATGAAAGATTTCATAGTCCGGATGTGGCCTGGTGAGCCCCTGCCCACTAGCTACTTCGGCCTGATGAAGCAGATGGTAAATGCCTGTCCACGGCTTGAAGTGATCAAGCGATCAGTTTGCATTGAGGGTGCCCGCCGGGCCTTTGCCTGTGCAAAGGTGCATTGGGGCAAGCTGGATGCGGAGAAGCTGGTGAAGGACGGGCCGCCGGAGGGCAAGGCGCATCGCTGTCCCGAGAAATATTATGATGGCGTTATGAAGGGAGCTCGTCTTGTGGCCAAAGAATGTACCAAGAACACGATCTTTGAATGAATGTACTTCTGTCGTTTTTGTAATATAAAGAAGTTATTTGCGCTATATAGCACTTTGTTTTGATTTAATATATTACCTTCTATGTGGCTGTTTATAAAATTCTGAAAGTAGGCCAGTCGTCGGCTTCCGCCCCCACATAAGTAGTATCGGGGTGTTCCTGGAAAAACCCAGACACTCTTTATCCAAATTTTTGGTCCCTGAAGGAGGTGTTTGGCGCAGCGAACAAGGCAATCAGACTATGCGGCTTTATAACTTTCACTTAGCCATAGAAGTCTACAATTTTAAATTTCGGCGAAGCCCCTAGAATTCGGAAAGCCGAATTGGGGAGCTATATACGCCTAAATCGAACAAAGCCGATTCCTCGCCTAAAGCGGAAAAAATCTTTAGGGATTTTAGGACC
Source organism: Triticum timopheevii (assembly GCA_963921465.1). Taxonomy (NCBI): domain Eukaryota; kingdom Viridiplantae; phylum Streptophyta; class Magnoliopsida; order Poales; family Poaceae; genus Triticum; species Triticum timopheevii. The sequence continues at coordinate 337,150,559 of OY997268.1, forward strand.
TCTCGAATAGCGAGCTCTCGCCGCATCATGCCAGTCAGTTTTCGGCTTTCTCTACTAAGGTGCTCGTCCGGAAGAACCGGGACACAATCGCAGTAGTTCTCCCTGCGCTACCTTAGCCGATATAACGGAACGTAAGGTACCAAAACAAGGGAGCCGGACAAACCAAACTATTAACCCAAGACATGATTCAGAGCTGATGCATATAGTGCTATAATTTCGGGGTGCCGCACTGTTGAAAGTGTTCGGACTTGTCTTGCCGTATTATGGGGCACCATAAGAAGCCCCTGGCAAACTGAACGTACCAAGGTGTACGGATGCAATATTAAATAAACATTTATAGGAATAATGTGCAAATAGGAATAATAAGCTGATGCTATATATTATCTCCCATTGATGAATAATACATTTAAGCGTATGTTTACAATGAGTGCGGTTAAGCAAAAGTAAATAGGACTATTTAACATGTCCTATCGAAGGGCAGGCTGCATGTAGGTATATAAAACAGGTATAACGATCATGAACAGATTCCACCTGGGTATTTCCTTTGTGCGCAAAGCCTGTTGCCTCCTTGGTTTTTTCTCCTGTGTAAGTCCGAAATCCGGCTCTTCTAAAGAGGTTGCCCTAAAGCAGTGTCCTGAAAGATAAGGGGGGGGGGGGGTTATTAAAGTATGTTGCGGTTATACCGCACTGTTGACTGAGTCACTATTGCGCCTCCGCCTATGCCCATGGTATTTTGAGTGCGTAATTGTGTAAGCGTGGCACAAATGCTGCTTTGATAGGGCTTGAGCGGAGGCCGGACTGCTAGTCACGCTCTTGGCGTGCCTGGCGAACCTGTTGTGGGGTGCTCCGGACTCGCTTGACGGTGTTCGGGGTTGTCGTCGCCAGCTCGGTGGTTTGTCGAAGAAGGCCGCATTGTACTTCCGCCGCGAGGGATGTAGTATGTTCTTTTGTACGGAGAGAGCGGTCCATGTTTCCGTTGACTGTTATGACCCTGCGAGGTCCTGGCATCTTGAGCTTGAGGTATGCATAGTGTGGTACCACATTGAATCTAGCGAAAGCGGTTCGTCCAAGCAGTGCATGGTAGCCACTACGGAAAGGGACGATATCGAAGATTAACTCTTCGCTTCGGAAGTTATCCGGAGATCCGAAGACCACTTCCAATGTTATAGAGCCCGTGCAACAGGCCTCTACTCCTGGAATTACACCTATAAAGGTGGTTTTGGTGGGCTTGATCCTTGAAGGGTCGATGCCCATTTTGCGCACTGTGTCCTGATAAAGCAGGTTCGGCTGCTGCCACCGTCCATAAGGACTCGCGTGAGGTGGAATCTATCGATGATTGGGTCTAGGACCAATGCGGCTGAACCGCCATGACAGATGCTGGTAGGGTGATCCCTACGATCAAAGGTGATCGGACAGGCTGACCATGGGTTGAATTTTGGGGCGACTGGCCCCATCGCATAGACGTCCCATAGTGCTCGCTTCCGTTCCCGTTTTGGAATGTGGGTGGCGTAGATCATGTTGACCGTTTTTACCTGAGGGGCAAACTTCTTCTGTCCACCCGTGTTCGGACACCGGGGTTCCTCGTCATCGTCGCTGTGCAGCCCCTTGTCCTTGTTTTCGGCGTTTATTTTACCATCCTATTTGAACACCCAGCAGTCTCTATTAGTGTGGTTTGCTGGCTTGTCCGGGGTGCCATGAATTTGGCATGAGCGTTCCAGTATGCGGTCCAGACTGGACGGTCCCTGATTGTTTCTTTTGAACGGCCTTTTCCGCTGACTGGATTTGGATCCGCTGAATCCGGCGTTGACTGCCGTGTCTTAAGTGTTGTCGCCGTTGTTCCGTTTCTTATGTCTGTTGCGCCGTGGCTTGCCGTTATTGTCGTGGACATCCGAGGTGCCGGAATGTGGCGTATTGCTGCTGCGAGCCAACCAGCTGTCCTCACCCACGCAAAAGCGGGTCATTAGTGTCGTGAGGGCCGCCATGGACTTAGGTTTTTCCTGGCCAAGGTGTCGGGCGAGCCACCCGTCACGGATATTATGCTTAAAGGCCGCCAGGGCTTCGGCGTCCGGACAGTCAACTATTTGGTTCTTTTTAGTTAGGAACCGAGTCCAGAATTTCCTGGCTGACTCTCCGGGCTGTTGAGTAATGTGGCTCAAGTCATCAGTGTCCGGTGGTCGCACGTATGTGCCCTGGAAGTTGTCGAGGAACGCGACTTCTAGGTTTTCCCAGCTGCCAATGGAATTTGCCGGCAGGCTGTTTAGCCAGTGCCGGGCAGGTCTTTTGAGCTTAAGGGGAAGATATTTGATGGCGTGTAGATCGTCTCCGCGGGCCATGTGAATGTGGAGAAGGAAATCTTCGATCCATACTGCGGGGTCTGTTGCGCCATCATATGATTCGATGTTTACGGGTTTGAACCCTTATGGGAATTCATGATCCATCACTTTGTCAGTGAAGCAGAGGGGGTGTGCGGCGCCTCTATGCCGGGCTATGTGGCTACGCAGTTCGAATGAGTCTGGGTGGCTGTATTCGGCCCGGCCAGACTTGTTCATAGTGTATCCGGCGTGACGATCATCGTTGCGTGTTGGGGCGCGCCCTCGCGATCCGTAGATCGATCTTGGTTGTCCTGCTTTGTTTTCCAGTATATCTTGCAGGTCTTGCCTATTACCCTAGGCCGTAGTGTATTGGCGTGGGGGTGCGGGCTGGTATGCCATTTTATCCCTGCCACGAGGTGGCCGGTCAGCCGTCTGGCGCTTGAGTCCGTATTCCTCAGCTGCCAGGACTTCATTCCATCTGTCTGTGAGTAGGTCTTGATCAGCTTGAAGCTGCTGCTGCTTCTTCTTCAGGCTCCTCGCAGTGGCCATGAGCCGGCGCTTAAAACGCTCCTGCTCCACGGGGTCCTTGGGCACTCTGAACTCGTCGTCGTCGAGGCTAATCTCGTTCGGAGGGGGGCATGTAGTTGTCCTCCTCCGGATATCCGTCCGTCGCCTGTTCATCTGGGCTGACCTACCCGTCTTCCTGCTCGGCCTGCTCGAAGGCAAGCTGATCTGGGTTGTATTCGTCTTCGGCACCATCCGGATTGTTTTCGTCTCCTGTGCCAGTATTGCTATGGCGGGGCTTGGAGCGGCGCCGACGACGCCCATGCTTTGCTTTCTTCCCTGAGGGGTTATCCTTGGTTGCCTCATCGCCATTGGTTTCCTTCGGAGTGTCCACCATATATATATATCCTATGAGGAGGTCGCTGTCCACCGCCCTGTGAGCGGTTGTTCTTGTTCTTCTCCTGCATCGTCGTCCATACCGTCGATGTCTTCGAAGTCGAAGTCAAGCATGTCGGTTAAATCGTCGACCGTGGCAATGAAGTGGGTGGTGGGTCGGCAACGAATTCCTCTATCGCCTGCTTCCCACTCGAGCCGGACATAGTTCGGCCAAGAGTCTCCTAACAAAGAGAGAGACTTTAATGAGTTCAGCACGTCGCCCAAGGGCGAGTGTTGGAAGATGTCCGCAGCGGTGAACTCCATTACCGGAGCCCAACCAGGTTCGGCGGGCTCAAGAGCGCGCGGACTGGAACCTACAGCCGGATATGAGTCCGGGGTCCGGTGTCACAGGCGTCTTTGATGGTGAGGCCCGTGTTCAGCTCTACCACTGATGAGTGTGCGGCCCGCGGGGCGGGGCCCATCCACCCATCATTGGGCAACGCAGTCTGCTCCGAATTTAGGTCCGGGGCTACTGCAGGGGTGATATCCCGAGCATTGTCTGACAACAGGTCTAAGCCGTGCTCATTGTGATTGTTCGGCGCTCCTGCCGCAGGCTCGAACCTGTTGGAGATCAAGTCTCCGTGCATATCGGCCGTGTAGTTCAGGTTTCCGAACCTGACCTGGTGGCCAGGGGCGTAGCTGTCGATCTGCTCCAGTTGGCCAAGCGAATTGGCCCGTAGTGCGAAGCCGCCGAACACAAAGATCTATCCGGGGAGAAAAGTCTCACCCTGGACTGTGTTGTTGACGATTGTAGGAGCCATCAAGCCTTGCAGCGACGACACAAAGGAACTCTCAACGAAAGCACCAATGTCGGTGTCAAAACCGGCGGATCTCGGGTAGGGGGTCCCGATCTGTGCGTCTTAGGCTAATGGTAACAGGAGGTGAGGGACACAATGTTTACCCAGGTTCGGGCCCTCCTGATGGAGGTAAAACCCTACTTCCTGCTTGATTGATATTGATGATAGGAGTAGTACAAGAGTTGATCTACCACGAGATCGTAGAGGCTAAACCCTAGAAGCTAGCCTATGATGATTATGATTCTGATCGTCCCTCTAAGGACCAACCTCTCCGGTTTATATAGACACCGGAGAGGGCTAGGGTTTACATGGAGTCGATTACAAAGAAGGAAATATAATATCCGGATTGCCAAGCTTGTCTTCCACGCAAAGGAGAGTCCCATCCGGACACGGGACGGAGTTTTGAGTCTCGTATCTTCACGCTCGAACAGTCCGAACAAAGTATATAGTCCGGCTGTCCGGATACCCCCTAATCCAGGAATCCCTCAACAATGAGCAGGTTACAAAAGTAGGCTATGCATCAGAAGAGGAGCAAACAATAACAACAGCAAAATCAAATGCAAGCATGAGAGAATGGAATGGGTGATATCGGAATGATCAAAGGGAGGGCTTTCCTAGAAGCTCCGCTGAAAGGAAAGAAGTGTCGGCGGTGACATTGTCATTCATAGGGGCGACATCAGTCTCGGGTCTACCGGACAGAAGAGGGGGAAGAAACAGTAAATACAGAGCAAACAGATACATGACAAGTCAACAAGCAGAGCTAGGGGTGATCTAACGCAGAACTACGCGATATAGGTGAAGCGGGAATTCAACCGGGAATGTTTTCCCTCTTCCGTACATGTGTCAGACAGATGACCGGAGAGGGAATGTTCCATGTTCAGATAGTTAGGGGTATCTGACAGGTAAACGGACCGCGGATTCGGATTCGTCTCGTCGTTCTGAGACACTTTGATGTATAAAACTTTTTCATCCGAGTTACGAATTGTTTTACATGATTTTTCAAAGTTTTAAACAATATTCTGAAATTATTATTAGATCAAAAAAAGGGGGGTTATTGCATCAGCATGACATCATCATGATGTCAGTAGTCACCAGAGTTGAACAAAGTCAACCCTGACATGTGGGTCCGTTCTCTCATAGACTAACAACTAATTAACAGTTTTAATTAACTAATCAAATTAATTAGGTAAATTACGAGAGTTAATTAAGTTAATTAATTACCTAATTAATTAATTAACTAATTAATTATTCTTATTCTTATTATTTTTTTCTATTTTTCTTTTTAACGTTTTGGGGCGGCCCCCCCGTGTCATAGGCCCAAGGGGCCATATCGGGCGCCGGGTGCGGGTGCTAGGTGATACGTCTCCAACGTATCTATAATTTTTGATTGTTCCATGCTATTATATTACCCCTTTTGGATGTTTATGGGCTTTATTTTACACATTTATATCATTTTTGGGACTAACCTACTAACCGGAGGCCCAGCCCGTATTGCTGTTTTTTTGCCTATTTCAGTATTTCGAAGAAAAGGAATATCAAACAGAGTCCAAACGGAATGAAACCTTCGGGAGCGTGATTCTTGGAACGAACGTGATCCAGAGGACTTTGGGTGCAAGTCAAGAAGCAGCCGAGGTGGCCACGAGAGGATAGGACGCGCCGCCCCCCTATAGGGCGCGCCCCTATCTCGTGGGCCCCTCTGGCGGTCACCGACGTACTTCTTCCTCCTATATAAGACTACGTACCCCGAAAACATCCAGGGAGCCAACGAAACACAATTTTCACCACCGTAACCTTCTGTATCCGCGAGATCCCATCTTGGAGCCTTCGACGGTGCTCCGCCGAAGGGGGAATCGATCACGGAGGTCTTCTACATCAACACCATAGCCCCTCCGATGAGTTGTGAGTAGTTTACCACAGACCTTCGGGTCCATAGTTATTAGCTAAATGGCTTCTTCTCTCTTTTTGGATCGCAATACAATGTTCTCCCCCTCTCTTGTGGAGATCTATTCGATGTAAAGTCTTTTTGCGGTGTGTTTGTCGAGATCCGATGAATTGTGGGTTCATGATCAAGTTTATCTATGAGAAATATTTGAATCTCCTCTGAATTTTTTTATGTATGATTGAGTTATCTTTGCAAGTCTCTTCGAATTATCAGTTTGGTTTGGCCCACTAGATTGATCTTTCTTGCTATGGGAGAAGTGCTTAGCTTTGGGTTCAATCTTGCGGTGTCCTTATCCAGTGACAGAAAGAGTTGCAAGGCACGTATTGTATTGTTGCCATCGAGGATAAAAAGATGGGGTTTATATCATATTGCATGAGTTTATCCCTGCACATCATGTCATCTTGCTTAAGGCGTTAGTCTATTCTTATGAACTTAATACTCTAGATGCAGGCAGGAGTCGGTCGATGTGTGGAGTAATAGTAGTAGATGCAGGCAGGAGTCGGTCTACTTGTCATGGGCATGATGCCTATATACATGATCATGCCTAGATAATCTCATAATTATTCGCTTTTCTATCAATTGCTCGACAGTAATTTGTTCACCCACTGTAATATTTATGCTATCTTGAGAGAAGCCTCTAGTGAAACCTATGGCCCCGGGGTCTATCCTTTATCATATTTGCTTTCAATCTACTTTTATTTGCATCTTTATAATAAAATACCAAAAATATATTTATCTTATCATACTATCTCTATTAGATCTCACTTTCACAAGTGGCCATGAAGGGATTGACAACCCCTTTATTGCGTTGGTGGCAAGTTCTTTGTTTGTTTGTGTAAGTGCGTGGGACTTTTGAGGAGCCTCCTACTGGATTGATACCTTGGATCTCAAAAACTAAGGGAAATACTTACGCTACTATTGCTGCATCACCCTTTCCTCTTCAAGGAAAACCAATGCAAGATCAAGACGTAGCAAGAAGGATTTATGGCGCCGTTGCCGGGGAGGTCTTCGCTCAAGTCAAGACACACCAAGTACCCATCACATACTCATCTCCCTTGCATTTACATTATTTGCCATTTGCCTCTCGTTTTCCTCTCCCCCACTTCACCCTTGCCTTTTTATTCGCCCTCTCTTTCCCAATCTCCTTCTCTCTTTCCGCTTGCCTTTTTCTGTTTGCTTGTGTGTTGGATTACTTGTTGCCATGGCGCAAGATAATACCAAATTGTGTGATTTCTCGAATACCAATAATAATGATTTCCTTAGTACTCTGATTGCTCCTCTTAATGATGTTGAGTCTTCTGAAATCAATACTGCTTTGCTGAATCTTGTTATGAAAGATCAATTCGCCGGCCTTCCTAGTGAAGATGCCGCTACTCATCTAAACAACTTTGTTGATTTGTGTGATATGCAAAAGAAGAAAGATACGGATAACGATATTGTTAAATTGAAGTTATTTCCATTTTCACTTAGAGATCGTGCTAAAGTTTGGTTTTCGTCTTTGCCTAAAAATAGTATTGATTCTTGGAACAAGTGCAAAGATGCTTTTATCTCTAAGTATTTTCCTCCCGCTAAGATTGTCACTCTTAGGAACGATATTATGAATTTTAAACAACTTGATCATGAGCATGTTGCCCAATCTTGGGAAAGAATGAAATTGATGATTCACAATTGCCCTACTCATGGTTTGAATTTATGGATGATCATACAAAATTTTATGCCGATTTGAACTTTGCTTCTAGAAATCTCTTAGATTCGTCCGCGGGAGGCACGTTTATGGAAATCACGTTAGGAGATGCTACAAAACTTCTTGATAATATTACGGCTAATTATTCTCAATGGCACACCGAAAGATCTTCTAGTAAAAAAGTGCATGCTATAGAAGAAATCAATGTTTTGAGTGGAAAGATGGATGAACTTATGAAATTTTTTGCTACTAAAAATACTCCTCTTGATCCCAATGATATGCCTTTGTCTACTTTGATTGAGAATAATAATGAATCTATGGATGTGAATTTTGTTGGTAGGAATAGTTTTGGAACCAATGCTTATAGAGGAAACTTTAATGCTAGACCGTTCCCTAGTAATTCCTCTAATAATTATGGAAATTCCTACAATAATTCTTATGGTAATTTTAATAAGATGCCCTCTGATTTTGAGAATAGTGTGAACGAATTTATGATCTCTCAAAAGAATTTTAATGCTTTGCTTGAAGAAAAATTGCTCAAAGTTGATGATTTGGCTAGGAACGTTGATAGAATTTCGCTTGATGTTGATTCTCTTAAACTTAGATCTTCTTCTCCTAAGCATGATATCAATGAGTCTCTCAAAGCATAGAGAATTTCCATTGATGAGTGCAAAGAAAGAACCACTGGATTGCATGCTAAGAAAGATAGCTTTATAAAGGCGTGTTCTTCTAATTTCCATGAAAATAATGATGAGGATCTTAAAGTTATTGGTGCATCTCCTATTAGATCTTTGTTTTGCAATATGAATCTTGATGATTATGGGACTGGAGATGAGTCAACTTTACTTAGAAGGCGTCCCAATAATTCGGAGTTTTTAGATCTTGATGCTAAATTTGGTAAAAGTGGGATTGGAGAGGTCATGACTTTAAATAGTATTGAACCCACTATCTCGGATTCCTAGGAATTTGATTATGATAATTGTTCTTTAGAAGGTTGTATTTCCTTTTTGTAATCCGTTGTTAATTCTCCTCATGCTTATAGTAAAAAAAAAGCTTTTACCAAACATATCGTAGATGCCTTGATGCAATCTTATGATGAAAAACTTAATTTGGAAGTTTCTATACCTAGAAAACTTAATGATGAGTGGGAACCGACTATAAAGATTAGAATTAAAGATCATGAGTGTTTTCCTTTCTGTGATTTGGGTGCTAGTGTTTCCACGATTCCGAAAACTTTATGTGATATTCTAGGTTTCCATGATCTTGATGATTGCTCTTTAAATTTGCACCTTGCGGATTCCACCATTAAAAAGCCGATGGGAAGGATCAATGATGTTCTCGTTGTTGCAAATAGAAATTTGGTGCCCATAGATTTTATCGTTCTTGATATAGATTACAATCTTTCTTGCCCTATTATTCTTGGTAGACCTTTCCTTAGAACGATTGGCCCGATTATTGTTATGAAGGAAGGGAATATTACATTCCAATTTCCATTAAATAAAGGCATGGAGAAATTTACAAGAAAGAAAGTCAAATTACCTTATGAATCTATCATGTGAGCTACTTATGAATTAAGTGCCAAAGATGGCACTACTTAGATCTATCTTCGCTTTTATGCCTAGCTAGGGGCGTTAAACGATAGCGCTAGTTGGGAGGCAACCCAATTTTCTTTGTGTTTTTTTGTTTTTGGTCCTGTTTAGTAATAAATCTTGCATCTACCTTCTATTTAGATGTGTTTTTATCTTTTAAATAGTTTTTGTGCCAAGTAGAACCTATAGGATAACCTATGATGATAGTTGATTTGATTCTGCTGAAAAACAGAAACTTTGCACGCACGAATTTAGTTTTGTTAAATCATAGAAATGTGCTTTTGCATTGATTCTTTTGGCTTCTGATCAATAGACAAATTGTGCAGGACTTCCTAGTTTTGTAGGATTTTTAGAGTTCCAGAAGTTTGCGTTAGTTACAGATTGCTACAGACTGTTCTGTTTTTGACAGATTCTGTTTTTCGTGTGTTGTTTGCTTATTTTGATGCATCTATGGCTAGCAAAATAGTTTATAAACCATAGATAAGTTGGAATACAGTAGGTATAACACCAAAATAAATAAAGAATGAGTTCATTACAGTACCTTATGTGGTGGTTTTGTTTTCTTTCACTAACGGAGCTTATAAGATTTCCTGTTGAGTTTTGTGTTGTGAAGTTTTCAAGTTTTGGGTAAAGCTTTTATGGACTGGAATAAGGAGTGGCAAGAGCCTAAGCTTGGGGATGCCCATGGCACCCCAAGATATTTAAGGATAGCCAAAAGCCTAAGCTTGGGGATGCCCCGGGAAGGCATCCCCTCTTTCGTCTTCGTTCATTGGTAACTTTACTAGGAGCTATATTTTTATTCGCCACATGATATGTGTTTTGCTTGGAGCGTCATGTATTATATTAGTCTTTGCTTTTTAGTTTACCACAATCTTCCTTGCTGTACACACCTTTTGGTAGAAGCCTACTTTATTAGAATTTGCTAGAATACTCTATGTGCTTCACTTATATCTTTTGAGCTTGATAGTTTTTGCTCTAGTGCTTCACTTATATATTTTAGAGCACGGCGGTGACTTAATTTTGAAGAAATTGCTAGTCTCTCATGCTTCACTTATATTATGTTGAGAGTCTTTTAGAACAGCATGGTATTTGCTATGGTTACAAATTTGGTCCAAGAATGATGAGCATCCAAGTTGGGTATAATAAAAACTATCATAGAAAGTGAATTGGATGCTATGATCAATTTGATGCTTGATAATTGTTTTGAGATATGGAGGTAGTGATATTAAAGTCATGCTAGTTGAGGTGATTATGAAAAATACTTGTGTTGAGGGTTGTGATTCCCGTATCATGCACGTATGGTGAACCGCTTTGTGATGAAGTTGGAGCACAATTTTATTTATTGATTGTCTTCCTTATGAGTGGCGGTCGGGGACGAGCGATGGTATTTTCCTACCAATATATCCCCCTAGGAGCATGCGGGTAGTGCTTTGTTTTTGATGACTTCTATATTTTTGCAATAAGTACATGAGTTCTTTTGACTAATGTTGAGTCCATGGATTATACGCACTCTCACCCTTCCACCATTGCTAGCCTCTCTTGTGCCGCGCAACTTTTGCCGGTACCATACACCCACCATATACCTTCCTCAAAACAGCCACCATACCTACCTATTATGGCATTTCCATAGCCATTCCGAGATATATTGCCATGCAACTTTCCACCGTTCCGTTCATATGACACGCATTACTTTTGTCATATTGCTCTTTGCATGATCATGTAGTTGACATTGTATTTGTGGCAAGGCCACCTTCATAATTTTCATACATGTCGCTCTTGATTCATTGCATATCCCGGTACACCGCCGGAGGCATTCATATAGAGTCATATCTTGCTCTAGCTTTGAGTTGTAATTCTTGAGTTGTAAATCCATAAAAGTGTGATGATCTTCATTATTAGAGCATTGTCCCAGTGAGGAAAGGATGATGAAGGCTATGAGTCCCCCACAAGTCGGGATGAGACTTCAGACTTTACAAAAAGAAAAAAAAAGAGAAAGGCCAAAAAAGGGGGAGGCCAAAGAAAAAAAAAGAAAAAGAAAAAAAAGAAAGAAAAAGAAAAAAAATAAAATGAGAGAAAAAGAGAGAAGGGACAATGCTACTATCTCTTTTTCCACACTTGTGCTTCAAAGTAGCACCATGATCTTCATGATAGAGAGTCTCCTATGTTGTCACTTTCATATACTAGTGGGAATTTTTCGTTATAGAACTTGGCTTGTATATTCCAATGATGGGCTTCCTCAAAATGCCCTAGGTCTTCGTGAGCAAGCAAGTTGGATGCACACCAACTTAGTTTCTTTTGTTGAGATTTCATATATTTATAGCTCTAGTGCATCCGTTGCATGGCAATCCCTACTCACTCACATTGATATCTATTAATGGGCATCTCCATAGCCGTTGATACGCCTAGTTGATGTGAGACTATCTTCTCCTTTTTTGTCTTCTCCACAACCACCATTCTATTCCACATATAGTGCTATGTCCATGGCTCACGCTCATGTATTGCGTGAAAGTTGAAAAAGTTTGAGATTATTAAAGTATGAAACAATTGCTTGGCTTGTCATCGAGGTTGTGCATGATTAAATACTTTGTGTGATGAAGATAGAGCAACAGCCAGACTATATGATTTTGTAGGGATAACTTTCTTTGACCATGTTATTTTGAGAAAACATGATTGCTTTGATCAGTATGCTTGAAGTATCACCATTTTTATGTCAATATGAACTTTTATTTTGAATCATTTGGATCTGAACATTCATGCCACAATAAAGAAAACTACGTTGAGAATTATGCTAGGTAGCATTCCACATCAAAAGTTCTGTTTTTATCATTTACCTACTCGAGGACGAGCAGGAATTAAGCTTGGGGATGCTTTATACGTCTCCAATGTATCTATAATTTTTGATTGTCCCATGCTATTATATTACCCCTTTTGGATGTTTATGGGCTTTATTTTACACATTTATATCATTATTGGGACTAACCTACTAACCAGAGGCCCAGCCCGTATTGCTGTTTTTTTGCCTATTTCAGTATTTCGAAGAAAAGGAATATCAAATGGAGTCCAAACGGAATGAAACCTTCGGGAGCATGATTTTTGGAACGAACGTGATCCGTAGGACTTGGAGTGCAAGTCAAGAAGCAGCCGAGGCGGCCACGAGAGGGTAGGGCGTGCCCCCCTATACGGCGTGCCCCCTGTCTTGTGGGCCCCTCGGGCGGCCACCGACGTACTTCTTCCTCCTATATAAGCCTACGTACCCCAAAAACATCCAGGGAGCCAAGAAACACAATTTCCACCACCGTAACCTTCTGTATCCGCGAGATCCCATCTTGGAGCCTTCGCCGACGCTCTGCCGGAGGGGGAATCGATCACGCAGGGCTTCTACATCAACACCATAGCCCCTCCGATGAGTTGTGAGTAGTTTACCACAGACCTTCGGGTCCATAGTTATTAGCTACATGGCTTCTTCTCTCTTTTTGGATCTCAATACAATGTTCTCCCCCTCTCTTGTGGAGATCTATTCGATGTAAACTCTTTTTGCGGTGTGTTTGTCGAGATACGATGAATTGTGGGTTTATGATCAAGTTTATCTATGAGAAATATTTGAATCTCCTCTGAATTCTTTTATGTATGATTGAGTTATCTTTGCAAGTCTCTTCGAATTATCAGTTTGGTTTGGCCTACTAGATTGATCTTTCTTGCCATGGGAGAAGTGCTTAGCTTTGGGTTCAATCTTGCGGTGTCCTTACCCAGTGACAGAAAGGGTTGCAAGGCACGTATTGTATTGTTGCCATCGAGGATAAAAAGATGGGGTTTATATCATATTGCATGAGTTTATCCCTCTACATCATGTCATCTTGCTTAAGGCATTACTTTGTTCTTATGAACTTAATACTCTAGATGCACGCGAGAGTCGGTCGATGTGTGGAGTAATAGTAGTAGATGCAGGCAGGAGTCGGTCTACTTGTCACGGACGTGATGCCTATATACATGATCATGCCTAGACAATCTCATAATTATTCGCTTTTCTATCAATTGCTCGACAATAATTTGTTCACCCACCGTAATACTTATGCTATCTTGAGAGAAGCCTCTAGTGAAACCTATGGCCCCCGGGTCTATCCTTTATCATATTTGCTTTCAATCTACTTTTATTTGCATCTTTACTTTTTGCATCTATATTATAAAATACCAAAAATATATTTATCTTATCATACTATCTCTATTAGATCTCACTTTCGCAAGTGGCCGTGAAGGGATTGACAACCCCTTTATTGCGTTGGTTGCGAGTTCTTTGTTTGTTTGTGTTGGTGCGTGGGCCTTTTGAGGAGCCTCCTACTGGATTGATACCTTGGTTCTCAAAAACTGAGGGAAATACTTACGCTACCATTGCTGCATCACCCTTTCCTCTTCAAGGAAAACCAACGCAAGCTCAAGACGTAGCACTAGGCGCCACCGTGCGCGGTGGCGGACGCAACCCGCGTGACGCCAAGCCCGACCGGAGGAACAGGGCGAGGCCACCGGGGTGTGGCACGGTGAAGCAACAACGACGGCAGCGGGGCTGTAGGGCAGGGGCAACGCGACGCTGGGAGCAGGAGGCAGGCGAAGCCCCGATGAGCCAAGGGACGAGCCCGAGTGGGCAGAGGCGAGGGGCGTGGTTGGGGTTGGTCGAGCACGAGCGAGGCCAGGGCGCTGGCGCAATGGCTAGTGGGCGCACGTGGCGCGGGGAGGAAGAGGACGCGGTCGGCACGCTCGACGATGGGGGTCAGGGTCAGAGGGGGAGAGGTCGGGCCTCACTGACATTGTAGGATGGGGGCGTCGAGGCTCGACGGAGCCTACGAGGGAGAGTTGAGGAGGCAAGTCCCGGCGGTGACGGGGTGGCATTTTCCTCGGGCGGCGGCGTCGCCGGGGCGCCGTGGCAAGGCGCCCAGCTCAGGAAGGAGAGGAATCGAATACGGGGTCGAGGAGGACGATGGCGGGGCAGCAGCATCAGCGAGGTGGCGCCGGGGAAGGGCGGCGGCGACGGGGCGTGTCGAGGCACTGCCCGATCCAGAACTGGATCGGGTGATGGGGAGCGAGAGGCATCATGGGGGAGTGGGGAGTAGGGAGTGAGCGCTAGGGTTCGGGCGATGGCCTAATAGGCCAGGGGCGTGCAGGTGGGCCAGATGGGCCAGCCGGCTGGATAGTCAGCTGGGCTGGGGCCTAGTGCTGGGGGGAGAAGGGGGCTTCTCTTTTCTTTTTCTTTTTTTCCTCTACCATTTTGTATTTTAAAATAATACCAAACAAGTTTTGTTGACTCCAAACCTTGTCACCTAAATACCAGACAAGGTTTTGAGCTAGCACACAAGATTTCAACCGGTTTGGAAATACATAAACATTTGTTTATTTTGAAAAGGCTATTTTAGTTGTCGTTGGACCACTTCACATTTTACCACGGATTAACTGGTGAGTCAAATGATGTTGGTTTCTACATGACAATTATTTAGTGAATATTTGCAACATCTCAAATATTTTTGTTTTCATGTTTGACAACTTTGAATTTTTGACTTTAACCTTGGATTTGAATTTGAATTGTGATTTGGATCAAGTGAGGATTAGCAACAGTAATGTGATGATGTAGCACCATTAGCAGGGGTTTACTGTAGCTTAAATATCCGGGTGTCACAATTCTCCTCCACTACAAGGAATCTCGTCCCCAGATTTAAGGGGTGTAGTAAGGGGGAAAGACTCGGGAAGGACGGAACTAGACACAAGATTGGTACCTGGGGCTATCTCGGTGAACGTGGCATAGAGGCATCTCTCGAGTTGAAATTCAAAAAGGTTATCGAGAGCAAGGTAAGGAGGAGCAATAAGAAGCTTCAACCGGGTAGGCAACCGTTCGATGTCTGAAATAGAGTGTGAAAGGGGTCCAGAGCAATGGGAATAAGTATTGCGTCTGATACCAAAACAGATCACAAGGAAGGTGGCTCGTGAATTACATACAAAGCCAAGCGCAAGGGATATCTTTGAAAACAAGGATGTATAGGAGAGTCAGGTTTCGATCATGTGGGACTGTGGGTTATGAGCCCACCATGTGGTTAAAAGCAGGAAGGTTGCTAACATTTTGCACGGTCATGATAGCAAGGTAAGTCAGAGTATTTCCTGTCAGTTATGTTGGAAACAACGTTGGTACCAAGGGCGAGGGACGGAGAGAACTATTTTCCTGCTCATTAAGACGAGGCGAATAAATAGGCAAAGTTCTCGTCCATCGGTGGCTACCGGAATGTCATCAACAATAGTAACAAGGTCTTACTAACAGAGTTGTACATAGAGGTGTTTACATAAGCAGGGAATTATCACTGCTCGGATATGTTAGTTACAAGAAAGGTTAAACAACACAATGGAGACTTGAATCAGTTATTGATGTACTCGAGTGCCTAACAACTCGGAACCCGTGGAAAATTTGAAT